>CM070012.1:9460741-10120741 GCA_036247105.1 Cirrhinus mrigala
ATTCTGGGTAGGCTGTGCTCCACTGGAAGGTGGCTGAAGGGGCGGGGCTTGAAACATAGGTGGAGTCACCCATCCTGAATAACAGAAAGAGAATGTATATGAATGTCACACTGACTGCACTGAATACTAGTAGCAAAACTGTGACATTGGTTCCTCCAGCCAGCAGAGGGCAAACTAAAAGACTGCAAACCTGTGGCGCTGAGGCTATGGTCCAGGAGTTGTGATGGCAGGAAGCCAGTGGGTGTGTTTGCCACTTCTGTTTGTGGTGAAGGAGCAGTAACAGGAGCAGGAGGGGCCTCAAAACAGCCGAAAGCGTCCTGCCATGCCTTACTGAACTCACTAGCGCCACCCGCAGCACCAGGACTCAGCAAATCCTGCAGGAAGGCCAGATCTCCTCTCTCTCCCTCCTCTTCTTTCACTCCCGCAGAGTCTAAAGCCTCAGACAACAGATCCCTGCCTACTACAATAAAAATATAAAGATAATTAAGCTTTTACACTGCAAAAAGCAAACTGCTCCATCAGTACTGTTGTCTTGTTTTCTGGTACAAATATCGAAACATTCTTTAAACGATTACTTCACTTCGAGAATAAATATTTCCTGGTAATTTACTCACCCCCATTTTAACCAAGAGGTTCATGTCTTTCTTTCTTCAGTCGAAAAGAAATGAAGGTTTTTGAGGAAAACATTTCAGAAATTTTCTTCATATTGTGGACTACAGTGGTGGCCAACGGGTTGAAGGTCCAAACTGCAGTTTCAATGCAGCTTCAAAGGGCTCGACACAATCCCAGCCAAGGAATAAAGGTCTTATCTAGTGAAACGATTGGTCATTTTCTAATACAAATTAAAGTGTATATACTTTTTAACCACAAATGCTTGTCTTGCATTATCTCCGTGATGCGCATCTTCAAAATCATCAGACATCGTTGTTTTACCTTTTTTTAAAGGGCGTTTGACTTTCTTTCCACATTTGCTTTGTAAACTTTGGGTCTCTCATCTATGTCACACGTGGCCTTTCCAACACGACTATGTAAAACGTGAGGTGAAGCTAGTGCAAGATGAGCATTTGTGGTTAAAATTTTTTTTTTTTTTGTTTTGTTTTTTTTAAGAAAATGACCCATTATTAAGACCCTTATTCCTCAGCTGGGATCGTGTAGGTCCATTTGAAGCTGCATTTAAACTGCAATTTGGACCTTCAACCTGTTGACTCCCATTGAAGTCCATTATATGGAGAAAAATCTCAGAATGTTTTCCTCAAAAACCTTAATTTCTTTTCAAAGGAAATTTTTTTTCTGCAAGTGAACTAATCCTTTAATCAAGAAACATCTACTTTAGAAGCCAAATGACATAAGATATTAAGTCTTGTTTTCTGAAAAAAAAAAAAAATTATCAAAATTAAATGAATTAAAAAAAAAAAACCTTAAAACTAGATTTCATATCAGGAAAAGCAAAAGTATCAGATATTAGGTGGTGAAATTAAATTTTTTTGTTGCAATGGCAGATACTTTTTTCTGTTTTAGGCCTAAACTGACTTAATTTTGATAAAATCTGCAAAAAGCAAGACAATATTTTGAGAGAAAAAAAAATGACTACAAATAAAGAATGTATAATGTAAAATAAAAAATCACTCAAATATCTGCTAAACTTACTTTTAAACTTACTCTAAAAAACTTTAAACCCTTAGTTTTGATGTCATTTGCTTCTCAATTAAATACAAATTGGTTTTACAATATTATATTAGATATATGTACTGGAAAACAAGACAAAAATATGCAGGAAGAAAACTTTTTGCAGTGTAAAAGAGGCAGTAAAAAGGATCAAGAGAGAGGCTTCAAGAAACACATGGTTGCGTAATCAAAGGATAAGAGCATAAATATTAACAGAAATATTAGTTTATCAGTAACAAAAATAAAATAAAAAAAAATCAAATCATGGTCAATTTAAGTTGAAAAAATATGAAAAATCTTCGAAGAGTGCATAAAAATCAAACAGAGCATAAAAAGATGGGAAAAAGAAAGTAATCTTCAAGTGTTTAGAAATGCTTTGTAAATTCTGTCATTAATTACTTACACTGATGTCATTCCAAACCCATAAGACCTTTGTTCATCTTCAGAACACAAATTAGGATGTTTTTGATAAAATCTGAGAGCTTTCTAACCCTGCATAGACAGCAATGCAACTACCACGTTCAAAGCACAGAAAGGTAGTAAAGACATCATTAAAATAGTCCATGTGACATCAATGGTTCAACTGTAATGTTATGAAGCTGCGAGAATACTTTTTGCGCGCAAAGAAAACAAAATAATGACTTTATTCAACAATTTCTTCTCTTCTGTGTCAGTCTTCGACGTGTGTTCACAAGAGTACCACAACTCATCTGTCTTTGTTCATCATCTGTATTTTGATTCAAATAAATAAAGCAGGGCAAAAAACTGCAAGTCATCCTCTCTGTCGAAATCTTCAGACATGTTTACGAAGACTGTTTTATGTACAGCATGCGGCGTCTTCTGCTTGCAAACAAGGCTCAGCGCATCTGTGTACTATGTCAGAACGCCAGCTCAGATTTCATCAAAAATATCTTAATTTGTGTTCCAAAAATGAACAAAGCTCTTTCAGGTTTGAAACGACATGAGGGTGTATAATTATTGACAGAATTTTCATTTTCGGATGAACTATCCCTATAAAGTTTCACAGAGACAGGGTCAGAAACACCTGGAGAGTTTTAACAGCGGAGAAGGGAATCTGACAGAGCCATAAGCATGAAAAGTTTCTGAATAATTATTCTAGAACCTACGACTGATACACCAGGGTGATTTTAGAGAGTAAGAACAGGCGCTAAGGCAGCCCTGGGCATTGAAGAGATGCCCAGTCAAGCATTTATACCTATTTCAGGTGGTATGCTGCTGGGTAAGGTGTCTTGCTTTTCCTCATGTGAGACGCCTACACCCCACTGAACAGCAGGAGGCACTGAGGCCTCCTGTAGTATCTGAGGCTGCATAACGGACATGGATGGGTGTAGGGTTGGGGTCAAGGTTGGAGTGAGGGAAGGGATCGGAACAGGCTCAGGGGTCAATAATAAGAGGTCGTCATCTGTGCTAGCTCCACCAGTGGGGCCTAACTGTTCATTCAACACTGCAGTACAAGGGCAGAGATGAAGATGAGAGATACAAACAAGCATACTGTAAATAAAAGCTGCTCAAACACACTAGGAGTTGCACTATAAACCAGGTTTTCAAACATGTCCTGGAGGCACCCCTGCGCTGCACATTTTGTGTGTCTCCCTTATTAGACATACCCAAATCAGGACTTGTAGTCAAAGCCACTAGAAGGCAAGCCTGCAACCATAAGCTGAAAAAAATGTAATGGCTAAAGCTAACGCTCCCGGTCTGCCAGTACGTGGGAAAGGAGACCAGTGGCGGCTTTTTTAAAATAAATGTCAATGGAGGAGAGGCTTTACTACACTGAATAAACAGCTTTTTAGAGGAAACAGCTTATCATTTAATGAATCGACAGCCTATCTGCTAATCTTCAACATGTTTTACACTAAACAATACTTTTGGATTGAACTATATTTAGAGTTTACAAAAAATGCTGTTTTATAAAGAAGTCAGTCACTTTTTGCGAAAGGTGGAATTCAGCTTATGGCACTTTTCATTCATTCCTATGGTATTTGTAAACCGCGATTGAGTGTCACACAACTCTGACTGAAATTAAATGATGTCAAGGCTGTACTCTGATTGGTTATTAAAGGACACATGATACAAGTTAGCTTTTACGCTTTCTCCAACAGTAAGTAATATAGACCCTCTCATCTCTCTATAGTAAGACAATCTCTGTTGTAGTCTCTACTAATGGACCTTTCACATTTCCGGGTTTCTCAGAGTTGGGTAAAATCCGAGAGCAGTGATTGGGAGAGTACTACAAATATATTTTTTGCATTCCCATTTGCTCAAATAGCAAAAAAAACCTCCATGATAGTGTTTCCACGACTTTTAATCAAAGGAAAAAAAATGAGAGAGACTGATATCGGCAGCCAGAAGAGAGAACGATGTCAAATTTACCATCACTCTCATAAACGCGGCTTTAGAAACACCATCGCATAAGAGTTAACTAGTTTTTTGTAACTTGATCAAAAGGTAATTTAATACAAAGTATAGTATTACAAATGTGCAGACATTTTTTAAAAAGCCAAAATATGAAACACTTTCAAGGATTTATGATGATGATTTTTGAAACGCGTCATCACAGTTTTGTGAAAAGGGTCCATGAGCTGATGATTTAAATCAGGTGTGTTATATGAGGGAGAAATGCAAAATGTGCAGGGCAGGGGTGCTTCCAAGACACATACACCAGTGGTTCCCAACCACGTTCCTGGAGGCCCCCCAACACTACACATTTTGCATCTCTCCTTTGTCTGACACACCCATTTCAGGTCTTGGAGTCTCTACTAATGAGCTGATGATCTGAATCAGGTGTGTTTGTTTAAGAAGACATGGAAAACATGCAGTGTTGGGGGGCCTCCAAGAACGAGGTTGTAAACCACTGCTATACAAAATGTTGATTAGTTCCATGTCAACTGATCATACAACTTCAGCTGAGCTGCTTCAGTGTGACAGCTAGGCCTAAACGGTATGAGAATATGTAAAAAAAAAAAAAAAAGAAAAAGAAAAAGAAAAAAATAATTTGAAAATCCTGGCCCTTGAGTCTCATGACCAACATTTTCCAATTCATTACATTCTTGAGTGCTTATATAAGGACTTGATTAACAATTTATAAGTTCACTAAATTACTGTCCAAAATAACTTAAATATCATTTGCTATTTATTATGATATTCAATGATGTTTCTGGTTGACTAGTCGATTAGTAGCAATGAGTTGTGGTGCATGGCCTAGTATGCAAAAACATATACACACACGCAACTTACCCGAATCCAGACTAGCGCACAAAGAACTGTCAGATCCTCTACTCTGTCCATCTACTGCACGAGTAGAAACTGTTAAAAACACAAAAAAGGAGCATTTTTTAATAAACTTGAGCCAGTAGATAATCATTAGGCAATCCTGTTGTTGGATTGGGTGTGTTCCCAAAATGTGACCCTGGACCATGGTCATAAGGGTCAATTTTAAAATTTTTAACTATTTTATATACAACTATTTGAAAATCTGGAATCCAAATATTGTGAAAATCACCTTTAAAATTGTCCAAATTAAGTTCTTAGCAATCCATATTACTAATCAAAAATTAAGTTGTGAGAACAGGCGCTGGTAAGAAATGTACAAAATATCTTCATGGAACATGATCTTAATATCCTAATGTTAATTTTGACCCATACAATGTATTGATGGCTACTGCTACAAATATACCCGTTTAACTTTTTTGTTTTTAAATATATATATATATATATATATTTTTTTTTTTTTCAAATATAGCCGTTCTACTTATGACTGGTTTTGTGGTCACAAATGTGCTTAAAAAGCTGAACATACCAGCGTCAGATGATTCACCCAGCTGTTCATCTTCAAGTGAAACAAGACTGAAACATAAACAAACAAACACCAAATTAAATTGGAAGGCACACTGATCCATGACTAAACGGTTGCAGTTTTCTAAGAGGAAAAGAGATGACTCACATTACTCTGACAGACAGTATCCGATTAGAATTACAAAACACCTTAAATTAAATCTAAATTGACAAATTAGAGTGAGTCACAGCAATATTTCTAGAAAGCGTGTGAGGGTCTAACAGTCACCACGGTATCGTACAACAGCGTGTCTAACACAGATGGCACAGCAATAAATACAGTCTCATTTCCCACTGCCAAAACAGGAAATGACAGTGGAACTTTAAACAGCGTTTCCTGTTCACAAAGGTTTCTAATAGAATTACAATGTTCCACTCACAGATCAGTAACCAGAGCCTTCAAAGAGGCCTCTCGCCTGAACAGACCCATTCTGAGGGAGACAGAGGGTTGCAGGGAATGAGGAAAGAGAGTAAATGAGAGATCTGACAATGAGAGGCACGCAGGGTCGCCTTTGAGAGAAAAGATATGTTTTGCTGATGAAAAAGAATGAGTAAGAAAGAAAACTGAGACGGATAGATCTGTGTGAGATTCACTGACCATGTGATGTATATAGCACATAAACAAAGAATAAGGTGAAAATGGCAAAATGCCTCGTTCATGGCCAAACCATGCCTATGTGTAGCTGTGTCCTTACTTGTCTGGTTGTGTCTTCTTGTCCTCATCTTTGCTGTCCTCTTCTGTCTGTGCGGAGATAATCTGGTCCAGTGGGTCCCTTAATTCCTGTAATAAGTCAAATATAGTCAAATGAGAGATTAAATCACATTGTAACAGTTTAATTTCTGGCATTTGTGGATGGAGACCTACTTTGAGGGTGGTGAACTGGTAGGGTACATATCCTTTGAAGGCCTCATGGATGCCAGACATCACATGTGCAGTCTTCTCCCAGTACTGCAGGAGTGTTGTCTACAGAAAAACAATAGAAAAGGTTTCAAAAACAAATAAAACAGGTTTAATAAGGAATAAATGTTACACATTTTTACCTGGTAAGTACATAAGGAATGTGAAAGCATGTTGCAGCGACTGGCACCCAACATGACCACTTTCTGACACACGTCATTCTTCAGTTTATCGAAATGCACTTTTGTTCCTCGTACCTGGGCCTGAACCTATTCACAAACACAAAAAAATAGCAGAAAACTTCAACCTCCACATATATAAACGCAAGTCTTGATTGCTCACTTTGTGTAGTCTGACCTTACGAAACTTCTCCAGTTGTTTGTAAGTATCTGGGTCCAGCTCCTGCGAGACGTCCTTCATCCAGAGCAGAGCTCCACGGTACTCAGTCCGGGCTTTCTCCATCCGGCTCACTGTCAGCAGGGTGTCTGCGATTGCTCTCCTTCGGAACGTCTCCACTTCCTGTTCCAAACGATGGAGGGGGGGACACAGAGCCAACCTGACATGACAGAGGACAAAAGGACGGAGAAATTATTGCCAGTGGCTTAATCGCTAATTACAGATGATTGCTGAGTAATTGTAGCACACTAGGATAGAGAAGTTACATCCAAGGTTGTCGGTTTACTAATTAGTGCATCTTTAGTGTTTGTAGAACATAGAAATATTCTTTCTATGGCTGTGACCTATAATGATTTCTGATAACTGAATAATTCATCAGAAATTAAGTATAATATTTTTATAAGTTGAAAAAAGCCTGAGCTCACTAGTGAAAATGTTTCTATGTTGACATTTTTTTAAAATTTAATAAACTAATATAATCAAAATTTATAAGAATATCAGCAGCCATTATACCAATATTCAGTGTCATGTGAACCTTCAGAAATCAAATATATGCAGACGTGGTGTTGAAGAAAAATTTCTTATTATCAGTGTTTAAAAAAATGGTTGTGCAGCTTATCATTTCTGTGGGGACTGTGATTAATTTTTTTACAGGATTCTTTGATGAATCAAAAGTTCAAAAGAACTGTGTTTTTTTTTAAAATAGCACTTCTGACTACAAACAATGCGTGGGCGATATGACCAAAATCTTATATCACAATGAGTAATTTTATTTCACAGTAACAATATATATATTGATATCAAAATGTTTGATACTATAAAAATGTAATGATTCTTGACACCAGTGTCAATATCAAAAATACTATCCTAAATTAAAAAAAACAAAAAATTCAGGAATACTAAAGACAAGTAAACAGTCAAGAATTAAATAAGAATAAGCAACTAATTATAAGCAATAGGACAAAAAAACTACAGTAGAACAAATAAATTAGGAATATATACATTGTATAAAGTAATCAAATGTATTAAAAAAATGGATATTTTTCACTGTTGTGAATTAAATGTATTTCTTTTTAATAAAGTTACAAAAGTGATTTAGTCAAGAGCAGTGAGGGATTTTCTGTCTTTTATTGTTTGTTTAACATGAATGACAGCAGGAATATTAGACTGCTGTCACTTTAAGAGCTGCCTGGATCCAATATACTGTTACACATGTTTTCTTTCTCAGCTGTTTGCTTTTACTCAAGATGTAAATTACTGTGTTTACAAGGATACTTGCAAAGATGGCATTTTGACACATACAAGTGTGTGTATTTAACCATTAAAAGCCTATAAAGCAGCAAAAATAACTTGAATATAGTGAAATTAGTTCTTTGTCACTGCAGACTGCATTTCAATAGCTTAAAATCACTTTTTTTAAACCACAATGCTTAAAAGTGCATGCAAACTATACATTTTTGTGACCACGTAGCACAGCGTCAAGTAAGCCTGTACCCGCGATAGAGACAATAATCCAAATTCTCTACCAGACGACAAATTTCCACAAGTTAATCGTGTCTACCGGTATATCGCCCTCCCCTACTTTAAACATTTGAATGCTAGTATACACATATATAACATTCATACATATATACAAAGACATAGGCATTTTCATGAACAAAAAGGTGGGTTGCCTGATAAACTGTCTAATTAGGCTTGCTTCAGGTTCCCCTGACCCTGAACGATCTGCTCAGTTTTTGGATGACTAGTTGATTGGTCAGTCATCACTGGTTAATCATATCATGAGGGCATGGCAATGTATTAAAATGTGACACATGCATGTATTAACTATCATGAAATAAATTGCATTACTGATCTGAAGCACTGATTTGTTCATATTTCATAGGTGAGTGCCTACCTTTGCTTGGCAGAACAGCAGAGCGCTTTACTAGTGGCGTCCATCATACTGCCTGCTTTTGTTTTATCATGCTCTGCCTGGAAGCGCAAGAACAGTCCAAGCTCATTCTCCTCTTGAGAGAGGTCTAAAAGGAGAAGGTCACAGGGGACAAAAACAAGGTTATTACCACAACAGTAATTCATATTATTAGAAACAATAAGTGGGTTGATTATATGTGTTGAAAGCTATCAATTATGATAATCAGAAAAACAGAGTTATGCTTAAAGGGATAGTTCACCCTAAAATGAAAGTTCTGTTGTTAATTACTCACTCTCATATCATTCCAAACCTATAAGTTAAGATATTTTTGATGAAATCCGAGAGCTTTCCCACCCTGCAAAGACAGCAATGCAACTGACACGTTCAAGACCCAAAATTGTAGTGAGGACATTGTTCAAATAGTCCATGTGACATTAGTACTTCAACCCTAATGTTATGAAGCTACGAGAATATTTTTTGTGCACAAAAACAAAAATACCGACTTTATTCAACAATTTCTGCATCAGCAGCAACACACACATGCGTCATGGTATTCTTGTGCGGTGAAGACTGACACGGAAGAGACATAGTTGAATAAAGTTGTTATTTTTGTTTTGTTTTTTTGCGCACAAAAAGTATTCTCATAGCTTTATAACATTACGGTTGAACCACTGATGTCACATGGACTATTTTAACGACGTCCTTACTACCTTTCTGGGCTTTGAACATGTCAGCGTTGCAACGCTGTCTATGCATGATCAGAAAGCTCTCAGATTTCATCAAAAATATCTTAATTTGTGTTCCGAAAATGAACTAAAGTCTTACAGGTTTGGAACGACATGAGGGTGAGTAATTAACGACAGAATTTTCATTTTTTGTTGAACTTTTTAAAACTGACTTTTGTCTCAACAATAACAGCATTCATGGAAACTGATCAAATGTATGCCAGTGCTTGCAAAGGCTTTCAAAACAAGCTGAACAAGACTCCTTGTGTTTGCGCACACAAAGAGGGTGGAAGATCATGTTCCTCACTCACGTGTGATTCTTTGCTGGTATTTCTCAATCACTTTCAGGAGTTCTGTGCAGGTGCTCTGGACTGAACGGAAAAACTGGAGGAAACAGAATACACAGTATCATTAACAAATGCATTTAATAGTTCACTATTTTGGTCTTTATTACAAAAAAGGAAGCAGCATTTATGGGTTTGTTGCACACACCGAAATATCTCTGAGCCTTTCATTTCCTTTAGCATTCATATACTCAGGCGGAACATTTGGTCACCCACACTACTGTCTCCAAAAAAAACAGACACATTAGAATACAAAAAAATTGCCTTTCCAGTCTTGCTGTCATGGCAACAAAGTATGTTAAGTCCCTGACAGTCGAGCAAGCGAACAGGAGAATGTGTATGGTTGTGCTCTACCTGGAAGAAGTAACTCGCAGAAACGACAAAAATTACATAAATCACTCATTCTGGTTGAGCTGCCTTCGTTCTAGAAAGAGCTTGTGCAAAGCCAAATATAGGAACAGGACTCATTTATAGAAACTATAGAGAACATTTCTATAGGGGAAAAAAAGTAGTCACCAAAATCATTGGTGAAATCTATTATTGGGGGTAAATTTTATTGTATTTGTTAGTACTATATGTTTATGCGCATCAAATTAAATATGGCATCAACCCAGACTAAGGTTCATGTGTGCTAATGAAGGTGTGACCCCTGCAGGTGAGGTCTGCGTTCAGGTTACTGTTTAACTCTGAGCACAGGCCTGACAAACATGCAAGAGCAACACCCTCAGGAATCAGGTTTGTACAACAAACACCGTTATTGAATTTGCTAATGTAAAATTCTGCCTATTTCACACCATAAGGATGATGCATTATTGTTTTCGAGTTAAGAGTAAACAGAGCTTTGTTACAAACAGGCTAAAAGCCAATTCATATGATTATAATAGCAGCTGTGGCTTAAAGGAAAAAGAACATGGATACACCTGTTCATTAAAAGCCAGCAGCCAGGGGGGCTTATGGTGGCCTGTCTTCTGCTCTTCTCTATACTGGAAACCGCCTAATGACCAGTAAACCAGGATGTGCTTAAGAGCAACAGCCTGAGGCAGGGCAAGATTAAACAAGCACACATAAACAAACACATACACGCTTCCTTAAACTGTGAGTGGTCTATGGATTTTTATTAGGTCTTGATTCCAAGTAATCAGCTACTTTCTTTTATAAAAGCTAACTATTAACCCTATGTCAACAAATGTAAAGTAGATTATCTCTCACACGTACGGCCACCCAAATCAACACATCCGAGCTTTATATTTGACTTCCAGTGTTTCACTGCATCAGTGCATTTCATGTTGTGTTTTATGTTAAAATAAATCCAAGCTCAATAAAATCAGTGTTCATGTATTTAGATTCTAAAAGCTGGAGAACAAGATCAGAAAACAAAAAACAAAGCTTGGACTACAAATGCCCCAAATGCTTAAAGGGATAGTTCACCCGAAAATTTCATGTTGTCATGTTATTCCAAACCTCATAAGTCAAACATCATATAGTTTTGGAATGACATGAAAGTGAAATGACAGAATTTTCATTTCTTGGATGAATTACAGCCAAAATTCTAGATTTTAAATAAAGGTACTGTAAGAAAGTCTCAGGACACATATTTTAGTGATATTTGCTATGGTAGCTATGGAAGCGCCTTTCCGACACTGAATAAAAAATTTTAAAAATGGAAATTGCGACTTTATCTCACAATTCTGACTCTTTTCTCGCAAGTTTACATCTTGTAATTCTGACTTTTTTCTCTGAATTTCATGATACAAACTTGCAATTCTGACTTTTTCTCAGAATTGTAAAATATAAACTCACAACTGCTAGGTATAAAGTCAGAATTGCAAGATATAAACTTGCAAATCTGACATTTTTTCTCAGAATTACATAATAGAAACTCACAATTTCAAGTTATAAAATCAGATTATTATGAGAAATAAACTCTTATAATAAATTCTGAGCAATAAAGTCAGAATTCTGAGAAATAAAGCCAGAATTGCATGATATAAACTCACAATTCTGACTTTTCTTTCCTCAGAATTGCATGTTTACATCTTGCAATTCTGACTTTATAACACGCAATTCCGATTAACTCACAATTCTAAAAACATCTTTTTTCCCCTCAAAATTGGACTTTATAACCCACAATTGCGAGTTCCTATCTCTATTCTGAGAAAGAAAGTCAGAATTGCAAGATACAAACTCGCAATTGTGAGAAAAAAAAAAGTCAGAAATGCGAGATACAAACTTGCAATTCTGATTTTTCTCTCAGAATTGTGATATAAACTCGCAAATCAGATTTTTTTTCTCAGAATTGCATAATATAAACTCAGTAATAAAATCAGAATCGTGTGCTAAACTCACAATTATGAGAAATAAACTCTCATAATAAATAAGATATAAACACGCAATTGTGAGAAAAAAAGAGTCCGAAATGAGAGATACAAACTCACAATACTAGAGAAAACTGCAAAACAGGCTTCCATAGGTAGCAGAATTTATGAATGATATTGTTTTTTTTTTTACCCAATGTATATCATTTTGAGTATTATATGGTAGTAAAAATATGCTCTCATGCAAAGTAGAACGGTATATTACAGTCCAAATGTTTGGGGTCAATAAGATTTTTCTCCTATACTCATCACACTGCACTTATTTGACCAAAAATATAGAAAAAAAATAGCAATATTGTGAAGTATTATTCCAATTTAAAATACTTGTTTCATACTTTTTAAATATATTTTAAAATGCCATTTATTTTTGTGATGGCAAAGCAAAATTTTCTGTAGCCATTACTCCAGTTTTCAGTGTTTCTTATTATCAAACAGTTGTGTTGATTAATATTTTCCTGGAATGTGTAAAACATTTTTTTTTTTAAGATTCTTAAAATTCTTAGAAAATAACCTCATGCATTTAAAATTTTACATTTGATAATTTAAAGGGATAGTTCACCCAAAATGAAAATTCTGTCATTAATTACTCACCCTCATGTCGTTCCAAACCCATAAGACCTTTGTTCATCTTCAGAACACAAATTATGATATTTCTGATAAAATCTGAGGACATTCTGACCCTGCATCGATGCAACTGACATGTTTAAGGCCCAGAAAGATGGTAAGGACATCAATAAAATAGTCCAAGTGACATCAGTGGGTCAACCTTAATTTTATGAAGCTACGAGAATACTTTGTGTGTGAAAAAATAAAAATAACGACTTTATTTAACAATCACGACATGAGGGTAAGTAATTAATGACAGAATTTTCATTTTTGGGTGAACTATACATCTAATGCATCCTTGTAAATGAAAGCACTTTGTTAATTTCTAACATAGCTAGTCTGAGTTTGTATATCCTACTCAAACCTGTTTTGTACTGCTGTGAAAAAACAGACATGCAGATTCACAGGGAATGCACTGTTTGATTACGTAAAGAGAGAACAGCAGCAGACAACACAGCTGAGTATGTGTGCACATGAGAGAAAGGCAGTCAAGACAGACAGGGCCATTTGGACTGGATGTCTGTAGACAGTGGTAACATCAAGCACAGTTGATCAAAGTACAACATCATCTAGAGCTCAATTTATCTCCTCTCTTCCCTGAGACAGTACCCCATTAACCTCCCTCCATCTCATTCAGTCATTTCTCTGTCATTGTCAGGCTCACACACATCAAATGAAAAAAAAAATAGTTTGCTTTCATGAGTCAATGAGTCATACAAAATCACTGAAAGAAAAAACGCCCCAGTAACGTTAGTTTCACCTACAGCTGACTTCACAGAGGTCATTTTACTACATTTAAAAGGATGCTCATACCTCCAATTTGGCATCAAGGTCTGCGTCAGATGCCACCACATGCTCATCTTCCTTCTTCCCCGTGGCCTTGATCAAAACCTGCTTGGTCTTCCAGAACTTCTTCTGCATTCGGGCCATAACCGAGCTGTCCTCTCCCAAAACTGCTCTGCCACTGAACATGTCACTGGAGAACCTGAAAGAACATGCCGTGTTCATAAGTAGCACAGGTATATTTGTAGCAATAGCCAACAATACATTGAATGGGTCAAAATTATCGATTTTTCCTTTATGTCAAAAATCATTAGCATATTAAGTAAAGATCACGTTCCATAAAGATATTTTGTAAATTTCCTACCGTAATATATATCAGAACTTAATTTTTGATTGTAATATGCATTGCTAAGAACTTAATTTGGACAACTTTAAAAGTGATTTTATCAATATTTTGATTTTTTTGCACCCTCCGATTCCAGATTTTCAAATAGTTGTATCTCAGCCAAATATTTTCCTATCCTAACAAACATCAATGGAAAGCTTATTTATTCAGCTTTAAGATGTACAAATCTCAATTTTAAAAAAATTGACCATTATGACTGTTTTTTTGGTACTGGGTCACATATTTGTTTAAGAGGGGTAAAATTCATAAAATGAAGTCAAGATACAAACCCATAGCTGTCCATCTTCTTGATGAGCGTGGCTTAGATCTGCAAATGGGACAGAAATAGTGTGTCATACCTTGGGTCACAAGAACTACACTACCATTCATAAGTTGGGGGTCAGTACGTTTTTTTTTTTTTTTTTTAAGAAATTAATATATATATATTTACGAAGAATGCTTTAAATTTATCTTTAATGTCACAAATTACTTTTATTTCATTATATTTGATTGCATTATATTTTATAACATTTATTTCAAATATTTCAATGATAATTTGTCCAAATTAAATTAGCATATTAGAATAATTTCTGAAGGATCATGTGACACGAACGACTGGAGTAACGACTGCTGAAAATTCACTTTTGCCATCACAGGAGTAAATTACATACAAATATTAAAATAGAGAACAGGTAATTTAAACTGTATTTAAAGTGTAATAATATTTTACAACAACACAGACTGTATTTATCAAATAACTGAAGTTTTGGTGAGCATAAGAAAAATTTTACAGAGTCCAAATGTATGTTAAAAAATGTATAAAAATATTTTATTACTTACTTTTCAAAAATCAGCGGTGGCATTCAGCAGACACTGAAATAGCTGTACAAAATAAATGTCAAAAATGTAAGAAAAAGATTAAATTATTTCAGTTTTACAAACTAAGTGTCACTGGACACTCTAAATGAATAATAAATAAATTTGAGCTTCTGGGAAATTCAGTGTTGATACATAAAAATACTTAAAATAGCAAAATGAATGGAAAGTCCTTTGCAAACTGTTGCCTTTTTGTTCTTTTGAGGTAACAGCTGTTAGCTCTCACATTGACTGCCATGTTTCTCACGGTCACAAATACCCAAAATCAATAGACACATATTGCATCCAAATAAATAAACACAAAGCAAACGTTTAATGCAAGTCAAAAGAAGCTATAATAAGAACCAAACACCTGTCCTGACATTCATTCAACATCACTAATGTTAAAGTCATTAGTGTTTAATCAATCTCAAAGCAATCTGTCACTAAATACAATATAAACACTACATTTTATGCACAAAACAAAACGCAGTTATGTAAAAACTAGTGTTTATGAGCTGACGCTGCTCTGATCGCACCTTCCTCCCCATCCAACTCATCATGGGTTTGGTTACAATGTTGCAAGCAGCCTGCTCGCTTTTATCACATCTGCTTGTATTTTTCCAAGCATTTTTGTACACAACTGCTACTTTTTTCTTAGCAAACAGGCTGGACCATGTATTCATAGTGTATACCGGACGCTTTGCAAAGAAAAACGAATGAATATTGTAAAAAAAAGGCAGAGTTACCGGATCCCAAACAAGATAAGGAGTCATCGAGTCACCGCGCTGCGTTTCCCTATAATAACCCTATTAACTTAGAGCACGAATGTGACATGGCGACTTCACTCTGCAGTTCGAAACCGACACTGTACGGGACCTGATAAATTACAGTTTGCATTCATTAACAATGAGTGTATATATTTTAAGGAATTGTTATTAGGGCATCGCATTTCCTTACCCTCTGACGTCGCCTTGAGCACCGATGGGAACGTTCACGCACGTCATTCCCCCGAGCTGAGAGTCAGCGAGAGCGCATGCGCAGAAACAGTCAGCCCCAGACGCAAGCTGGTAGTTCTCAATGGATTGAGCAAAATCCATATCTTTTTACTATAATGTTTAAGTTAGAGTATATTGGCCAAGTTAAATTGCGCCTATGAGGAATTAAACACAGAACACAATGTATTGTAAGACTACACTACAGGACAAAAGTTTTTGAACAGTACGATTTTTAATGATTTTTAACGATTTTTTTTTTTTTGACGTCTCTTCTGCTCAACAAGCCTGCATTTATTTGATCCAAAGTACAGCAAAAACAGAAATATTTTTACTATTTAAAATAAGTTTTTTTTTTTTTTTAATGTGAATATATTTTAAAATGTAATTTATTCCTGTGATTTCAAAGCTGAATTTTAGCATCATTACTCCAGTCACATGATCCTTCAGAAATAATTCTAATATTCTGATTTGGTGTTCAAAAAAAAAAAACAACAACAACAAAAAACATTTATTATTATTAAGAAAAAGAACAGCATTTATCTGAAATAGGAAACCTTTATAACATTATTAATGTCTTTATCATCACTTTAAAACAATTTAAAGCATCCTTGCTAAATAAAAATATTAATTTCTATAATTTCTTAGGATTAATTTTTTTCTTGAACAGAAAATCAGCATATTAGAATGCTTTCTGAAGGATCATGTGACACTGAAGCCTGGAGTAATGATGCCAGAAAATTTAGCTTTGATCACAGGAATAAATTACATTTTAAAATGTAGTCAAATATTTTAAATTGTAAAAATATTTCACAATATTACTGCTTTTGCTGTGTTTTGGATCAAATAAATGCAGGCTTGGTGAGCAAAAGAGAATTATTTAAAAAAAGATTACAAATCTAACTGTTCAAAAACTTTTGACTGTACATAGCATAAAATAGGCCTACAATATATAGCATAGGGAATCCTTTTGTGGTTGTATTAAACTTTTGTAATTTTTTAAATAAACATTACTGCTAAAAGGATTCATGCACTGTATAGTAGGCTACAATAACCCTGTTTAAAAATAATGATTTGCTGATCTTAGCCAGTCCTCCAGTATAATCAGACTAGTCTGTTTGCTGGTTTTAATATTAGTAGTTTTAGTTTTTGTTCAGCTGGTCAGGTGCCAACCAGCACCAGTTTTACTGATTTTAAGTTTAGTCTGACTTCGGATGGTTGTTTTCCAGCAGAAGTAAGCTACAGTACAATGCATACAAATGTAAAATATTTAATATAATACCACACAATTCACTTTGAAAGTTTGTATTATTTTTTTATTTTTATTCTATTTTTAAAATGTTTGCATGACAGAACTGAGGATGACAGCTCGCTGGTCTCCTAGCAAGGTCCGACTGGTCAGTTTGCTTATTTTAGTAGTTTTGTAGCAGGTTAGTCTGGGAGTGCAGCTACAGCACAATGCATAGTTTAGAATAATTAATATAATAAAATTCACTTGTACAGTTCAGGGTTTTTTTTTTAATTTATTTATTTATTTTTGATTTTTTGATTTGATTTGATTTGATTTTAGAGTGGCAAATACTCATTTATGCCCAAAAGATGGCGCCACTGACACAGAGAAACCCGTGATGCCGTTCAACTCAAATCGCTACAGCAAGAACAGAGATTAACATTTTTTATATAATTCATTGAAAAGTTAAAAATAAAAAAAGAGTTAAGATAGATTCCGATTTTAGATTATTGGCGCCTCATAGTTTGTATTGTGTGTTAAAGACTTGTTGCATAACATCTTATATAATAAATAAGGTGTAGAACTGAGATATATAGACAAATAGGTGTAAATCAGGAAACTGCGGTTTTGCTTGGTACACTTAGTCGCACGCTATCAGAGCGGAAAAAAGCTGATCCAAAGTCTCATACATACCCTAGCACTTTCTAAACAATTTTCTCACACATATGCAGTCACATCCACACCCAGACACACGTTTGATGTACACAGACATACTCATACACAGACGGGCATATGCCAACACCACACCCCCGCCCCCGCCCCAACCACAAATCTTTTACTTCAAGACCCTCATGTTCAACAATGTGGCCTTACCTTGGTTAAAACAACAAAAGGCAGGTAGACAGACACAAACTACTTCTGAGGAATCAAATCAACTAGCAGTAAACGTTCAGAGGTGAACAACAAACTCAAGCACACCTGGAGGGCAGACAAACATCTGTTCTAATGTCTGTCGTACCTCTGAGACTCACTGAGAGCGGAAACCTCAAGTGTGTTTGTGTTTACTCTATAATATTACTCTGTTTTTGATCAATCAAGATTTTCTTAGTCTCCAGCTGGTGAGGACAATGGATAACTTGGTCCTTTCTCAGGCACAACACAGAACTGCAGCTTATGGTGATACAGTGATAATGTAATTACACTCATTACTGACAAAGGTTCATGTCATATCATTGTATATTGCATTTTATTAGTCTGGCGAGACAGAATGAACATATAATGAATCTTATCAGTCAATTAGAGCTAAATGCAGATTTAATTCTTAAGCAGCTTCATTGTATTATGGGAATTTGAAAGACACCTCTGTAATAAACCATGCATTTTATCATGCACTTGATGCTTGTGGTTTTTCTCAATTTCAACTGTCCTCTCTGTTCACTGAATAAATGTAAACGTAAATATGACCCAAGTTCATTGTGCAAGTTTTGTTTCCAGTCATAAAGTTCAAAACTGCTGTCATTTATAAAGGAGTGGCCCTTTCAGTTTCACTCATATAGGAGTGGTTCGTGATCGATAAGCCTTGCGCTTGTCTAGAAAGACAGGAGGAGACTCCTACCTGCTAAACCAAATGTGGGGCAAAAATGAGTTAAACGTCTGTTACGGAAAATTACCCCACCCTGACATACAAAATGTGCCGGTGCTGTTCGTGTGTGGCCTTTAGAGTGTGTACTTACGTTTGTTAGTATGTGTTGGTCTTTTAACATGCAGCCTCCCACCCCCAACAACACATATACACACAGAGCAGTGGATGTTCTTCTACAAAGGATGCAAATGACAGACAGGAGGGTTCCATATCAGTCCTCAGATCAGCCCATCTAATCCTCTCAAAGACTTGCAACACAATTCAGCCCCATTCAGCAAGCCAGAGTCAGATTTCTAGCCAGACAGAGAAGACTGAGATGGAATATCATTCCAGAATTTTAAAAGGAATAGTTCAGGCAAAAATGATAATTCTGTCATCATTTACTCCCCCTCTTGTTACTTAGAATTTGTATGGTTTTGTTTCCTCTGCTGAACACAAAAATTGGGTACCTACATTTTGAAGATCCAAAAAGGATATAAGAGTAGTGTGAAATGAATCCATAGTTAATCAAAGTGACATAATCACCTGATGAACAGATCAAAATGTAAGCTTTTATTAGTAAAATCAAAATATTGATCAATGACAGATCATAAAAAAACTGCATCAAACATGACACATACAGTTGAGGTCAAAAGTTTACATACACCTTGCAGAATCTGCAAAATGTTATTTTACCAAAATAAGAGGGATTATACCTAATGCATGTTATTTAGAACTGACCTGAATGAGATATTTCACAAAAAAAAAGACATTTACATATAGTCCACAAGAGAAAATAATTAAATTCATAAGAATGACCCCGTTCAAAAGTTTTCATACACTTGATTCTTAATACTATGTTGTTACCTAAACGTTTAGTGATAGTTGTTCTTGAGTCTATTGTTTGTCCTGAACAGTTAAACTGCCTGCTGTTCTTCAGAAAAATCTTTCAGGTCCCACAAATTCTTTGGTTTTCCAGCATTTTTGTGTATTTGAACCCTTTCCAACAATGACGGTATGATTTTGAGATCCATCTTTTCACACTAAGGTCAACTGAGGGACTCATATGAAACTATTACAAAAGGTTCAAATGCTCACTGATGCTCCAGAAGGAAACACAATGCATTAAGAGCTGGGGGGTGAAAACTTTTGGAATTTGAAGATCAGGGTAAATTTAACTTGTTTTGTCTTCTGGGAAACATAACTATCTTCTGTAGCTTCTGAAGGGCAGTACTACATGAAAAAAACATGATATTTAGGTAAAATAAGAAAAATGTACATATCTTCATTATGTTCAAAAGTTTACACCCCTTAATCCATTGTGTGTCCTTCTGAATCATCAGTGAGCATTTGAACCTTTTGTAATAGTTGCATATGAGTCCCTCAGTTGTCCTTAGTGTGAAATGATGGATCTCAAAATAATAGTCATTGTTGGAAAAGGTTCATATACACAAAAATGCTGAAAAACCAAAAGAATTTGTGGGATCTGAAGGATTTTTCTGATGAACAGTAGACAGTTTAACTGTTCAGGACAAACAAGAGACTCATGAACAACTATCGCTAAACAAATAAACACAGCTGTGGATCATTCAGGTAACAACACAGTATTAAGAATCAAGTGTATGTAAACTTTTGAATGAGGTCATTTATATAAATTCAACTATTATTTTCTCTTGTGGACTCCATGTAAACATCTTTTTTGTGAAATATCTTATTCAGGTCAGTACTAAATAAAAAATAATATGCATTTTGTATGATCCCTTTTATTTTGGTCAATAAATTAACATTTTGCAAATTCTGCAAGGTGTATGTAAACTTTTGACTGCAACTTTGTCTTAAATCTCAAGACATTTGATCAGGTACCATGCAAGAACCACTGTCATCATTTACTCACCCTCAAGTTGTTTCAAACCCGTAGGAGTTTCTTTCTTCTCCTGAACACAAATGAAGATATTTTAAAACAGTTTTTCATCCCCATTGACTTCTATCATATTTTTCCCTACTATGGAAGTTAATGTGGACCCACATTCTTCAAAGTGTGTTCTTTTATGTTCCCAAGTATGTAAGAAACAGAAAAAAAAAAACTCATACAGGTTTGGAACAACTTGAGGGTGAGTAAAGGTTGACAGATTCTTCATTTGTAAGTAAACTATGTCTTTAATGTTGGTTTGAGGTCTTGAGAATGATGGACCAGATTGACTTTTTTGGACAAAAACAGTTGAAATGTCCTTCAGACATCTTCCTTTCTGTTCTGCAGAATGACAGGACTTAAAAGTGAAATTGAAGGCATTAAATTAATAACTTTTTTAATAGTACAGCCAGATGACAGAAATGGCTTACTAACGTTTTTTGTTAAGACAATTGTAAAAATTATTTTAATTAGATTTACAGCTCAAATAAAACTTGTATTTAAACATAACATTAATCTAAATACTTTTCTATAATTATTAGTTTCATATTTCTGCTTTTAAACTGTCCAAAAAGTTGCTTCATTTCCATCCACTTTACACACCACATCGCAGCCTTGATTGTACAAACCCAGTTTAAGGTAACTCTTAACATGTGTGAACCCAAAATATTACATCCATGTATTATTAAAGATAAATTAAACTTCTAAAAATTTCTCTATAAACTCCCATTTTTAATCTAATGTGAACATCAGTTGAGCTAAGTGGTCTCTCAGTGACTGCAAAGCTTGTACTGCTTCTTCTCACCTGTATAATTCAATGCAGCAGTCAATTGGCTAGTCTTTGCTTAGTCTCCAATGGCTTTTAATTAATAAGGGTCTGTCACCGACTCTGTTCCCCCTTAATAGTCTTTTCAGCTGTCTCCACGACCAAACAAGCTGGGATGAAAGAGAGAAAAAAAGATCACGGGCAGTGGGCCATTCAAACAGGTGTCTCCTCTTTCCTTAATACCACCTCTTCTTTCTTCCCCCTGCCTCTGCTCACCTCTGTGAATGGGCTGGCCAAGCAGTGATTTGTTTTCTGTCGCCTTGAGGCTGGAACTTTAGTGGCCAGCGTATAGACTTCAAGGCACCAGCGTGCTGCCTGGTAGATCAGCAAATAGACCTCAAGTTTCTTTTCAGCTTCTTCACACAACAGTCTGACTAGAAAAGAAGCAGCATGCTCTTATCTGAATCTTGTGCTCTAAATTCATCTCTGTTTAAATCATTATTAGTAGATAAAGCTGGATAGGAAGAAAAGCACATACAGAAACACTTACAGATGGCCTAAGAAAGGCCAGAAATTCTTATCTGGAATCATCAGACCTATTGTACTCTTATCAGAGTCTCTCTGCCCTGTCCCGAGGGCTATTGTCACGGCCCGTGGAGAAGGGAGGAAACCCTGTGCACTAGGGACAATTTGTATGTGTCTGTGTGGGTGACTACTTTAAAAAAAGTGAACTAGCATACTGTGCTGTTCACTTTTATACAAACGGAATGAGTTTATTTATATTCTGCTTTCACCGTAGTTCTATCATGACAACTCTCTGAAGAGTTTAGTGTGGTAATGGATATGAAAGTTTTAATGTATTTGGTCTTAGCTGAATAGACCTGCTGTGTTGCTGCTGCAGCTGTTGTAGTAGATTATTGCGGCTGCAGAGCAAGTACAGGAACTTGCTACTGCCAATACATACACCAATACGATGCTGTGAGTATTTAAGACACACAAATAGCATATATAATAACCCAGCGTAGATCTATACAGGTGGAGCTGGGGAGGTGGAGGGTTTCAGTGCTAACCAGCTATTTAAATGTAAAGTAGCAAGCTCATTGGCTGTGTATGAAACATGAACCAATCAGCTTCTGCCAAGTAGTTTAACGCTGTGAATATCATCAGTTTGCGTTAATGACCCATCAGCCTGCGCCATCTAGGGTTTTACAACAGAACAGGCATTTATGCCATTTTTAAGGAATATATTGACAAAAAATAGTGTAGAAACTATTTTCACTCAGAAATTGCTAAAAAATATTGCGTGTTATATATTATATTATCGTTTACTAATACTAAAAACATTTTCGTTATTTGAAATAAATGAAACCTGATCTCATATGACGAAAACGTACCTGAATATGCTACATATGCTACGTTTTATGTGACGTTGGTTTTGTACGTGTCACCGCAGTTCTTACTTGAAAAGCCTGTTAAGTGGCACTATGACTCTAATGCTCTGTGACTTTTTAAATAACGTACCATCTGCATTATGATAGAATGAACAAAAGCGAATGTGACGTAAAAATGCAATCGCAAGCATGCCATTCCAGCTTGTTTTTCAATCTCTCATCTTTCAGCTCTTTCATCTGGAGCCATGTTTTGCACGGGATTCATACCCGATGATTCCAGTTCCATGCCAGCAGAGCTACCAAACAAGTTTGTTATGTTCAGAAAGCAAAACATATGGAGCTGTAATCATAACTGTGTATGAAAATGATTACAAGTGCTTGATGTTTTACCACCTCTAGTGTTCATTTCTGTTGGAAACTGCAGTTATATATACTTATTCACTGTAAAAAGTGCTAAGTTGACTTAACTTAAAAAAATTGAGGAAGCCCATTGCCTTAAAATTATGAAGTAAATAATAATAATAAAAAATAAGTTAAGTGAATTGTCAAGCTCGCTTAACTTATTTTTTTAAATTATTATTTACTTAATAATTTTAAGTCAACGGGTTTTCTCAGTTTTTTAAGTTAAGTCAACTTTTTAGAGTGTTGGTACGTATTTCGCGTCTTTGGGAAAAAAATTTCCCACACGTATGTTTTTTGTCATAGGATCAGGTAACATGAATGTTAACTGAAATAAATATATAAAATAAAATATAAAAACCTTTTATTTGAGCTAGACAGACATACAAAAAAATACTAGAATATAAAATGAAAATGGGAAACCAAAAACACTTCTTTTGAAAAACAAAAACTGATTTAAAATGTTAATAAAATCTATGAAAGTATCTAAAAGTATTACAATAACATTGCAAAAAAACAGCAAGTAACACACTGAATTAAAAATGTAAAAATTTGAAGTAGACAGAAAGAGTATTTTCTTGTAAAACATGCTCCAATAACCTTTTTTTATTAATAACTTTGAAATGTCATTTTTGCACTGTATTAACCACAATTTGGCCCTTGGAAAAGGTCAAGTTTTCACGCCCTGAAAATGCATCACTCACTCCAATTCAGACCCATCAAGACACACAAAGTATTCAAACTGGAATAATAATAATAGTAAATGTGTAATCTAATAACAAAATCTATTCAAATATATACATCATGAACAGACAGACTCATAATTAATTGCACTCTACACTTCTTATGCTATTGTTCTTCTCATGTGAACTTCTGAGGACAGCTGTCTTTAAACCTCTGTCATCATACCAACGGTCAACTCCTTTTTTTTACCTTTGAATCTGTGTGACACACAGGATGAGGAAATCATACCTTCATGGATGGCAAGATCTTTGGCTGTATACTGACATGAGAGAAAACAACAACGAATGCATCGATTCCGCACTTTCATTCTCCCGCTCAGTCTTTCTTCATGCCTCTGTGCCTTTGACACCTCTGTGGTATCTGCAGACATAAAAGACACACGGTTTGTGTCTTCCGCACCAGCTTGCTTTCATCGTCCCACACGCATAGACACGACCACACATAAACACACACACACAAAAAAACAAAATCTGATTTCTTAATGTTCCTGTGGAAAATCTGTGAGACACACAAAGTCAAACTTCAAAGGAAAACATAAGTTCAAAATGCACGTTTGTTTTTGTGAATTGTGGGGACTTTCCATAGACCTCTATATATTTTACTGACCAAACAATACCATTTATCTCCTCACCCAACCCTAACCCTAAACCTACCCCTTACAGAAAACCTGTTTGTATCGTTACATTTTCAGATAAACATCATTTACTATTATTAATCATTTTTTACATTGTCAAAAATTTCAGGTTTTAGTGTCCTTGTGGGGACATTTGGTCCCCACAATGTAGCAAAAACAAGTACACACACACACACTTTCTATTCACAAAAAACGAGCAGCACAATTGTTTTCACCATTGATAATTATAAGAAATGTAAATCAGCATTTATAGAAAGATTTCTGAAGGATCATGTGACTGTGAAGACTGGAATAATGGATGCTGAAAGTTCAGCTTTGCCATCCAAGAATAAATTACATGTTAAAAACATTAAAATAAAAAAAAAGTACTTTTAAAATATATTTTTTTCCCGCACAATATTACTGTTTTTCTGTATTTTTATCAAATAAATGCAGCCTTTGTGAGCAAAAAATCTCTCTCAGAGCATAAATTTAACTGTATATATTTACTAGTTTGAATATAAAGTTGAAATAAAAATAGTTTACATAAAAATGCATGAGTAATATACGTACATTATATGCATATATTACATTATGAATATAAAATTAGTTTATAACAGAACAATTCAGTGCAACAGATTTTAAAGAAACACACATGCATACAGATCACCTTGCAACTCTCTCAGTTTGAGAAGCAGTTCTCTGGAACCCATCTCTTTTGGCTGGGGGCAGGTGAAAACACATGTTCTCCCAGAGGAAAGAACACATACACACACACACACATTGCCAAAGGGTTTTTGTCTCCGAGAGTTGCCCTTCCTTGCTCCCTACAACCAGCGATCGGTCTGACCTCTCATTTTAGCCAGGTGTCCCAACCACGCTACGTCTCTGTTCACTAAGCAGCATCTGTGCCTGTTACAACCCAGTATTGAATGACTGAGATATTACAGACTATAGAGTATGGGGTGTTTTCTTCTGTTTTCTATGATGCCGAATGGCTTAGCCACTCACACAATGCCATTTTAAATTTCTAAAGACCTTCACAGTAAACATATTAAATACAAATCTTAAGTGTCACATTTTCCCAGTTGTTCCTCTATACTTGTAAACATGGGACATATATGCATATAAATGAGTTAAGTTAATTTTACTATGGGGTTTGGGTGTTTTGAACAAAGGAAGAACTGTACGACCTGTGATCACTCAGACTGCCTCTGTGATTTTATCTGATCATCCACACATTAACACCTTCTAAATGTGACAAAACAGCCATTCAAAGTATGCAAAACATAAACAGCTCAGAGCACTTAAGGAATTAACATACAGTATGTTTTTAAGCTCAAAACCTTATTTTCTGATTTAATTTCATTTGAATTATTGTTAACATGGAAAGTGTTTGTGTACACTTTTCACACACCAACCTCAAAGTATGACAACACTTTCATAAGTGTGTGTGTGTAATCTTCTGATCTGAACTGAGGCCTCCGGCTGAATGATATTTAAAAGTGTTTTGAGGGTTGTAGTGAGTGAGCCACTTCGCTGGGAATTTAACCTCGCTATCACGATCCAACTGACAGCCATTCCTGACGCAAACAAAATACCAAATACATACACTACCATTCTCTTCTGCTAACCAAGCCTGCATTTATTTGATCCAGAGTACAGCAAGAAAAGTACAATTTTGAAATATTTTTACTATTTAAAATAGCTGATTTCTATTTGAATATATTTTAAAGAGTAATTTATTCCTGCAATCAAAGCTACATTTTTAGCATCTTCAGTGTCACATGATCTTTCAGAAATCATTTCAATATGCTGATCTGCTGTTCAAGAAACATTGCATTATTATTATTATTATTATCCTTTTTTTGGATTCTTTGATGACTAAAGATCCAAAGGTCAGCATTTATCTGAAATAAAACGTTTTTGTAACATTATACACTATACCATTCAAAAAGTCAGTATAACTTTTTTGTTTGGCAAAAAAAATATAGAAATTAATACTTTTATTTAGCAAGGCTACTTTAAACTGGTCAAAAGTGACGATGAAGAAATTTATAATGTTATGAAGATGTCTATTTCAGATAAATGCTGTTTTTCTGAACTTTCTATTCATTGAAGAAACTTGAAAAAAATTCTATTCCGCTGATTTCAACATAATAATAATGTTGTTTGAGCAGCAAATCAGAATATTAGAATGATTTCTGAAGGCTTATGTGACTGAAGTAATGATGCTAAAAATTCAGCTTTGAAATCACAGGAATAAATTGCATTTTAAATTATGTTCAAATAGAAAACTGTTACTTTTAAATAGTACAAATATTTCAAAATATGACTGTTTTTGCTGTACTTTGGATCAAACAAATAAAGGCTTGGTGAGCAGAAGAGACTTCTTTAAAAAACATTTAAAATCTCACTGTTCAAAAACTTTTGACTGGTAGTGTAGGCTATAATATAAACATACTGTAGCAAAATCTATAAGTGGAATTAACGTATTGTTTAGGATAGGCAAAGTAAACTGGCTTTGTGCAAAGATTTCCTCAAATACACTTCTGAA
Organism: Cirrhinus mrigala; assembly: GCA_036247105.1. Classification (NCBI taxonomy): domain Eukaryota; kingdom Metazoa; phylum Chordata; class Actinopteri; order Cypriniformes; family Cyprinidae; genus Cirrhinus; species Cirrhinus mrigala. Next base: position 9,487,770 of record CM070012.1, read on the forward strand.
ACGCTGATTTTCGTGACAGGACGTCGTTTTCTTCAATCACTTCAAATTTTGAACACGAAAACAGGAAAAGAGTGTTTGCGGAAGGCGCAGATGCAGCTACCTGTGAGCGCGACTGATACGAGTGGGCGGAGCTTCCGCGCCGGAGTGGGGTATTTAAAATCGTCTGAGCTCCACAGCGCTTCAGAAAGTCAGTGTAGGCTTACTGGAGACTGAGAGCACTGGGGGAGTGTTTTAAAGATGGCATATTACGAAGTAAGACGACAGTTATTTATTCATTGTTTATGAAGTTTAAATTTAAATGACTTTAAGAAAAAAAAATATTTGTCTCTAACGTTGCCTGTTTACTTTTTTTTTGCAGCACATCGTCTTTGAAGATGACTTTTCAAATGAGACCAGCTCTGAGTTCGGCTCCGGGGACATTGGAGCCAACTTTGAGGTTCCGTGCGATGTGGAGGTCAGTCACGACTTCCAAAGGATCTTTCTTCCAACCGTGTACGGAATCATATTTGTTTTGGGTCTCGTCGGGAACGGACTGGTTGTTCTGGTAATGGGCTGCCAGAGGAAATCCAGAACCATGACGGACAAGTACCGCCTGCACCTTTCAGTGGCGGACCTTCTGTTTGTGCTCACCCTGCCGTTCTGGGCCGTGGACGCGGCCAAAGATTGGTATTTCGGAGGGTTCATGTGCGTGGCCGTGCATATGATTTACACGGTGAATTTATACAGCAGCGTCCTCATCCTCGCCTTCATCAGCTTGGACCGCTACCTCGCCGTGGTTCGCGCCACGAACAGCCAAGGTCCAAGGAAACTCCTAGCCAATCGCATCATTTACGTGGGCGTGTGGCTCCCCGCCGCGCTCCTCACCGTTCCCGACCTGGTGTTCGCCAAGGCGGAGAGCAGCTCTATCCGCACCTTCTGCGAGCGCATTTACCCACAGGACTCTTTCACAGCCTGGGTGGTCGCTTTCCGCTTCCAGCACATCCTGGTGGGCTTCGTGCTACCCGGGCTAGTGATTCTAATCTGCTACTGCATCATCATTTCCAAGCTGTCGCGCGGTTCCAAGGGCACGCAGAAGCGCAAAGCGCTCAAGACCACCGTGGTTCTGATCGTATGCTTTTTCGTCTGCTGGTTGCCTTATTGCGGAGGGATCCTGCTGGACACGCTGATGACACTGGAGGTGATTCCCCACAGCTGCGAACTTGAGCAGGGGCTGCAGAAGTGGATCTTCGTAACGGAGGCTCTGGCGTACTTTCACTGCTGCCTCAACCCCATCCTATACGCGTTTCTGGGGGTGAAGTTCAAGAAGTCCGCCCGCAGCGCTCTATCTCCCAGCCGGGGGTCCAGTCTGAAAATTCTATCAAAGAAGAGAGGAGGAATGTCATCTGTATCCACAGAATCCGAATCGTCTAGCTTTCACTCTAGTTAACAGAAGTGCGCATACCTTGGACTGTGAATATGCTTCCAAATATTATATTAATGACATGAAATTACCGGCTGTATAGGATATGCAAAATGCAGTAAACAGGCTGAGCCTGAATGTAAATATTTCTGTCAGTATGGCATCACATACTGCATTGCTTCCAGTATTACTGTAAAATCTCTCTTCATAGTGAGAAGAGGCATTGTGAACATACAAATGTGTTGATATAGTGTGCAAAACGTTTCCTGTACATATCATGTATATAGATTGTTTTTTTTATCTGGTTCCTTTCTGCACTTATGTAGACCTTTGCATTTATTTATTACATGATAAAGGGACCAAGGGTCCATTCAAGTTTTAAAAAGCTGCTTTGGCAATTTGAAGTTTTTGCAATAAATTTTTTGAGTACTCAAAAATATTGTGTGTGTGTGTGTGTTTTGACCACTTCTCTTAAGCATCTCACTATAGAGTGTAATGATGGGGTTCCCCTGCAATACCCAGTGTCGTTTATACTTTCTCTCTGCACGTGTGACATGCACGGTTACCGCTGTTACTTAGGTTACTAGGTAGTCTTATTCAAGCATGCAAAAAGTACAGCAATTACAGAATTCTCAGTCTGAAATCTCCCTCCTCTGATGCATACGCATCCATGGCGGGGATTCCCTGAGATGTAAACTCTCTCAGCTTTAACCAAACACACTGAGCACCCCTTGTCGGAATCCCCAACGTGCTGCGGAATCCATTCAACCATGAAGAAACACATGCATGAGCTTTCATATATGCAAATAGTGCAGTCTTGCATTGCAGTGTTGTTTTATTTACCTTTCTAAATTTAATTTCTTTCCAATATAATCTTCATTTGGGGGTTTCTGTTATTTACACCCTACAAATGTGCTTTTACCTCAAAAGGATTTTGTTTATTCAGGTGGTGCCATAACATAACTATGTTGCCATGTCTCTGGCAATGAGTGGCAGTTGTAAACATAACCTGTATGAGTCACAGAACCTCATTTTGCACGGTGTAAAATCGTATGAAACTGGTTTATTGTGCTGTGGTGTCACACGGAAGTTTAGGTAAAATCCCACTATTCAGGTTAAGGCGTACTCAGAATTATATTTGCTAGAAAAGCATAATTCAGTAGACAAAAGTATGTGTAGTACATGATGATTTCCCTTGTCTGTGGAACTCTTTAGCACTCAGTATGCTATAAAATAGCTCCAAATGTATTTGAACATTAAAGTGAAACCACACGATACCTCAGAATACTGCATCATTATGCAAAATATGCTAGAGCCATTCCCAGAAGTGTTTTCCTGAAGTCACACAGATGTCCTAGTAGAGCAACCACAGGGCTAGTTAATCACATTACATCATAAAAAATTGTACAAAATAATACTTGAATTTATAAAAATGACCCTGTTCAAAAGTTTACACACATTTGATTCTTAATACTGTGTGGTTACCATAATGATCCACAGCTTTTTTTTTTTTACTGCCTGCTGTTCTTCAAAAAAAATTTGTGCATTTGGACCCTTTCCAACAATGACTGTATGATTTTGAGATCCATCTTTTCATGCTGAGAACAACTGAGGGACTCATATGCAACTGCAAGGAAAAAACGATGCATTAAGAAACAGGGGTGTAAACTTTTGAACGGAATGAGGATGTGTACATATTTCTTTTTATTATTATTATTATTATTATTATTATGTTATCTATAATAATGATAAACATAATAATATTAGAAAATAACATCAGTCAGTCACAAGGAAAACCTCACAACATCAGCATCAGTTTGTCCATTCACAGTTATAATTGGTTTTGAAGATAATTTATGAAAGGACACCATAAGACTGTGAACTTGGATCCGGAGCCCCTTAAGTTAAGTCTTATTTTTTCCAAACTCAGGAATTGTAACAGATCTTTGGCCCACTGTTTAAAAGCAGGGGGAAATGACTGTTTCCAATTAATTAAAATCAAGCGTCTAGAAAATATTCTAGAATAAGATAGAAAAATACGTGACCAAAGAACAGACAGACTAGGACATAACCAAAACATATGGGCTAATGTAGCAGGGGACTGCTTACATCTTGTACAGGTGGGGTCAACAGAAGGATACATCTTTGCCAGCTTGGCCTTAGAAAGATGAAGTCTATGTACCACTTTAAATTGAATAAGGCTGTGTCTAGCACAAATAGAAGATCCATGAATTCTATATATAGCCTCATTCCATACCTCGTCCATCAGGCAGATATTAAGGTCCAGTTGCCAGGAATCTCTTTGTGCGGATACAGAAGTGGATGATATAGATAGAAGTTTTGTATTTAAGTCAGAGATGGTTCCTCTTTGTTCTGGGTCATCAGGAAATAGTTGATCAATAGGGTTTTGTTCAGGGAGGGAAGGAAAAGAGGAAAAATTCTTGGGTGTGAAATCCTACACCTGTAGATATCTGAAAAAGTCGTCTTTAGGTATTTTAAATTGAGATTCTAATTGGGCAAAAGACAAGAAGCAACCATCAGCAAAAAGATCCTTAAACGTTAAAATACCTTTTCCTTGCCATAGCAAGAATGTCTGGTCATTCAGAGGCTGAGAAAACCGATGATTTCTGGCAACTGGAGCACAAACTGAACCTCTCTGCCATCCGAAATGCCTGCGAATTTGGGCCCAAATCTGAATGGAGTTCCATACCATTGGGTGCAACGTATGGGAGTCTAGACCCATCAGTAAGGGTGAAAATAGAAGAGCTGAAAGTGAGGAAGGAGAGCAGGCTGAGGATTCTATTTGGACCCAATCCGGTACGTGTGTTTTGTAATGTGAACCTTGCCAATAAGTCAGAGCTGTTAAATTACAAGGAGGATGTGTACATATTTCTTATTTTGCCTAAATATTATATTTTTTTATTAAGTAATTTTATTTTTATTAACTGCCCTTCGGAAGCTACAGAAGACACTTATGTTCCCCAGAAGACAAAATAAGTAAAATGTACCCTGATCTTCAAATTTAAAAAGTTTTCACCCCCAGCTTAATGCATCGTTTTTCCTTCTGGAGCATTTGAACCTTCTGTAATAGTTGCAAATGAGTCCCTCAGTTGTCCTCAGTTTGAAAAGATGGATCTCAAAATCATACAGTCTTTACTGAAAAGGGTTCAAATACACAAAAATGCTAAAAAAAACAAAAACAAAAAAAAGTGACCTAAAGGATTTTTCTGAAGAAAAGCGGGCAGTTGAACTGTTCAGGACAAACAAGGGACTCATGAACAACTATCACTTAAAAAAAAGAAGAAGAAGAAGCTGTGGATCATTCAGGTAACAACATATTAAGAATCAAGTGTATGTAAACTTTTGACCTCAACTGTATATAAATGAACAGAAGCTAATATTATTCATGCAGGGCACTAAGCAGCAAAACAGAAAAATGTTAAAATTAAGTTGGGGATGGAGTAACTATTTAGTTAGAGTAACAATACTATGGCATTACGATGGCTGACTTAGCTGGTATGCTCTCATGATGCTGGTCACTGAATAGCTCATGCTGCTTCTGGTAGGTCAGTCCATTTGCAGACACTCTTCTCGTAGAGAAAAGTGATCATTTCAAAATCCATTTGTGTGGAGTTTACGTATGCAGCCAGCATTTATTACTCATGATCCATGGCAGTAGCATTCAGTTCAAATGGGGTGAGGATGAACCACAATAAAACTGTGGGAGGTCTTTACAGAAGGAGAAAGTATTACAGCAACGCACAGCAGTGTAGAGCTATAGGAAACAAGAGCCTGTGACCCTTGCATTGCAAAAGCTGCTAACCAGGCCACCATGTTAAGAGGTGGAAATGTGTGAGAGTTGACCCATTGAGAAGCGAAATCCACGCGTAAGGACAATACAAACTAACACCGGTGACTGGACGGCCCGTTGAGTCAGAGTAATGGGCTCTAATGTAGAGTGTGAAAGATTTGCATGTCTGAGAGTGTTAAGTGCCCCATCAGGCCTCTGTTCCCCCGGGGGCCGTAAGAAAGGAGAGTGGTCAGTGAACATTCCTAAAGAGCTGGTCATTTATTTTGCTGTTAAACCCCCTTGTCCACCCTGTCAATTTGAATATATCTCACTCTATAGAAATAGCGTCTAGAGTTTATATCTATACTTATCCAGTCTTTTTTCTGTGTATAAAACTGTTTAAAATCCCACATCTTGACCAGTATTGTATAATAATAATAATAAAAAAGATTAGTTTACTCACAAATAGAAATTCTGTCATAATTTACATTTCCTAATGTCATTCCAAACCCGTCTGACTAGAATTTCCTTGCGTGACAAAATGAGAGATTCTGAACAATTGCACTGGCTGATCTTTTCTGCTAAATTACAAAAACTGAAGGAATTTTTAACGACAGTTTGACTTTCTTTCTTCTGTGGATTGTAAAAGAAGATATTCTGACAAGCATCTGAAAATGTTTTTTGTACATGCAATGGAAGGCAATAGTCACCCCCATGTCATCAAAGATGTTCATGTGTTTATTTCTTTAGTCAAAAAGAAATTAGAGTATTTAAGGAAAACATTCCAGGATTTTTCTCCACATAGTGGGCTTCAATGGTGGCCAATGGGTTGAAGGTCCAAATTGCAGTTATATCCCAGCAGAGAAATAAGGGTCTTATCTAGCGAAACGATCAGTGATTTTCTTAAAGAAAAAAAAAAAACGTTTAACAACAAATTCTTATCTTGCACTAGCTCGACTTCACACATTATGTGGTCATGTTGGAAAGGTCTCAGCTAATAATAAATATGTGTTCCCTAATCTAGAATGTCGAATGTCTTTTTTGTGTTCCACAAAAGAAAGAAAGTCACACAGGATTGGAACAACATGAAGGTGAGTAAATAATGACAGATTTTTTTGGTAAACTATCCGTTGAAGCTTCAAAAAGACATAAAAATGCCATAAAACTGTTATAAATAACCGTGTACTGTATTCACAATATTCTGAAACCATACAATAGATTTGCTGATAGTTTGTTAGTTGACATGCATTGGCATCCACCGAGCTCTCTTTGGCACATTCAGAAGAAAAGTAGCAATGTCCAATTCATGAACAATTTCTTCTTGAGTTTAATTCTTTCAACTAATCTGTTGACAGCGGTCTGGTTTACAGAACCAGTTTAAAAGGGATTTATAAACAAATCTAACTCATGGTTCTCAAATTTCATTCAAGTAACAGTGGTTCTCAAGTTAACAGTTCACTGAAAGGTAAGTAAATATTTTCAGTGAACAACAACTTTGTGTATTTGAATCCTTTCCAACAATAACTCTATGAATTTGAGATCCATTCTTTCCAGACTGAGGACAACTGAGGGACTCATTTTGAACTATTACAGAAGGTTCAAACCCTCACTGATGCTCCAGAAGGAAACACAATGTATTAAGAGGCGAGGGGTGAAAACTTTTGAACAGAATGGAGATGAGTACATTTTTCTTATTTTCCTTAAATAGCATATTTTTTCATTCAGTACTGCCCCTCAGAAGCTACAGAAGATATTTACATGTTTCCCAGAAGACGAAATAAGTTAAATTTACCCAGCTCTTAATGCATTGTGTTTCCTTCTGAATCATCAGTGAGCATTTGAACCTTCTGTAATAGTTGCATATGAGTCCCTCAGTTGTCCTCAGTGTGAAAAGATGGATCTCAACATTATACAGTCTTTGTTGGAAAGTTGAAAATACTGAAAAAACAAAGAATTTGTGGATTGTTCTAAAGAACAGCGGACTCAACTACTAGCCTACTAAAAAAAAAAAAAAAACAGCTGTGGATCTTTCAGGTAACAACGCAATATTAAGAATCAAGTGTATGTAAACTTTTGAACGGGGTCATTTTTATAAATCCAACTATTATATTCATTTGTGAACTATATGTAAATGTCTTTTATGTGAAATATCTTATTCAGGTTAGTATTGAATGAAAAATAACATGCCTTTTGTATGATCCCTCTTATTTTGGTCAAATAATTAGCATTTTGCAGATTCTGCGAGGTGTGTGTAAACTTTTGACTTCAACTGCAACTTCTTATGAGGAACAAGCCAAAATTTAAGTTGTTCTTCTCTGATATCCAGCTCTCCTCAGCTCATTCTTTGGAAAAAGTAGCAATGTATGTATTGTCAGCAAAATATTTTTCTGTGTCTCTTTCTTATAATGAATTTGTTCACAGAAACCATTCACAGTGATTTGTTCACCAATCTGACTAATTCAGTTCACCAGTTCAATTCACTTGTAATAACATGGAAAATACCAGCTAGTACATTCTTCAATTTTTTTCTTTTGTGTTCCGAAACGACATGAGGTTGAGTAAATGATGTCAGCAATTTTATTTTAAAGCAAAACTTAGTGTCCACTAACCTCACCGTGGGCTTTTTTTTCACAGCTCTGCATGTGTTTTTCCACTTATAAGCAGGGTGAGGGTTAGAGGGTAAACCTATTGACATCCACTGCGCAGGAAGGAGATCATGTCTGGGACTATTAGCGGCCACTCACAGTTTCTGCTAGATTGACCCTAGTGGGGCATAGAGACACTTTACGACCCCAGTGACCCCCAAAACCTCAGCATGTTTACCCAAAAGGACTGGAGCCACAGAGGTCAGTAAAACCAAGATCATTTACAAATGAATCACAGTTCCAGGGGGTCTGAACAATGACCAAACAAATGCTACTGTATCGGTAAGCAGTTTAACACACGTCAGACAATTATCACGGACTGAAGCTCCAAAATAACTTGAACATACACTGATTCCCACGCACTGTCATCACGTACAGCTATGACACTATACATATAATCATAACACTATATGCGTATCACAATACTATCTCACTACCCAAGAGCCTGTTGTGTGATAAACGGATAAATGTGTGTGCTATTGTAGGGGAAGTGGCTGTTTGGAAGGCAGTTTCCTGCTGGAAGCCCACAGGGACTAAAGCTCCCGCTGCAAAAATACTTATGGGGTCTGACTACAACCCATTTTGCATTTTTTTACTTTAGAACAACAATGCTACATTTCAGCAGGTTATACGGATAACAGCTGATATATGAGTCAACAGAAACGCTTCTTTAACCTGCATATATTTTATACGAAATACTTAGTGATAACAAACTGGTAATTGTATATATAAACAGAGTTATAGTTTACTAAAACAATTAAAAAAAACATTTCCGTTACTTGAAATAAACTAAACATTAAATTAAAATAAATATTTTTAAAATGATTTCAGCTAGATGCCAGTGCAATGTTCCTTATTTTCATTTGGTTTACCTTTGTGTACTAAAATAACTAAAACTAAAATAAAATTAATATAAACTATATAGACATATAAAAACTAATAAAACGTACAAAACTAAAATATATAATATATATGATAAAAAGTTAAAAATACATAGAAGCACTCCTACTTTTTTTTGAGGTGTAGCGTGCATGGTTGTGTACACGGTTTGATTTATGTTAGCCTATAGCAAATGTACTAACAGATATGGTTTTGTTACTGTTGAAACATGTACATATGGTTGCCAGGAAACATAGTTTGTTTGGTAATGAATGATTATGCCATTTGAGATGAGTCAGTCATATAATATTAATAAGAAGAATAGAAAAACATGAATAGCTGGCACTAACTAATATAAAACAGCAAAAAAAAACATCCATATATTGACTGTTTCAGTTAGTGATAGAGAGGAATGGCGTTATCTTTCAAAAAAGCAGTCACACCCTCCTTATTTGTGTTGGCGTGAGATCAGTTGGCAAATTTCCGTTTCTTGGTACTGGAATGCTGATTAGCTTTCATTAACTGGTGCTCTGATCTGTCAAAGATGAAAAACTAGAAAGTTGGCTTGAAAGCATCTTATTTATGCCAGAACCGAATACTATTTTGTCTTCATGCGCCAAACCTTTATTCCACACCGAACATGAGCCCCTCCACTCTCACCCGGGGCTACGGCTGGAAATATGATCTTGGGGGTTGTGCGTCTTGAAGGAGGGCAGCTGCCCTTTTTAAAGGCTGTAGATGAATGATGGGATTAAATGTGGTATATACGGATGTGCATGTGTGTTTACAAATGTTCAAGTTTAAGACCTGTGACTTATTTAATTACATGTGATAATCTAAACCTATAATGATGACTTCCGTTTATCCTGTTTATTCACTCTACAGCGCCTCTAATTCATTCACTAGAAGTGATTTTTTAATTCTAAAGTTTTAATACTCACCCTTCAGTCCTCTCAGAAATATGATATGTTTCTAAAGAGGATCTGAAGAGGATTTTGTCAAGTGATTAGCAGAAAGAAGAGCTTGTATCAAAGTGAGCGGGTCGGTATTCACTTAGCACACACGCGAACACGCATAGACAAACACGTGTGCACACACACACTGTACTGACAGATGGGCAGGTGCTTGGGCACCTGTTGGTACCAAAGTGGACTCACTTACATTCTTTCTCCACCTGCAGTCGTTCTAACACTGTAGTCATCCCTTGTGGGAATACCCACAATACACACACACTTCCTCACACACATCTGAGAGTTGGCCCACAACAGAACAATAACAGAAATAATGGAATTGATTATAAAAGTTAGTTCACGTGCATTGGGTCTGTGAAGTAAATTTATGGATAATTTATTGTCAGAGAGATGATTTAATTGTTTTAATGGTTCAGAGTTTGTAATGGTATATGTAGTGGAAACCATTAGAATTTCTGTGTTTTTTTTTCAGTGGTGCAAGCAATCAGAAACATATTAAGATGATGATGATAATAACAATACCACAAACTGAATGTACTGTTTCATTGTATTTCTTCAGCAGTGGACTATTTTGACCCTGTGGATTTACATAAAATAAAATTCTTCTTAAGTAAAAAATTTCAGTCTCACTAGTTTATTTTGTTGGTCTATTTACACTTTTCAGAGGAACTTTTGGTTTTTCTCTTGAAGTAATGTAAACTCCCACCATTGAGTTTTTTTCCACACTGTTAAAGTTTGTATTGAGTTTAATGAAGTTTGAAACGAAAAGTGGTTTTTGGCAAAATGCCACCAAAATGAACAAAAATACCCCATGAATTCAAGACAAAGGGGCAAAAAAAAAAAAAAAAAAAAATGCCCCTGCACAATTAAACAACATATTACTGCTGTCGAGATTAAAATGAAATGTGAAAATGAATGACAAGTGTCAATTCATGGAATAACATTTAGATATGTTCACACTTACGTGCTGTTTTGTGCACCGTTGAGCCTTATAACTAATCAAACGCGTTTCTGTTGAACTTTGGAACGCATTGGCCAATCAGAGACGCTTAGATTAGTCAGTGCTGAAAACGCGCCAATGATAGGCGCTTAGCTTTGTCAGCGTTGAAAGCGCAGGAGCAATAATTGCGCACGCTCGTGAATTCCCTCATCATAAACAACATAGTGCAGGTACGATGTAAATATAAAATTAATTTCGTATCTTCAGTGATTATAAAGGGAGTTTTTCTGCAAAATTTGTGCTAGACTTGGCTAACGTCATGGACCGACATGTTTGTTTGTGAAGCCAAAATGTGACGTGCCCAAAATGAGACAAAAACTTTTTATGTTGTTTTCTATATCGATATTAATAATCATTATTACAATATAAAGAGCAATAATATACAATAATAATTTTTGTCATAATATTTCAGCCCTGTGAACTCCTGTTTTTGCATGTATAATTTAGATACAATTTTAAACAGTCTTATTATTGACAGCTGTTTAAAATATTGATTGAAGTAATTGGGTAAATAAGTATTTGACATTAAAGACAGCATAGTATGTTTTTATAATAATAAGGTGATTATAAAACTTGCCCTCACAAATGTAAAAAATCAAAATCGATTCCAGGGGGCAAATATTAATGGAAAATTTAATTTCCTACCCCGGTTTAACACCATTCTGTGGTGAGAATGACAATTTTTCTTGCTAATGTTAATTTCATAGCTAGAATTTGATGTTTCCTAAATATACTTATTATATATATTATATAATATTTTCATACTTTTGAATTACCTCTGAAATTAACACACTATAAAAATATTTTGTTCAAAAGGAGTGTTTCCCATTATTTGTCTTTAATTTTCGTCACACATCACTTACCTGGATCTCAAGCATGCATTATCACAGCTGTCTCCTTGGTAAACAAGCATGCTAATTTTACAAAAACAACTTATTAGGGCCAAAACTGTGCTGTAGGGTGAAAACAATGACACAAAATGGGTGTTATTTTTTGTAATTGTTACAAATAATTTTCACACTATGTAAACATAATATTTTAATATAAATAGTGAAAAGGTTTGTGCTTATTTCACTCATTCTTCATATCATCATAGTTTTAAACATGCAATAATTCATAATTTTCACAATATATAATTGTCATATTTATTTTAAGATTCAAAGTCTGGGCCTGGGAAAAGGTAAAATGATAAAATCCATACATAAGGGGGTTTTGAAAACCAGCAAAAATAAAATGATGGGAAAAAAATGGGGGAAAACTAGAAAAAGTTGGAAAAGTTTTTGACATTTATCAAGATCAAAGCTGGAAATTTTAATTAAAAAAAAAAAAAAAACACCAACCCCTGGGACATAACAGTCCCATAGTTAAGGAACCACCAAACAGCTCAAACAACTACTTATCTATTTGCATGTTTGAAACATGAACCAAGAAAGGCAAACCATAAAGTGCAATGGAAAACATATTAGCTCATTACAGGGTTCAGAGTTCACTGGACCACATCTAAACATGTTTTATAGTTCCGACATCAAAGCACACATAAAATGCATAAAATTGAAATCAGTGAAATCAGACAAAGCAAAAGCTTCTCTTAGTGAGCATTCACATGATAGTCATTAACCTTGTGGCTTCAGTGCTCCCCATTGGTGCAATAATCCCAGACACTGTGTCTAATTAGCGTGATGTAAGAGGACCTTCAACTTGTAACTCACACAAATCCAATTCATGCTTATAATTTGACCTTCCCTCGGAGACAAAGATAAAGGCTGAGAGCATGCAAGCCTGTCAGCAGAATGAAAGAGGAATCTAAGCCGTCATTTGAACTCCTCACACCTCTTCTGGTAGGAATAAATCATCTCAGCAGTTTTTTCTACTAAATGGCCCAGTTTCGACAGAGAAGCGTGTGTGAATCAAAAGCAAAAGCATGTTTATGCGAGCAACCCCCAGTTTCCCCTTTTCGTCAGTGTAACACAATGGTTTTGCGGGTAAAGCTTTAGAATCTGAGCATTGAGATGCTGAGTGAAGATCTGAAAAGCATTTTCCCACTGATTCAGAAAAGACTTCCCATCAGGAAGAGGGTTAAATAGAACCTGGAAGTTTACTCAGAGGTTTTTGCGCCTTGTTTTTTGCCGATTTCCTGTTGCGGTCCGCCTTCGCCCGAGCCGCACGAGGAAGAGAGGGCTTAGACGAAGAAAGAGAAGAAGGAAGGATAGTGGCATAGTAAATGGAGGAGAGGGTTGAAAGATGGAGGCTTCCCCCTCCTCCTCCTCCTCCTTCTCCTTCTCCTCAGCCCCCGAACCCAGCTGTCTAAATGGAAAGGTGGCACGACAAGGAGGGAGGAGAAGGTTACAGTTTGAGGATGCTTATTGTTTTGTGATTCCTGTGTTTAGGGTTCGGTTTGTGTCCCTCAAACAAAGGCCCATTCTATTGGAAGGGATATCAGCAAGGCATTGTGTTTACAGGTTTACAAGCACGCAGAACCAAAAACAAGCACCACTTGCTAGAGAAACTCGAGTGGTGTGTCCAACTTTGCACTTGCACTGAAATAAAATAAATATTAAAGATAATATATTTAGTCTTCTCCTCGGGAACATTCTCTTTCCATAAGCTCCAGCAATCCTAAGAAGCTTCATATATTCAGTTACTTGGGTAACACACTGGGTTTCAATCATGAAACATGACCAATATGAATTTGTAAAGCCGGTCTGAAGTAAATGTTCAGGATTTATCTTCATACTTTCAAAACGTCAGTTGCTATGAAAAATAATCACACCTGCTCCCACCCAGATGTAAACGGTGTGTAAAACACACTGTAAAAAATGACCATAAATTTAACGGTAAAAGACTCTACAAATGCTACAGTAAAAACTTATTAAATGGTTAACGGTAAATTCTCCTACTATGTACGGTGAAAAACTGTATTGGACATTACACCATTTTATGGTAATATGCAGTTTTTGGAAGTTTAAAAGAATCTATAATTTACAGTGTATAACCGTAAATGGACATTCCCAGAATTCCCTGCGTTACATTTCAAATTATTATTATTATTTTTTTTAAATAACTATGTTTCTTCTTAGTTTTTTTCTTATTAGTTTTGTACATTAGGGTTGCATGTTACATTTAAATAATGTTTATTGCATTATTTTATTTTTTATTATTTTAGTAAAATGGTGCTACCGTATTTTTACGGTAAAATTCCGGCAACCACAGCTGACATTTTTTTACCGTAAATTTTATGGATTTCTTTTACAGTGCATTCACATGTTTTGTGTTCTAGGAATCTGATGACACTGCATTTTGATTATACCATTTACCATAATATAATTAGTAAACAAATTAGTTGAATGTGAAAATACCTTTCAGTGATAAATAAAATGATTGCAAACAGCCACAGTTTTTTTGTAGGTTATTTATTAGATTAGACTAATAAATGTATGTATTATTAGGCTATTAAATTTATTACATATTTTCATTGTAGATTACTAGCATTCCGAGCACCAGTATTTGTCTGCGTCCTAACACTTTAATTGTATATTTTTTTTATAAGGCATATAACCTCTTTTGCATTTATGCAATATAATAGAACAAAATGTAGAATTCATTAATATGTAAGTAGTTGTAATTCATGGGCAGGGATTATGGAATTAGGAATGAGCATTCACATGCACCCTATTTACAAGTGATTGGAATTCAATAAATAGATAGTTCACCCAAAAATGAAAATTAGCCGATTACTTACTCAAGGCATCCTAGGTGTATATGACTTCTTTCAGTCAAATACAATTGAAATTATATTTAAAATTGTTCTGGCTCTTCCAACTTTTATAATGGCAATGGATGGGTGTTTCTTTTCAACAGGTCAAAACAAGTCCAATAAAGTGCATCCATCCACAATAAAAAGTGCCTCACACAGCTCCGGGGGGTGAATAAAGGCCTTCTGTAGCGAATCGATACGTTTTTGTAAGAAAGATATCCACATTCAAAACATAATAATCACTTTTCTTTAACTTGTGCTCACTGTTGTTCACGGAAGCAGCTCCGGGCAGATGACGTAGGACGTATGCGTTGCATAGCGTATGTGATTCTCGCAAAAAAACAACGTTTGTTTACAGGAGCAAAGGAAGCAAAGTTTCCTTACTTTAGCAAAGGAAAACTGGTCTCCTCTTGGCTTATATCGAAATCCTCAGACATATTTCTTTACAAATCCTCGTTTTGTACTTCTAATTCGTGACCGTTGTTTTGTTTTGTTCACTCCACTGCGCATCCGCGTTTGACACTTGTGGTGCATCTGCCCAGGGCAGCTTCTGTGTACAACTGTTAGCACAAGCTGGAGAATAGTGATTATCACGTTTTAAATAAGGATATTTTCCTTACAAATATGCATCGATTTGCTACAGAAGGCCTTTATTCACCCCCCAGAGCCACGTGAGGCACTTTTTATTATGGATGGATGCGGTTTATTGTACTTGTTTTTAACTGTTGAAGAGAAACACCCACCCATTGCCATGATAGAGCTTGGGAGAGCCAGGATAATTTTTAATATAACTCTGATTGTATTCGACTGAAAGAAGAAAGTCATATACACCTAGGATGCCCTGAGGGTGAGTAAATAATAGGCTAAGTTTCAGCCTATTATTAGTTAGTTCATTTTTGGGTGAACTAACCCTTTAATGACTCACCCTTATGTCGTGCCAAACACGTACACTACCAGTCAGAAGTTTTTTAATGTTTTTTAAAGAATTCTCTTCTGCCCTCTAAGCCTGCATTTATTTGATCCAAAGTACAGCAAAAGCAGTAATACTGTGAAATATTTTTACTATTTAAAACAACTGGTTTCTATTTGAATGTATTTTAAAATGTAATTATTTCTTGTGATCAAAGCTACATTTTCAGCATCATTACTCCAGTCTTCAGTGTCACATGAGCCTTCAGAAATTATTATCAATATTTAAAACAGTTGAGTACATTTTTTTTTTCAGGATAGAAATAGAAGGATGCAAAGATCAGCATTTATCTAAAATAAGAAGCTTTTGTAACATTATACACTATACTGTTTTTTTTTTTTTTGGAAAAGAAATTATAGAAATGATGATAAAGACTTTTATAATGTTACAAAAGATTACGATTTCAGATAAATGCTGTTCTTCTGAACTTTCTATTCATCAAAGAAACCTGAAAAAATTCTACTCAACTGTTTTCAAAATAATAATAATAATAATAAATGTATTTTTGAGCAGCAAATCAGAATATTAGAATGATTTCTAAAGGATCATGTGACTGGAGTAATAATGCTAAAAATTACATTTTAAAATATATTACAGTGATTAAAAAGTTAATTATATTAATTATATTAGTTAATTATATATTAAAAAACATAAAAGGTTATTTTAAATAGTAAAAATATTTCAAAATTTTACTCTTTTTGCTGCACTTTGGATCAGATAAATGTAGGCTTGGTGAGCAGAAGAGACTTGTTTTTATTTTATTTTATTTTATTTTATTTATTTTTTATTTTATTTTATTTTATTTTATTTTACCGGGTTGACATGGTTTACAGAAAATATAAAAACTACCAAAACATTTTATTTCTTTTTTTAACACGACAGTCAGTAATTAGTGACAGAATTTTTCTTTTTGGGTGAACTATCCCTTTAAGCTCTTCATTGTGCTACTTTTCCTGCTTTCACAACAATGTTGTAGTTGTTCAAATAAAAATACGAAATAAAAGGACAATGATAAATCCAAAATAACCATCAAGGTGCAGTGTGTGGAGCTGTGTTCATATCCATGTACAAATCGCAATTAAGTATGCAAAAGTAATTTCAGATAAATTTCAGACATTGTACTTCTGAGCTAACATAAGAGATATGGTTTTTGGTAGAGATCAGCAGATTTTAGGCTCGAGACGCATTGATCTGGATATCATAATGAAATGTTTCATCTATTGTGTCACAGGTCTATCATGCATTTCATAAACAAATCAATAAATGACGCACAGTGAATCAAGTGCAGACATAACACCTATGGTGTGAGAATAACTTGATAAAGTTGTTTATATTTTATGGAACATAACTCTACAAAGAGATTGTAGATTTGTTACGTGCCGGTATGTGTTCCCCAACTAGTTTCCTTCTATCGTCGTCCGTCAGTCTGACTGCATCTTCTCTCAGCTCCATTGAAAAAGAAAAGAAGTCTGTACTATGATGATGCAAACACACACACACATACAGACACACACACACACACACACACACACACACACTCAACATAAGTCATCATAACAGTCAAATTCTTAAGTGCATTCCAGCAAACCTGTATTGACTGGGACAGACCTGTCAGGACACTGTTTACTGCTTTTGTTTCTGGAATCCTGCTTGTTAAAGGCGAATGTAGGTGGCTGCTCTTTGATGCATTTTTTTCCTTTCTCACCTGAGGAGACAAGTAAGGGGTCATAAAGTCATCAAGTCCCGAATGTTTTGCAATTAATCTCTTTTGTCTGCCAACACTTCACGTTGATGCGATGATGACTGAAGATGTTAAAATGCTCACACTGACGCCTGGCACATGAATCCAACATGCAGACCTAATAAAACAAAACCATTTACCATGCACAGATTCTTGACTACTGGAACAAAAATGTGTTTATTTTAACATGTTCAGAGGTATTTAGCTATGTTTGTCTGTCTGCTGCTTCTTACATTTTCTAATACAAATGTTTTCCTTCCTATCGATCAGTATATCAACACTCAAATAGAAAACAAAGTTTGCTGTCATGTGAAATATGGCTGTTTATTAAAAATATTGACAAATCTCTGCCATACATGGATGACCTGTGAATGCAAACTGACTGTTTTCACCATCTGACAGAATATTTTATGGTTCTGACTGCTGAAGGTGTTGACAAAGGGACTTGCATAAAATAAGATTATGTGATCGGGTTGACATGGTTTACGGAAAATATAAGAACTACCTAAACATTTTATTTTATTTTATTTTATTTTATTTTATTTTATTTTACTTTACTTTACTTTACTTTACTTTACTTTACTTTACTTTACTTTACTTTACTTTATTTTATTTTATTTTGTTTTGTTTTGTTTTGTTTAATTTTATTTTGGATTATGTGACCAGGTTGACATGCTTTACAGAAAATATAAGAACAACTACCTAAACATTTTATTTTATTTTATTTTATTTATTTTTATTTTATTTATTTTTTTTATTTTATCTGACTGGGTTGACATGCTTTACAGAAATTATAAGAACTACCTAAACATTTTAGTTTCTTTTCTTTTCTTTTCTTTTTTTTTTCTTTTCTTTTCTTTTGGATTATGTGACCGGGTGGAATGCTTTACAGAAAATATAAGAACTACCTAAACTTTTTATTTGATTTGATTTTATTTTATTTTATTTTATTTTATTTTATTTTATTTTATTTTATTTTACTTTACTTTACTTTACTTTACTTTACTTTACTTTACTTTACTTTATTTTATTTTATTTTGTTTTGTTTTGTTTTGTTTAATTTTATTTTGGATTATGTGACCAGGTTGACATGCTTTACAGAAAATATAAGAACAACTACCTAAACATTTTATTTTATTTTATTTTATTTTTTTTTTTTTTATTTATTTTTTTTATTTTATCTGACTGGGTTGACATGCTTTACAGAAATTATAAGAACTACCTAAACATTTTAGTTTCTTTTCTTTTCTTTTCTTTTTTTTTTCTTTTCTTTTCTTTTGGATTATGTGACCGGGTTGAATGCTTTACAGAAAATATAAGAACTACCTAAACTTTTTATTTGATTTAATTTAATTTAATTTTATTTTGTATTATGTGACCGGGTTTACATGGTTTACAGAAAATATAAGAACTACCTGAACATTTTATTTTATTTTATTTTATTTTATTTTATTTTATTTTATTTTATTTTATTTTATTTTATTTTATTTTATTTTATTTTATTTTATTTTATTTTATTTTATTTTATTTTATTTTATTTTATTTTATGCCAGTGTGAACTCATAGCAGGTGAAATATGTAACAAAAACCATTAGGATGAAGACATTTTACAAATGTTTTAATAAATCTCAAGTGTTCACCAGAAGTACTGAATTTAAGATATCAGGACAGTAATTTTTTTTTGATATAAAAATATATATTTACATTGCAGTTTTATAATATAAATCTGCAGCTTAATATGATCTGCCATTCAAAAAAGTCATTTGGGCTCACCAGAGCTGCATTTATTTGATAAAAATTACAGTAATATTGTAAAATATTATTACAATTTTAATTAACTGTTTTCTATTATAATTTATTTTATCATGTAATTTATTCAAGTGATGACAAAGCAGAATTTTAGCAGCCATTACGTCAGGTCTTTTGTGTCACGTTTCCTTCAGAAATCATTCTAATATACTGATTTGGAAACATGCTCAAGAAATATTTCTTATTCTGAATACTGAAAACAGTTGTGCTGCTTGATATTTGGGTGGAATCTGCTTTTTTTCAGGATTCTTTGATGAACAGACTTTTCAAACAGCATAACTTTAGATCAATTCGGATTTCATCAAAAAATTCTAAGTACTCAGTAAAAGTACTAAATTACTAAATTACACTAAATAACAATAATAATTTAGTTGAGGACAGGTGGTTTTAGAGGGAGTGAGTGATAAAAGTCATTTTGATTAAACAAAGTGAAACTAATGTTGCTCATTTCAAAACTAAAGGCAGGTATAACTGTGAGAAGTTTTGTTTTTTCCATGTGACAGGAATTAGATGTAAGTTCCATTAAAAACTCAAATGATCACAAGCAAATGAAACTATTTATGTAACCTCACACAGACATGTAGGTGTACACGTATCAGCCATACAGTTTATATCCATACAAACAACAGCCTCTATTTATGGAATATTTACTGTACTGCTGTCTGCAACACAACAGGAAGAACCTTTTTCCGCTTCATTTCAGGAAAGTTAAAAGGTCCAACAGCCAACACATATGTTGTTGTGTTACAGTGACAGTCAACACGCTTCAAAATGCACACTGACGCACACAAACAAACAACCACACATCCAAGTTCAGACATCTGTGCGAAACAGGTTGCCTTTGGAACCCAAACACACAATAACTCACGCACAGGCTACTTGTTTGCAGGATGCTAAAAATACAACAATGGGTCCGTCACAATAAGATTATTCCGTATAATAGCTTCCTTCCGGGTCAAGTCCTCTCATCTGTCTCGCTGTACAAAGCTGCATTCGGCCGCTGATCAACCAAAAGGTCCGTTCACTCATTCATTCGCTCATTTTCTCACGATCTCAGCTGTGTGGAGGATGTCCTCAAAAGTCCAATAACATCCTGATAGACAGCTGAGAGTCAAGTGTGTTTGCTTGTCTATGTGAAGATGTGGTTTTAACACATCTGGAGAGGTGAGTGTATTAATGACGTTTATGAGAGTGTGGAAGATGTGAGCGTTTCTTCTAAATTACGTTCAGAGGTGTTCTAATGAAGCGCTATAGGAATAAACTTCCTTAGTTCAAAACCCCCTCTCTTGCTCTGCAATAGCTTATTATAGCTTTTACTATCACTAGGCCACATTTCTCAATATTTAAACCACTTTTAAAGATCTCTTCACACAGTTCTCCATACCGGCTTTCAGCTTGGAGGTAAATTTCACATCCAAGATACTAAAACCACCAAAACACTGCATACAATCTCAAAACAACTCATTCTTCCATAACACCAGCAAAAGTTGTCACCTGGCAAAGACACTTTGTCTCAAAACAATGTAAACCTAAACAAAAAGCACCAACAACAGGCAGCATACAGTGTTTTCTTTTGTAAAAAAAAGAATGACAGCTCTCTACTAGAATTCACTGCAATATGTTACATGGCCCAAGTTTACATAACAGTATAAAACTAGATGAGTAAAGGTCACAGACGAACTCTGAAGTTGGTTTGAAAAAGCCTTGTCTGAAATTTTTGAAATAACTTTGAAAAGTTTGAATTTAAATTGATGTTTGAGACACACATTTCTAGCATGAATCTACATGTTTCTATCATGATTCAGGATGGTTTAGCCAAGCTGCTAGCATGATTTAACACAAATTAACATGTCACTAGCATGATTTAACATCTCTGCTGAAAAAAAAAACCAGATCATTCAGCCTGGTCTTAGCTGGTCATAGCTGGTCAGCAGGCTGGTTTTAGAGGGGATTTGGCCACTTCCTTAGCTGGTCAGGCTGGGAGACCAGCTGGAACAACCAGCTAAAACCAGCCTAGCCAGGCTGAGAGACCAACTAAACCCAGCTTAAACCAGCTAAGACCAGCCAACCATGCAGCCTAGGCTGGTTTTAGCTGTTTTTTCAGTAGGGGTAAATTAGTAAATTATATTCTAGCATGTTACTAGCATGTTGTTAACATGACTAGCATGTTACTAGCATGATTCTAGATTAGTATGTTACTAAGATGTTGTTAGGATGTTTCTAGCATGATTAGCATGTTACTAGCATGTTGTTAGAATGATTAGCAATTTACTAGCATGATTAGCACGTTGCTACGATGTTGCTAGCATGCTTCTAGCAAGATTAGCATGTTACTAGCATGTCATTACCATGATTGGCAAGTTACTACCATGCTGTTAAGATGATTCTAGGATTTTTTGCATGTTACTAGCATGATTCTAGCATGTTAGCATGATTAAGAAGTTACTACTATGTTTCTAGCATGATTAGCATGTTACTAGCATGATTCTAGCATGTTTTTAACATGACTAGCATGTTACTAGCATGATTCTTAAGTAGTATGTTACTAAGATGTTGTTAACATGTTTCTAGCATGATTAGCATGTTACTAGCATGTTGTTAACATTATTAGCATGTTTCTAGCATGCTGTTAAGATGATTCTAGCATGTTTTGCATGTTACCAGCATGATTTTAGCATGTTAGCATGATTAAGAGGTTACTACTATGTTTCTAGCATGATTAGCATGTTACTAGCATGATTCTTAAGTAGTATGTTACTAAGATGTTGTTAACATGTTTCTAGCATGATTAGCATGTTACTAGCATGTTGTTAACATTATTAGCATGTTTCTAGCATGCTGTTAAGATGATTCTAGCATGTTTTGCATGTTACCAGCATGATTCTAGCATGTTAGCATGATTAAGAAGTTACTACTATGTTTCTAGCATGATTAGCATGTTACTAGCATGGTTCTAGCATGTAAGCATGATTAACAAGTTACTACTATGTTGCTAGTTTGTTTCTAGCATGATTAGCATGTTACTAGCATGACTCTAGCATGTTTAGCACATTACTAGCATGTTGCTACCACATTTCTAGCATGATTAACAAGTTACTATTATGTTGCTACCATGTTTCTAGCATTATAACATTTTTCTAGCAGGTTGTTAGCATGATTAGTAAGTTGCTAGCATGTTGTTAGCATTAGTAACAAGTTAGTAATGTTGCTAGCATGACTCTAGCATGTCTAACATGTTACTAGCATGTTGCTAACATGTTTTTATCATGATTAGTACGTTACTACCATGTTGCTAGCATGATTCTAACATGCTTACCATGTTACTAGCATGATTAATATGTTTTAGCATGTTGCTAGCATGATTCTAACATGTCTACCATGTTACTAGCATGTTGCTACTATGTTTCTAGAATGATTAGTACATTTTAGGATTTTGCTAGCATGATTAACAAGTTAATACCGTAACATGTTTACAGCATGTTGCTAGCATGTTTTTAGCATGATTACCATGTTACTAGCATGCTTCTTCCATGATTAGCATGTTGTTTAAATGTTTCTAGCATGTTAACATGATTAACAAGTTACTACCATGTTGCTAGCATGATTCTAGCATGTTTAGCATGCTACTAGCATGTTGCACCCATGTTTCTAGCATGATTAGAAAGCTACTAGCATGTTGTTAACATGATTAACAAGTTACCAGCATTTTGCTAGCATGACTCTAGCATGTTTAGCATGTTACTAGCATGTTGCTAGCATGATTAGCATGTTTATGATGCAGAGTAATGGTGTAAAAACACAAGGTCTCTAGACACATTTTTAAGCGCCACATTTTTCAAATGGCATGCAATCATTGAGATACTGCAAAAGATACGAGATATGAGTTCCAGGGTCGGAAATTAACGAGGACTTGTAGCAAAAATGCCACCAAAATGAACACAAATGCCCCATAAATTCACAACAAAGAGGCAAAAAAGGTCCCTGCACATTTAAAGAACGTATTATGGCTATCATGATTAAAATGAAATGTCAAAATGAATGAAAAGTGTCAATTCGCATAATTACATTTAGATTTCACTCACACTACACTGAATTGCTTTAATGCGCTGTTTTGTGCAGCGTTGATCCTTGTAACCAATCTAACGCGTGTCTGTTGAATTTACAAATGCATTGGCCAATCAGAGGCACTTAGATTAGTCAGCGAAATCCCTCATCATAAACAACACTTGTGCTAACTAGGCTAACCTCATGGACTGACATGTTTGTCTATGATGCCAGAATGTGATGTGCCCAAAACGAAACAGAAATGTTTTATATTGTTTTCTATATCGATATTAATAATAATTATTACAGTATAAAGAGAAATAATCTACAATAATGATTTTTGTCATAAAAAGTAATTGGGTAAATGTAAGTATTTGACAGTAAAGACAACATATGGTTTTTATAATAATCAGGTGATTATAAAAATTGCCCTCACAAACATTAAAAAAAAATGGTAAAAAGCTGGTGTTTGTGGACAGGTGCATTTTATTATTTATGACTAATCCACTGCGCTGTAGGGCATGTTATCATAATTCAGACTCATGGTCAAGCTCAATGGTAAGTGAGCAACAGTTTGCGCTTCCTAACAGTGACTGGCTTTCCTGTGAGTCTAGGGTAACAATGGTGGGAAAAAAGGACCTTCATTGACGGGACTTATTTTCACATGTCCACGTGAAACCAACGACAGCATGCACTCTACGCCCTTGACAAAGACCACCAAGTTCAACAAAGACACTTCTGACAAAAGGACTATCATGACAACAAAAACAAACCGTTAAATGTACACCTGAGGTTGCCATGCAGTCCATGGGAACAAGAGAGGGTGAGGAGTTTACAGGATTGAAAGGTCAAGTGTGTACTGTCAAAATACTTTATATAACTATAAGTTTATATAACTATGAGGAAGCCATTAATAAGTTGATTTCCCTAAAGGTGTGGCTCTGTGGTGGTATCAAAACGTTAATCTGTTTGTTTGAGCATCCGGACCAACTTTATACAGCAACACTGGCTCAACCAATGGCATTTTGAGGTTACCTTTACCTAAACAATGGAAGAATGTGAGTTTAAAAGTCCTAATTCTGTTTGCTGACATATGCAAATGCATTATATTTGAAATTAACATTGGAATTCTGTCAAGGTTGATTATGCATGTACCATGTAAACATGCAATAACCTGATTAAAGTAATATTCTGACAAAAGACATATTCCTGTATTAACCAGAATATTGTATTATGTAAACATTATATTCATATTATAGGCTGTACATGAATATTTATCATTTGTGTCAAGCAAAGTAATTATATATACTATGAGAGGAGGAAGAAAATATATCAAATACATTTTTGGAGCAAATGGAAGACCAATGAAATGTTTTTCAGTATACTTTTTATAAGAATGTAAATAGTTTTATTCAGCAAGGATGTATCACATTTATCAAAAAGGGCAGTAATGACATTTATAATGGTTCAAAATACTTAAATTTCAAATGAATTTTGTTCTTTTAAAGTTTATATTCATTAAATAGTTTCCACAAGAATATTAAACATCATAACTGTTTTCAAAGTTGAGAATAATGAAAAAATGTTTGCATATTAGAAAGATTTCAAAAGAAGCATAGCAGTTTATATATATATATATATATATATATATATATATATATATATATATATATATATATATATATATACAGGGGTTGGACAATGAAACTGAAACACTCGCCAATATAGTATTGGAGGTCTCATGGCTATATTTGCGCTGTCTGGTGCCCAATCTTCACTTATTGTACATTACACCAGTTAGAGCAGAGTGTAAAGTTTCATTATGTCCACCCAATGGTTCAAACATTGTACCTTGAAGGTAGTGCTCTGTATCAGGATAATAATGCACCAATACACACAGCAAGACTGGTGACAGACTGGTTTAATGAACATGAAAATTAAGTTGAACATTTCCCATGGCCTGCATAGTCACCAGATCTGAATATTATTGAGCCACTTTGGGGTGTTTTGGAGGAGCGAGTCAGGAAACGTTTTCCCACATCAGCATCACATAGTGACCTGGCCACTGTTCTGCAAGAGGAAAATGGCTCAAAATCCCTCTGGCTGCTTTGCAGGACTTGTATTTGTCACTCCCACGATGAAATGATGTTGTATTAGCTGCAAAAGGAGGCCCAATATCATACTAATTGTGATCTAAAACCAGGTGTTTCAGTTTTATTGTCCAACCCCTGTATATATATATCTATATATATGGACACACACTACCAAGATTTGTAATGTTTTTTTAAACATTTTTCTGCTTACCAAGCCTGCATTTATTTGATCCAAAGTACAGCAAAAACAGTAAAATTGTGAAATATTTTTACTATTTAAAATAACTGTTTTCTATTTAAATATATTTTAAAAAGTAATTTATTCTTGTGATTTTAAAGCTGAATTTTTACTCCAGTCACGTTCCCTCAGAAATCATTCAATCTAATATTCTGATTTGCTGCCGAAAAACATTTATTATTATTATTATTATGTTAAAAACAGTAGATTTTTTTCAGTTTTTTTTTTTTTTTTTGATGAGCAGAAACTTTTGATCATTTTAAAGCATCATTGCTAAATAAAAGAATTACTTTCTATAATTTCTTTCTTAAAAATAAATAAATAAATAAATAAATAAATAAAAATACTGACTCCAAGCTTTTGAATGGTATAGTGCATAATGTTACAGAAGCTTTTTATTTCAGACAAATGCTGATCTTTGGATCTTTCTATTCATCAAAGAAACCTAAAAAATATATACTCAACTGTTTTAAATATTGATAATAACAATAATAACAATAAATGTTTCTTGAACAGCAAATCTGCATATTAGAATGATTTCTAAAGGATCATGTGACACTAAAGACTGAAGTAATGATGCTGAAAATTTAGCTTTGTTCACAGGAATAAAGTACATTTTAAATGGTAAAATATTTCACAATATTACTGTTTTTGCTGTACTTTGCATCAAATAAATGCAGGCTTGGTGAGCAGAAGAGAATTCTTTAAAAAAAAAAAACATCAAAAATCTTACTGTTCAAAAACTTTTGACTGGTAGTGTAGAAAACAGTTTGGTGAGTATAAGCTCAATAAAGAATCTTACACACCCCAAACTTGTAAATAGAATGCACAGGAATATTTCATTGACATATTTAAGTCTTAATAAGAATATACTCCTTAAGCTGAAAATGATGAGCAAGGTAATTTCTTTGCTTGTAACTATCCCTGTCTGTGAGAGAAAAAGAGCAAACAGCATGACTCGATGGATAAATGGGCTCCCTGCCTGCACAGACAGTGTATGAATTGTCAGACTTTGTGTGAAACGCACAAACACACACCTGCTGTTAGACACAATGATCTTCCTCCGAGGACTCGTTTTCTCACTATGTGCTAATGAGAGACCAGCTCAGCCAAAGATTCCCACCAATCTACCCAAAACAAACAACAAGGAACATACAAACAGCAGGAGAGAAAAGGGGGAGGCGATGCTAAGACATCCAGGTGCTGACACAGACAGACGTGCCATTTTATTCCCATGCTTAAAAACACATTTTCCCCGGATATACAAGTGCAAATACTATGTGTAAATACGCCTACCTTAAATGCATGGCCTATATGTACTCAGCATGCAGGTCCCTACAGGTATTTGCAGCTTGTGTAATTATAGAAGCTTGTCAAAAACACACCTGAAAATCAGGATTATGGGGGGTTTTGCTTTTGCAACCAACACCATTAAATCCTCGCTGGATTTTCACTCTTTGGAAACTCTAACCAAAAGACTTTGTTTGACCTCAAACAGCTCGCGGAGCTCTAAGTGCTCCTGTGACCCTTTTTTTGCTGACCTTTGACCTCTGACATCTGTACTCTGCTCTCTTTTACTCTCTTGCTTCTGGTGGAAGTATATTAAAGCTGTGCTATTACACTACTAGTCAAAAGTTTTTGAACAGTAAGATTTTTAATGTTTTTTTTTTTAAAGAAGTCTCGTCCGCTCACCAAGCCTGCATTTATTTGATCCAAAGTACAGCAAAAACAGTAACATTTTGAAATATGTTTACTTTTAAAATAACTGCTTTCTATTTGAATATATTTTAAAATATAATTTATTCCAGTGATCAAAGCTACATTTTCAGCATCATTACTCCAGTCTTCAGTGACACATGATCTTTCAGAAATCATTCAAATATGCTGATTTGCTGTTCAAGAAACGTATTATTATTAGTAGTAGTAGTAGTAGTAATTATCAATATTTAAAACAGTTGAGTACTTTTTCAGGATTCTTTGATGAATAGAAAGATCCACAGATCAGATTATACTCAGCTGTTTTCAACATAATAATAAAAATAATAAATGTTTTTTGAGCAACAAATCAGAATATTAGAATGATTTCTGAAGGATCATGTGATTGGAGTAATGATGCTAAAAATTAAGTTTTGAAATCACAGGAAAAAATTACATTTAAAAATATATTCAATAGAAACAGCTATTTTAAATTGTAAATATTTCAAAATATTTCAAAATTGTACAGTTTTTTCTGTATTTTGGATCAAATTAAAAAAACCTGTCAAAAGTCAAAAACTTTTGACAGGTAGTGTATATTTATGTATAGTGTGCAAAAATTAACTTTTTGCCAAGCCTGACAATGGTAAGTAGTGAAGAAAATGTACCAGGCATAAATATTTCTTGCCAGACATTAAATTGTATTATGTATTATTTTTCATATAACATATATAAAATGTACACTGTTCAAAGCTGTTTTTAATTTTTTTTAAATAGTTTTCAAATATTACAATAAAAATATATATATTTTAATATATTTTAAATGTAATTTATTCCTGTGATGGTAGTCTTCACTGTCACATGATCCTTCAAGAATTATTTCAATATGCTGATTTAGTGCTCAGGAAACATTTCTTCTTATTATCAATGTTAAAAACAGTTGTGCTTGATTTTTTTGTAAAAAAAAAACCATGATGCATTTTCTTCTTCAAATTCTTTAAACAATATAAAGTTCAAAAGAACAGCATCTATTTGAAATGGATTTTTTTCTGTAACATTATAAAAGTCTTTACTGTTACTTGTGATCAGTTTAATTACTGATTAATTGTATTAATTTCTTTAAAAAAATATATTTTTGTCTTGTATATTAGTGATAAACAGTGCAGTTCATTGTCACATCATATATAAATACGTCTTCAACTCAATAAAACTGCATTTATCACAAAAAAAATAAATAAAAATAAAAATGAATAAATAAATAATCAGCATGTCACCTCATGGAGACATACTGAGATGTAGATGGCATCATGAAAGATGTTTTATGTTCTAGACATTTGGTCTGAATTACTCCTAATTACTACTAAAAGAGCAAGATGATTTAACTTAAAGGGATAGTTCAGCTAAAAATGAAAATCGCCCCATGATTTACTCACCTTCAAGCCATCCTAGGTGTATATAACTTTCTCCTTTCAGATGAACACAATTGGAGTTATATTACAAAAAATGTGGCTCTTTCAAGCTTTATAATGGCAGTGAATGGCTGTTGAGATTTTGAAGTCCTCTAAAGTGCATCCATCCATCATAAAGTATACTCCACACAGCTTTGAGGGTTTAATAAAGGCCTTCTGAAGTGAATTGATGCATTTGTGTAAGAATAATATCCATATTTAAACCTTTTTACATTTTTGTTGTTGATATGGACTGTTGATTAGAGTGATGTAGTAATATTCACTGTGTGTGAAGCATACATTGCAATGTACCTGAGGGAAAACAGATCTGACCATCTAATTTTCACCATTAGGAAAAAAGTGTTTTAAATCTTGTTGTTTTCCATAACGTCACAGTTATATATGACTTGAGAATAAGGCCTGAAGTTAGCAAGAACATTTTAAGGAAAATATAATTATATTTTCATAATGATTTTTTCTTTCCTCTTAAACCTTGTCTGTGGTGTAAAAATAGCCCTGGTCAAATGCCCCCAGAGAGCATCACTTTCCACTTTGATAATTACTGTAGTTACCATGTTCTGAACATCACATCCTTTCTTTTTCCCTCAGATGTAATCTATCTAGGTTGCTGAATAAAAACATTTAGACTTTATATCTAAAAAATACCTCAACTTAGCACCAGCAAGCTCGTTAGCTAGACAGTTAGCATCAACTAACAGTATTTACTTATTTTCAGTGTTTTAAGAAAAAACATTCATATGTCTACTCCGCTAGTTATATAAAAATGTATACTGTTAATAAACAATATAAAAACAGACGTCATGTAGGGCTAAATGCGTAGCATTTTAATAAAACTGCTAAGGTTACAGCAGCAGAGAATATGAACGTGCACGAGTTATTTTATTTAATCTGTGTTATTTTAATTTTTTGTTTTTTTGACCTAAAACAGAGATACTGCTTAAACAGATCACCCTTTACAACAGATTTAATTCACAGACAACGAATAGTTTTGAACTAAAAATTCAGTTACAATAATTAATCCTAAAATTATACATTACATTATACATTAGTAACTTACTTTTCGCAGCATCGGTCGTGCGCGCTTACAACATGGGTTCTCAGAGAACAATATTGCTCAAATGTATTTTGTATAAGTCAAGTATTCTTAAATGTCATTTTAAGTATATTTCTGAGAAGTACATTACGCATATTTCTGAGAAGTACATAAAAAGTAGACTAAAAGTATACTTTCCTATTTTAAAGTTTAAAAGAAGTATACTAATAGCACACTTGAATAAACTTCTTCGTAAGGGAAGTCAGCAGAAGACACTAACCACTTTTATATTCCAGTCGCGCTGATGGGGAAAGTTGTAACAGTACGTTACAATCTGCCCCGCTATTATTAACATTAGCCATGTAAATTTCACTATTTACTTTTATGGATTTTAAAAAGAAACCACAAGAAACAGGTGAATAAAGACTGACAATTGATGTTTACTGTTGAGAAATTATTATTTCAAGAAATGTAAAACATTTTGGCTCGTTTATGTGTCTCGTGTTCTATGAGAGCTGTGTTTGGAGTGTTCTTTTGAATATCTGAATGTGTTTCATCTATTTGCGCACATTGTTTTGAACTATCTGTATAGCTGTGTTTTGCGATCAGGGGCGTCCCACGCATCGCGTGTTCATTGTGCGCCTCAAAAATTAGATATTTTTTTAATTCTTAAAAAACTCTTCTTGTTTTATTTGAAAAAGTTAATCATTTTAATTTATTAACAAAATATTTTAGTTTGTCGTGTATATTTTTTTCATTCGGTCAGATAACATTTTAAGCTGTCATATGGTCATGTTACAATGTACCCCACATACGGGGCATGTTGTCACTTTTCACTTCCTTTCTTTTGAGGTAAATAACAAAAACGTATACACTGTAATTACGAAACAAAGTGACATATTTGTACGAAATAAGTGTGAAATTAACGTGCATAAAAAAATATACTCTGGACCACATGTGAATTTACACAAACTGAGAAGTTCAAAAAGTGTCTCCCCTATTTAATAATATACTTGAACTTTACTTAAGTATACTTAATGAAATAAACTTTAAGTATACTTCTTTTTGGTAAAGGGTGGCTTGAGGGTGAGTAAATCATGTGATAATTATCATTTTTGGGCGAACTATCTCTTTAAACACTGCACGCACCATTGCCATGTACTTGACAAAGCTCACTTGCCTATACCAAGCTGTATGTATATGTATAGTACAAAATACAATTCAGTTTAATTCAGCATTAAAAGTATAGTAATATTTTATTCTAGGCAGTTACTATAGATGACATTTATAATGAAGTCAATGAATGCTGAATCACTGAGTAAACACGTGCACTTCACGTGTTTGACCTCAGCACAGCTTTTAGAAAACAAGTTTCTTTTGTCTACTGTAGCTAACGTCATGGAGGTGGGCACCTACACATGATCAAGCTTACACCACCAACTAAAAAACAACTCAATATTCTCTAGTGTTATGACATATAAAGTGATATCTGTCACATCTTGTTTAACATCTTACTAACCTTGACAAAAAAAACTTGTTTTCACTCCAGGGAGATCTGGCAGTTATGCTGTTGTGTGCAGGATTGTGAAAGACATAAATCTCCTGATTAATGCAATATCTTATGCTCAACCTGCCAGCTGCAAGCATGCAAGAAAGTCCTCATACCCCCGTGCCAAATGTTATGAAACATCTGATGTACTGAAGACGCCCTGCAGACAAAACCGTCTAGACGGTGTTCGCTGTAACGGTATACCTGGCTCAGGTATGTGTGGTGATTGAGCCAATGCCTTAGTAAATGTTTATTATATTTACTGAGTAACGTCTACAGCAACGTGATTTTACAGATTGCAAAAAAACAGGTTTGGGTTTCAAACACATTGAACATAAACACACATGCACCCACACACAAACAGAAACAGAGTGTGAACTGAACCATTAAAACAGACATAACAGTATTGATTTAGTTTTTTATCTT
This sequence comes from Cirrhinus mrigala, assembly GCA_036247105.1. Classification (NCBI taxonomy): domain Eukaryota; kingdom Metazoa; phylum Chordata; class Actinopteri; order Cypriniformes; family Cyprinidae; genus Cirrhinus; species Cirrhinus mrigala. The sequence continues at coordinate 9,519,275 of CM070012.1, forward strand.
ACATTAAGTTGACATTAAGGTGACGCCTACATGTCTTCATTCACCCACCAATGAAAGTGTGACTTTAAAATTTAAAACTGCCGCCATAGCATGAAATCAACTGACATGATTGAAACCACAAAGAGACCACAACTCAGGGTACGCCCAACAGACACTAAAAACTCTCAGACACACACATACATATACATACCACAAAAAAAAGTGTTCTTAAATACTATCATCGACCAGCAAGTGTGGTTTTCATCCCAACCAAACTACCAGGTACAGGTACAGATATCTGTCCACAAAGCCATCCAGACACACACATCTGACAATCGAAACTTGTCAGCAGCATCCGTTACATCTTTCAGTTTGTCCAGAAAAATGAATGAATCTAGAAAGAGTTTCAGAGTGATTGAAATTCTTAACAATGATTTAATGTTATTCTTTTACAATACTTACACTATCACTGGTAACATGTCAACATTGCAAAAATTGACCATATTTAGTTCCGTAATGCATGTTTCTGACCGTATTGTTAATGACTTATCTGTGCATGTTATTCCAAAGAAAGCTTTTTTTATTCAAAATGTAACATCCTGTGTATTTTCTAAAATGACTTTCTTCTTTAAATATGTCACTTGACTTTTGAGCAACGTTAATTACTAGCTAAATAGTTTTTTTATGCGTTGTTTTGGCAAACTTTAATTTGGTGTTGCTATGTTTTAGTATGTAATGCCCATGTTTCACATTACAACAAAGTCCTGCCATGCATTTTTTTTTTCATTGAACATCCTGTTTCACTTGAAAATATTTCAGATTACACCGTAGTAGAGTGACAGACTAGAGTGAATTGCCTTTTGCAACAAATGTTCTTCAAGTTTCAATTCAGTAAAATCTTTCACAAAGGGAAGTTCACTCTAGTACCAGACAAATAAAGTGGCAGCATTCAAACAATTAGAAATATTACAACCTTCACAGGTATATTTTGAAATCAATCTATTTATTATTTGTTAAATATGATACCGTATTTGTTTTTACCACAATCCCTATGATTTTAGCTGTTGTGAGAGTAAAACATAATCACATTTTTTAAACATTTCATGCTGCCCCTTAAAAAATTTCTGTGCCACATTTTTCATTTCACTTGCATGTTTTGGCAGTTTATATAGATATATGCATTATTTAACTCTTTGGCTCCATCTGCTGGCTTGATTAAAAAGCTGGATGTTTACATATAATATAGCAATAGCGCCATCTACTCTTGACACAAGGCAATTCCTTAAAAACTGACAATACAAAGTGTGCCACATGTAACAATCCAGGGGTACTTAACGGTGGGTTTTCGAATGATGTCACAAAAACTGCAAACAACTGTCACAAGTTTGAATCACTGAGTAAACACGTGCACTTCACGTGTTTGACCTCAGCACAGCTTTTAGAAAACAAGTTTCTTTTGTCTACTGTAGCTAACGTCATGGAGGTGGGCACCTACACATGATCAAGCTTACACCACCAACTAAAAAACAACTCAATATTCTCTAGTGTTATGACATATAAAGTGATATCTGTCACATCTTGTTTAACATCTTACTAACCTTGACAAAAAAAACTTGTTTTCACTCCAGGGAGATCTGGCAGTTATGCTGTTGTGTGCAGGATTGTGAAAGACATAAATCTCCTGATTAATGCAATATCTTATGCTCAACCTGCCAGCTGCAAGCATGCAAGAAAGTCCTCATACCCCCGTGCCAAATGTTATGAAACATCTGATGTACTGAAGACGCCCTGCAGACAAAACCGTCTAGACGGTGTTCGCTGTAACGGTATACCTGGCTCAGGTATGTGTGGTGATTGAGCCAATGCCTTAGTAAATGTTTATTATATTTACTGAGTAACGTCTACAGCAACGTGATTTTACAGATTGCAAAAAAACAGGTTTGGGTTTCAAACACATTGAACATAAACACACATGCACCCACACACAAACAGAAACAGAGTGTGAACTGAACCATTAAAACAGACATAACAGTATTGATTTAGTTTTTTATCTTACATTAAGTTGACATTAAGGTGACGCCTACATGTCTTCATTCACCCACCAATGAAAGTGTGACTTTAAAATTTAAAACTGCCGCCATAGCATGAAATCAACTGACATGATTGAAACCACAAAGAGACCACAACTCAGGGTACGCCCAACAGACACTAAAAACTCTCAGACACACACATACATATACATACCACAAAAAAAAGTGTTCTTAAATACTATCATCGACCAGCAAGTGTGGTTTTCATCCCAACCAAACTACCAGGTACAGGTACAGATATCTGTCCACAAAGCCATCCAGACACACACATCTGACAATCGAAACTTGTCAGCAGCATCCGTTACATCTTTCAGTTTGTCCAGAAAAATGAATGAATCTAGAAAGAGTTTCAGAGTGATTGAAATTCTTAACAATGATTTAATGTTATTCTTTTACAATACTTACACTATCACTGGTAACATGTCAACATTGCAAAAATTGACCATATTTAGTTCCGTAATGCATGTTTCTGACCGTATTGTTAATGACTTATCTGTGCATGTTATTCCAAAGAAAGCTTTTTTTATTCAAAATGTAACATCCTGTGTATTTTCTAAAATGACTTTCTTCTTTAAATATGTCACTTGACTTTTGAGCAACGTTAATTACTAGCTAAATAGTTTTTTTATGCGTTGTTTTGGCAAACTTTAATTTGGTGTTGCTATGTTTTAGTATGTAATGCCCATGTTTCACATTACAACAAAGTCCTGCCATGCGTTTTTTTTTCATTGAACATCCTGTTTCACTTGAAAATATTTCAGATTACACCGTAGTAGAGTGACAGACTAGAGTGAATTGCCTTTTGCAACAATTGTTCTTCAAGTTTCAATTCAGTAAAATCTTTCACAAAGGGAAGTTCACTCTAGTACCAGACAAATAAAGTGGCAGCATTCAAACAATTAGAAATATTACAACCTTCACAGGTATATTTTGAAATCAATCTATTTATTATTTGTTAAATATGATACCGCATTTGTTTTTACCACAATCCCTATGATTTTAGCTGTTGTGAGAGTAAAACATAATCACATTTTTTTAAACATTTCATGCTGCCCCTTAAAAAATTTCTGTGCCACATTTTTCATTTCACTTGCATGTTTTGGCAGTTTATATAGATATATGCATTATTTAACTCTTTGGCTCCATCTGCTGGCTTGATTAAAAAGCTGGATGTTTACATATAATATAGCAATAGCGCCATCTACTCTTGACACAAGGCAATTCCTTAAAAACTGACAATACAAAGTGTTGACAATACAAAGCCACATGTAACAATCCAAGGGTACTTAACGGTGGGTTTTCGAATGATGTCACAAAAACTGCAAACAACTGTCACAAGTTTGTTTTGCTTGATACTTTGTGCAAGACAAGTTTTTAATGAGATAATACTACAATATACAACTATAACAGTTGAGGTCAAAAGTTTTCATACACCTTGTAGAATCTGCAAAATGTTAATTATTTTACCAAAATAAGAGGGATCATACAAAATGCATGTTATTTTTTATTTAGCACTGACCTGAATAAAATATTTCACATTAACATGTTTACATATAGTCCACAAGGGAAAATAATAGTTGAATTTATAAAAATTACCCTGTTCAAAGGTTTACATATGCTTGATTCTTAATACTGTGTTGTTACCTGAATGATCCACAGGTGTGCTTTTTTTATATAGTTATTCATAAGTCCCTTGTTTGTTCTGAACTGTTAAACTGTCTGCTGTTCTTCAGAAAAATTCTTCAGGTCCCACAAATTCTTTGGTTGTTCAGCATTTTTGTGAATTTGAACCCTTTCCAGCAATGACTGTATGATTTTGAGAATCATCTTTTCACACTGAGAACAACCGAGGGACTCATACGCAACTATTACAGAAGGTTCAAACACTCAATGATGCTTCAGAAGGGAAAATTAAGAACCAGGGGTGTAAACTTTAGAACAGAATGAAGATGTGTATACTTTTCTTATTTTGCCTAAATATCTTTTTTTTTTTATTATTTAGTACTGCCCTTCAGAAGCTACAGAACATGTTTCCCAGAAAGTTACATTTACCCTGATCTTCAAACTCAAAAAGTTTTCACCCCCCAGATCTTAAAGCATTGTGTTTCCTTCTGGTACATAAGTGAGCGTTTGAATCGTCTGTAATAGTTGCAGACCCTCAGTTGTCCTCAGTGTGAAAAAATGGATCTCAAAATCATACAGTCATTATTGGAAAGTGTTCAAATACACAAAAATGCTGAAAAACAAAAGAATTTGTGGGACCTGAAGAATTTTTCTGAAGAAAAGCAGGCAGTTTAACTGTTCAGGACAAACAAGGGACTCGTGAACATCTATCACTTAAAAAAAATATAAATAAATAAAAAATTAAAAGCTGTGCATCATTCAAATAACAACATGGTATTAAGAATCAAGCGTATGTAAACTTTTGAATGAGGTCATTTTTATAAATTTAACTATTATTTTCTCCTGTGGACTATATATGTAAACGTCTTTTGTAAGAATATCTTATTCATGGCAGTACTAAATAAAAAATAACATGCATTTTGTATGATCCCTCTTATTTTGGTAAAATAATTAACATTTTGCAGCTTCTGTAAGGTGCATGTAAACTTTTGACTTAACTGTATCGAACACAGTAATTTCTATAAAATTATAAAATAATGCATTATTCAATAATCACAAAGAACTATAATTGGTTCAACATCAATAGCGCAGAGAATAGTAACATGCATCACGTGACACTGTGGCGCCTAAGTCTAAAAGTGATTTTTATACTCAGTGCCACGTAACTTGCCAACTTCACATGTTTTATCCACTTGATTATAAATACATAATGAAGTCTTAAAACAGCAAGATTATTATTTATACTTTATGCACTATATGAGTCTAATACCGTACCTGGTCAATCAAACTTCTAAGACGCTAAGCTTCGCCCGTTTGGAGTAACCTCTGTTTTATACTTTCGTATTGTCAATATTTTTCTTATTTTATTTCAAATCCTGACATTTTTCTATTGTTTTAATCTCTGTTGAAACTGTCTAACCTCAACATGATGCCATGCCCCCCAACAGGAAGCACGAAAAGGATTGGCCACAATAGTCCAATTGTAGCTGCAGCACCGAACAGCACCAATCTGATAGGTTCCTGGTGGCGCGAAAATAATCACATGGTACAGCATTTCGCGCGAAAACTTCTGAAACGACTCGTGTGCTTCTTGTGCTGGACGGGAGAGAGATTTCGTTACTGTTATAAATTTGTAATAACAATTTATTGCAAAAATGGATCTCATGGAACATGGAGCAAACCCGAATGCTGGTCAGATGATCAAGGACGAGCTGGCGGAAAAATGCCAAAAATTATTCCAGGCTTTTTTGGAAGAGTGAGTAAACGCGATGTTTCTTTTTGTTCTTCAGTATCATGAAAGCTGCACGTTGGGTAACAGTTAACCGTATAGAATAATTACAATAATTCCTATGAAGCATTACACGCTTATACACTAACATTAGTCGTGTGATTTCGTGTTAAACTACATAACGTTATACGTTATATGTGTAAGGATTTGCATATGCTTGCTTTAACATTAGGCTACACTTGTGCACGTGAACGTGCATTATCTTTGCTTTGATGTTAATGTTTAATAAATACATTTTTCATGTTATTTGTATAAAATTTTGGTCGTAGTCATAATTGTACACTAATAGTTTTGTGTAACGTTACCGCATCGCAGGTTTCATAATAGTGATGGTGAAGTGAAGTACCTGCGGGACGCAGAGGAGTTGATCCGACCGGAAAGAAATACACTCTTGGTCAGTTTCACCGACCTGGAGGGCTTTAATCAAGAACTGGCAACCGCCGTTCAGGAAGAGTTCTACAGGTGTGAAAAGAGCCGAAAGAAAAATCTAAATTGTTTTCATACATTGCTGTTGAATTTAGTCACCATACACTACACAGAGTTTTTGAACAGTAAGATTTTAAATGTTTTTTAAGAAGTCTCTTCTGCTCACCAAGCCTGCAGTTATTTGATCCAAAGTACAACAAAAATAGTACATTTTGAAATATTCTTGCTATTTAAAATAACTGTTTTCTATTGGAATATATTTTAAAATGTAATTTATTCCTGAGCAAAGCAAAATTTTCAGCATCATTACATTGTCTTAAGTTCTTCAGAAATCATTCTAAAATGCTGATTTGACAGTTTTTATTATTATTAACAAGATTTTTTCTAGATTCTTTGATGAATAGAAAGATCCAAAGATCAGCATTTATCTGAAATAAAAAGCTTTTGTAACATTATACACTATACCATTCAAAAGCTTAAAATTATAGAAATTAATATTTTATTTAGCAAGGGTGCTTTAGATTGATTAAAAGTGATAATAAAGACATTTATGATGTTATAAAAGATTTCTGTTTCGTGTAAATGCTGTTCTTCTGAGCTTTCTATTCATCAAATAAACTTAAAAAAATTTTACTCCGCTGTTTTCAACATAATAATAAATGTTTTTTGAGCAGCACATCAGAATATTAGAATGATTTCTGAAGGATCATGTGGCTGGAGTAATGATGCTAAAAATTCAGCTTTGAAATCACAGGAATTAATTACATTTTAAAATATGTTAAAAAAGAAATCAGTTACTTTAAATAGTAAAAATATTACATAATTTGACTGTTTTGCTGTACTTTGGATCAAATAAATGCAGGCTTGGTGAGCAGAAGAGACTAATTTAAAAAACATTAAAAATCTTGGTAGTGTACTTTGATATATTCGTCTTACTGTTTCATTATAAGTTCTCAGTAATGCAGTTATTAATGTCAGAAACGAATATCATGTAACCTGTAATACATAAAAGTAAATATATAATCTCAGTTATCTGCAGTTATAGTGTAAATCAATGTGTGTAATATAAGTATGTACTGCAAATTGACTTATATTTAGCTTTGACAACTAAAAAGCTGCTTAATGAAATTGTTAACACAGTGTTTTTACCTAAATGTTCACACAAAACATTCATTTTTTTGTATGTTTCAGACTTTACCCCTACCTGTGCCGTGCTGTGCGTAATTTTGCTCGGGATCATGGAGAAGTTCCTGCCTCAAAGGAATTCTATGTTGCTTTCCAGGATCTACCAACCAGACACAAGTAAAGAGAATTATAAGATTATTTTCAAACTAAAATACTATATATTTGACAAAAAGATATATCAATTTCTCATTATTTCGAACAACTGCCCTCCTAACTAATCTTCTTCTGTTCTGGGTTCCTGCAGGATCCGTGAGTTGACCGTGGTGAAGGTTGGCTCACTTGTGCGCATCAGCGGCCAGGTTGTCCGTACTCACCCGGTTCACCCTGAGCTGGTGAGTGGGACCTTCCTGTGTTTGGACTGTCAGGGAGTGATAAAGGACGTGGAGCAGCAGTTTAAATACACTCAGCCGAGCATTTGCCGCAACCCTGTGTGCAACAACCGCAGACGCTTTCTCCTGGATACAAACAAATCCAAATTCATCGACTTCCAGAAGGTATAAGGCTGCAGTATTTGAAATAAAAATGTGCATTATTTTCTGCAACAACCAAGATGATAATTTGCAAAAACATCTTGAATTTAAACTTACTTGCCTTGTTTCCAGGTACGTATCCAGGAAACACAGGCTGAGCTGCCACGTGGCTCCATTCCTCGTAGTATGGAGGTGATTCTGCGGGCCGAGGCTGTGGAGTCGGCCCAGGCCGGTGATAAATGTGACTTCATTGGCTCTCTCATCGTTGTGCCAGATGTATCCCAGCTGTCCACACCAGGTACAAATCTCTCATCCATTCAGGCATCACTCATGTTTAAACAGCGGTTATAAGTCTCAGATTATGTGATTATCTTTGTTTCAGGTGTGCGTGCTGAGACCAGCTCTCGTACAGCTGGGGTGCAAGGTTATGAGAATGAGGGTCTCCGTGGGCTTAAAGCACTGGGCGTCAGAGAACTTTCCTACAAACTCGCTTTCTTGGCATGCCATGTAGCCCCCACCAATCCCAGAGTAAGACTCAAGCTAAACATTTTGCCATGAAGGTCTTATTTTCTGTTATTTCAGATGATTTAATGATCTGTCTCTGTTTGTAGTTTGGCGGTAAGGAGATCCGGGATGAAGAGCAGACGGCAGAGAGTATCAAGAAACAGATGACCGTACAGGAGTGGGAGAAGGTGTTTGAGATGAGTCAAGATAAAAACCTCTACCACAACCTTTGCACCAGCCTTTTCCCTACCATTCATGGTTAGTCACTATGAACAACAGTATATTTCTATAGTCTTATTTAAGTTGGGAACAAACACCACTTGAATCTGACAAAATGAATTCATACAGTAATGGTCAACCAGTAAGGATTTTTCAGTGACAATACCAGTAACAGGAGAGTGGATTTGCTGATGTAATGCTAATAAACATTGTAAAAAGTGAAAATTTGCAGTTGTTACCCTAAACGGATAGTTCACCTTAAAATAAAAGTCAGTCATTATTAATTACGCAACCTCACGTTGTTATAATCACATAAGATTTACATTCATCTTTTAAACACAAATGTAGATATTTTTAATTACCTTTTAAAAGGCTATTTCTACGTGATCTTGTTTTTAAATTTACTTTTAGTAGTGTAACCAAATGTAGTTGATGTTGATTTAGTCATAAAATAGATTTCAGTGTTCATTTAAAGGAATAGTTCACCCAAAAATGAAAATTCTGTCATTAATTACTCACCCTCATGTCGTTTCAAACCCGTAAGACTCTTTGAAACACAAATTAAAATATTTTTGATGAAAACCGAGAGCTTTTTGACCCTGCATAGTCAGTAATGCAGCCGACACATTCAAGGCCCAGAAAGATAGTTAGGACTTTGTTAAAATAGTCCATGTGACACCAGCGCTTCAGCCGTGATTTTATGAAGCTGTGAGTATACTTTTTGTACGCAAAGAAAACAAACACTTAAGCTTAACGACTTTATTCAACATTATTATTGTGTTGTGGTACTTTCATGAATGCCCGTCAAAGACTGACATCAAAGAGAAGAAATTGAATAAAGTTGTTATTTTTGTTTTCTTTGCTCACAAAAAGTATCCTCGTAGCTTCATATAATTATGGTTGAACCACTGATGTCACATGGAGTATTTTAACGATGTCCTTACTAATTTGGGCCTTGAACACTGTATGTACGATGCTGATGAATTTCATCAAAAATATCTTAATTTGTGCTCTGATAATGAACGAAGGTCTTACAGGATTGGAACAACATAAGGGTAAGTAGTTAATGACAGAATTTTCATTTTTGGATTAACTATCCCTTTAAATTTTAATTTTCTCTACAAAAACAAATTTAAGGTTATCTTGACTAAACATTTTGTACATTATATGATGCAGTTAAATTTTTAATTTTTGATATGAAATGTGTTGTTTTCAGGTAATGATGAAGTAAAGCGGGGGATTCTGCTCATGTTGTTTGGAGGTGTTCCTAAAACCACCATGGAGGGCACATCTCTGAGAGGAGACATCAACGTCTGCATTGTGGGAGATCCCAGCACAGCCAAGAGCCAGTTCCTTAAGTAAGACTTGTAAAGCACAAGCACTGTTACAGAACTAATTATATACCTATGTAATTACTCATGAACAGGGAGTATTTTTAGAGTATTAATTGTAAAGGGAATAAGGTAATATAATGAGAGTATTAACATTTTCTTCTAAATTGTGTTTAAAAGGGAGAATATGTGATCTTGGACCTCAAAACCAGTCTTAAGTAGCACGGGTATATTTGTAGCAGTAGCTAACAATACATTGTATGGGTCAAAAGATTTTTCTTTTATGCCAAAAATCATTAGGATATTAAGTAAAGATCATGAAGAAGATATTTTGTAAATTTCCCACAGTAAATAAATCAAAACTTAATTTTTAATTAGTAATATGCATTGCTAAGTACTTCATTTGGACAACTTTAAAGGTGATTTTCTCAATGTTTAGATTACATTGTTGCATCTCGGCCAAATATTGTCCTATCCTAACAAACCATACATCAATGGAAAGCTTATTTATTCAGATGTATAATTCATGATCTATAAATCTCAGTTTCAGAAAACTGACCCATATGACTGGTTTTGTGGTCCAGAGTCACATATGTATTAGTTCTCACGGTTTTGCTGTTATTCAGGCACGTTGAGGAGTTCAGTCCACGTGCTGTTTACACCAGCGGTAAAGCCTCCAGTGCGGCCGGTCTCACAGCTGCTGTGGTGAGAGATGAGGAATCACATGAGTTTGTCATTGAAGCTGGAGCACTCATGTTGGCTGACAATGTGAGTTCATCTTTACAAATTATTTGTGTAAAACCCTTGTACATCTGAGTATGTTTTGTCACAGAAATCCCTATTGATTGATGTTGTCCATAGGGTGTTTGCTGCATTGATGAGTTTGATAAGATGGAAATGAGAGACCAAGTAGCCATCCACGAGGCTATGGAACAACAGACCATCTCCATCACCAAAGCAGGGGTCAAGGTAACGGTCAAAGATCAAAATGCAGATTTATAGGTCACATATTTGTTTAATTAGGCAAAGACCTCTGATAAGGCAGTTATTAAGAGTGGATGATAAAATTAGACTGCTGTCGCTTTAAGACGTGCATGGATCTAATATACTGACACATCTGTTTTTTCCCAGCTGTTAACATTAACTTAAGTCCTAACCAGCTGTGTTTACATAAATACTGGCCAAGAGAGGCATTTTGTAATAACTTTGCAAGTATTTGACCATGCAAGCACAATGAACTGCAAAGAAGAAATTAAAAAAGAAAGCTTAACTACACATTCAAAGGATAATTTTTTTTGACAATGCAACGCTGCAATGTGACTAGAACGTAATTGCAGTAGAGACAGTAATCCAGATTTTTACTGGTTTATCACGGACATTTATCTATGGACAGCAAGCTTTTGTTCTTCCAACATGGGTATATTGCATTCCCCAAACCATTGTCATTTTTTATGTTTTATAATTGTTCCAAAAAGACTATTTTTTCAAATTGCAGGCCACTCTGAATGCTCGCACATCCATCTTGGCTGCAGCAAACCCTGTAAGCGGGCGTTACGACCGCTCCAAATCTCTCAAACAGAACATCAACCTGACGGCACCCATCATGTCACGTTTCGATCTCTTCTTCATCCTCGTTGATGACTGCAATGAGGTATGAGCATATGTTTTGAGCAACAATGCAACAGCGTATGAAGATGATTATAGAACAGCAGGAAGTTGTTAGGCTCTAAATCCATCTGTCTCTCCCGTCAGGTCACTGATTATGCCATTGCCAGACGTATAGTGGATCTCCACTCCAGAATTGAGAATTCCGTTGATCGTGTCTACAGTCTAGATGAGATTCGCAGATACCTGCTGTTTGCTCGCCAGTTCAAACCAAAGGTGAGTGACAGGACAACTCATCTTCATTCTTCCTGATGTTCCTGCTGGCTAAAATAGAGAACAGCCACAAAATATTTAGAAGCTCACATAGACTTAATGAAAACAGGTGCATGCTTGAACCAAAACGCACCTGAACAGTTTGTTTACAGCTTTTGTATGGACTGGTATTTGGCACTACGCTGTTTATTACATTGTCACAATGTCAACAATGTCATTGTTACATTGTCAGTGTTCAGTTTCTTAACTGTGTCTCAATCTGTGTGTGGTATCAGATCTCAAAGGAGTCTGAGGAATTCATTGTGGAGCAGTACAAGCGTCTGAGACAGCGGGATGGCTCCGGAGTCACTAAATCTGCTTGGAGGATCACAGTCCGCCAGCTGGAAAGCTTGATTCGTCTTTCTGAGAGCATGGCAAGGATGCACTGTTGTGATGAGGTGTGTATGATAAAAAACAGAAAGTCGAGAGCATGATTTTTCATTACATGAAATGATTTTGGTTAGCTAAATAGAAATTAGTTACAAATAGGGATGTAACGATATTATCAATATCGTGATATTGCGATATTATCGTGGTCACATGACGATATGAAACGATAGGTCTTCTGAACAAAAAGTGTAGGTTTTGAACACTTTTTTATATTTAAACTTATAATTCTAACATAAAAGGTCTTTAAAGTTGTGTTTTGGGCCAATATGCTTTGACACAGTGTATGTCAAACGAACTTAAACCCGAAAGCGCAATATGGCTTAAAGGAGAAGTCCACTTCCAGAGCAACAGTTTACAAATAATTTACTCACCCCCCTTGTCATCCAAGATGTTCATGTCTTTTCTGTCTTCAGTCGTAAAGAAATTATGGTTTTTGAGGCAAGCATTTCAGGTTTCTTCTCCATATAATGGACTTCATTGGTGCCCTGATTTTTAACTTCCAAAATGCAGTTTATAAATGCAGCTTCAAAGGGCTCTAAACGATCTCAGCCAAGGAAGAAGGGTCTAATCTAGCGAAACAATCTGTCATTTTTTTCAAAAAATAAAAATTTGTATACTTTTTGTTCATTTTGCTGAACGAGACTCGAAGCTCCGAGTCGGTGAAATGATCCGAACTTCCCATCACTACTGTGAATCACGTCTAAGTTCATCGTCTGTGTACTCCGGCTCAAAAAGGTAGAGAATGGCGAAAAACTCCATCTTATTTTCTCCTACAACTTCAGAATCATCTAACATTGTTGTACCTTTTGGTTTGTAAACAGCGTTTGACTTACTTGCACTTTCTTAGTCTTTGTGCGTTCGCTTTGTAAACACTGGGTCTGTAGTTCGCCTACATTTTGTGTGACCTTTCGACATGATTCAATAGTAAGTAGCGTTGTGAACGAGCCTGTCTTTTATGCTTAAAAAGTATACAAATTTTTATTTTCCGAAAAAAATGACAGATCGTTTCACTAGATAAGACCCTTCTTCCTTGACTGGGATCGTTTAGAGCCCTTTGAAGCTGCATTTAAACTACATTTTGGAAGTTCAAAATCGGGGCACGAATTAAGTCCATTATATGAAGAAAAATCCTGAAACGCTTTCCTCAAAAGCCATAATTTCTTCACGACTGAAGACAGAAAGACATGAACATCTTGGATGACAAGGGGGTGAGTAAATTATTTGTAAATTGTTGTTCTGGAAGTGGACTTCTCCTTCAATCCCTTCACCAAGTTGTCGCTGTGCGTTTCAAAGCAAAGCATGCATTTTGTTCAGGAGATCAGCTCATGATCCGACGTTTTCCACACCTCAGAACAGCTCCGTTCCGGTGAATGCAGCGAACTCATTTTTTCCATGTGCTGAGTTTAGCACAACTTCGGGAACACAACGGCCACCAGTTATGCTTTATTTTTGGGCAGATGATTACAGCATTTCACTAGATTTATAGTGAGTGTTTTTGTAAGCTTGTTTGCACTTAAGCTAGAGTTTTTCTTTAAAATAAAAGCTCTACTGCTGTTTCCATCAAAATAAAAGCTGACATAAATTTGCTGACAGTGAGTGGTTTAAATGTAGTCCAAATTCAAAGTATCTCTTTCAAATGTATTAGGAAATAAGTATTATAATTGTACTACTGTAGTGTAAAGCAAAAATAATTTACCTATTGAATATTAATTTTCATTTATTTTACAGTGCAGTTGTTTTACAATATATGGCTATTACTATCATTGTTGTTATTGTTGTTATTACTATCATTACAATTACTATTATTATTATATTCAGATTTGTTTGGCTTCCTAAAACACCAGTGTGAATGTCAGTTAGACTGAGACAGTATATCACAACTAAAAAAAGGGTTGAGTCCCCCTTAAATTTCAGGTAGAAGTCAATTCTCTTAATTTTGAACTCTCAAAGTGCACTAGATAGAATACTTTAAACTTTAAAATGTACAAATTTTTATTTATTTTTTTTCAATTGTTCATTTGTCTTTTTTTTTAAGTACTGCAATAAATATTGCATCATGCACTTCATATCGCGATATTATCGTATCACGAGGTTTTGATATTGTTACATTTCTAGTTACAAATATTGGTAAGATTTTACAAAAAGGTCCCATTAGTTAATGCATTAAATTAAACAAATTAAACTAACTATAAGCAATTTATTGGTTACAGTATTTATTAGTCTATGCTGATGTTAGTTAATAAAAATGCAGCTAAATTTTGGTTTTAATAATGTATTAGTAAGCATTCTAAGGTGTGAAGCTAGTTAGTAGTTCCAGTTCTGTTGACAGCATTACAAATCCATATAAATTCATCAAATTATTTTAGTTATTTCAAAGGTCATTGCAGCCTGCAAAAGAACATGAACCAAAACCCACAAAGACACTCACTACCCAAATAAGTATGACTAACAATAATATAAAAATGACAACTTCCATGTTTTTCCAGCTAAATTAGCTCTTATCTGTGGAAAGCACACTTTCATTCAGCTGCTATCTCTACACGCACACAGATACTGTACAGACACATATATTTGGACAAAATAGTTTGCAAATGAAAGCTACATAACATTTCTTTGTAGCAAGGTGGTAACATCACTGTTTTTAAAGCGGTTAAATGTACAGTTTCGCTTAGAGACTCTGTTCCCGAATACAAATTGAGGTTCCTATTATTCCTTTCCTTTGTCTTCCTGTTTCTTTATTTTAGGTTCAGCCAAAGCATGTCAAAGAGGCTTTCAGGCTGCTGAACAAGTCCATCATTCGGGTCGAGACTCCTGATATTAATCTGGATCAGGAGGAAGAGGAGGCCATGGAGGAGGAAGACGACAATCAGATTAATGGTACCATCATCCTCTATTTCAAGATGTGTGAACACTCAATTCAGCCTTTAAATAAAGTCATTTTGACAAATCTAAGTCCAAGTGCAACATGCTTTTAAACCAATGGTTATCAACCAAGGTGCCCCGATAGGTCTTAAAGGAGAAGTTCACTTTCAGAAAAAAAATTATAATGTATTCACCCCCTTGTCATCCAAAATGTTCCAAACTTCCAAAATGCAGTTTAAATGCGGCTTTGAATGATCCCAAATGCGATTGTAAACGTTCCCAGCCGAGGAAGAAGGGTCTTATCTGGCAAAACGATTGGTTATTTTCATAAAAAGAATACAATTTAAATACATTTTAACCTCAAACGCTCGTCTTGTCTTGCTCTGCTTGAACTCTGTGTATTCTGACTCAAGACAGTTAGGGTATGTCGAAACATTCCCATTGTATTTTCTCCCTCAACTTCAAAAGTCATTTCAAAATCATCATACATCACTACAGAAGTACCGACCCAGTCTTTGCAAAGGAGATCAAACACCCTTAACAAAAAAGGTAAAACAGCGATATAGGACGATTTTGAAATTGAGGGAGAACATGAGATGGGAGTTTTTCGACATATCCTAACTGTGTATTGAACCGGAAAAGTCAGGCAGAGCAAGACAAGATGATCATTTGACATTAAAAAGTATATAAATTATATATTTTTTAATGAAAATAACCGATCGTTTCACTAGATAAGACCCTTCTTCCTTGGCTGGGATCATTCACAACTGCATTTGGGATCATTTGAAGCCGCATTTAAACTGCATTTTGGAAGTTCAAACTCAGGGCACTAAATCAGTCCATTATATGGAGAAAAATCCTCAAAAAACATAATTTCTTTACGACTGAAGAAAGAAAGACATGAATATCTTGGATGACGGGGGGTAAGTACGTTATCTGTCATTTTTGGTTCTGGAAGTGAGCTTCTCCTTTAAGAGTTACGTATTTTTAGTCATATTATTCATACTTAAAGGTATAGTGCACCAAAAAATGAACATTTTATCATTTTCTCACCCTCATTCAAACCTGTGTGACCTTTTTCCTTTGTTAAACACAAAAGCAGATATTTTTGTTACTAACATTCTTCAGAATATCTGCTTTTGTGTTCCACAGAAAAAAGTAAGTCATACAGATTTGTAACGATGTGAGTAAATAATGACAGAATTTTCATTTTTGTGTGCTCTATCACTTTAAAATACTAATCATATTTATGAGTTTATTTTTATTTCAACAGAAGTATGAGAGGTACATATAATCCTGGTAAACCACTGTTCTAAACGTACTTCTCTGTTTTCCTTGCGGTTTTTAGGCCATGATGCACCTAACGGTGTGAATGGAGATGTTAATGGAGAAGTGAATGGTCACGAGCACACAAATGGTATTAATGGTCACGGGGTCAATGGTGAAACTGCTAAACCCTCGCTGCGACTGTCTTTTGCGGAGTATAAGCGCATTTCTAACCTGTTGGTGCTACATCTTCGTCGTGCTGAGGAAGGTGAGCACTGTACAAGTCTTAACAGACTGTAAATCTAGCAATTATTATGCACTTTTAACACCAATTACATGACAAGCTCAGACAAACACAGGAATCTAATTTGTATTGTGTTATTTCTCCTAGCCGAGGACGAGACGGCACTTAAGAAGAGTGAAGTAGTGAACTGGTACCTGAAGGAAATCGAATCGGAGATCGATTCAGAAATGGAACTCATCAATAAGAAGGCAATTATAGAGAAAATTCTCTACAGACTGGTTCACTATGTAAGGAAGCGTTTTCATGTGATTAAAATCTCTTTATGTTGTGTGGAGACTACATAAAAAGTGTGTTAACAAAAAATGTATTCGCTTTTATCTTCATCAGGATTATATTTTGATCGAGCTGACGCAGTCTGGGCTGAAAGGGTCTGCTGAGTCTAGCGGAACAGAATCTCAAGAGGAGGATGTTACGCTGGTGGTCAACCCCAACTACACATTTGATGACTAAACCTTTTGACCTTTACATTCTCTGCTGTTTCGACTCTGAATATGAGATGTTTGTTGAGATTGTGTTCAGGAAGTGGTGGTGTCAGTCTCTTGTCTTTTTGTAAATTGGTTCTTCTCTGGTTTTAGCTTTTTCCCCACAATGTTTTTGCATTGCTTCGTAAGGATGGCTATAACCATCCTCATTTTTAGGAGGATTTGTGACCTTGCAAAATAATCTTTGTAAATATGTTTTGTTTTTATTTTAGTTTTACATTTTAGAATGTTAGTAATGAAAATCCATAAAATGTTTTGCATATACTGTTTATCATGTTGTGTTGAAAGTGTTCATTATGCAATAAATTTGAAAACAGATATTTGTCTGCTGAAAAATAAGTTTTCATTTATATGTTAAAACTGAGATGCTAGTCATGTGTGGAATCAATTCAAATGTTTTTGGCCAGTTATCAGTAGAAACTGCACTTTCAAATACCTTGTATTTTTAAATCAAACATTTCTATATATTAATAAATATCTAAACTAAAAAAAAAAAAGGAAAATGTCTTATTTTTGCTATGTTTAACAATTTTTTAACAAAGTTTACAGTACATTAACTTATAAAATTGACTAAAGCTTATTAATTTGTAAATAGTAAAACTCGAATCAAGCAACTGAATAGTGTCTTGCAGGCAGCTGAATTATTACATTTTTTAATTAAATTATAGATAAGCAACTTATGTAAAACCACGACAAAAGTCAACATTTATTTATTTATAATTAATGCCATAACCAAGGACAATACAATAGGAATTATCCATTGCAAAACAGACAAAAATACAATAAACTAGTGCTAGAGTATAATACAACAATAACGAAAAAATATATAAATAATCTTCAAAAGAAGAAATAAAATTTTATTCTACAAGGTCATATTTACACGCTCTAATCGCCTTTTTACTTGTGCAGTTTTGTAAAGCATTACAGTAAAAGTGGTTTGGAGTCTGACCATTTCATTTTATGTACATTAACACTTTCCCATGTATAATTATCAATTATTATTTTATTAATATGTCAGAACCACCCTGCTGTAAAGCAATGCTCAACTTCTTCTTAAATGTTCAATTTCAGTCCAGAATATTTTTGCATATGAACAATGAGAAAATAGACGAAAAATTGTTTCCTTTTCACCTTTACAGAAAGAGTAATCAATATCTAGTTTGAACCGTTCCGGCACATGTTTTACTGGTTATGTTCTATGCATTACTTTAATAGACTTGTTTTTACTTCGTTATTAAAGTAAAATTTATTTTATTTTATCCAGGCTTTTTAGACCAATTCAAATCACCAAGGTGGAGGATAAACAATGTTATAAAGTATATTTCTAAAATAGTGTGACTTTGTGACTCTGTTTTGCATAATATTTGTGTTTCCAATGAACATTTTACTCTTGAAATCTGCAAAAAAATTATTTTGGTTAAATGAACACGCTCCCCAAGATTCGCGTCATATTGCGTCACAAAACCGCGTGAACGCGCATTCTCTTCCTTACACAACAAAGATGGCTGCGTCCTGTCGGAACTTGATGAGGTCGACTTTGCAAGGTAGGTAAACATATTAACATATAATTCAAAAATTTTCCTCGTTAATCATAATTGATCTGAATTAACTGATCGTACATTATAATTTTTACTGATAAGATATGATTTTAAAGCACCGTTAGAATTTTAAATTACTGCTGCATTAACGTTACCTTGTGTGTACCTTGATAGGTTCACATGCACAGAACAGATTCAGGCAGCAGTAATATACTGTACTTAACAAACTGGTTGAATCCAACGAACCCTTCAAGACAAATATGACTAATGAGAACTCTGGGAAGATGAACTACTCTCATGTTGTTCAGATTCAGTATTTCGTGTAACGTTAGGTAGATAAGATGCTACTATTTTATGGTATTTCATCAGTCAAATGGATAATTAAGCAGAATTACATGAGCAAGAGTTTTGTTATTCTGAATATCAACACAGTTGTGATTAAGCTGTATAGGCTTAACTTAACTTAATATTTAAACCAGTATTGCTCATGTACAACACCAGTTTAATAAACAGTGAGTTAATATTGAGAAACTTTCATTTTAGACAGAATACAACTGAAAATGAAGCCAAAGCAAAATCAATCAGTTTGCGTCTCAGAACACCATACAGTAATAGTGTTTAGCTTCTGAATAAACGTTTTAAAGGAATCAATCAATTATTCAGTGACTGACTCATTGAGACAGTCACAAGTCGCCACATACTATGTAAACTGGGGATGAAACTGGGTTTGATTCCCAAAATAAAACATAAATATTTTGGATTAAAGGAGCTGGCAAATGTAAATGTGAATATGAGCATTATCCATATCTATATCTACAGTAATAAGTACTAGCCTGCGATGGAGACGATAAACTGTCCCCGTTATCTACAAGCCAAGGTACACATTTCTAGTAATTGTACAGTTAATTCTCATATTTAAGTTTTGGAATATTTGTTTTCTCCGCAAATCTGTCACTACCGAAACACAGTAGTAGTAGTAGAAGGGTTAGATTGACCTACACTCTTAAAAATAAAGGTGCTTTAAAAGGTTCTTCACAATGAAGCCATAGAAGTACCTTTTTTGGTTCCACAAAGAACCATTTAGTCAAAGGTTCTTTAAAGAACCATCTCTTCCTTACCTTTTTGTAATCTGAAGAACCTTCTTTCGCCATGAAGAACCTTTTGTGAAACAGAAAGGATCTTTAGATGTTAAAGGTTTTTAATGGAACCATTTAAACAAAAAAGGTTCTTCTATGGCATCGTGAACACCTTTATTTTTAAGAGTGTATTAAGGTTTTAAATACATCTTCTTTGTAAATATATATATTTTTCAATTTTATAAAAAAAAATTCAGGGATCAGTCAATAAAAATTACAATTTAAACAATATGTCAAGTGTGATTTATGAGATTTGCTGTATTTTGAATCCTGTTTTTCTTTGTAAAAGCGAAAAGTTGATCATTCTAATTTCAAACTTAAGGATTCATTAGTTTGAATATACATCACTGAACCAAATACATTTACATTTAGACATTTAGCAGACACCTTTTCAAAGCAACTTACAAAAGAGGACTATGGAAGCAATCAAAATCAACAAAAGAGTAATAACATGTAAGTGCTATGACAAGTCTCAGTTAGCCTAACAGTACACGTAGCAAAGGTTTTTTTTTTTTATTATTATTATATAATAAATAAAAAGAAAACAGAATAGAAAAAAAAAACAAGCTAGTGTTAGAGGAGAACAGAGAAGAACAGAGAAGCTAGTGTTAATTTTTTAAAAGAAAACAAGCAGTAAATAAATGAATAGAGTATAAGTCTAAAAGGGCAAGTTTTTTAAGAATAGAATTAGAATAGAGAGTGCTAGAGTTAGAGGGTCAAATAAAGATGGAAGAGATGTGTTCTATCATAACATCTTAGTTGATAATTCAATGTACCTATTTTTGACAAAACATCCCACAGCAGTTTTGGTTGTGACAGCACATTTTTCGGTAGTGACAGCTTGCTTTGGTAGCGACTACGTCACATTACAGATTTTTAATTCACATACTAAAACACTACCAAAACATACTAAAATACAAAAAAATGTGCATAACTGGATCAAAATTTTATTTCCACCAAATAAAGGATCATTCTCATTACCAAAACGATGACATGTTTCAGTCGTGACTGTTACGGTAGTGACAATTTCATGGGATAACACCCAAAAAAACAAAGGTGTCACTACCGAAACTCCACCAAATGTTTTGGTCATGACTCTTTCGGTACCGAGCTCAAAGATGCTAATCAGCACATGGTTAGCTAGCACAGTTCTGAACAGCTTTACCCATGTAAAACCTAAATGTTATGGAAAAACTCACAAAAAAGTTAATTATAGAAAAAAGGTGTTCGGTAGCGACATTCTTTAAAGTTACAAATTTTTCAGACTTTTGAACACATTTACTACTCACCATGTAGCTATGAGAGAGACACAAATATTTCCTGATCATAAAAATGTAGGGGTGTAGTTAAAATCAGTCTCGGCCAACGGACTAAAACATACACCAAAAAGAATCAAAAAGATACTTTTAAAAACAACTATGAAAAAAAGATATTGAAATTTAGTTGGAAGATTAAATTTAGGGGTTTCACCTCCCAACTGAAAGTACACAATAAATGCTAAGTTTATATATTAAACATACTAATATTTTAAACATTATTGCGGGTTGCAATAAATAATAGAAGCGGCTTAGTAAACAATTAAGATTTGAATACGTAAATGCTTTTTGAATGTGTTTTTTGGTTGCGGGACAACAGTTTAGACCAATTCTATAAGAATGGCCCATATGTAGGGCCCTATGATTTCCACGATGCGGAAAACAGCGGGTGGAATCACGGAATCCAGTCATAAAAACAGAATTTACTGAATAACGGGAGTTGTCACGGTGTTTGTCAAAGTTTAAATGAATTAATCAAAATTAAGTCAAACGCAATATGGACTAGTACCTGTAAATATTACGCAGCAAAAATACCATTTAAATGTGAATCCTGCATGTTCTGCTTGTCTCTGTTTTAATGAATGGAGCACACGAACGCTTTTGTTTACTGCACACACTGAAGCGCGCGTGACGCTGGCAGTGAATTCAGCATTTGACCATTCCATTTTAGGAAAACTAGCGTCAATATACGCACAGAAATGTAAAGGTAGACACCGCAACCCGTCAAAATAAAAGTCCGGTTTAACTTGAAGACATTGTGCCAGAAATATATTACTACTACTACTACTACTACTACTACTAAAATGAAACAAACACTATTTTTAGGGTATAATCACACAACATTTCTTCCATGATTTAATTTTAATAGTAAATTCCCCCTTTTTTTGCAAAAAAAAAAAAGGAAAAATTTTTTTTTGCTTAACTTTCAATAATTAAAAGATAAATGAAATAATTTTTTATGCCTTCATTTGATAACAAGAACATTTTAAATACACAACAGAATTTCTGAGGGTAAAAAAAAAAGAAACAAAATTTAAGAATAAATTCGAATAAATTAAGTATGCATTCAAATAATTAGACATGCTAAAACACAGAATTTGATAGTAAAACATGGTGAGAAAAAAATAAACTTCATTTTTGTTAAACCTTTATTAAATTGATGTGAAATTTTATAAGTTTCATGAATTTAATTAATTAGACATGCTCTTTGATTAATAAAATTTAATATAACCTTTAAAAAGGAGCTGATAAAAATTAAAACGGAAAAAACGGAATTTGGGAAAAAAAAAAAAAAAACGGATTTCATAGGGCCCTACGTGATCTAATTGGTCAGTATGGTAAGGATGCGCCTGCTTAGAAAATAATTGTCTGAATGTGATTAAAAATTGTTTACCGTCCGTTACATTTTCTTTCAGGTTTGTATAAGTTATCGAATAGGACGCTGTGGATAGGATCTCCCTTTGAGCAAAGAGTTGCCCATCTCAGACTGCAAGACAATGTTTTGCACAGCAGAGCTCTACACTGCGGACATTACGCTTTACAAACCATCACCAAGACAGAGTCTCCAAAAGTTCTGAACACACAGAAAGCAACTGAACCTGGAAACAAGACCAACCAACAAAAGAAAGAGGAAGAAGAAGAGGAGGAGGAGGAAGATAACAGGCCTGAGTACATCCCCAAAAGAAAGGCCAAAAATCCAATGATGAAAATTGGATATGCATGGTAAGTACTGCCAGAATAGACCAGTAGTGAAAAGTATTTCAAGCTACTGACACCGAGGTGTTATCTTCTAGGATGATCGGCCTGCCTACTGGAATCATCGGCTTTATTCTGGCAAAGAGACAGGTGGACAAGAACCGACTGAAGCAGCTGAAAATCAGACAGAGAATGAAGAAAGCCAATGAGGGAGATTACGAGAGCGAGCGATATAAACCAGCCACCAGGATGCAGTGAAAGCTCGACTTTGTGAAATGACTCTCTTGTGCAAGAGAATGGCTTCATTGTGCACTTAATCAATGGGTTGCCATGGAAACACTGAACTGGGCAGGATATAACAAAGACATGTAGAAAGCAAGCATTTATTATGATGGATCTTGTGATCTTATGGATGAGTCGTCGATGAAGACTTCTTTTACTCATTTTGACGCAGTCATCATTGAGCTTGTTCATAAGCATACAGAACAACCTCTATTATCTATTAAAATCATTTAAATGACTAAATAATACGCGAGTATTTCTTTTTATTTATTGATCCTCAAAATAATGCTTACATATCGAATTTTAGCCACATTTTTGTCAAACATGTGGCATGAGAACATTGTAACAGAAAATACAGAAAAATTCAAATATTTAACAATCCATTTATATGTAGTTAACACTTTTTATGATTACTAGCACTGTATCTTTGGAAAGGCACCATTGTACATCACATAATTTGTGACATTTATTTAAGTGTAGTATCAAATTCATTAAGACATTTATTTCCCAAAGTTAAAGCAAAACATCTGATTTGTATATTGTACATAAAGATGTCTATGCGATAAATACTCTAAATTATGAACTGAAATAATCAGATATTATGTACACAGCAGAAAAGCTACACCCTCAACCAAAATGTACCACAAACGTAATATCTATAGTAAATACAGCAAATCTAAATCTATACAGTAGAAATTTGTGTAATACAGATCCACTTCTAAAAGACAGCTTCCATTTCCAAGACATGAGGCCAAGAATACATTAAAGGCGATATAATATCACTCATATTTTATCTGGATATATGCATATGGTTAGTAAATCATGAAAATGATATTCATCCCTTACCAGTTGTTTCATCAGCATAAAGTTAGATATCTACACGTTAGTTAGGTCTGGATTGAGAAGACATTGCATAGTGCATAAACATTAAAGCCATTATGACAATACAGAAAAGGTCCGTCGACCAGCTTCAACCTTCTATCTCTCTGCATATCCGATAATTTGCAGGAGGAAGATAAAGATCTGGACAATGTCAACATAAAGGGAGAGCGCCGCAAACACGTACTCCTCTGGGCTGATGGAGAGCTTCCTGTTTCCGATGAGCAGCTGGGTATGATAGGCCAGAAACTAATGTTTTAAAAACACACAAATGAAAAGAAGTGAGTTTAGGATTGAAGCAATTTTCCCATGCAGAGCTGAAGTATTCTAAGAAAGTGAATAGACATACCAGAGTGAATGCAATGGCCCCTATTGCTGCATAGAGCATGTGAAGCCATGGGATCTAAAACAACCCGTGAAAAAAAGTCAGTTAAATGATCGAATTACAATCTCTGTGCAAATCCAAGATGCAACATCATGCTTACATATTTGAACGACAGCACGATTGCTGTGATGATGCCAGTCACGAACACTACGATTCCGAGGACGCAGAAAAAACCTGAACATTTAGTGAAATCCACCTATAAAAGAATAAAAAAGCTTGGTGTCACACATTTACACAATGACGTAGAGTCATGCTGATGGTGCACAAATTATATGCGTAGCCCACCTTAGTCTGGAAGCAGAACACCGTCACGGCAACAGATACAAGAACAGTGATGGCCAGGGCCAGGAAAACCGCCCTAGTGCTGTAATAGCTACAAACAAAAAATTACATTTTAATATTCATAATTCTTTATTTTTATTAGCAGAAACAACCATTCAAAAGTAGGGGGTCTAGAAGATTTGTGTAATGTTTTTGAAAGATGTCTCTATGCTCAACAAGGTTGTATTTACTGACCAAAAAATAAAGTGAAAACAATAATATTGAGAAAAATTATTAGAATTTAAAATAAAGGTTTTCCGTTTATATATATATATAGAAACAGTTGTGTTGTTAAATAGTTTTGATTAATAAGAAGTTGAAAAACAGCATTTATTTGAAATAGAATGTTTCACTCTCATTAAATTGTCCTGTTGCATACTGAATAAATGCACTAAATTCGTTGGGAAAAAGTTTTGAATGGTAACGTATGGTGGTGTATGGTAAAGAGGAGGCAAAACACCCAAATTCTTTTTCTTTCTTTAAAAAAAAAAAATCAAATGTAAATTTGTCCCACTCGCATTTTCTTGGCTAAATAAACATAACTTACACTATCAGAAAAAAATAACAATTCTATTTTATATTTTTACATTAACAATGTAATCAAAATTCTATTTATTAAAGCTAAGTATCAATCTCATCAAGTTAGTGTTTTTAGCAAAATAATAACTTAAGATCGTAACAATTTAAACAATACATTTTATTTGTGAACTTATGTTCCACTATTTTTTAAGGCAGCGGCTATTTGCATATATAGATGCTATTTACACTAAGTGAAAAATCACATATTTTCTTTGCGATAGATGCTATTTACACTAAGTGCAAATAGCAATGGATTTTATTTAAACTGAAAATAGCAGTATTTTTTTTAGAAATATGCTGTTTACACTAAGTGCAAATAGCTATAGATATTTACACTGTTAAAATAGCACGATTTTCTGATATTTATACTATTTATTGCAAATTGTAGCAGTTATTTGCACCTCAGTATTATAGTACATTGTAAAACAGTATGCAATAATAATGTATTGAGTGTAAAATATAATTTTAATTCAAATGATTAAATACTTTGATTATTTCCTTCATTTTTATTGAAAATAAACGCCTTTCTGATGTGATATGTTTTTTAAAAAGAGAGGGAAAAAAAGTTTGGCAAAGGCGGATTCGAACTTGGGTTGATTGCGTCAAAAATGACTATGACATGCGCTTTACCATCTACACCACTGGAACTGAAATTTGACAGCCCTGTTTTGTGGTCATGACAAACCCAATTACATGTTGGTGGGCGGAGTTAAGCCTCATTCAGACTGTCAGCCCAAATCCGTTTTTGTCCATATCTAGATGGAATCGGATTTGAATAACTGACTGTCCACACAGTCATATCGCAACTGTTCAAATCCGATTTGTGTGTCCATAAGCGCTCTTTCGTTTTACGGAATGTGCGTTGCGTTGTTATGCCAACGCTAAAATCAACAATAACAGCATTACAGTTTGCAATATAGATGCTGTCTTGTGATATGACAACGTTGCCGTCGTGTTTGATTATATTTCGTCTTCTAAAGCAGCGGCAGAAACGCAGGAAGCTGGAATGTGCGATTTTATTCTGTGCTGCCGTCTCCGCTGGTTTCAAAACTCAAAGAGGTGCGTATACTAGCTGTATATGCTAGTATGTATGTATGTTTTCCACAAATACGTCTGACGTGTTTACGTTTTACGTGGCATGAAAACGTGAAAAAGCAGAAATCCGATTTGAATAGGATTCCAAACCACATACGAATGTAGCTCGAAACGGATTTGACCAAATCAGATTTCATGTAGTTCGTTGCTGTTCAGACTACCTAAATATGATCGGATTTCAATCGGATTTGCATACAAATCGGATATGGGCTGACAGTCTGAACGAGGCTTTAGTGTAAATAGCCTCTGCCAACAAGGCAGGCTATTTGCACAGTGTAAATAGACAGTTTTTTAATAGGCCTCTTTTTTTTCCACTTTATTAGGATAGAACAGTGTAGAGAAGACAGGAAGCGAAGTGGGTGAGAGGGGGACGGGATCGGAAAAGGTCCTCAAGATTGGATTCGAACTCGGGACGCCTGTAGCACTTCAATAGTTAACTATTTTTGAATTTTTCAGATAATCAGTCATTAAAGCTCTGTAAATATTGGTCACAGACAGAGATTTACTTTACATTTCACCACTCACTAAAATCTCCCACAGATTACGGGCCATTAAAATACTACTGTCAGGATTTACTAAAAATGCAAGGTGAAGAATAGGCACTGAAAAGTGTGGACACAGTTATTTTTGCACCTGATCTTACTGAATATGTATTTGTAGGAGTTTCCCTTTCAAACGCAAAATTTATGGGAGGAGAGTATTAAAATGAATCACACAACGCGATTGACTAACGTTTGACTAACGTCAAATTACTGGTATTAGTGCCATTATTTAACACCCCAAAAAAGCATGTCTTAAAGCAGGTGGTAATTTGCGCTGCTCTTGGTAAATTGCAACTAAATGGACAAAGGAATTGACAATGCAAACAAAGGACATCCATTAAAACACAACAGTCAACAGTCCTGAGACTCGTGCTGTTTTTCCATGTCCCCAGCCACTGTATCTCATCACTGAGACGTACGTGTTGCGTGACATCTCACCTTGCAATATTTCCAGTCATGAACGATAAGGCCAGTGTCTAAAACAAGAAAAAAGGCAATGTTATCCAAGGAATTTAGCGTCTTTGATACTTTGTCTACACCATTACATGTAAAAACAACATTGCTCATTACAGGTTTGGCCACACTCCCTCTTAATTCCTTCAGAATGACTCATTTTCCAACTCACAAAAATGGCCAACAGGATCAGGTTCCATGGGAAACGCCTCCTAAAACGTGTGACAAAGGAGAGGGATAAATTCATTGGCTCATATTACATTGTTTATAGTGTCTCTTTTTTTGAGGGCTTCAATTTTTTAGTTGAAATCATTTTTTGTTTATACTGCCTGCCTGGTATGATTTTTGTGTCCTCATTCTTACTGTGTCACATTATGAAACTACAAGCATTACATAATATCACCATCTGTTTGGTTTATTAATAGTTTGATTCAGAAAATGGAGCAATCATCTCACCTGGGTCCCTGACAGCAAACCAATACTAAGTGTGTGACAAAATAGACTGCACTGAAATAAAAAAAAAAACAATTTCAAAAGACATTCACATTGTTCTACTTTGCTACAATTGTATTTAATATTGTAAATGTGAAGCATTCTGTATAGTGATTGAATAAACGTCTCCTTACTATGAAACCCAATAGATGGCTGGGTTTTTCCTCACAAAGTCTCCTACAGGTTCCCTGAGAGAATAAAAACACATTAAAGTTTAACGACAAAGTCTACCTGAACAAGCAGAAATAACATTAATCCTTTATATTGTGTGAACACAAAGCACAGAAAGTAACCACACCCCCCAAACACAGACTCACACAAATGTGAAAATAGCCACGATGGTAGCTGTGACAAGAAGCTGAGCAGCGAGGATCATATAAACCTGCAAAACAGAATGAACGTTTTTTTCAAACTCAACCATTCAGAAACATTAATATTCATTATTTACACACAGAATCTGAAATAGCAATTGAGTAACACTATTATAATACTTACTTTTCGTATAAATGTGTGACGGACACTAATGTCGTCGAATCCTCCTGATGTGGTAAATCCTTCATTGTCACCTGTAACAATCATGTGTTCTGTTAAAACTACATTTTCTGAAGTGCTATTTGCAGAACGCAGAGTATGAATGACTTCATTCACATCAGTCTGTGTAAATAAACCATCATATAACTGGGAGATTCTTCAACTTAGAGCACTTTTATGTACGAGGATTTTAAAATATGAAAACATGTCATACAAACATGAACATTTCATGTTTAAAACCATGCCAATCGAAAGAGTCAAATAATCATGATATCTCGTGTGTGAATGATACACTGTCCTACATTTAATTTACAATCATTTTTTTAAACACTATCAGTCAAAGGTTTTTGAACAATAAGATTTTTAAAGTTTTTTAAAGAATTCTCTTCTGCTCAATAAGCCTGCATTTATTTCATCCAAAATACAGCAAAAGCACTATTATTATTAAATATTTTTACTATTTAAAATAACTGCTATCTATTTGAATATATTTTAAAATGTAATTTATTCCTGTGATCAAAGCTTAATTTTTAGCATCAATACTCCAGTCTTCAGCGTCACATGATCCTACAGAAATCATTATGATATGCTGATTTGCTGTTCAAGAAACATTTTATTATTATTATTATTATCAATATTTAAAACAGTCGAGTACATTTTTTTTAGGATTCTTTGAAGAATAAAAATAGATCAGCATTTATCTGAAATAAACAGCTTTTGTAACATTATACACCATACCATTCATAAGCTTTTTTGGGGGGCATCCTTGCTAATTCTACTTAGCAAGGATGCTTTAAAGGATGCTTTAAATTGATCAAAATTGATAATAAAGACATTTAAAATGTTACAAAAGATTTCTATTTCAGATAAATGCTGTTCTTCTAAATTTTCTATTCAACAAAGAAACCTGAAATAATTTTACTCAGCTGTTTTCAACATAATAATAATAATAATAATAATATTTTTTGAGCAGAAAATCAGAATATTAAAATGATTCTGAAGGATCATATGACTGGAGTAAAGATGCGAAAAATTCAGCTTTTGAAATCACAGGAATAAATCACATTTTAAAGTATATTAAAATAGAAAACAGTTATTTTAAACAGTAAAAATATTTCAACATTTTACTGTTTTGCTGTAATTTGGATCAAATAAATGCAGGCTTGGTGAGCAGAAGAGATGTCTTTAAAAAAGCATTAAAAATCTCACTGTTCATATATTTTTTTATATATAATGATATAACATCAAAATTTAAAAAATGATATATAATAATTTTCACCCAATAAAGCTTTTTATTAATGGTTAGTGCACTTGTTTATAGTGCATGAAGAGCATGTCTGAGATAAAATATGAGGCATGATGTGTGAAGAAAATATAGCGAAATCAAATATTACTTGTAAACTGAATATACTTTAATTGTGCGTCATTTCCAATTACATCAAAGTATGCCAAAAGTGTGAAAATATTGTGTGTAATACATAAAATGCTAATAAATAAATAAGAAAAAGTAAAACTAAATAAAATAAACAAATGAAAGTTTGAAAGCTTATTTTCTAAAATTTCACAAAGCCTAAAGAGCCTGTAGTTGAAGAAATACCTAAGAGATAATGTACAATCCAAATAAACCCTGAACGGCTTTTGTGATCATGTAAGTTTGCTGTACATTATCCTTCTACTTAGCAAATAAATCAATAAATGGACATTTAAATGGTTTTATTACATTAAAAGAAAAAAAAAAAAAACATGGATATAAGAGACATGAAACTACCAGAAACATACATAGGTAATCAGTTGCCCGGGATAACGGTAAATTATATAATGTCATGAGAATTAGAATGCTGCGACTGACCAATCAAAATCAAGTATTCCAGAGAGCCATCTAATGAATGACCATATCACTGGCCTGGCAACACTAATCTGGTTAGAGCTAGGCTATAGGAACTACATTAAGAAAAATGCTGACTTCAGTTAAGATTCGATTCAACGGCCTGCATATGACCTGCTAAAATTACATTTCCTGAACAATGGATTGTGTAATGAACCAGACCCTAAACCTAAAACTGAAATAAATATTGTTATTAAATGTTTTAGGACCATGAACACTGTGATAGCAAAAGTAAAAAGCTGAAGATTTATTAGATTCTAGAAATTATAGACTTACCTACACCAGGAGGAATGACGGGGATGACAGGTAGACTTGGCGGGGGGTATCCCCCAGGCTGTCTACGGTATGGATCATTGGGCTGGTATGGATCATTGGGCTGAGGGTAAGGCGGCTGTCCCGGGTATGAGTTGAAGCCATATGCGGGGGCAGAAGCAGGGTAACCTCCTCCAGGCTGAGGGTTAGACAGCAGCCGGGAATCATCGTAACCTGGAGGGTAATCGGATCTTGACATGCTTCTTTACCTCCTGTTGGGTAGATAAGATATGATTATGACCACTTGTGCTACTAAAGTGCATAAAAAAAAAAAAAAAAAATCAAACATAATATCAGACTTGCTTCAAAAAAAAAAAAAAAAAAAAGAAATGTATTTTATTCTTTGAAATGTAGTTTTATTCCTTCTTTCGGAGATCTGTCCGGTTGATCTGTCATTTCTAAATATTCTCCAATCCAGCCCTAAAATGTATTCAAATAACCTTAAAATCCAAAAAGAAATGTTTGAAATCTAAGACAGAAGAATATAAGCTAAACTGTGGCACTTTTGTACTTTGATCCATTCACCTCTGTCAATTATTGAACACAACTTGTAACTGAGCTTGAGATCATCTTTTCCTTTACTATTATAATTATATGCAAGCAGGAAAACATATTCATCATCCATCTCCAAAACATTTCACAGGCAAAAATGAGCTTCCTGTTTGTCTGATACATGCATACTTTCTCAACCATTTTTTAATACTAACAAATGTAGAGTTCAGTCTGCGGTCACTAATGATTCATTCTAGATTACTGTGACTGATGTTGTTTCTCACTTTTATATGTAAAAAAGTCAAACACCTGTAGAAAACCATTTATGCTTTAAAACACTTTTTAACTGTAATTTGGAATTTTAGAATGAATATTTGAAATTATTTTATTTTCGAATCTATGCACGAAGAGAGACATTTTACAGTTCAAAAGATAAAAGTAAAAGTGGCAAAAATGTACTGTTAAATTGTTCAATTGATGATAAAGAATAATTAAATGAAAACAACTGAAAAGTGTAACAAGTTAAAAATTATAATAATTATATAGTAATATTATAATAATTTACACAACTGCTCATTATCAATTGAGTATGAATTATTTGAATACAATATAGTTATGCTATAAATGTCAGTGATGATACAGAAATATAAAAACACCTACAGTACCCAAACGCAAATAGTTCTTATAAAGACTAAAGACCATGTGTGATTATTCTCGTAATATTAAGATGAAAAGTACCATTTTTATTTTTGTAATACCTTCTCCATCCTGAAAAATTAACCTAATTGTTAAATTTGTCGGTGGTGTTACTGGTTCCCAAGTGTTCTGACATTATTCTTCCACAATTTAGTTAAAGGGAACCTATTGTGCCCTTTTTTACAAGATGTAACATTGATCTTGGGTGTCCTCAATATGTGTCTGTAAGGTTTCACCTCAAAATACCTCACAGATAATTTATCATAACAACTGGAAAATGTCATTTTTAGGGGCGTGTCTAAAAAAAAGAGCTGTTTTGGTGTGCATCACTTTAAATGCAAATATGCTGCATAATCCTGCCCCATCTTCAAAAGAGGGCGTACCGTATACATCTCTGCTTTGCATATATGCAGCAATAAACAGTTGATAGAACCAAAATGACTTGAGAGTGAGAGAACCAGTGTTGCCAAGTCTGCGGTTTTCCCATGGAATTAGGCTACTTTTAAACTGTTGACACAGGTAGTTTTTGATGTCCGCAGGTTGAAGTGACACCAGTTACGTCATATTTAGCCCCTGAAATGCAAATTTACCAGGGGAACCCCGACACATTTTATGTGTATTTTATCCCCCGGAATGCGATATTTAACGGGGGACCCTTCTTGAAATGCGATTGTGCTAGTTTTGAGCAGCAACTGGGCGGTTTTGTTGTGAAAACCTGACAACTCTGGAGAGAACCCAGTGTTCAGTCGTACATATAGGAAGCCAAAAACACTGACCGCACCGCCAAACTGACAGCGTTTCTCTGATCAATTAAACTACTTTGGTAACGTACGCACACAAACACAGTTAAAATGTGTAGTGCTACTATTATAGTACTCCACTGCATCCAGTGGCTCAGATGTTGGGAAAAAAATGAAGACTCTTACGTTTAGTCTTATATCTAATCACTGGGATTGTTGCTGTTACAGCTGCTGGAGCAAGGAGAAAGTGCAAGACAGCGTACAACCGATGACAACTCACTGAGGGTGGAAACTATGTCAATACAAGACTGTAAGTCAGCAGTTGTGGGCGTGGCCTAAACAATGTGACATTACAATGCTTAGAGCAGGGGTGGCGAACGTCGGTCCTGGAGAGCCGCAGCCCTGCATAGTTTTGCTTCAACCCTAATCAAACGCACCTGAACAAGCTAATCAAGGTCTGAAGGGTTACTAGAAAGCTACAGGCAGGTGAGTATTAATTAGGGTTGGAGCTAAACTCTGCAGGGCTGCGGCTCTCCAGGACCGGAGTTCGCCACCCCTGCCTTAGAGAATCAAAACGACATGCCTAGATTTGGTTTAACAGGGATTAAAATTAAGGAATGGATACATTTTTATCAATGTAGGCTGGTTGTGTTTACACACTGCCAACACGAATTTATGTCCAAACACCATGTAAAAGTGGATTTTGCATAATAGATGCCCTTTTAATGAAGTGGATAAAAAGCGGACAAAATAATATAGAACAACAAGTGTGAGAAGTTCAGCACTGGCATGTTTCATTTTTAAAAACAATTCAGACGGAAATTAACAATGATCTTAGTAATTAAGGTCAACGTTTCTGCAAGAGCACTAAACTTAGAATATCCTTCCTACCACTTTCCGTCTAGATCTGTCATGTGGCTGTGTAGGGGTTTGAGAGGTCCAGACGCAAACAACAGATAAGTGGACATAAATTCACTTGGCGACTACACGTCTACACACGCTGTGTTTTGAAAAGTCTCTTTCCATTTTAATCCTTACAATGATGTGCATGAAATATATGAAATGATGATTTTTTTTGGATCTGGGAGTAGCTTAGCTTACATATGCATCATTAATATTATCATTATTATTATGCACTGTTTGTGCACTCTAATGAAACACCAAAGCTTCAAATGTTGCCATTTTCACTCTCACAGTACTGATCACAGTGAAAAAGCACTAACCACATTTTAAGAAGTCTTCCTGGAAACAGCCCGACAAGGCACAGCCCATGAAAGGCCTCACAGTGAGTGGTGTGACTGTGAATACACCTAGTTTTTCCTCAGCGACTATATTTTCCTATGCCTAGGTTAGGGAGTGACATTCTGAAATTGTATTGATATTTTTTTAATGTGTACTTCCTGTTTTGAAACAGATGCAATGCAGCACATGCTGGACCACACAATGAGATCGACATAAACATGTGACTCACATCTGCTAAGGGAAATCTCATTCAACCCAATGTCTAAACTGGATGAATTTGATTGTCATTTAATGAAAGTATCCTGGAAAAAGGCGTTTCTTCACTTCAGGAAGGAGTGACTGTCAAATTAACTTTAGAGAGCTACAGTCATAGGTGGATACTAAATGAACCAACATTTTCCAGGATATGCGACAGAACTCCATGACTAGTATAAAACCAGGTTTACTGCCACTTTTTACTGTGAGACCAAACACATGGAAGTTCTTTTTCCTGTATATACCTCTACGTTATGTGGCCTGTTTATATTGTTGACAAAAACATGGAGGGTGCTGTGTAATTCAAGCCAGACTTGAAAAGAATGTCTCCGTTCTTGTATCAGATTAGCATAGGCAGCATGACTCAAGCAAGCCTACCACACACAATTACATCATTATGTACTCTGCTAAGCAACCTTTTATATTTAAAGTGGAAAAAAACATAACACTTCTTTCACTTCCTTACTGGTCCACCCTAGTACTTGAGATTATAGCCAAAATGTTACACAATCCGCCATTTTCAAATAAATGTTCTGTAGAAATAAAGTTTTGCTTTTTTTCCCCTGATAGGGTTGATCAGGCAAAGTTAATGTGTTTTTAATAATACATAATACATGTATTGAATAGAAATAATTGTTAATGTAATTGAGCTATAAAAAACAGGTTATGTTTTAATATCTAGCACTTCAACGTCGGTTTTAGGCATCATAGCTGCATTCAATGTGTGTGATGTTTAGGTAGGCAGATCAGACGATTTGAAACAAAGCCACAGGCTGCCAGATATCTAATTCCTAAGGGGGCAGGAGGGCATTTTAGGAAAGTGTGATCTTATTTTACTCCCATATT
This sequence comes from Cirrhinus mrigala, assembly GCA_036247105.1. Classification (NCBI taxonomy): domain Eukaryota; kingdom Metazoa; phylum Chordata; class Actinopteri; order Cypriniformes; family Cyprinidae; genus Cirrhinus; species Cirrhinus mrigala. The sequence goes on from CM070012.1 coordinate 9,553,824, forward strand.
CCTCCATTATAACTTCATCCTTAAATATAGACTAGAAGCAAATTAAAATATGCAGTTGTGAATACAGGCTTAAAGTCACAACTGTACTACAGCTCTTGGACATGTTCACATATTTTGGCCTCACTCACCCCTCACAAATATTTACTATGGTAACCATAGTTTCCGACAAAAAATAACAGGTGCTAGTTATTTTACTACTGTTAAAGCGTAATAGGTTAATCAATCGATGTCAAAAGCTGTCGAATAGAATTTATGCGTCACAAGAGCACGTGATGGTAAAATATAACAGTAACAATCTTACCCGCGCTGTCTGAAATCCAGAAAACTTCACACGATCGATGCTGAAGCTTGGAGAAGGAAATATCTGACGATGTAATCCTTCCAACTGAGTCTATTTAAATAAAAACTCCTAAGCTGAAGCACTGACCCACCTTCTTCAGAGTCAGTTCAACTAATGTAAAGCCAGCACTCGCTCGATGACGTTCAATGTAATAATGTGCTCGAGATGCTTACAAGCCAGCAGGTGGAGTCAGCCTGAAACATGTAGCGTGTAACCAAAACATATTTCTCAGAACTAAACCACAAGATAGCTGTTATACCAGTACACTTATTCTTTGGCTCTAAGTAAAATCAAAACGATTAAATCTAAAACAATATTGTCTGTTTGCCTTGTTTATGTAACATTTCACCAACACACTCACGTAAGAAGTCTCTCGAGGTGTGGTGAACTGGACACACCCAGGCTTGCATATTTGTATTCTTAGAACAAGATGTTATGTGTGCTCGTACGGTCGCTTTTTGTTGTCCTACACCAGGTGGTGCTAAATGCCGCTTCTACTTTTCTGCAGTCCATTTCAAGTTGATTTACCAAATGTACAATATAGCATACAGCGACAAATGTAGGTAGGTGAAACCTCAAGAAACCAATACAGCGAATCACAAACGTAAGATAATGTTAAAATGTATTTTTTTTAATCCATGTCACATGATCTGAATAAGGTAACAAGTATAAGACAAAAACGATAATATTAAGACAAACATCATAAAAATAAAGTTGGTTTGCATTTGTATTTGCCAAAATAACAAAAAGGTTAACAATGTACTGAATATGCACATTTGAGTTGTGATTTGAAAAAAACAAAAACAAAAAAACGTTTTTACATGTACTGACATTAATTTTTTTAGAGACAGGTACATAATTCATTCCAAAAAGCTTTAACACAAACAAATTCACAAAGAAAAGATGAAAAATCATCTAAAAAATGTGCTTTTCAATATTTTGAATATATTTATTGAGGGTACTGTTACAAGGGTAGCATCTATGTAATATTTTTATGTAAATGTAACTTCTTTTACCTAGTTTGTTAATAAATATTTGTGTGGAAGAGTCTAGACCAAATGCCAATTAACAATGAATAAAGCCATCCATTTAAAAGGAGATTCTGGAATAGATTTTCTGTTGATAAGATCATGTACAAAGTGGTTATTTAATTTATCATCAAGTTGAAGTTCTGAAAAACTGAAACTGAAAAAGAACTGTTGTAAGATAGGAGTATAGGTTTGCTCTCCTTTCAGAAGAGATTTAATACCATTAAGAATGGCAATGATTACAAAACGATACTTTTTCAATGAAGGCCCAAAATCAATTTTTTTTGGAAACCAGATTTTTTCCTGTAAATAATATTTTGGTTGTTCCAAATAAAACAACCAGTAACCACAAAAATAATGCCTGTTGGTGAAATTTAGCTAATTTAATGGGTAGTTTACCAATGTAAGAGGGGCATTGTAACAAAAAATCAATACCTCCATCTTAATAAAAATAAAATTTGGAAAGACACTACCAGTCAAAAGTTTTTGAACAGTAAGATTTTTTAAAATGTTTTTTAAAGAAGTCTCTTCTGCTCACCTAGCCTACATTTATTTGATCCAAAGTACAGCAAAAACATTGAAATATTTTTTACTATTTAAAATATTTTCTATTTGAATATATGATAAAATGTAAATTATTCTGTGATCAAAGCTTTGATTTTCAGCATCATTTCTCCAGCCTTCAGTGTCACAAGGTTTTTCAGAAATCTTTTTTTTTTTTTTTGAGCAGCAAATCAGAATATTAGAATGATTTCTGTGACTGGAGTAATTATGCTAAAAAAAACAGCGTTGAAATCACAGGAATAAACTAAATTTTTAAATATATTCAAACAGAAATCAGTTATTTTAAACAGTAAAAATATTTCAAAATTTTACTGTTTTTGAGGTACTTTGGATCAAATAAATTCAGGCTTGGTGAGCAGATGAGATTTCTTTAAAATACTTAAAAAATCTTTTTCATAGAATTACTCTTGTTCCTTTAAACCTCCATTTTAATTTTGTGTGGTTTATTTTTTACATTAATTATATAGTAATTTATCTAATAAGAAACATGTTGACGTTGTACTATGCATTGGAGAGAAAAGATAGGAAACACTTAAAAATAATGAGAAGAATATCGAAGTGCAGTAAACGGTAAAACAGTTTGCACTACAAACCGTATGTTCATAATTAAGATGATACATTAAAATAATATGGTAAGACACACCACTTGCAATATCAAGCAGCAAAACGAGCTTTCTGTGCAGCTAAAAATAGCTGAAAGTGGATGAGACCGGAAGCCAGACACAAAAAAATTACAAATGGTTGCACCGACTCCTATTGGAAAAATAACATGCATAGAAAAAGCTAAAACACGAGTCTTTACGGTGATTGTTACTTCCGACCAATTGTAGTTGTACTTTTTATATGCGTCATCATCGACACGCCCACTACAATGGCGCTTCCGGACTGGACTGTGTATTTACTTTGTATTGCTTCAATATGTGGAGGGCTTTACATCTGTCGTGTTTTTAAATGTGTCAGAAGAATTGCATGGAAAAACAGCCGGATCGCTAAACTGATGGCTCGGACTGAGAAACCACTGTTTTGGATAGCGTAAGTGGCTTATTTGTCCTCATGCGATTTTTTTTTTGTTTACACAGACTTCTGTTTTTCTATCCACACCTACCGTATATGATGTTTAACTTACATGAACCGGTTTGTACGTGGTATTGAAATAATTTTTTTTATGGTAAGACGTAACAAATGTTCCCTTAAGAGAATGTCACTGATTTGTCATTTCATATTTGTCAGTGATGTATGTGTCTAATGAAAATGTACGTTTTAAATATCATTTCTGGGTTTGGTGCTAGTCAACACCACCTAACGGAAGTAACTGTTATGAAAAACTATGTATGTATGTATGTATGTATGTGTATATATATATATATATATATATATATATATATGTGTGTATGTATGTGTATGTATGTATGAATGTATGTATGTGTGTGTGTGTATATATATATATATATATATATATATATAATAGTGTGTAAAGGCATCAATTTTTTATATATATATATATATATATATATATATATATATATATATATATATATATATAACATTCCTGCCCAAATATTATAGTTACAATAGTATTGCAGCGCCAAAAGGGGGACAGTCTCATAGAGGAACATACACAATGGTATAAAACACACAAGTGTTCTCTTTAAAAACTCTTCCAGGTATTCTCTATATACAAGGACCAGACTTGGGTACATATTTCATAAAAGGCAGATGAGGAAAGCTCGGGAGCGGTACCCTGCCGGCCACTCCAGAGCTCAACCTACTATAATAAACGGTGAGCATAAACACCTTTTCGATCATACATTCAACAGCTGATTATCAGTACCTAAAGTCACGCTCTATTACTTCCAACAGGCATCAAGATCATACCGGTACCCATCTTATCAGACAATTACAGCTATGTGGTCATTGACACTGCATCAAATATGGCTGTTGTGGTTGATCCCGCTGACCCTCAGCCTGTTCAGGTTGGATTCAAAACAACTTTGCAGTGGTTTCAGAAATAGTTTACTGGATTATGTGTCTTACTGTAGAGGAATTGCCAAACCTATGTGGTTTAGTGGGAAGTGCCCATTCTTCCTCACTGGTTTACCAAAATTGTGTAAGATGAAATAATAATCAGTTATTTTTATTAGAAATCTGTCATTGTAATGGAAAGATTCCAGTTTCTCTTTCTCTTATGTGCAAAAGTAGAGATGTGTGTGTTTTTTTTTTTAAATGAACGTCTGTGAGTGATATTGTAATCAATTAGTGTCAAAGCTAGGGAAGTCATAAGCAAAATATCTAGGATCCTTCATATACATGGGCACATTACTGGGCATGTGTGATGTATAGTCACATCTTATCTTACGTATGATATTAACCAGAGCACCAATTCTGCTTTATCTCATTTCATGGTCTGTCTTGCACCCACACAGGCATGCCTAGAGGAAGAGGGGGTGGTGTTACAAGCTGTTCTCTGCACACACAAGCACTGGTAAGACCTCATTTAAAAGTGCCAAAAATCTCAACTTGCACAACTTGAAAGTTTCACAATGAATGTATTAGCAGTAGATATGACAATCTTTTAGTTTAATCAGCAACTAGATATGTTACATAAAAATGGTTAAGACTGATTTGTTTGTGAGTTCTAAGATTGATGAGTTATTTTTAGTATGAAGGCCCTTTTAGCTTTGTAAGATCACATTGCACCAGTTCTAAGACATATGAGGCATATAAACTACTATTAAAGGAGAAGTTCACTTCCAGAACAAAAATTTACAGATAATTTACTCACCCTCTTGTCATCCAAGATGTTCGTGTCTTTCTTTTTTTCAGTTGATAAGAAATTATGTTTCTTGGGGAAAAAAATCAGGAATTATCTCCATATAGTGGAATTCAGTGGTGTCCCCAAGTTTAAACTTCCAAAATGCAGTTTAAATGCAGTTTCACATGGCTCTAAATGATCCCAGCAGAGAAAGAAGGGTCTTATCTAGCAAAAGGATCTGTCATTTTCAAAACAAATTGACAGTTTCTATACTTTTTAACCTCAAACACTTGTCTTGTCTAGGTCTGCATGAACTCGATACGGTCAGTGCAGTTAGGGTATGTTGAAAAACTCCATCTTGTTTTCTTCCCCAACTTCAAAATTGTCCTGCATAGCTGCAGAAGTACCGACCCAGTGTTTACAAAGTGAACAAAGAATATCAAATGCCCTTTACCAAAAACGAGGTAAAACAGTGATGTAGGATGATTTTGCCGTTGAAGAAGAAAACAAGACGGGAGTTTTTTGACATACCCTAACTGTATAGACCCGGATTACACAGACTATGCATGCGCCTTGCAGAACCGAGACAAGACGAGCATTAGAGGTTAAAAAAAGTATATAAATTGCCAATTTGTTTTGAAAATGACCAGTCGTTTTGCTTGATAAGATGGTTTAGAGCCATTTGAAGCTGCATTTAAACTGCTTTTTGGAAGTTCAAACTTGGGGGCACCATTAAAGTCCACTACATGGAGAGAAATTCTAGAATGTTTTCCTCAAGAAACAATTTCTTTACAACTGAAGAAAGAAAGACACAAACATCTTGGATGACAAGGGAGTGAGTAAATTATCTGTAAAATGTTGTTCTGGAAGTGAACTTCTCCTTTAAAAGGAATAGATCACCCAAAAATGAAAATCTGTCATCATTTACTCGCCTCCATGTTGTTCCAAACCCATTAGATCTTTGTTCATCATCGGAACAATAAAATGAAGATATTTTTAATGTTCTCTCATAATTTTTGCCCATCTATTGAAAGTCCACACAACAAAAATTGACATTTTAACCAAACAAGACATTTTAAAAGTAATCCATATAAATGATACATGATTGAGAAAGATATAATTTAGATGTTTATTCTCATATAAATATCGACCAGTGCACATTTGTGACTCTGGATTACAAAACCAGTCATGAGGGTCCATTTTTTTTTAAATTGAGATTTGCACATCATCTGAAAGCTGAATAAATAAGCTTTCCATTGATGTATGGTTTGTTAGGGAACATTTGGCTGAGATGCAACTATTTGAAAATCTGAGGGTGCAAAAAAAAAATTAAATATTGAGAAAATCCTTAAAGTTATAAAGTTCATAGCAATACATATTACTAATCAAATATTAAGTTTTGATATTTTTACAGTTGGAAATTTACAAAATATCTTCAAGGAACATGACCTTTACTTAATATCCTAATGATTTTTGGCATAAAAGAAAAATTGATGCGACTTATGACTGGTTTTGTGGTCCAGGGTCACATCTCTTTTGAAGATCTGGCTTAAACTGCTACTTTAAATATGTCTTTATGCTGTTTTTGAAGCTTTAAAATGTTGCATTGACTTTTAGTGGATGGACAAAAATGAGGAAAGAATATCTTAAACAAAAATATCTTAATTTGTTCCGAAGATGAACAGAAGTCTTGTAGGCTTGGATGAGTAAATGATGACAGAATTTTCATATATGGATGAACTTAACAGAATCAATATTGAATGTCTAAACATGAAAATTAAATCAAACTATACTTTGCATATGCATTTTTCCCAACCAGGGACCACAGTGGAGGGAACAGGGCTCTAAAGAGACGTTACAGGTCCTGTCGAGTGTATGGGAATGCTATGGACAACATTCCAGGCCTTACACAGTTAGTGCCTTTGACTATCTTCTGCTGTTCCATCATGTATTAATTTATCTGTTAAATGTACAGTTCTAAACACCCACCCGCATGTCGTTTCAAACCTGTAGAACTTTAATTCTTTTGGGGTCACAAAAGAATATATTTTGAAGAATGTTTCAACTTTTTTGTCCATACAGTAAAGGTCTTTAAGGTCCAATTCAATCATTGTAAAATGTAAAACATTTTTCAGAATATCTTCTTTTGTGTTCCACATTATAATGAAATGTATGAGAGCGTTAAGCAGACCACCTAATGTAACATTTTCTGGATTGTTTAGCCCCCTTTCAGACAAAGACACAATAGATTTTGGAACTCGGCTGCACTTCAGGGCCTTCTATACTCCTGGCCACACAGTGGGTCACATGATCTACCTGCTTGATGGCCAAGCGATCGGTGGCCCCAGCAGTTTGTTTTCAGGGGATCTGGTATTTCTCTCAGGATGTGGTGAGTATGGCATTAGTCATTCTGTTATCTCTGTATGTGCTTAAAATTTATTATATCATTTTGTTTATAATATCTGTAGTGTTGTTGTTACCTGCCTGCAATGTTTGACATTGTGTATATACTTTACAATTATTTAAATGACTATTTATCCAGTATCGATGCTCAGAAAGGCAAGCCAAAACTGCAAACAAGAATTCAGCATTCTTAAATCCAGCTTGCTCTATTTAAAGCTCTGACTCATTTCCATCCCTTGTAGGGAGAATGTTTGAGGGTAATGCCTCAACTATGCTGTCATCTCTGGACACAGTGGGATCGCTGAACGATGAAACCCTGCTTTGGCCTGGTAAGGAAACACAGTCTCTTTATATAGGGGCTTTTCACACTTGAAGCTGTTAACCAGAATTTTAACCAGTTACTGTATTTGTTTTATGTTTCGCACTGTTTATTTTACTCTGGAAGAGTGATAAATCCTGGATGGTCACGTAGTGACTTCAGTTGAAACTTTTGATGGTGATTTTGAAACCGGTTTCTCTCAGGAACTGAAACTAAGCTCAATCTATAAGAGATTCTGCAACTATACAAATTGTGTTTAATAATTATTCATGTATTTATGATTGGTTGCCAAAATATATTTTTTCACAGCATTGTGAAACATAGCTTAAAAGGTGATAGTCTACTAGAAAAAAAAAAATTCTGTCATCATGTACTCACATACATGTAGTTCCAAACCTGTGTGACTTTCTTTCTTCTGCTTAACACAAAGAAAGATAATTTGTTAACCAAATAACTTGGTTCCCATTGACTTCCATTGTGTTTTTCGTCCATAGAATGGAAGTCAGTGTGAACGAAAATGGTTTAGTTGCCAACATTCTTTACAGAGGTTATTTTGTGGTCCAAAAAAATAAAGTCATACCGAGAGTTTAAAAACCGTAATTGTAATGTGGCATGTCTTTGTGATTTTTTTTTTTTTTTTTTTTTTTTTTTTTTTTTTTTCTGTACATAACTTTTTCAGTTTTATATTTTATTTAGGTTCAATTCTAAGGAAAAGCTTCATGGTCATGTTAATAAAGTAGGTCTTTCTTCTCAGGACATGAATATGCTGAAGATAACCTGCTGTTTGCCGCTGAAGTGGAGCCTTGCAATGTTGTACGGGAGCAGAAGTTGCAGTGGGTGCTGCAACAGAGGGGCCAAAGACTCTGCACGGTAAGGAAGACAAGAATTCTGTGGGAAAAAAAAAAAGAGTCCAAGATAATTGTTTCATCTATAGACCTGCAATATTATTCTAAATCTAATAAATAATATTCCTACCAGCCAAGCTTGATTTAAAGTCATTCTCTCTCTTCTTCATACAGTGTCCATCCACCCTAGCAGAGGAGAAGCAATACAATCCCTTCCTGCGGAGCCACTCCCAGGATCTCCACCGGGCTCTGGGTCTGCAGCAGAAGCAGGACGAGGACTGGACGTCATATCGCGCCCGTGTTTTAGAGGAGCTGCGCAGACGGAAGGACATTTATAAAGACCGATAAGGCGTTTTATCCACTGGAAACAACCACTGAAACCATTCCAAGCTAAACATGTACTGCTCCCTACGTATTATTACTGTGCTGGATTAAAAACACTAATGTGAATTTAAACAGTGAGCCAAAAGAAAAAAGTGAAGTAACTTAGACCTGGGCATTATTTTGTATACAAAAATAGATTTATGTCATTCTAAACCACATGTTTTTTTTTTCGTACCCTTGACTCTTTTGGAGATGTGCAGTGATTCCCATTTAAAATGACGTTTGATGAATACTTAGGGTACAATAAGCACTGATATTTATGAACGGTTTGTCACAATAAACCTATGAATTATTAACGAACATTTGTCTGTTTTGAATGCTTGTGAAAATGACGCGATTACAAGAAGGTTTACGGTAGATGTTTATAACAACCGTTACTAAGGAAACCGGAGATGCTAATAAGTTTGAGGCAAGAACGAAAACACATCTAGACCGTAAATAAAACGAGTTACAAGCCGAATAAAGACGCTGTTAGTAGTTTGTACTATTTTCTTTAATATATAAGTCATTTTTAAGTAATCTTTTATATTAGTTTGTTTTCTGTTTATTCTGATATATTTTCAATAGCATTAGCAAAGTAGCTCCTGTTTGTTTGACATCTGCTTTGACTGAGCAAGTGAAACTCAGGTAAACGCGCATAGTTTAAATAATTTCAATTGCTACGCCCTCAAACATCCATCTAATATAAATAAATATATATATATATATATATACAGGCAATATTGAATTATTTCCTGAACGGGTTGTATCTGCGTTTATCTGGACTTCCTAAGACACATGGAGGAAAGTGAATCAACACAGAATGAAACAGAAGAACTGAAAGCTTCGGTTAACGCAGTGGAGTTTATTTACAACATTGGTAAGTCATTAAACATGATTATGATTGAGTAGGTGACGTCACTTCTGAAGTTTGCTTGTCAGATATGCTATTTTAAGGTCAGGGACCATCTGTTAATGGCAGCAACGGTGTAAACTGTAATTTCCCTCACATTCATTAAGTTGCATTGTACTATTATTTTGTTTTTTGTTTAATATGTATTTGAACAGCTGATTTTCAGTGATTGTGATAAAGCTTGAAGCACTGACATAAATGTGCCTTTACATTAGATGTACTAAATGTTTCTTCTGAAGAATCTTCTAATGAATCTTCATTCAAGACTAACAGTATAAGAACAGTATATTATTCCAATTGACTTATGATTTCAAGCTTCTTCTGCTCTTGCAGCACCCAAGGACCTGGAACAGTGTTTGTTCGCAGACTCACTTGTGACTGTGTCAGATTCGGGCCGGGAACTGGGAGACTTCTCTCTGAGTGTCAGCAAAGCGAGCTACAATGAAGAGCTCTGTTATCTCCTCCATGCCAACAGTCATGGAACGATTGATGACATTCCTTGTGGCACATCGATTATAGGTCATAAGGGTCCATTTTTTGAAACTAAGAATGATACATCATCTGAAAGCTGAATAAATTAGCTTTCCTTTGATGTATGGTTAGGATAGGACAATATTTGGCTGAGATACAACTATTTGAAAATCTGATAAAAAAATAAATAAAGAAATAAAGAATAAAAAAATTGAGAAAATCGCCTTTAAAGTTGTCCAGATGAAGTTCTTAGCAATGCATATTACTAATCAAAAAATACATTTTGATATATTTACAGTAGGACATTTACAAAATATCTCGATGGAACATGATCTTTACTTAATATACTAATGATTTTTGGCATAAAAGAAAAATAGATCATTTTGACCCATACAATGTATTGTTGGCTATTGCTACAAATATACCCGTGCAACTTAAGACTGGTGGTCCAGGGTCACAAATGACATTTGTGTCATCTCAGTCTTTTCTTAAAGATTTTTAAACACTATATTTGCTCCCTTGTCTTTTTACCAGCCTACATATCCAGAAATCTTGAGATACTGGAAGAGAATCATCATGAATATGTAAAGGTATCTTTTTTTATTGACATATAGCAAAGTTTATGAAAAGCATAGGGTATCTGTTTAATATTATAAAAATAATGAATGTAAAATCTGAGGTGTTTTAAACATTCCAGCTAGAAAAGCATACTGTGGACCGGAAAGTACATATTGTTAAACAGGATGATCAACTAGTGGTAAACCGGATCATCTCAGAGACAGAGGTGAGTGCTGTGCTGCAGCACATGAGAATACATTTATTTCAATTTGTGCAAAAAAACAAAAAGCAGTTTAACAGTTTGTGTCAATAATAACAAAGTCTCATTTTTCATTCCATAGGGAGTGAAGACTCAAACCCACACATTTCCACTGAGCTCTTTAAGGGGTTTTGTGTCGGAAGCATCCAACTTGATGATCCTGCGTATACTGGCTCAACAGAAGACTGTTCCAGAAAACATGACATTCCTGTCATTTGATGCAGATACTGTGCTTTCTAAGTCAGTTTATGTAAGTAGAGAGAGATAATTGCTGATATTTCAGGGCTGGGATGTTATTGAAAAATCAATGTGAACAGTAGATGTACACTACCAGTCAAAAGTTTTTGAACAGTAAGAGTTTTTGTTTTTTAAAGAAGTTTCTTCTGCTCACCAAGCCTGCATTTATTTGATCCAAAGTACAGCAAAAGCAGTGAAATTTTGAAATATTTTTGCTATTAAAATAACTTGTTTTCTATTTGAATATATTTTAAAATGTAATTTATTCCTGTGATTTCAAAGCTGATTTTTAGCATCATTACTCCAGTCACATCCTTCAGAAATCATTCTAATATTCTGATTTGCGGCTCAAAAAAACATTTATTATTATTATTGTTGAAAACAGCTGAACAGCTTTTCAGGTTTCTTTGATTAATAGAAAGTTCAGAAGAACAGCATTTATCTGAAATTAAAATCTTTTGTAACCGTACAAATGTCTTTATCATCACTTTTAATCAATTTAAAGCATCCCTGCTAAATAAAAGTATTAATTTCTATAATTTCTTATAAAATCATACTGACTCCAAGCTTTTGAATGCTATAGTGTATAATGTTACAAAAGCTTTTTATTTCAGATAAATGCTGATGTTTGGATCTTTCTATTCATCAAAGAATCCTGAAAAAAATGTACTCATTGAAAATAATAATAATAATAAATGTTTCTTGAACAGCAAATCAGCATTATAATGATTTCTAAACAATTATGTGACACTGAACACGGGAGTAATGATGCTAAAAATTTGCTTTGATGACAGGAATAAATTACATTTTAAAATATATTCAAATAGAAAGCAGTTGTTTTAAATGGTAAAAATATTTTACAATATTACTGCTTTTGCTGTATTTTGGATCAAATAAATGCAGGCTTGGTGAGCAGAAGAGAATTCTTTAGAAAACATTACAAATCTTACTGTTCAAAAACTTTTGACTGGTAGTGTATGATAGTTGATGGTGTGCTTTTTATTATTCTTTCATGTGACTAATGCACTTGTTTGCTTTAGAGGGCACTTGGGAGCAAGAAGCAGATGATTGGAGAAGAGTTGGTCGATATCTTTGGGATTGAAAGGACTGTTTCCTCTGGAAAGGACTCCTCAGGAACTTGGCATTGCTATTTCTTGCCCGATGGGTACAATAATCATTTCATTCTTTCCTGGAAAGCAAAATTTGTCTTATCTGTTTCTCATAACACAAGTGGCGATATGCGACTAAAGACAATAAAACGTATTATAAACAGTGATTATGTCTGCAATACATGTAAGCGACAAATCTCCGACAGTAAAATGATGACTCGTTGTTTTATGACATACTGATACAAAGGTCAAATGCTTTATAATGATTTGAACAATGATTTTCAAACAAAACCAGTGCTTCCATATATGTTTTTTGTTGATGTTTCATTGATTTTTCATTACAAGCACCTATATGAAAAATGTATATATATATTCAGAGTTTTGAACATCAACGTTTCCCCCAAATATTTTACACTTAGGCATCTAGCAAGCAGAGTGCAGTTGGGCTCACCTGCAATTATGAAGCTACTGCATTTGCCTTTCTTGCTTGATGGAGGTTTGAAGACTTTATCTCTTTTCAGTCTGCTTCTTTGTGATCAGAATTAAACTTTACAGTCAAAAATAAAGTGCAAGTAAAAAGTTTTTGCTTTTTTTTTTCAGTGGAAAAAGACCAGATTCCTGTGTTTGAGAAGAAGCCACTTATTTGGGAGGACGACATGGAGCTTTACTCAAAGTTTCTTGACAGAAAGGTGCCTGTTACTTTTAATGAGCTTTTAACTTATGTTATATATTACTCAGGGATGTTGGAATATACACTACCAGTCAAAAGTTTTTGAACAGTAAGATTTGAATTGTTTTTTAAAAAAAAAAAAAAAACAAAAAAAGAGTCTTATCTGCCCACCAAGCCTGCATTTATTTGATCCAAAGTACAGCAAAACCAGTAAAGTTTTAAAATATTTTTACTATTTAAAATAACTGTTTTTTATTTGAATATATTTTAATAATATATTCAATATATTTTAGTAATATGTAGAATATATTTATTAAATAATATAATGAATATAATTTTTTTTAGATTTATTCCTGTAATCAAAGCTAATTTTTCAGCATCATCACATGATCCAGAAATTATTCTAATATGCTGATTTGCTGTTCAAGAAACATTTATTAACATTATACATTATTAACATTTGTTATTATTATTAACAATATTCATTATAATAATAAACAGTTGAGTATATTTTTTCAGGATTCTTTGATGAATAGAAAGCTCCAAAGATCAGCATTTATCTGAAATAAAAAAGCTTTTTGTTTTTGTAACATTATACACTATACCATTCAAAAGCTTGGAATAATGATATTATAGAAATTAATACTTTTATTTAGCAAGGATGCTTTAAATTGATCAAAAGTGATTATAACAGATTTCTGTTTCAGATAAATGCTGTTCTTCTGAACGTTTTATTCATTAAAGAAACAAAAAAAAATCTACTCAGCTTTTTTTTAACAACAATAATAATAATTTTTATTATAACAATAATAATAATAATAATAATAAATGTTTTTTTTTGAGCAGCAAATCAGAATATTAGAATGATTTCTGAAGGATCATGTGAACGGAGTAATGATACAAAAAAAATCACAGGATTAAACTAAATTTTGAAATATATTGAAATAGAATACAGTTATTTTAAATAGTAACATTTTGAAATATTTCTACTGTTTGCTGTATTTTGGATCAAATAAATACAGGCTTCTTTACAAAACATTAAAAATCTTACTGTTCAAAAACATTTGACTGGTAGTGAATATATTATTGTTGTTACAATAATTATTCATTTATTCATAAAGACCTCTTCAAGTTTATTACAATTTTATTAAAACCTGAAAATGTATTAAAATTAACCAATTTTTTTAGAACTTTTAAGAATTACAGAAAAAAAGAACTACATAACATAAAGGTCACTTAGCAAATAAGCAAATGTAAATGACTCATTTTTACTGGTACATGACACAGGAGGAACTCAAAGCAGACTACTTCTTCTACGCCAGACAACACCCTGAGCTGAAGGCTTTATTGGCGGACTTCCTGCAATTGCTGCTGCTGAGGAAACCTCATGATGTCTTCTCCTTTGCTCGTGACTTCTTTACACCCTTTGGGCTCTCAGTTTCAAACTCCTCCAGGAAAATCCCTTAAAGACTTCCAAAACTTTCCATAGGAATAATAAACAATAACTACGTGTCTGATGTTACACAGATTAAAAATAAAAGTTTTCTTCTAATAGTGCCTTGGTATAATGACTTTAAGCTCTGTTTTTGTATGTACTGTGATAGTATTTGGTTTGTCTGGATGACCACCTGTTTATTTGAGAGAGACAGTCATTTATTTTTTTCAGTGATAAAGAAATATTGCACAGAATATACATTGTTTATAGAAAATATATTTTAAAAAGCTGAAGCACTAGTCAAAACAATACACGTTTAATGTACTTAAAATATACACTCTCTTTAATGGTTTTTTTCAAGGCAAACTGTATTTCTCCGGAATTTCGTAACTCGACGGTAACCCCCACAATTATTAGATAACGCGTTTCTGAACACGTCACTTCCTGTTGAAACTCCTGAAACTGAAAGTAAATGCGGTAGATTTAGCATGTAGGTCAGACGCTCTTGTTTTTGATACTACGACAGTTTACGATTTTATTTTAGTTGGATGTGGTAAATATAAAGGTAAGAGGAGTTTTGAGCATTTTAGTCGATCGCCACTTTCATGACTGTTTGTCATTGCCGTTTGTAGCATTTGACTCGCTGAACAAAAATGTATTTGGCAACAAACTTTTTAAAGCAATGTCAGTAATGTTAGCATGTCGGTCAGACTCAGTTGTTTTTAACTCTACGACAGTTTACGATTTTATTTCAGTTGGATGTTATATGTTGTGTTGATTGTGAGTTAACTTTCATGACTGTTTGTCATAACCTGGTTCAGGGTTATTGTGTCATCGCAGTTGCATTGCAGTATTCGACTCGCTGAACAAAAATTTATTTCAAACAGTAGTGTTTTTAAGTGTAATGTGATAAACATTTCTAAACCTTTTTGGTATTCTTGTATAAAAAATACATTCCGTTTAATGGTCAGTCCGTTTTGTATGATGCGTTAAAAAAAATATAGTTCATGACGCTATTTATGAATTCTGTCCTAAACTAAAACTCCAGTACAGTCGTTTTTTGTAGTATTTGTCAGCATGTGAACACAATCAGTACACTCGAGAAGACTTGAACGTTATTAACGTCATGTTCTCAGGACTCTAGGGCAATCTTCATATTGGGTTGGGCAAGTTGTAACATGTTACCACACAGTTGCGAAAGTAAGAGCGTTCTCAAGTTGTTTCTCCCTTTACTTTAGTGAATCTTTGTTTTACATTATGAAACAGAATATGGATCATCTGAAGTTTCACAAGATTGATGAGAACCTCACAAGCAGTGAAGTGGACGAGCTGAAGTTTCTGTGCATGGACCTAATTTCCAGGAAACGTTTGGAGACAGTGAATGATGCCAAAGAACTGTTCATCCGACTGGACGAGCAAGCACTGCTTGATGACGGGTTACTCGTCCCCGAGCTTCTAGCCACAATTGGCCGCTTTGACTTGCTTGGCATTCTGGAAATGTCCAGAGCTGATGTGGAAAGAAATCTGCAACAACGTGACGCGTCTAGTAAAGGTGTCTCAGCCTACAGGTATGAAGAAAACACATTGTAAATATAGATTACAGCGATCAAAAATCCCCTCTTAAACTGATAAAGAAAAACACACTGACGTGCTAAACTAGATTAACTAGATGTAGCTGCCAGCATTATCAATATCACATAGTTCTCTTAGAAAGGGCTTCTTGTACTGTACTTACTGTACTGTTAATATTGTATGTCACAATGCATGTGACTTGTTTTGTCTTACTCTCTTCTCATCACAGAAAAATGCTGTTTGGACTGTCTGAAGACATAACAGAAGAAAATCTCCGCACAGTGAAGTTCCTTGTGGATCTTCCAAAGGCAAAACTTGGAACATCTGCTGTGAGTTATATATTTTGAGCCCTGAATATATAATGTTAGTGCAGATTGCATACGAATAAAGCTATTTAATTAAGCATATGGTTATTATGGGTTGCACTTTAACCGGTTACTATAAAACAATACTATTTTATGTGAATCATACAGACATTTCTAGATGTTATGAATGAGATGGAAAAGCTACAGAAGCTTAGGGAAGACAAGCTGGATGAACTTTACAACATTCTAGACAAATGTGACAAACAGCTGGCCTGCAGGATACAGGAGTACAGGGCCCGGGAACAAGGTTACTGATAAAATCTAATTAATTGTATACTACTAAATTATCTACTTTTCTCATTTCTCCAAACATAAACAATAGCTTTTTTTTTTAATTTTGTCCAATAGGAGGCAGACTTCCTCTACGGGAAGTGTATCCTAATGTGCCTATGTGTGTTTCCTTACCTGATGAAAGTATGCAAAGAAATGTAAGTATGCCAAATCTTTGCTTTTAAAATGCATTTTGACACATAATTTTGACATAGTATAAGTATGATGTCAATTTTTGTGTAGTAGTTACAGAAAAAAATGTGAAAACTCACTTAAAGTTATAGTTTACCCAAAAATGAAAATTTGCTGTTGATTTACTCACCCTCAGAAGATCCAAGATAGGTGACTTTTTTTCTTGAGTAGAACAGTAAAGAATTTTTTTTTTTTAAGTTGTAACCATGGTCTTTGGTGATTAATAAAATGCAAGCCAGTGGCTACTGTCACTCTGAGAGTCAAAAAAAAAAGAATATCAAGGAGCACAAAATCAATACCTGTGGCTTCTGACAATACAGTCAAGCCAGTAATTATTCAGACTACAGATAATTTTTGATGTTTTTTTTTTTTTTTTTTGCACTAGCAGGACACTATAGTTCATTTATGTAAGTGAGGATAGCAAAAGTAAACTGAGACATATTATACCCAAAAATTCTTCATACAGTGGACTATCAGTAAAATGAATACAAATCTGGGATCAAAAATTATTCGGACACTTTAACCTGACTATGTTTTGCCTAAGGGTTTTTTTTTTAATTGCTAATGCGAACTTTTTACACCACAGACTGAACAAAATTAACCATTGCTTGGTAAATGGTTGACCTAAATTGGTATTATCTAATTGTATACTTAATATTTTAACAGCTGACAGCTATTTAGCCTAATTCATTACAAAACTTTATATCAAAGTTATCTGACATTATCAAGATGAATTTGTTCTGACACAGTTTAACTCTGAGTTCTTATCATATTTTGTTACCATTTTCAAAACTATATCGAATTAACTGATAATGTGAGAAATGTTGAAGGTGTCTGAATAAATTTTGGTTTGACTGTATTTTGAGGTCCTATGGCATAAGGGTGAGAAAATTAACAGCAAATTTTCAGTTTTGGGTGAACTGTTTCTTTAAAATTGTCCCATATTCAAGTGAACCAACAGAGTACCAAATTATTATTTTTGTTGTAACACACAAAAACCATAAAATTGCATTTACCATTGTTTTTCCCCTGCTGTCCATGACCCTACCACAATAGAAGTTCAGATGTTTTTTTATGCAGTCACAACATACCAATTGAGAACCACTACTTATACTTGGCATTTATAACTTCCTGAAATGCTCTCATGTAAAGCAGCATTTTCATGAAATGAAATGAAGTGCCTCTAAAAATACCAGTTCTAAATGTTTATAATGGTTGTAATCACATTCCAAATACAGAGTGCAATTTTTTTTTTAGTGAAAAATACATTTTAAATGATAAATTTAATGCAATCCAATGCATAATAATCTGTTGTTTCTCTTCCCTCCGCACCTTGGCTTTATCACAGCAAATGGGGACAGGAAATACATGTAAGTTATACTCTCATACAAAATTTGAATTTTGTACATTACTGAACAAACCTCTCATCATATGTTTTTCCTTAGGGAGGAGAGACTCGCTTTTTACCGATTCAGAAGCTGAACCCAGAGTAAAAAAGACACCTTACATTTCATTCTTAGTATTAAATATTGTTTCATTGTTGCATTACAATTGAATGTTTTTTAAAAAAAAAATATTTAAAGCACCACTGCTTTTAGTGGTTTATTGTTTTATAGTTTCACACTCCTATAGAAGTTACAAACAAATGCTCATAATTACATACAATTATTATAATTAATTTCAAATTATTATAATTAATTTAGAGATAAACAGGGACTGTTTAAATAGGATAAATATGATTTCATAAATATGACTTATTAATAATCTTATATTAATAAGGTGCGTATGTGTGTATTGGCTGTTTGAGAAGTGTTATGTGAATTAAAAAAATGCAATTTTAATGTGATTTTGTTTGCATTAATGTAGTTTGGGGAATATTACAATGTGACTCAGCGGCCTCTTGGATACTGTCTAATCATCAACAACTTCAACTTTAAGGAAAAGTCCTCATTGTCCAACCGGACAGGAACAGATAAGGACAGAGGTATTTCAGGCGAATGCATTATCTTACACATAATCCCCCCCCCAGGATTTTTCTCCATTTAGTGGATTTCAATGAGGGATCAAGTAGGTTGAAGATCCATACTACAGTTTAAGTACAGCTTAAAAGGACTCTACACAATTCCTGCTGAGGAATAAGGGTCTTATCTAGACCTAAAAAAAAACAAATGTATATACTTTTCAATCACAAAGACTTGCACTAGGTCTGCGATGTACGTCCGATATTGTAGAGCCTGTTGAAAATGCAATTTGGACCTTCAACCCGTTGGTCCCCATTGAAGTCCACTATATGGAGATAAATCCTGGAATGTTTTCCTCAAAAACTTTAATTTTTTTTGCATCTGAAGACAGAAAAACATGAACATCTTGGATGAGTAGAGGAGTAAATTATCAGGAATTTTTTATTCTGAAAGAGTGAAAGTGAGCTAATCCTTTGACACACACACACTTTCTCTCTCTGTCTGTTTCTGTAGATGACCTTGACAGAGTGTTCCACAGAATGCATTTCAAAGTTGAGGTTTGGAACGATCTGACAGCTTCTGGTATGAAGGAAGTGATAAAGCAGTTTGCACAGCGGGATCATACTCGAATGGGTGCTTTTGTCTGCTGTGTCCTCTCGCATGGACAGAAGGGCACAGTGTTGGGTGTAGATGCTAAAGAGGTTGAAATCCGTGAAATCACAAAGCCTATTGCTGAATGCCGTACACTAGCAACCAAGCCCAAGCTTTTCTTCATTCAAGCCTGCCAAGGAAGTGAGGGCCAGAATGGTGTATGGACAACGGATGCACCGGATCCGAACCCTACAGAAGAAGACCAATATGAGGGCGACGCTTATAATCCTGGATCCCGCTTGGTTCCTATAGAAGCGGATATGCTAATAGGAATGGCCACAGTAGAGGACTACCAGTCATTCCGACATACTAAAGAAGGGTCTATCTATATCCAGGAGCTCTGTCATCAGTTGGTGCGATTATGCCCCAGGTGAGTTCAAAAGAAGACTCCGTTATGTCTTGAATGAAAGAAGTTTGCATGTGAGTGGTTCTCAAATGTGCCAGTGCTAGGTTTGTAGAAATTCATGTTCCATATGATAATTACAGATGGTCGAATATGACCAAGGACCGCAAAACTAGTCATAAGGGTCAATTTTGTGAAATCAAGGTTTGTACATCATCTGAAAGCTGAATAAATAAGCTTTCCATTGATGTATGGATGTATGTTCCATTGATTTCCATTTGTTAGGACAGTACAATATTTGGCCAAGATACAACTATTTGAAAATGTGGAATCTGAGGGTGCAAAAAAAATCTAAATATTGAGAAAATTGCCTTTAAAGTTGTCCAAATGAATGCATATTATTAATCAAAAATTATGTTTTGATAGAACATTTACAAAATATCTTCATGAAACTTGATCTTAATATCCTAAAGATTTTTGACATGAAAGAAAAACCAATCATTTTGACCCATACAATGTATTTTTGGCTATTGCTACAAATAAACCCATGCTACTGGTTTTGTGGTCCAGGGTCACAAAAAAAGTTTGACCCATGCGTGCAGAATTTATTTTACTCTACGATTCAGAAGTTTGGGGTCAGGTTTTTTTCTTTTTTTGATGGTTTGATTTTTAGGTGGGTCCATAGAGTTATGTTCCTGTCTGTTTTTTCTTGACAGTGGAGAGGATATCTTGTCCATCCTGACAAAGGTAAACCGTGAAGTGAGCTTGAAAATTTTGAAGGGGTGTAAGCAGATGCCTGAACCTCGTTATACCCTCACTAAGAAGCTGGTTCTGCCCATGGACTGAAGCTTTGGATTGATTTCTGTGTCACTGGACTCTTGCTGGAGAAGTTTCCGTTATTCCATTAGTCAGACTCTATTAATCCTTCTGGGAGGATCGAGGCACATTGGTACTATAGAATCAAATTGATCTTGCTGTCTCCATGAGTCTGATCTTAATTATTAAATAAGACTATGAGCTATAGTTTACTGCACTGAGTTGAGATCTTATTTAAACTGCAATTTAAAAGTAATAAAACATATATATTTGATACTGGGAGCAAATATTTTTAAAGTAATGTTAAGGATTAAATTGTTTAGTTTTGAATGATGTTTGTATTGCATATTTTTGACATTTTGTCTTGATTTCTTGGCAAGCTGAATAAACTAAGAACCCAGATAGTTTGAAGTCTTTAGAGCTATTGTAAGAAATTGTTGACGTCCAGAAAAGAGTTAAATGAAACAAACATTCCTAAAAGTCTCAGTTTTTAAAATATCTAAGTATTTTAATATATAAAGGTATAACATTTGCTTCTCAAAACACAAAATGTTATTTTCCACATGCTTTCTGACCACATTATGTGGAAATGATTCTGTTACATGGAAATGCGCAAGAACAAGAAACAAAAAAAATAAATAAAAAAATAAAAAGAAATAAAACTTACCAGTTCCGTAATGTTCAGTGCCACTTCTATTTTTAGACTTATGCTATCGCCTTGTTTAAAGAAAAGTCTCCCAACTCTTCTGAAGAGATTATATTTATCGATTAAAATATAAGACGTCTTTCCCATCTTACAATTTATTTTAGCCAGTATCCTATATTTGGTGCCCAATCACTTTTCCAGTTTAAAGAAATAAGCTGTTTAGTTTGCAGGATACACACTCATAAATGCATATTAAAAAACTTGATCTCCTTAGAATATAAATTAAATAAAAAATGTAAAGGCAATATAAGGATCTTGTCTATCATTTCTTTTACATCTTTCTAAAACTTGACTTCCCATTCAGTATGCAATAATATAGGGTAGCTGTAAACTCACTGCATCTTAAGCAAGTATCATTTCTATATTAAGATCGGTGGCTGTGGCATTTTGAGAGTTATTTGGTGATTTGAATATGATTTTTTTTTTTTTTTTTTTAATTGTAATGTTTTATAGGAATATTGTATGTATGGACTATTTCTTAAAATTACAAAAGATTATTGTTAATAAAGACTTGAAATACCTTTGGGGCTTTGACCTTATTCTGAATGTATAATTTCCTAAACTTGTCTATGAAATGAAAATTGTATTGAATGATCTGTGTACTGTATACAATATACTATGTTGTAGTGATTGTAGTCATTCTGGGACCTTCAGCAATCATGAAAACCATCATGGTTGCTGGTATCCACCCCCACATTACCTCAAAATCAGACTCTAGGTGGGAGAGGAAGAAAAGAGGGAGAAAATAATGAACTAAATAAATAATAATGTTCTGGTAAGGTTTTCAAGTGTTATATCCATGAAAACTAACATTGTTCCATGTTATAAAGCAGGTTTCCCCATGTTTATTGAGTGCATATAAAACCAGGGTCAGCACTGAATGTTCCTGTGGACATCAAAGCTTTTGAAAAGTAATGCAATTGTTTGTGTTTGGCCCAAAACTTGTGGGGGTAATGGTGACAAGACAATGCTAGGAATTGCTGTTGGGACATGACTCCTTATGTATCTATTTCCTGCAATTTAAAATTAAACATATGGTGATAAACAGGACCCATTCTTCTAATATTAATAGTTAAGTGTTATCTGATTTTGAATTCGACATTTTAAAGTACATTTGGTCCTCCACAATGGTAATCATGAACAGCCCTATGTGGTTACACATTTGCACACTGTTTTAAAAGCAGTTTTCTAAAATGGTTATTTTTTCTGATCTAATTTGTTAAAGCTCTGACAGAATATTCGAGAATTTTACATGTCATGAAGAAAAAGCAAGATTTCATTTTCAGATAATTATGCAGTTACTGCATTAAAAAAGAATATAAGTCTTGTTCTACAAGTCTTTATGTTTGTATTTTTTAAAATGTGTTTTTCCAGTCATGAAGTCATTGTTTACCAGTATGTTAGTTGTTTCAGAGCATTTATTATATTTTTTACGGCGGCCATTTAATTTTGGAAGGGCGGAGATTCCGAATCTCAGAGCTGCAGAGCCAAATGGGAGGAGCTAGAGCTCCAGCTCCCCCTCGCTGGAGCTCCAGCTCCCCCTCGCTCGATCTAGTGGGCGGGGCTTGAAACGCTATGAAGCGCCACCAAGTGGCTGTTAATGTCAGTGCGAGTTCAAGCGTAATGGAAGTAAATGCTTGTTTTGATGCGCAAGATGCTGGCATAGATGATATTGGCTTATTTTTCCCTAATATTTATCATGATTATGATTGATTATTTTCAGCATGGTCAGTACCGTTGCCGTTGAGAAACGGCATTACGTAAATACTTTTTTTTATAATGCTTTATTGTCCACAAACAGTGTACAAGTCCGTCTCCCACTGTTTTACGCAAATACTTGATAAGAACATTACTCACACTATATGTGTGTGTTTCTAACACCTTTTTAAACTTTGTATTTATGAAAGCTTTTCATATTATTTTCTCTTTATAAGGATAGAGAATAAGAATAGTTTCCTCACTTTTTAAGTCGCTTTGGATAAAAGCGTCTGCTATATGATGATGTAAATTACTAGACTTAGCAGGCAATATGAAAGCTTACTATCTGTGCACCCCTCTTTAATTCATGAACTATTCTGAATCATCTGATTAATAATGTAAAAAATAATAATAATAATAAATAATGAAGTTCGACTAATTTATATAATCTGCCCATTTTTGTATGTAAATGTGAATGCATGAACTCCAACAGGCTGGTTGTATTTATTAGTATTATTATATTGTAAATTTAAATTGAATATTGACTATAATTTTAGACAGACTCCACCTTCATGCTATTTTTTATGTTTTATTATTATTATTTTTTTAATGGAAATAAGTGACCAGTCCAGTAGTCTAAAACCAGCCATCTAACTTAATTTAATAGTCATACTCCACTGTCCTACAAGTTTCTTGCTGGATTTATTTGTTTCTGTTAACCTAAAATAGCAAAATGTGCATCTAAACACAAAACAAATCTTAAATCTAGATAAGATTTGTCATATTATGAAGTCATAAAATAATAATATAATGTAATATATTATTATTATTATTATTATATTATAATAATATAATATAATATAATATAAATATAATTCAAGAACACAACACTTCTTTTCACACAAACTTTTAATGGTATAACAATATATTAAAAATAATAAATAAATAAATATATTTCAAGAACACAACACTTCTTTTTCACACAAAATATTAATGAAATTTTACAAAACAAAATCAATATTTACATTATAGTACCCCACTAGTAGATTCACAAGTGAGGGTTGTGTAAACAAGACACACGGATATCTCTTTTGTCTCGTATTTCCTGCAAGAAAATTTCCATGTCCTCTACTCTCTGAAAAGTGAAAAGGAAGGGAGCCCGAATTTGTTCTTCATCCCTTTCACCTTCATAAAACATGGTGTTTATGAACAAGTCTCGCATTGTGATAGCCAGCAAGGCATCTTCCTCCTTCATCTTCAGGATCTTTGGCAGTTCAATCTTCCCAGCAAAGTGGTGTTGGTTCTCCTCCACCCACTTACAGGCCAGCAAAATGTTTTTCATCACCGCTGAGTCCTGTGTGCAATATAAGGATTCCAGTAATAATGTAATTAGTGAAGTTCTGCTCATAAACACCTATATGAAACAGGAAAGGTAAATACATAAACGATTCAAGCAATACATAAACATTCTGTATACATACATAGATTCCTGGGGTTGGGGTGATCTCCATGCTATCTGACTCAGGTGGAGTGACTTCCATCATGTCATCTGGATTTGGTAGTTCTTGTTCCAGGGTGACTAGTTGTTGGACTTGACTGTGGGAAGTAAAAAACATGTTTTAGACATTACAATGTTTTAGGCATGCATTGTTTATATATTGTCTGCATACTGGAAATCCACAGCATGGATGTTTAAATCAAAAGTATAGTTATGAATACCATACCTTGTCAGAGGAAATGTCTGAATTAACGGATAGCACCACCACTTCCTGATTATAGGCATGTCAGACTGATAAAAGATAGCAATTGAAAATTTTAGTCTTTTTTTTTTTTTTTGAAAGTGTTCTTACAGTCCTTTTTGCTTTACAAATAACCATAAATTGATGCAAACTCACCGCAGCAAAATCAAATGGCTTTGAGAGCGTAACATGGAGTGCATACTAAAAAACAAAACCAAAACTTTATTAACAAATGTGGTGTTTAGCACACAGCTGTACAGCAATTATAAGACCACTTACCATCAACATGAACACCCCACAATCAATTCCTCCTAGCTGAAGAGGGGCACCCTGTAAATTATAGACAATTTACAATTAGACCATATACAATAAATACATTATATAGCTGTCAAGTCCGGTAAATGTTTTTTGTTTTGTTTTGTCTTTATGTTTGTTTAGAGTTTTGTTAAAAAAGTGCACTTTGTTTACTCAGTTCACCCATAGCGGGTTATTTGTGACATCTGTGCACTGCATTCTTTCTTAACACTCAACTAAAGATATGAAAAGTTCACAAGCAAATAAGTTAAAAAGCTGTACCTCAAAATCTGCCAGTACAGACATGTTCCAATGGCCGGGTGAAATGTGACTTGCCAGTTTTCTAAAGGAATACAACAATAAAAAAATGTTTATATTTACGGGCAGTCACATGTAAACAAAGATATAATTCACCATATTGCAATAAAAATGTTGGAGCTTTATGTTAGAGCCAGGGGTTTGGTTTTACCATGATTGAATTATAATTAAATAAAATACTGAAAACCATAACTGGCTGAAACATAAAAGTATGAGCTCAAACTGATCCACCATACATTTCATAATGCGCGACACATTTCAGTTCATGAAGTCGAATGAAAGTACTATTCCATCACTCTTCACACCTGTAAAAAAAATAAAATTTTATAGCCAGTTCATTTAAAATGTGGTAAAGACTATTACATAATAAAAGCTGGTTTGTATAAGAACACAGACATTCATTTGTGTTAGTATGAACTCCAAACACATGCATGTTATTAGTATGAACACAGAACAGTAGAACTTGAAATATGCTATCCTCAGGTAAAAACCTGAAAATCTGAATATAACTCCCATGTCCAAAGTCTCCAGGGTTCATGGAGTCAAAAAATAAAATGTCCCTTGACTTTGGCTTGAGGATCTGTAAAAGAAAATGACATTAGAAACTGGTGATGGACAGAAGAAAATTCTTGGCCAAAGCAAAACTGGTGATACTGGACACACTGAGCTAAAACTGATTCTATTAATCTTAAAATACTTTACAATTGTAAAAAATAACTTCCTTCCATTAATGTAACTTATCATCTTGTTTTAAAACATAGTATGATGATGTGCAGCAAACCTGACCTCAAAATAACTTTTAAAGTTTGGATAATAGGCTACCAACAAACATACACCCTACAACATGAAATGTCTGGTTTGTTTCCTGAAACTTAGGATTTCAGCTGAAATTTTTAGATTGCCAAAATTGTAGTGCATCCTTGAGAACTGGACCAATCGAGAGCCCGTAATGCACACTTGTGTAATTATGGCCATAACAACCAAAAAGTACGATTACATTATGCATAGCAGGCTAACATACGGAAAAATGTAACTCACACATATAATCCAGTGCCCTGACTCCAATGAGGGAAGTAAAATAAAGTCCTTGGTTGCAGCATCATCCTGTGAGATGAGAATCATGGTGAACCACAGTTATGATGATTAATATCCTATATATGATTATTGATTTCTTGCACTAACTATTCATATTCCAAAATAAGCAAATCATTAAAATGTGTGCCACAAATATTAAAGGATACTAACAGGTAAAGCTGGCCAAGGATCATTGTTATATGGGGGCAACCATGTGACCACCACATAACTGTTGACGGCAAACACATCTTTGCCCTGAAAAGATAGAAACACAGTGCAGTGTGACGTTAAACATTTTTCATAACCCCTGAAATACTAAACAGAACAAAAGCTATCAAACTGACCTGTGATGCTGCAAGTGCAGCTATGAGCTGAAAGCACTGATTAGCAATCTGGTAAAAGAATGGATGAATATTAGTAAAGTTGCATTCATATCAACCCTGCCAACAGCAAAATAATGCCTATCAATGGACATTTACCATTGCCTCTAACTCATCAAAGGCCAAAGACCAAAAGTCACTTCTCTTTAATGTTTGGGCTGGGCTCAGCTGAAGTAAATCCTCACTTGGATCTTTGGCTCTATCCAAGACATAAGCCAGCTGATAAAATGAAGTAAACATTGTTATATAATTCATACAAATATGAACAGTAATCCTGATAAAAATACTCATGACAATCATTGCAATATGAATAAATTACCAAATTCTGTTGTGCTGGGAGATAGTCAACATCCCATATCCTCCTGCCTGCTTGTTCATCTGTCTGGCTTGTTGTTACACTTTGAACTAGGTCAGGTGGGCTAGGACAGTCTGAAGAGAAAATCCATATTTGTAAATGAATTTTTATGGTCTTAGTAAAGCTTGTTTATACAGTAGCTGAAGAAAGTCAGAAAGTAGTGTACAATCACAAGTTTAAATTTTCTTTTTTTTTTTTATCTAAACTCCTAATGTGAAAACAGGAGCAGAAGAAAACATGAAGCATCA
The DNA here is from genome assembly GCA_036247105.1 of Cirrhinus mrigala. Lineage (NCBI taxonomy): Eukaryota > Metazoa > Chordata > Actinopteri > Cypriniformes > Cyprinidae > Cirrhinus > Cirrhinus mrigala. Next base: position 9,581,072 of record CM070012.1, read on the forward strand.
TAAAATATTCCCCAAGATAAAGAAGATCCATACTGTTAAATTTAGATGCATTATTGCTTTTTTACTTTGTTTTCTGTCACTCACTGGATTGTACTCTTTCCTCTGCTTCAGTTGGTATCTGTGCAGCTGTGCCTGTAGTAAAAGAAAACAAAACAGCAACAGTACAGATTATAAGATAATACAGATGAGCATTCAATGTTAAACAACTGACAAAATAAATAGTAAATTCATTTACCCATTATTATCTGACCGTTGTGATCCAACTGCAGCTGAACACCTTTGCCCACTACTTTCTGGATGCTGGCTTTAGTTTTAATATTGCATTTTGTGTTGTAGTGGTGTAGTATGTTCCGCATCATGAAGATGTGCTGAGAGGGTGTGAGGGTATTCAAAAAATAATTGTTCTTCCTCATGTCTGCAAACAATTGTTCTGCACACTGGCTGTTAACCCAGCCAGCCAGTTCTGGGACAAGTCCAATCCTCCGAAGGGCATCTCTAGTATCCTTTGTATTCCTCTCATGGAAAATATCATACAGAGTGTAGTGGTCAGATGACCCGGTGATTGGGTGGCAGTTTGCGTCTGTACCTGTTTTCTTTGTTTTGAGCCAAGGTAAATTGACTTTTAGCTTTCCCTCACCAGCCAGCTGCACATTCTCTGTGGTTGCTTCAGCCAGCCGCCCCTCATGTGGACTAAATGGCAATTTTTCAGGCTCCCTCAAGTTAGTATGTGTTGCCAGTCCTCTTGCAAAATCATATATGGCTATGTTTGGAAAGTGTTTCCAGCTAAGCAAAATGTCAGCATAGTCTCTGGGACTCTCTGCTCTTAAATTAAATTTTATGGAGTACACCACTGCACAGGGGCACATAACAACTGCCCAACCACCTATGGAAAAAGCATATTTGATGTAAAATTAATGTACATAAAAAATGTTTAATAACTGCTACAGATGACCTTGTATGCTTGACCTACAAACATTACATTCTCCTGGCAGAATTAAAAATTTAACAGTAACAGTAACAGTAGTAAACAGACGCAACCACAGATCTAATTGTACAATGAAAGATGCATCTTACCGGAAGCTCCCCAGACCTTCTCAAAGATCTTGTCATAAGATGACCTGTTCTTCATTTCATCCCGCAGTCTTAGGATAAGGTCCATTTTTGAGCCTTTTGAGTCCAGGCCACATTGCTTGCACAGTTTTCTAACCATCTCCACCTATTATTTTAACAAGAAATAATATTTAGCTTAATGCAAACACAGTGAATTAATAATCAGTGTAACAAGTCATTACCTTGAGATTAATTAGTGCATCTTGGAGCCTCTCCTCTGTCATTTGGAGATCTGCCATTTCTGTAGCCTGTCTTGGTGCATGAAACTTTTCATGTTCTGTGTTAAAAACTATGTCATCCCTTCTAGTTTTTGGTCCAATCCAAGGAGCCCAGTTGTTATAGCATGGAAGAACCACAAAAGGGTTCTTTCGGCCACCTTGGAAAAAAAAAAACTGCATCATTACAAAACAAAAAAATTACAAAAAAAAAACAAAAAAACATGCAGCTGTAATCAATAACAAAAAAACTCAGAGTAAACACAGGAACAGAAGCAGACATGTTAGTAACTTGTGTTAACCCACACTCAAATTTACTTCAATTAAGAATCCTGCTATAGTTCACAATTGTGATTAAACAATATTAGTAACATGCAAAGTCTATATCACAATACTATCACTGCAATCTTGTGGGGGAACAGACAAGCCCTATACTTTAAGTGAACAGACACAAGTAAGTAAGTGGCTTACTTACAGGGAAGTAAGCCACTGCAAACGATTTCAGACATCACAGAGTCCCAAAATAGTTTGATATCGACAGTGCCATCAAAGTGTGCTGGTGGAGCCTCCATTTCACTTACTGCAGATTTAAGCAAGGTATTAAAAAAGTATTGTCATTTTTCTTTTATTCATCAAAAACTGTTCTGTTCTGTTACTTACCAGGCATATTGAATACACCCTTTCTGTGAAGGTCCATGACCACCACTGGTGGATAGTATCCACACTTGTAACAAGAATACATGTAGCTGTGTGAGGTCATGGCTTCAAAGTGCATGTAGGCATGGAGTATTGTGGCTGGAAGGTCTTATTTTCTGTTTGCTCAAGGACTTCAATTGCTCGGCTTACAGAATGGTGAGTCTAAGAAAGTATAAAACATAGTAAGGCACACATTAAAAAAATATGAACAGTAAAACAGTAAATGTGTTCTTACCTGAAGTGATTCACGTAATACAATACACAAATGAAGGGTGATGAGAATATGGTCGTTGAAATTGTGAATTCCGTCACTCCATTCTTGATATCTGTACATCAGCCCACAGTCAGGACATGCCTTGCAGTATGTAGAAAAGCCTAAAAAATGAAAGGAAAAGAAAAAGTACAATATCGTTATTGATTGCTTTCAATCATCAATCAATCATAACTTAAATTGGTATGGCTAAGATGATACGGATGATATATTTTGACATGTCTCACCATTTACAACACCAGTATACGTGACAAGTTTGGCATCTGCTGTTATGAGCAGTGGTTCAGTAAGTTCCCCTGCACACTCCACGCATGATGTTTCTTTTGGTATCAACTGCCTTGGAAAATCCTGCAAAGATTTGGAACCAGTGACCAAATGCTGGGGTAGTTGGGCAGGAAGAGCTTTTTTTTCCATTAAATAGTGAACCATCCTTCGAAGGCCTGCATCATCAGGAGGATATGCTTGTCCTTCATCTTCACCTGGCTTTGCTTTGGATACACAATCTGTCTGCTGATTATTCACGGCTGGATCTGGCCTGATGTCACTCACCGCAGTCATGAACAGATGTCGGTCAGTACTAAAAAGATGCCATTTTGCTATTGATTTATGAAGACATGACTGTCTTGCTTTGGCACAGGGACAGTGCCAGGACTTCTTTTTTGAATCATATGATGCTATTACCCTACCCAGTCTGCTGTGGTATGACACTTTTGGCTCATATACTGAAATGAACTTTTTGGATGGAGGCCCTCCAACAGTCACCTCAACAGAAAGTGGAACACCTGCATCAGTAGCTGCCTTTCGTTGGTTTAAGCAGCTCTGTTTCCTTGCATCCCCAAAAAACCTACAAGTAACCATTTCTGTTAGTACCTCCTCATCTAAAATGATGGGTGTCGTGTCTGAGTGGGGACAGAAGAGCAATGACTTAAGATGAACACACTCATAAGGAACAATTCCACTCCTCACTGCAAATTCAGCATTTGTGTTGCATTCATCCAATTCACAGGTTATTTTTTGGCTTGCACCCCATGTCTTTTTTTGAACATGTATAGGAGAGCATGGCTTAAAAAATGACTTATCAACAGCAAAGATGCCATTTTTGGCATCAATGCATTGGCATGATAGATGTCGCTTTGCTGTAATATCTTCTACCCTTTGCCTATGTCTTCGGTTGATATGAACCAGCAAGTTCCTTTGATTTATTTTAATGCCACAGTGTGTGCAAGTCACCCTGACTTGCTGCCGGACACGTACTCTTTTTGTTGACGATGCTGGAGGTGGTTCTGGTGCTGCTGATGCTGGGGATGGAGGTGGTGCCACTGATGCTGGGGATGGTGTTGGTGCTGCTGATGCTGGGGATGGTGTTGGTGCTGCTGATGCTGGGGATGGAGGTGGTGATGCTGATGCTGGGGATGGTGTTGGTGCTGCTGGTGCTGATGCTGGGGATGGTGTTGGTGCTGCTGGTGCTGATGCTGGGGATGGTGTTGGTGCTGCTGATGCTGGGGATGGAGGTGGTGCCACTGATGCTGGGGATGGTGTTGGTGCTGCTGATGCTGGGGATGGTGTTGGTGCTGCTGATGCTGGGGATGGTGTTGGTGCTGCTGATCCTGGGGATGGAGGTGGTGCTGCTGATGCTGGGGATGGAGGTGGTGCCACTGATGCTGGGGATGGAGGTGGTGCCACTGATGCTGGGGATGGAGGTGGTGCCACTGATGCTGGGGATGGAGGTGGTGATGCTGGTGCTGCTGGTGCTGATGCTGGGGATGGTGTTGGTGCTGCTGGTGCTGATGCTGGGGATGGTGTTGGTGCTGCTGATGCTGATGCTGAGGATGGTGGTTGTCCAGATGCTAAATTTTTACACATTTTAAAATGTGTAATAAGACTGTCACGTCTAATTACTGTTGATGTACAGTAACAGCAGTGAAAATGTGGTGATTGCCTGCACTTTAGACCACACTTGATGATGATAAAATCTAAAACGTAGAAAGAATAAAATTAGCACAATTGTCTTGTTTACATGTTTAATACAATGTATTGCCTATGCTGAAGTTTTGTGGTGAAACACCTTGCTCAAGAGCACAACAACATTAAGATCCTTTTTTTAAATATATATTTTTACCACACTCCCACCAAACGCTAAGGACAGAGTGGGTGAAGGTTTTGTTCTGTCCAAGCAGAACACATGAAATTCTACCAAATAAAGCCCTGATTTAAAAACTATTAGCTGGAACAAATGCCTGACAGACTCTACATCAGCCCTTGCAGGCTGATTGCCACATAAAGAGTATTTATATACTTGTTTTTAATACTTATAATGATTCAAATTAAGTAATGTAATACAGAAATCTATAAAAACTAAAAAGCTTAAGTTAAGTATGTGAAATTAAGAATTCCCAAAGGTTTCACAACAGGAGAACACATTATTTGAACAATATATTTTAGTTTTAAATGCTAGGAAGAAATGACTATGCAAAAACTTTAAGGTTCAACAAGCATGATGTGTTTCTCACACCCACAGTACTATAATTAAAATAATTCACAAACACATACCTTCTTCTTGAACTGCATTTCGCATGTGATTAGCTACATGATTTCGGAGCTCATGTAAATGGTTGTAAACCGATTTACAGTAGGTACAGTGGTATTTTTGGCAGCACACTGTGCATCTCTGGATCGACAGCAGGGGATCCTGTCCTCGCAAAAGTATTGTCTGATGCATCTGTGCAGGTTAATCTGAAATTACATTTAAAAAAAAAAACTATGATTATATAACAACACTACACAAGCTAAAATGTAGCATGGCGGATGGGAGAATGCTAGCATTTATTAGCTGTCCATAGTTACGCGAAAAAAAAAACGATTAACGTTACTGTTTCAGGGTGTCAAAACATAACAACAGCAGTAATAGTCATGTCGAGACAGCGATAAATGTAAGATATAGATTTTATATACATTCAAAGTAAAGTTTATCTTTAAAGTACAGTGTTCTTACCGTGCGATACAGGTACATCAGTTCGAACGGACTCTACCTGCGCGGCGGTGCGTCTGGACCTGTGACGTCTCAAGCCCCGCCCACTAGATCGAGCGAGGGGGAGCTGGAGCTCTAGCTCCTCCCATTTGGCTCTGCAGCGAGCACCACTTGTCAGATCATCCTGTCTATCGGTCTCTCTCTCTCTCTCTCTCTCTGTTTCTTTCTCTCTGTCTCTCTCTCTCTCTCCCCCCACAATCCACTCGTTCAACTGGCTTAAAAATCCGTGTCCGCAGACCCGACAACGTCTGAATATTTTCTTCTAGACTGTTCTGCATTGTTGTCTTAAGGCATTATAGGTCTTTTGGCTGAGGTGAGTGTTTACTGTTTGCTCATTCATGTTTTTGCGCCTGTGCACAAAAGCGCGCGAACAGCAAAACTTCCTGCTTTTTTCCCGGAACGCTGCAGAGTGAACTAATGCACCAAACACTGAATATTTCAAAACCATTTTGAAATTCTAAATTTGATGCATGATTTCGTTAATATACAAACATGTATTGTTTCTGTTGTTATTACAGATGGGTAAAATTGGAACTGCCAGCAACAAAAGTCAGGGTAACCAGAATGAGCAGAAGAAGGTCAAAGCATCAGATGGATCAACGAGAAAGAAGGCTGTAAAGAGGAATTCACAAGCAAGTATTTCATTTTATTAAGAAAGTGAAAGTGTATCTAAGTATGGTGTCTCATACTCTGAATTTATCCTCTGCTAGTATTTTTAAACACCCAGAGTGGGCAGCCAACTGCTGCAGCGCCCAGGGAGCAATTTCGAGGTTTGGTGTCTTCCTCAAGGGCATCTCAGTTACGTGTAATGTGTTTGGAAGAGAGCGCTGTTCATTCTCATTTCCTGCTGGTACTGAAATTCGAACGACTCTCTAACCATTAGTCCACAACTACCCCCGACAGACTAGAATGTCTTGTTATTTAAATTAGATAGATGCTGTTGTAAAAATTCAAGCACGTAGAATGGCCAAGGGTCAGCAATCTCCATGTAAAACTAATGGACCTTTCTCACATTTCCGGGTTTCTCATAGCAGAAGTCGTCAGAGTTGGGTTAAATCCGAGAGCAGTGAATGGGAGAGTACTACAAATATATTTTTTGCATTTCCATTTGCTCAAATAGCAAAAAAACCCTCCATGATAGTGTTTCCACAACTTTTAATCAAAGGAAAAAAAATGAGAGAGACTGATATCGGCAGCCAGAAGAGAGAACGATGTCAAATTTGCCGCCACTCTCATAAACGCAGCTTTAGAAAAACCATCGCATAAGAGTTAACTAGTTTTTTGTAACTTGATGAAAAGGTGATATACTGTAATACAAAGTATAGTGTTATAAATATACATATATATTTGTAAAAATCAAAATATAAAAAACTTTAAAGGATTTATGATGATGATAACCGTTGAAACGTGTTAACACAAGGCTTGTGAAAAGGGTACATACTACAGACCAAACTGTAAGTCGTAGAGACTTGAAACTTGGAGGGATGGTAGTGCTCAATTTCTACAACGTCATTAAGGCTTACCCCAATCGGGATGACGGGGGCGCTACAGTGATCAAAAGTATGAAATCACTCATAACTCCTAAACTGTTCATCGCAGGCTCAAGTGTCTTATGTCGTTGGAATCCTTGGCTTGTGCTGGAAAAAACTCCTTGATTCGTCCAACACCAGAAATTGAGTATTTAGCTTTTTTGAAAAACCTGGTTTGGTTCCGATCAAAAGTTTGCAAACTAATCCTACGTTTTTTGGCTGATCAGAACCACTCTTGTGCAGGAAGGTTCTCTGGAGAGTGAATATCAATAATTAGCAAAAAAAGTTGAACTTTCAACCAGAGGTCGACTGATACTGGATTTTACCGATACCGATAACTAGGTTGGACCACACTGGCCGATATCGATTAATCGACCGATAGTTTTTAAAATGGATACTGAATGGAAAATAAATAGTGCTCTACTATTTAAAAAAAAAAACTACTGAACCATACTTTGTAAATGAATAAAAATATTAATATTAATTACATATTGATCATTATAGTTAGTTCATTGTTCATTAATGTTAACAAAAGCAACTACATTTTTTAAAATATATCAGTAAATGCTGAAATTAACACTCTCTAACCAGGAACAATACTTCTATTCTACAGCTTTCATCAATCTTAATGTTACAAATGGACTTATATTGTAAAGTGTTACCATTACATCAACAATCAAGCTAAAGATGGCCATCTTTAAATACCTACACAAAGACCACAGTATTGAAATTGCATACATATGGATATTGTGTACTTTCACAATTTAACTGCTTCTGTTCTAGAACATTTGTGGTTATCTAATCAAAATATAAAAATATGTTAGTCACACAGCGGGCAAAAGTGCAGCGCCATGTCTAGAAGAACTCGCAGCTATCCGATATCACACACACTGGACACATCGTGTTCAATTCAAGCGGCAGTCTACAAGACTTTATTTGATCACCAAACGGGCAACAGTATACTGCTGTCCTTTTAACACTAATCCGGCATGGTTTTTTGCCGATATCCGATAGTTCCACCAATCAACTATTGGTGCCGATTAATTGGCAAAACCGATACATCGGTCGACCTCTCCTTTTTAAACCTTCCGTCGCAAAGGGATGCCAAAACGTTCGAAAGGTACTAAAATGGCTATAACTTGAACGGAATGAGATATCTTTGCCAAACTCACAACATGTATGTAAGAGCTGTATCTGAGATCACGTGAAAAAAAGTCACGGAGCTTGGCCACTTGGTGGCGCTATAAGAGGAAGAAAACATAAAAATAGTCATAATTACGCAACCGTTTGTCCTATTGACGTGAAAATCGTTACGCACGTACTCGGTCCATAATGCCACAGGCGTATCTCAAAAACAGGACCGCCATAGGCCGATGAACTTTGAGCACCTTTTGAGACAAAGTTAATGGTGGTAGATCAGAATGAAAATCTGTGGGTCTGTTTGACTCAAGGCCTTAAAAGTCTGTAAGAAATTTGAAAGGAAACGACCACTGGAAGGCGATAACGCATTTTTCAAGGGCATAAACGATTGTACGTAGCACTGTTTTTTACATGTATGCACAATATTTATATCATATGATAGACTTTCTCATTTTGAACAACTTTTTTCCTTATGTGTCTAAATGCCTTAAAGCACTTGAATCCTGGTAATCGCTGCTTGCAGCTATATTTAAAAGTGTTTTTGTCATGCAGGAAGACAAAGAAAACCTTCCTGAATGTGTTCCAAAGACAAAGGGACCTAAAAGAAAGCGGGAACCCCTTCAACCCACCAGCAATATTTCTGATCATTACCCAAAAAAGAAACGAGTGGGCAAGTAATTTATTTGCAAGCTGTTATGTTAATAAAACAAAATATTAGCCAAGCTTATCCTTCTCCTAACATGTTCTTATTTTCACAGTGTTGGCACAGAGGGAATATTATTCCATGTCAAAAAGGCCTCTCGGACATTGTTTAATCATCAACAACTTTAACTTTGAGGGAACGTCACTTGGAAACCGGAGAGGGACAGACAAAGATAAAGGTATTTTTGGAAATCCTCTAAATTTGTTTAGATACTTTGTACTTAAACATAATCTACTGTTGAATTTGTTAAACATGGCTAACTGCATATTGAATTGTCTTCTAGATGATCTCACCAGAGTGTTTGAGAACATGTTTTTCAAAGTTGAGGTGCGGGATGATTTGCAAGCGTCGGATATGCTAAATGTGATAAAGGAGTTTGCAGAGAGGGATCACTCTCAGATGGATGCTTTTGTCTGCTGCATCCTGTCCCATGGAAAGAAAGGCTCTGTTCTGGGAACAGATGGAATACCAGTTCCGATCAGTGAATTCACACGGCTTTTTGCTGAATGCCGCACACTAGTTAAAAAGCCCAAGATTTTTTTCATTCAAGCCTGTCAGGATAAGGAGGCCCAAAAAGGTGTGCTGATGGCAGATGGACAGGAGAAAACTACAGAACAAGGAACATTTGAGGAGGACTCTCATACTGCGGCATTGCACAGTGTCCATAAAGACGCTGATTTTCTCATTGGAATAGCAACGGTTGAGTCTTACAAATCTTTCCGGCACGTAAAAGATGGGTCCTTCTTTATCCAGGAGCTCTGCAAACAGCTGGAAAGTGGCTGTCCAAGGTAAGTTGTGGACTTGATTTTGAGAAGGTTTAGATTTTGAAACTTAATGTCAGAATTAAAGAACATATTTGCATTTGATGTTCAAGAAAGAGTTCACCCAAAAATTAAATTTTGCTGAACATTTACTCAGACCATGTATATGAGCGTTTTTAGAAATTTAGCATTACATCACTTGCTCGCCAAAGGATCTTCTGAAATGAATGGGTGCCGTCAGAATGAGAGTCCAAATAGCTGATAAAAACATCACAATAATCCACAAGTAATCCACACTACTCCAGTCTAGGGTGGGTAGGGACGAAGTGAGGAATTAGCCTAAATTTAGCGATGCAGCGCAGAGAGCCACTTCAACGAGCCACAGCACGGCGGGTATAAACACAAGCATCGACTAGTGAGGCCACTTCAGAGCAATAACACGCCGCAGACGTGTGCAGTTTAGGGGGTCAAAACACATGCCGACGCCGCAAACTACTCCAGTTGCCGTGTCGGAGCCATGTGCAGTGTGTGGTAAGAGATTTATTTATCATACATTGTAGATAGCTTCACTTATAATGCGAGTGTTTTTTTAAAATGCATAAACCTGCACTAGAATAGGCTATGCTAATCAGTGATGATGTTCTTTGATAATGTTAGGCTGCCTTTATCCTTATGCTGGAGCTGGTTTCGGGCAATGAAACTGTGTAAATAATTAAATAAATCAGCACGATAATATCATGTATTGGCGATCTCGCAGGCTGATGATAAGACCCAACACTACTGTAACGTATTATTTACTCACCCTCCATGCATTCTAGGTGTATATGACTTCCTTCTTTCAGACAAATGCAATTGGAGTTATATTAAAATTTATCCTGGCACTCCCAAGCTTTAGAACGGCATAGACTGGTGTTTCTCTTTATCAGTCCAAAACAAGTCCAATAATGTGCATCCATCCATAATAAAAAAAAATGCCTCACACGGCTCCGGGAGAGTCAATAAAGGCCTCCTGTAGCGAATCCATGCATTTTTGTAAGAAAAAAATCCATATTTAAAACGTAAGAATCACTTCTAGCTTGCGCTAACAGTTGTACATGAAACTTGCTTCTTTGACAAGGGGCGTGGCAGCACTGAAACACCGTCTAAGCTGTTTGCCAATCGCAACGCAGTGAAACAGCTAACCAATCACAAAACATTTCGTTTTTCGGAAGGCGGGCCTTCATTAAACCCGGAATTAATTGAGCCATTTGTTCCAGGCTGGGAGAAATGTATTGTAATAATGTAAATTATGTTAAAAATAATGTGTTTTTCGAACCACCAAGCATGAAAGCATGTTCTAGTATACCCCCAAAACAAAATCAAGACTTTGTAAAAGAGCATAATAGGACCCCTTTAAGGCGTTTCAGCTTTTATTGCTTCACAAGAAGTTAATGAACTGGATTTATGATTACATGTAGATTGTGATTTTTTAATCAGCTATTTGAACTCTCATTCTGACGGCACCTATTCACTGCAGAGGGTCCATTGGTCAGCAAGTGATGCAATGCTACATTTCTGCAAATCTGCTCTGATGCTTCATCTGCTTCATCTACATCAGGGGTGCCCAACTCTGCAGGAAGGTAGATCTCCAGGAACAGGGTTGAGCACCCCTGATCTACATCATGGATGGCCTGGGTGTATGCAAAAATTTTGAAGAATTTTTCCTTTTTGGATGAACTATTCCTTTAACATCAATTTTGGGTGAGTTTATTAAAAGCAATGCAATGCATCTTGGAATCACATTGTGTTCTGATCATCACTATCAAAGGTTGTGAATGCACATGGCCACATTGCATTTGTAAACACTAATGCATTTTGATGTTTCTCATATTCTGGCAGGAAAGAGGACATACACTCCATTTTAACAAAGGTGAATAATATAGTGAGCTCCAAAATTCTTCAGGGTAACAAGCAGATGCCTGAGGTGCGGTACACTCTAACCAAAACACTGGTCCTGCCCATGCAGTGAGGCTTCTGAGTGGCTGCGGCATGACAGTCTGGCATCCAGCTATCCCTCCCTCCCTCCCTTCCTCCCTCCCTTCTGTGAAGAGTGCCTTTTGTAATGCATATAGAATTTTAATCCTTAAATATAAGTCGAGTCGAGTATGTACCATAGACGGTTGTAAATTGGTACTGCAGTCTAAAATCTAAATATTGGAGAAAGTAGTTTGTCTGGCCTTCACTTCAAACTCAATGCTCACACCGGTTTCCAGATTGAGGACATGCAACAGAAGTGAGCGCAATTGACAATGGAAGGTGACAAGCCTAACACTGCAAGTTGATGCAATGATTTATCTAGGTTTTAATATGCCTCGTCATTAAGCTTTTTAGATGGATATTGGGTCTCTTTGGGTCAGGAAGAATGCACCTTTAATGGGGACATTGGGTGCCCTTTTTCCACAAGTAGGTATGATAATTAAGGGTCTTCATGAAATGTCTGTAACATACTTTGGTTAAAATTCCTCAGTGGTCATGTAAAACAACACCCTTTTTACCTTGTCAGAAACAGCTCTTCTCACAGCGACTTGTTTCAGTGCATGTATACACAATTCAATACACGTGAACTGCTGCTTTGGACTCTGTATATGCCTCGGAGGTGGTCTTATTCAAATATCTACATAGAAATTATCTGCAAATTGTAACAGCTTGCTGGATGACAATTTCAGACTCAGACAGCCCATAACAAACTAGCTGTGTGTTCGTTTTCAGTTTTGATTTCAGATATGACAGAAACCTAACTAAGTGCAAAAAAGATTTAAAAAAGTTAAAATTTTATCTAATGTCCCCTTTAAAAAGTGCGTTTCATTGTACATAGAGTAATGCCCCATGTTATTGTATTTAAGCATTTCAGATATTTTACATGCAAAAAAGTCTCTTTGTTATGGTTTGTGTAATATGCACTTATCTGCCAAAGTTCTGTATTGTAAATACCAGTTTGCAATTAAAAAATAAAAAACTAAATGATTCTCTGTGATTTAACAAGTCTAGGCTTGAGTTGGAACAAATATGTGTGTATATTTAAGAACGCTTCCATTAAAACTCAGGGGTTTGTAGTATAATAATAGAAGAAGAAAGGAAGTTTTCTCCTCATGGCAGCCATCTGTTTGCTGAAATCTCACAGGAAAAAAAGAACAGAAACTGAACTAAGCAAACCAATGTAACAGGCTGGGATGGACAGGACCTGATCAAGAACACATGAAGCACTAAGGTTATATGTACAAACTGAGCTAACAGACCAACAAGAAACACCTGGAAGACAATCAAGGAACTGCAAGATGAGAAAAACTATCCACCTTATTTTTCAATGCGGAAGTAAGCTGTTTTCTGGTAATGTGTTAGATGTCTGGTTCATAATCCGCCATAGGGAAATAATGAGCAGAATATTGAAATTGCAGTAAATGGTAAAACAGTTTGCACTACAAACCAGTGTGTTCATACTTAAGATTATACATTAAAATAATATGGTAAGACACACCAGTTTGCAATATCAAGCACAAAATGAGCTTTTTGTGCAGCTAAAAATAGCTGGAAGTGGATGAGACCTGAAGCCAGACACAAAAAAAATGACAAATGGCTGCACCCACTGTTATGGGAAAAATAAGGTGGATAGAAAAAAAAAGACTACAAACAGAACAGCAGATATTGTAATAGTTTTCAGATTTAAGGTTCATACACCTTTTGACCAGTCAATCAATTTACACTCAAAAAATGCTGTTGTAGTTTTGGTTATGAAAACATCAAAAGTGGTATGGAGTAAGTAGTCAATATACAACAGCTTTTGTCAACTTTGATTTATGGCTTTATGGCTTTTGACCTTTCCCCTCCCCCACTACCCCTCCCCCACCCGGGGCCACCCACGTGGCTGCCACATGTGTCACGGACCCCACGTGACTTCTAACCGGATGTGTTGACCTTGTGACCCTCTAATGACCTCCGGTCGATGGGTTTACCAGGTGTCACGTCAAGCTATGATGGGTTTACCAGGTGTCACGTCAATGTATGACTTCGGGGGTAGTGAAATATGGCATTTCTGTGTGACCATCCGGCAACGGGTGTTGTCAGGGTAGAGAGAAATATGTTGCATGTGCCGGTAGTCCGGAGACAGGAGACGAATGAAGCTCTGAGGAATGCTGCACTCAGGTGTATACCATAAATACCATCCTTTTGATCACTGAACATCTTAGAAAAAATATATCTGTTTTGATCACTGCCCCACAAAAGTTAAAAATGCCAGATCCCTCAATTAGAATGTGAATGAGTCGCAAAGCCCCAGAAACCATCTTTAGAGTTTTACAACATTGGCTGATATGATAAGCCCTGCATCGACGATCGTAGACCCCATTTACCAACCTCTCTGGTTTATTGGGCTGTGGGATACAAGCTATTTACATTTCGTGTGATGTTGTCAAGTTTAGACGATTAACTACATGCGCGTGAACGTGTGTTTTAACTACCAGTCTCACGGGGAAGAAAATCAGTGAGGACTCCTCTCTTGTTTTTATTGTGCAGTGTGGAACAAAACATTTGCATTCATATTGATATTTAACTACCTAAATGTACATATGTGCGTTTCAGCTGATATAACAGACTGTAAGGTCTAAAACTGACAAAAATCAAAGAGTGAATAAATAAATTAAATTAATGAAGTGCGAATAACTAAATAAAATAAACTAAAATAAAGAAACATTTTCCTGTAGCTTAGGTGAAGTTTGTTTGAAAGGAAACTGGTATGATCTTTAAAATGAAAAACTACTTGTATTAATGTTAAAACGGGAAGAATGCTTTCATCAATTAAGAAATGTCATAGATTTATTAACCCTTTAACTGTCACTCCCAATTTGAACATAGACAAAATGTTAAATATGTTAAACATCCAAACTTAAATTTTTATAATTCATGAACAAAAACAGTTTGTAATATGATTTTGATGTAAATTTTACATGGTAATGCAATGTCTGATTTTAAAATGGTTTTCAAAGGATACATTTTTCAATTGATATATAATTTCTTACAATTTCTAAAACATTATAGGGAAAAAGCCTGCGAAGAAAGTCTTATTATTATTTTCTTTTTGTGACAAAGGTCAGAACTCCTGTTATGATGTATATTTTTGAGGTACACTCTTGTCATAAATTAATCTATTACTTTTCCTACATAATTTGGAGCACAAACAGTGGCCAAATATCTGTTTAGGAGTCTTAGACCTTTCCAACGATTTGTTTACAGTTTTGTCATGATTAGATTAGGATCTGTTTGTAATATGGTGAAGCTGAGCAGACGGGTGACAGTTTAATAAAAGTTACGCAGTCGGTGTGGAGGGGGTGACCCTGTGAGAGCGAGAGCAAGGGGAACTAGAGAGGATTAGAGGTGAGATCATAATATTGACGAATCACCTATCGATTGCCTGGGAAAGCGCCAAATGGTCACGTCGTATGGAAATCCGCAGATTTCTTAAAACAAGTGTATCCTGTAACAGAAGAACGGATTTGGGGACCCGCGAAAATGACAAGAGTGGTGGGGGGCTGTGAGACACACATGCACACTCAAACAGAAGCACACTCAGGTGGTTGTGAAAGCTTTGGGTTAATAAAGATAGTTTTTAAAAGTTTTTAGGTTTTTGCAAACCTCTCAACAACTATCTGGCACAAAGAGGAAAATGTAAAAGATAATTTTATTCTTTTTCTATATTGATTGTCTTATTTTTAATTTCAGTTATTATTATTCTTTATTATTATATTATTGAAAAGCATTATATATACAACCATCAAATTATATGTACGGGTACTTTCACATATATTGTTCACTCAAAACCTGTTAAAATTCTTTATTTATTCTATTTATGTTCATTTTTTTTTCTTTTCCTAGCATTGTCCATACAGATACGCATACGCGCAGGCTGGGGAGAGAGTGAGAGTAAGGGGTTAGAGAGAGACAGAGAATTGTCCTCACGCACACAAACACACAGAGAGACAGGGAGAGAGAAAGTTTAATCTTTTTTTTTTTGTAAATCTCTCATTTGAAGTATGGGTCCTTTCTCACTGAAAAAGGTAAGGGGAATTTTATCCATTTTTTATTTCATTATTATTATTATTTATTTAAAGTCTTTATTATTATTATTATTATTTTTTTTTTAAAAAACTATTTAATTATTATATGTTTATTATTATATGTGCTGGTACTTTTGTTAAAATTATTTATTCTGTCGTGGTTCATTTTTATTTTCTATTCGTCTCCTGTCTCCGGACTACCAGCACATGCAGCATATTTCTCTTTACCCTGGCGACACCTGTTGCTGGATGGTCACACAGAAATGCCATATTTCACTACCCCCGAAGTCATAAGTTGACGCGACACCTGGTAAACCCATCATAAGTTGACGCGACACCTGGTAAACCCATCATAAGTTGACGCGACACCTGGTAAACCCATCATAAGTTGACGTGACACCTGGTAAACCCATCAACCGGAGGTCATTAGAGGGTCACAAGGTGAACACATCCGGTTAGAAGTCACGTGGGGTCCGTGACACATGTGGCAGCCACGTGGGTGGCCCCGGGTGGGGGAGGGGAAAGGTCAAAAGGTCAAAGCCATAAATCAAAGTTGACAGAAGTTGTCATATATATTGACTACTGAGTATTCATAGCCCTTAATTTTTTCACATTTTGTTACATTGCTGCCTCATGTTGAACTGCTTTAAATTACTTTTTTCCCACATCAATCTACACTCCATACACCATAATGGCAATGCAAAATACAGGTTTTTAACATCTTTGCAAATTTATTAAAATAAAAAACTTAAATGATTTCATTGCATAAGTATTCACCTTATCTGGGACAGTTGAAATTTAGCTCAGTAGCATTCATATTGCTTGTAGATGTGACTACACTCTGAGTGAAGTTTAACAGGTGGAAATGCATATCAGAGCAAAAAAAAAAAAAAAAAAAAAGGACTGTAGAGCTCAGAGATAGGATTGCATCAAGCCACGCATCTCTGGAAGAGTTCAGAAAAAAAAAATCTGCTGCATTGAAGGCTTGCAGAAGCATGTAGTCTCTTAATGGAAAAAGTCTGAAAAAACTACGACTCTTCCTAGAGCTGGCCTCCTGGCCAAACTGAGCAATTGATGGAGAAGGACCTTGGCTAGAGTGGTGATCAACAAGCTGATGATCACTCTAGTCGAGCTCCATGATCATATATATGGAGATGGAAGAAACTTACAGAAGGCAAACATCACTCTGGGCTTTATGGTGGTGTGGCAAGATTCAGTCCTCTCCTCAATGAAGACTACGGTGGCCGAGAGAGCTCAACGCGCTGCAACTTAAGAAAACATCTTCATCAGTTTGACAACACAGGCGCTGCAAATCCTCGCAACGCAAACACAAATACGGAAACGCGCTGCAAATTCTCACAACACAACCAAACACACAAACGTGCTGCAAATAGCACAGACCACAACGGAAATGTTTCAGGGGGACCTCAAAAGGTGACGAACTGAATTTTAACCTGATTTTAACATTAATGAAGCATTGCAGTTTTTTTTTTTCGTCAACTTTGAACGTTATATTTATTTGCATATATTTATTTATTTATGTATATATTTATTTGCAATTAAGTTAGTAATGTAAAGTCTGTAATTCCTCAAATTAGTCTAATAATATCCAAAAGAACGTTTTTTTTTTCTATTGCCCTTATGCTATTTCATTTTGGACTGACTTTAAAATAGACATAACAAAGAAATTAAGCAAACCCCTTACTTTAGATTTTCATGATAGTTTACTTTGTTTTCAAAACCCCTCTTTTTCTGATAAACAGGTTTATATTATAAATCTCTTAATTATCTTAGCAAAGTTTTATATTCACAAGTCAAAAGTAAGTCAGAAGAAACCATTTTATATTACATTTTGTAACACAAATCTTAAAATTTACCTTGAAACCCTCTCTAATATGAGATCTCAAAATAAGAAGCTCATAAAAACAAAACATACTTTAAAGCTTTTCAAATTTATGTAATTGCCCTGGAATGTCTTTCTTTTCGTATGTTTGTGTTCATTTAGTGTGTTTTCTCTTTCTGCTGTTATTTATTTATTTTTTTGCAGTTGAATTTGCAATTTGAAATGTGCAATGTTGCCTTGTTTTTTTTGTTTGATGATGAAACTGAATAAAATAATAATAATAATAATAATCAGGTCCCAGCTGGGTATATCACTTTTTGAGGTCCCCCTGAAACATTTCCATTGTGGTCCGTGCTATTTGCAGCGCGTTTGGGTGTTTGGTTGTGTTGTGAGAATTTGCAGACAATTAGAAGACACATGAAAACACACTTGGAATTTGCAAAAAGCACCTATAGGACCATCAGACTGTGAGAAACAACATTCTGTAGTCTGATGAACCTCAATTCCAAGCAATTTGAAGGAGACCAGGCACCTCAGACTGGGCGGAAGGTTCACCTTCCAAAAGGACAATGACCCTAAGCACAAAGCAAGAGTGGCTTATAGGCAGCTCTGTGAATGTCCTTGAGTGGCCCAGGCTGTAAAGGTGCTACAGCTAAGTTCTGAGTTAAGGGTATGAATACTTTTGCAATGTACTTATTTCAGTTTTTTTTTATTTTTTTAATACATTTATGAAGTTGTGACAATTCTGTTTTTGCTTTGTCATTATGGTGCATATATAGTGTGGATTGATATGGATAAAAAAGGCATTTAAAAAAGTTTAACATAAGGAAATCCTTCTTGTCTTACAGCACTAATAAAACACCATAACAAAATCACACTTATGACAAAAATGAATGGCTAATTTAAACGTTTTTAATTTTGTTGATGGCTATGATAAATCAAATATTACCATATTTGAAGATTAATATAAAATACCTGGATCAGTGTAGTTGAATTGGATACAGAAAGAACATTAAAATAACAGTACAGAAAATGGGTATAAAACATATCTGCAAAAATGCAGTACTTATTTTCATCAAAAAGTTACTTAGAAAAAAGCTTAAATGGCTCATGATTCCCTTGAAGTAAACAGTCATGGCCCTGATTTAAAAACAAAAAACCTCCTTTAAAAAAGATCAACAAAGCCAGGAATGTAAGAGTAAAGATTTCCTTATAAATCATCATTCAAAACCATAATGCATATCGAGTAGTGTTGTACACCGTAGGAGGTTTCAGTGGTTCACACCGGCCGCAGGACCAGCTTCTTCCTCAAGGCGACTTCATGGATGGGCATCTGTTTGGAGTTGAATCCCCGACTGCTAACCTCATTATTCACAGAAAGCAATATTGTCTGGATGTCCGTACCACTGGAAACATAAAAACAAATAAATAAAAAATTACTTTTTTGATAATATAATTCTGATTTTGTGCATGTAATGAACATAAAAATGCTACTCACTTTGGACAATGTTGCTCTAGGTTTTGGCAAAGTGACTGAATAAACCAGGAACCTTTTTCTGACTCTCTGTAAGAATAGTGATCATCAGTGGTTGACCTGGCAATAAGGAAATCCGTGTCAGATGGGATTGTGCTATCACAATCTTCACCATCCACCTCCATCTCTGACTCTCCATCTTCTGGACCATCCGTTTGCAAATGCACACGTTGTTGATTTTTTTTCCCACGACATGCCTGTATAAAAAACAGCTTCGGCTTGTCAACTAGCCTCTGGCAGTTAATGCCAGTGAAAGGCTCCCGTATTTTATTAACAGAAACAATAGCACCATCGGTTCCACAGACTCCTTCTTTTTCGCCATGAGAGAGGATGCAGCATACAAAGCAGTCTCCATCTACTGTCTTCCCCAAGTCCTCGAGAAGTTTCCTCATTTCAGCTGCAGTTTTATTTCTGTGCTCCACCACCTCAAACTTTAGCCAACCGAAAACTTTGGCAAGATACTCTAGGGTTGAAAAGAGAGATTATGAGCAACTCCATCAATCCAGGTGTACAAATAATTATTAATAATATCTTATAATTTATTATTGTATAGACAATGTAATTATTATAAAAAAACTGCTAAATGTTTAAATCAATAGATTTAATAACAGAATTATTAAAGCAAATCCAATTATTTAATTGTTTCTTAAGAGTTTCTTAACACAGTAACTAAAGGAACATAACTTTAAGGAATATTTCACCCCAAAATTAAAATGTACTCACCTTCAGGCCATCCAAGGTGTAGATGAGTTTGTTTCTTATTATCAGAAAATATTTGGAGAAATTTAGCACTACATCACTTGCTTGTTAATGGGTGCCGTCAGAATGAGAAAACCTGATAAAAACACTACAATAACCTACAAGTAATCCACACAATGCCAGTCAATTATTTAATCTCTTGTGCATTAAATATTAAATGTTGCTTCCGGGTACATTACACGTCCTCTATCCATAATATTGCTTTCTCCAGTGAAGAAATCATGTCATCTGAATCAGGGGCGAAATATGCAGTGTTTACAAGTGAAAACAGTCCAAAACAGTGGACAGATATTTTCTCTGAAGGAAGCGTTATTATGGATTATGGACTGGTATTTTGGCAAGAAGCAACCGTTTAAAGTTAAAATGATAGATTTGGTTTTTTTTACAAACAACACAAATTTTCACTTCACAAGACATTAAATGATGGACTAAAGTTACTTGTGGATTATTGTGGTGTTTTTTATCAGCTGTTTGGACTCTCATTCTGACGGCACCCGTTCACTGCAAAGGATCTGCTGGTGCACAAGTGATGTAATGCTAAATTTCTCCAAATCTGTTTTGATGAAGGAACGCACTCATCAATAACTTGGAATGTCTGAGGGGGAGTACAGTTTCAGCAAACTTTATTCCTTAATGCTAGCTACCTAAATACATCAATTTTTTTTTTTTTTACAAAACTTACCTTTGTCCTTATCCGATCCCTTTCTTTCAGCCATGGTCTGAAAATCTACATTATTGATAATTACGCATTTACCACGTGGAATTTTTTCTATTTTGTATTCAGAGACCTGAAATAGAAGCACATGTGCACATCAGTGGAACAGAACATAGAACAGCAGGCTGAATGTTTTCAAATTTAAACTTCACCTCTGGCACTAGAGGGGTGTATGGCATGGCTGGAGAAGCAATAACGGCATGATCTTTTAAGTCTGGAAAAGTTTCCAATATATCATCATGTCTTAAAAGCTCTATGAATTGGCGACAAGTTTCCTCCCCCCTTCCCATGAGTTTGTCAAGTAGGCTGGTGACTTTCTTTTCTCTATTAGAAATATCTGAGAGGTTTCCGTAGTCACGTTTTGTAATAAGTTCAGCCTGGTGCACATGCTGCAAGATGAAATTGGCATCTTCAGATAAAGTTTGAATGAGGAAAACTTTATTTTTGACAATTATGTCAATTGATCCTTTTTTGTTCATAGTTTAACCCTGAGGATCTGGAGAGAAGAAAAACAGAGAGGTTAGTTTATGACAGTTAATAATTTAAGGCAGAGCATCTTCCGTACAGTAAATTGTTCATATTCACTTCAAAGCAAGGATGCATACTATTCTATATTATACAGAATTACAAAGCAGTTACTAAGCTAACAATAGCCAATAGTATCCTTATGAAAATTAACCATGGTTTTATTATAGTAAATGTGTAGTAACCAAGGTTTGGCGCATTGATTACCATTGAGACCATGGTTAAAGTATGGTTAGTGTATGAAGACCATGATTAATTTGTGGTGACCATGATTTAACCATGGTTTCTTGGTTTTATTTGTAGTAAAACTATGGCTAATTTCTAAAGGGTACAGACATGGACTAAATAAAACAAAAGCTCTGTTCATACATTATTAACACTAAGTAATACAATCCAGGTAGTAGCAGCTTGTGCACGCAGTTTACACAAGGCTTGATGTTCACACAAGGAAAACTTCATGTTACAGCGTTCAGGTGAGCCATAAGTTCACTACAATGTTTTAAATCGATTCCTTAATAGTTCGATATACTTATCTGACAATTTACTATTATGTGTTTATACCTTTAATATATAGATCGGTTTACGATTCTCTGGAAAATAAATCGTTAAAGAAGAAAAAGGTTTATGGAGCAGTTTCTGAACTATTTTTCTGCTTTCGTTTTTGCTTTTGAACACGGCTAAACTGCAGCTATATGCGCTACGTAAATTGCAATTATACATATCACAACCTATGTAATTTGGAGTAATAATAGCATAGACGCATTAAGATGTGTTGTTGTTAATAAATACTATGTTACATCTATAATTTTGCAGTAAAACACTCACCGTCTTGTCAGATGATTTTTTCCCTCTGAAACCCTATGGCCGCGTGAATCAATTGAATGTGGGGTTGCCAGATATTCTAGGTTGCCTAGTCTTCTGCTGAATAAACGCTTTTTTTGACTAATTTACTGCAGTTTTTTTTTCTTAAATTATTGATTGCAGTTTTAAATAGTAATTACAATAACTCTCACAATGAAAATAAATAAATAAATAAATATAACAAAAAAAATATTAGTCATACACCTATATATAGTAATATGTAACAAATACCCACATACCCTCCCTCATCCCTACTAAATGATGGCTAATTAAGACTTTTCAAAGGCGTCAGTATAAAAAAGTAATACCAATAATGCAAGGTAAAGCAAACAAATAAATACATGCAAACGTTTATTTATTTATTTTCCAGGTGTCTAGAAATAAACTTGTGGTTTATCCAGCAGTGGACTGTTATGGATTTGGACAGCATTGGTAAGACTGAAAATGACAAAAAAGTGTTTGTGTAAAAAGGAGTAAAACAAGTTGTGCAGTTAATGCGATTACAGTTTGTCTTCTTTTTTTGTGCTCTTTCCATTAAGTCATTTAATGTATTTCTTCCATAGAAGGTCTAAACGAGGTTCGTCCTGCAGTGTATCGAGCTGCTCTAAAGCTTCGCGCGTTACAAAAACTATGTCAGAGTGAGTTTTTCCATGTTTACTTTTATGTGAAATACAGCTGGATACATTAACAATATATTATTGTACCCGCCTGCAACATATATCTCATAGTGAGTCTGTTTCTTTTCAAACTTCAGTGCACCTGGTGTCACTGCAGGATTTGCGCCCAGTTTTAAATGCTTTATGCAGTTCTGAGGAACCAATAATCAGTCTTGCTCAAGAAGATGTACAGCAGCATCTAGAAGAGCTATTCCAGGGCATTTCACATGAACTTCCTGGTGAGGAGGTTCCTGAAGCTACAGATCAAACCACCAGGCTGCTCTTTAAACTGTTTGACAGGTGATGGGTAACTAGATTTGACATTTAAACAGTTTTATGCAAGTGTATTTTAAACTTTCTGCTTTTTTTTAGAGAGCAAACTGGTGTTATTCTGCTTAGGTCAGTGGAGGCTGCGTTGATCACCCTCTGTGGAGACTCTCTCTCAGCTAAACACAGAGGTCTGTTCCACATTTACTTACTAGACTAGAAATATAATAGCAACATGCTAATCATGTTAACAATGTGCTAGCAACATGTTAACAACATGCCAATCGTGCTAAAAACATGCTAGCCACATGCTAATCATGCAAAACACAGGTTAGTAACATGTTAAAACATGTTAACATGTTAATAATGCTATAAACAAGCTAGCATCATGATAGAAACATGCTAATCATGCTAAAAAACATTATAGAAACATGTTAATTATGCTAAAACATATTACCAACATGGTAATCATGCTAAAAACATAATATGCTAATCATGCTAGAAATATGTTAGCAACATACTAATCAGGCTAAAACATACTAGCAACATGCTTAAAACATGCTAAAACACACTAGCATCATGCTTAAAACATGTTTGCAACATGGTAATCATGTTCAAAACACATTAAATCATGTTAGCAACATGCTGATAATGCTAGAAACAAGCTAGAAAATGTTACTCAAGGTAGAAACATGCTATCAACATGTTATTCATGCTAAAACATAAAATACTAATCATGTTAAAACATGCTAATAATGCCTAAAACAAGCTAACAACATGCTACTCATGTTAGAAACATATTAGCATCATGATAATCATGATAAAATATACTAGCAACATGTTAATCATGTTAATACATGTTACTAACATGCTAATCATGTTAAAATCATGTTACCAACATGTTAATCATGCTACAAACATGCTAGCAACATGCTAATAATGCTAAAACATAACAATATGCTAATCATGCTAGAAACATGTTATTAAAATGCTAATCAGGCCAGAAACATGCTAGCAACATGCTAATAATGCTAAAACATAACAATATGCTAATCATGCTAGAAACATGTTACCAACATGCTAATCATGCGGAAAACATGCTGAAACATGCTAGCGACATTCTAATAATGCTAGAAAGAAGCTAGCAAAATAATACCAACATGTTAATCGTGCTAAAACATTATAACAGTATGGTAATCATGTTACCAACGTGCTATTCATGCTAAAACATGCTAACAACATCTTAATCATTCTAAAAACATGTTACCAACCTGTTAATCATGCTAAAACACTATAACAATATGCTAAATGAGCTTAAAACATGTTAGCAACATGCTTATCATGCGAAAACATGTTAACAATATGTTATGTTATAAACATCCTAGCAACATGTTAACAAAATGCTAATCATTCTAAAACATGTTAACAACATACCAATAATGCTAAAACATGTTAACAACATGCTAATGATGGTAGACGAATGCTAGTAACATGATAACATGTTAAACAGATGCTAGCAACATGTTAAAAACAAGCTAATCATGGTAGCAACATGCTAATTACGCTATAAGCTAATTTTGCTAAGAGCATACCAAACATGCTTGCAACATGCTAATCATGCTAAAAACGTTATTGCAACATGTTATTTTATTTAAAAACAGGCTAGCAATATGTTAAAAACACACGAATCATGCTATAAACATGCTAGGACCATGCTAATCATGCTTGCAACATGTTAGAAACATCCTAATAATGCTAGAAAGATGCTATCAACATTTTAACAACGTAATAATCATGCTAGCAACATGTTAGTCATGTTAACAATGTGCTAAATGATGCTAGCGACATATCAACATGTATCTAATCTATCTAAAATTTAAAATTTCAAGCTTTTACAGCTGCTTCAAATTTTCAGTCAAGGCAAGTTTGTTCGCCAACTGTACTCATCTAGTATTTCCTATCCATCTTTTAGGATGTAATAATGTTGTTAGGATCATGTTTGAGTGTTTAGAGTCTGTGGTTGTGGTCTTTGCAGCTCTGTTCCGACTGGCTGAGAGCTACAGTGGGAATCAGGAGAGTGACAGGGGTTCCATCAGTCGAAGTGCACTTAGAATCCTGCTGGAAGACCTCAGCCAGGTGAGAAGAGCAATCCAATGAATTAGACCCACTTCTAACAACTACTAGCACATTTCTAACTCTAATGGTCTGGTTAAGGTTCCAGCAGTGGTTCAGGAAAATCATGTTTTTGGTCATGCTGAAGCTGCAGTGTCCTCTTGCTTCAGTGGGGTATGGTATATTTTTCTAATGACTAATTAATTTTTTTTTTTTACCGTATTCTTAAATAATTAAAATAAATGCAGCTTTGATAAGCATAAAACACTTTTTTTTTTGAATGTCAATTATTCCAACCTTCTGACTGAATGTTTCATTTTAGAAAGTTCATTCACGAGAGGACCATGCTGTTTGGTGGTCCGTGGGATCAAAAAGTTTGAAAATCCCTGATTTACCAGAATCTTTTATTCAAAGCAACAAACAATATTGTTTTTCTCTCAGATAATCGGTGCACGTGTGACCGAAGAGCATTTTATTGGCTGGCTTCAGTCAGAACCCCGGCTGCTGTTATGGCTGTCCACTCTCTACAGGATTTCAGTGAGTGAGGCTGTACAGCACAGAGTCCGCTGCCATGCCTGTAAAGGCTTTCCTATCACTGGCCTCAGGTATGCTTTTTCAAAATATTGCCATATATACTTGATAGGGTTTTAAACTGGTTTACTGGCCCACAGCTGTGTGCGTGAACAGTATATGGTGTGCAGAAAAGTGTTTGTAATATGTATGTTTCAGGTTATTAACTAAAAATAAAACAAATGACAAAAACACATAACTACCGAAAATAAATCAAAAATGCAAACAGAAAATATAAAACTAAGTTAAATTAAAATATTAAACACGGAAGTAAGCTTATAGGCGAGATTTCTGGTTTTATAGCCACTATACGGAAATAACGAGAAGAATAACAAAGAATAATAGCAGTAAACGGTAAAACTACAAACCTGTGTTTTCATAATTAAGATAATACATTAAAATAATATCAAAAGACACGCCAATTTGCAATATCAAGCAGAAACGAGCTGTTTTGTATAGCTAAAAATAGCTGGACGCAGATGAGACCAGAAGCCAGACCCAGAATATTTACAAATGCCCGCGCCCACCCTTACGGGAAAAATAAGGTGGATAAATAATATTAAATATCGGAACTGTATGTTTGTATTGGTGATAAAATGCATGACCTGTTATGATCTGTCCATAGGTATCGCTGTTTGAAATGCCTGAACGTACACCTGTGCCAAAGCTGCTTTCTGACTGAGAGACGCAGCAGGAAACACAAACCCTCTCATCCTGTACTGGAATATTGCACTCAGGTGAGCAACCAAGCATATGATATTTTACATATATTAACTAAGGTTTTGCGTTTAATGCCTCAATTTAATGTGATTAATTAAAATAATTGATTTTAGTTTTTAATTATATATAAAAAAAACACAACCACATATTTACCATTATATATTTAAAGGTAATAATTAATAATATATGCAATCAGTTAATTAATTACTCGCCATATAATTTAGTTATTGACAGCCCATAATACTACTTCTCTTTTAATTATGCTATACATATTTTGTTTGTTCAGCCATCCTGGAAGGAGTCGATGGCGTCACTGGCCTCCAGCGCTCGACACGCTTTGGTACCTCGGCACACTCGGAGAGAAGCAGAGAGGAAGAGAGCCCTGAGAGCAGGCTCTAATGCAGAGCTGCAATACATGTACAAATGTTGTGTGTTTTCCTGTGTTGGTACATATTTAACAGCATACAGATGATTTTATATGTCTATGTGTGTCTGCAGTGCCCCTTCTCCAGTGCTGCAGTCTGTAGCACATCCAGATGTACGTAATACTCCTGAAACAGGTCAGCCTGCCATTCCTCCTGCGGTCACAGTAGAGACTAAAGGCCTACAGACAGAAAAGATAGAGATTCCTCAGGTAACTTTCCTGAAATGTTTCACAGTTGAGTGCAAATAAAGTAAAATTCACTTTAGATTATCATAATGATACATGATGGCCCCGGGGTTATTTTTTATGTTTCCGTTGTAGAGAGAAACAGCCATTCTCCAAAAAGACATCAGTGTTACTCAGAAGGCCATGAGGGATCTTCAGAGAGATAAATGGTGGGCTCTTTGTCAAAATAAATCTTTCGAGTATTAAAACAGGCAGTCTTGTGTGCCATGTTTTTGTAACTGTATTTTTGTATTGGACCTCAGTGTGTTTGTGATGTTATGATCAGGCTCCTGGAGAAAGAGTTTCAGGTGTGGAGAGTTGCAGCCCAGTCAGAGCATGATTCACTGGAGGACAAATGTACTGAGTTGAAGACCATGATGGAGGCGCTGAACCAACATAACCAGCATCTGGAAGAAGAACTGGATAGAGTCAGACATGTGAGAATCTATTTATCTATCTATTTTTTAAGTTTATGCACAATAACCAGGTTTATATATTTATCATTAGTAGGCCTACATCCAATTTTTTAAAATATAATTTCACATTTTAACAATTTTTAACTGAATAAATGTATGCAGATTTATGCTGAATTTTATATAATGTTCTAATATAACTTATTTTAAAAAAATATGAATTTAATATAAATTAATTTATTTAAAAAATGTAAATAGGTAATTATAAACTATGCCATTTTTGCTTAGTTGTGCATTTGTGCAAAAGTATCGAAACTTGTTTCCACCAATGAATAAATTTTTTTTTGCTCAGAATTGCGTGATATAAACTCACAATTGCGAGTTATCCACCTTATTTTCCCCTAAGAGTGGGTGCAACCATTTGTAAATTTTTTGTGTCTGGCTTCTGATCTCATCCATTTCCAGCTATTTTTAGCTGCACAAAAAGCTTGTTTTGCTGTTTGATATTACAAACTGGTGTGTCTTACCATGTTATTTTAATGTATTATCTTAATTATAAACACACTGATTTGTAGTGCAAACTGTTTTACCATTTACTGCACTTTGATATTCTTCTCGTTATTTCCCTATGGCGGATTATGAACCGGACATCTAACACATTACCATAAAACAGCTTACTTCCGCATTGAAAAATAAGGTGGATAAAGTCATAACTGTGTGACATGAACTCACAGTTGCAAGTTAAAAAGTCAGAATTGCGTAATATAAAGTCACAATTCTGACTTATTTTTTAGAATTGTGTGATATAAACTTACAAGTGTGACAAATAAAGTGGGAATTTGGAAATAAAAATCCCAATTTTGACTTTTTTCCTTGGAAATTTGAGTTTGTATCTCGGAATTCTGAATTTTTTTTCTTGCAATTCTGAATTTTTTTTCTCAGAATTGTAAGATATAAACTTGTAATTGCGAATTATGAAGTCAGAATTTCATGATATAAACTCACAATAGCAAGTTATAATGTCAGAATTGTCTGATATAAAATCACAATTCTGACTTTTTTTCTCAGAATTGCGTGATATAAACTCACAATTGTGACAAATAAGGTCAGAATTTAGACTTTTTTTCTCACAAATGCCAGTTTGCATCTCGCAATTAATATATATAATATATAAACTCACAATTGCAAGTTATAAAGTCCAATTTTGAAGGTGAAAAAGACTGATTTGTTCTCAGAATTGAAAGTTTATATCTCACAATTCTGACTTAACTTGCAATTACGTGTTAAAAAGTCAGAATTGCGAGATATAAACTCACAATTCTGAGAAAAAGGTCAGAATTGTGAGTTTGTATCTCAGAATTCTGACTTTATTTCTCAGAATAGCACGTTTATTTCTCACAATTCTGTCTTTATAACTCGCAATTGCAAATTAGTGATGGAAACGTGCTTCCATACTGAAGTATTGCCATTTTCATTTAAATATGACATTTTTTTGACATTGTCACAGATATTGACTCTGAAGGACAGAGATCAGCTCAGAATTGACTTTCATTCCCATTCAAACCTTCAACCAGAACATGATGACTGCATTAGTGACAACGACTGGACACAACCTGGCTGTTTAAAACCTCAAGACAGCTCCAGTGGAGAAGACGAGGTTAAGGAGGGGAGAGAAGCATATCAGGAAGGAAGGATAGAAGTGGATGAGGAGATTTTTTATAAGGTTTCAGAAGACATCTCCACAAACCTGGATGACATAGAAGAGGATGTTCATTCAGCTTCGGGGCAGCAAGAGGAAGTTGTGGAGGAGGGGCTGCAGGAGGAACAGGAGGAGCTACTCGATGAAAGACAAGATATTTCTTTACTTACTCAGTCCATGTCTGATTTAGCTCTGGAAGAGCATTCGGACTCAGATGACTCAGAGATGGATGAGGAAGAGGAGCTTTGTGAGCTTGTACAGCGACTGCGAAATAAGCTTTCTCTATATACAGCCACAGGTTTGTGCTGTCATTTTAGAATACTTTGTAGCTTTGTATATAATTAGTTATATATTCAAAATGCAGTATATGTTTTAATATACAGTTGCAATCGAAATTATTCAACCCCCTAGAGCCTGTGGTACTTTACAAATACATGTTTTTCTGAAGATCCAGGACTTTATAAAAATTTCATCTATAACAGTTTACTGGCATATTAAAAGTGATAATGTCAATATATAATGTCATGTTTTTGAGTTATAGGATTTTTTTTAAATAACACAGCTATGTCATAATTATTCAACCCTTATTCAACATTGCTGTTTTTAAGTCACTTATTTTTATGGTAGGAAACAAAATTGTCTTAAAACACAATTAAGCATTTAGAAATTCTATTAATATAACAGAATTACCTTGGGTTGTTACACATACATACATTTAGTCCATGCATGTGCTGAAGTTAAGTAGCAAATATGGCAAAGTCAACAGAGCTCTCACAAAAGTTATAGAGAAGAAATAGTTTTATTTTATTAGAAAGTCTAAGACTACATGAAGATTTCCAAAACATTAAAAGTTCCTACAGACACAGCTGGCAGCCTTGAGGCATCTTGCTGAATGCCACTCTTGACCAAGAAGAACAAAAAGGTCAACTTGAACATGCTAAAATTAATTTGGATAGACCTCTGGAGTTCTTGGAAGGATGTTTTATGGAGTGATGTGACCAAAACTTTTTGGACCTATGGATCAGCACTATGTCTGGTGCAAAAAAAGACAAAGCTTATAAGCAGAAGCACACTATCTTCATGGTCAAACTTGGAAGTGGGCCAGTCTTGTTATGGAGTTGCTTTACTGTAGCAGGAAGTGAAAATCATGGCCATATGAAAGATATGATGGATTCTTTGAAGTATCAGGCCATTTTGGCATGATGCCTTTGGTGCAAAGACTGAAGCTAATGATCAGTGGACTTTTCTCTAGTGTGTTCAGTCTCCAGATTTAATTCTCATTGAAAATATTTGGATGAATTTGAAGAAAGCAGTGGCAAATGGAAAACCAAAGATTATTAGTGATCTGAAAGCTTTTTCAGGCGAGGAATGGGCCAAGATTGCAATAGAGAAGTGTCAGAAGCTTCTAAGCACCTCCAAGTAGCGTTTGTTGGTGGTTTTAAAGAATAAAAGATTCTGCACCAAATTTTACTTTTGGTGGTTGAGTAATTTTGAATCTGAATGTTTAGAGCCAATTTGATTTTTTTTTTTTATTATTCATCAACTTACGTTCTCTGAATTACTCAAATGTGACCCTGGACTACAATTTTTTTTTTTTTAAATAAATAAACCACATAAGGGTCAATACATAAGCTTTCCATTGATGCATGGTTTGTTAGGATAGGACAATATTTGGCCGAGATACGACTATTTGAATATATGGAATCTGATGGTGCAAAAAATCTAAATATTGAGAAAATCGCCTTTAAAGTTGTCCATATGAAGTTCTTAATAATGCATATTACTCATCAAAAATTACGTTTTGATATATTTACAGTAAGAATTTGCAAAATATCTTCATGGAACATGATCTTTACTTAATTTCATAATGATTTTTGGCATAAAAGTAAAATCAATCATTTTGACCCATATAATGTATTTTTGTCTATTGCTACAAATAAACCCCAGCGACTTAAGACTGGTTTTGTGGTCCAGGTTCACAAATGTGTATGAATGAGCTTTCTCTAATAGTGTACTGATGTTTTTATTAAATTGTTTTTAGAAAATAAAAACAATTTGTTTTCTGCAGCAAAATGTCTTGCAGGTCAATAATTTTGATTGCAACTGTAAATATTTATTAATATATTAATTATTTCAAATCTTAAATAATAATAATATGAAGTAAATATATATTTTTGTGAAAGTTTTCGTTTTCTCTCCATCAGGGCCAGTCAGTCTGCAGAAAGAAAAGCTAATGTCGGCAGCAGAGGGAGTCAGAGATTCTGTTTCTCATCTTGTCTCTTCTGTGAGGACCATCAGTTTGGCATGATAGCAGCCAACCACGGGTAGCAAAATAACTTTCCCTTACTTGCAACCAATACACACCAATTTCCAACTCTCATAAACAAAGGGAAAGTACACCCAAAAATGAAAATTCTGTCATTAATTACTCACCCTCATGTCATTCCAAACCTGTAAGACATTCTTCTTCGGAACACAAATTAAGATATTTTTGATGAAATCCGAGAGCTTTCTGACCCTGCATAGACAGTAACGCAACTATTACATTCAAGGCCCAGAAAGGTAGTAAGGACATCATTAGAATAGTCCATGTGACATCAATGGCTCAACCAAAAAGTATTCTCATAGCTTCATAACATTACGGTTGAACCACTGATGTCACATGGACTATTCTAGTGATGTCCTTACTACCTTTCTGGGCCTTGAATGTGGTAGTTGCGTTGCTGTCTTTGCAGGGTCAGAAAGCTCTCGGATTTCATCAAAAAATATCTTGTGTTCCAAAGATGAACAAAGGTTTGGAATGACATGAGGGTGAGTAATTAATGACAGATTTTTCATTTTTGGGTGAACTAACCCTTTAAATGAGAAGTCCACTTCCAGAACAACAATTTACAGAAAATGTACTCACCCCCATGTCATCCAAGATGTTCATGTCCTTCTTTCCTCAGTCGTAAAGAAATTGTCTTTTTTGAGGAAAACATTTCAGCATTTTTCTCCATATAATGAAATTATATGGTGCCCCAAGTTTGAACTTCCAAAATGCAGTTTAAATGTGGCTTCAAAGATCCCAAATGTGGTTGTAAACGATCCCAGCCAATGAAGAAGGGTCTTATCTAGCGAAACGATCAGTTATTTTCATAAAAATAATACAATTAATATACTTTTTAATGTTAAATGCTTATCTTGTCTTACTCTCCCTGAACTCTGTGTATTCTGGCTCAAGACAGTTAGGGTATGTCGAAAAACTCTGATCGTATTTTCTCCCTCAAATCATTTCAAAATCACCCTACATCGCTGCAGAAGTACCCAGTCTTTGCAAAGTGAACATGCAAAGAAGATCAAACACCCTTAACAAAAAAGGTAAAACAGCGATATAGAACGATTTTGAAGTTGAGGGAGAAAATACGATCAGAGTTTTTCGACATACCCTAACTGTCTTGAGCCAGAATACACAGAGTTCAGGGAGAGCAAGACAAGACGAGCATTTGACATTAAAAAATACAGATCGTTTCGCTAGATAAGACCCTTCTTCATCGGCTGGGATCGTTTACAACCGCATTTCGGATCGGTTGAAGCTCAAACTCGGGGCACCATATCAGTCCATTATATGGGGAAAAATCCTAAAATGGTTATTTAAAAGAGTTTTTAAAACAAAATTATATAGAACACACATACTACAGCTATGAACATTTGTAGCCCTGAGACAAGCAGAAAAAAACAATATCCCCATTTCAGATGATTTCACATGTGCATGTAAGTTGAAAGACATGATGTAGGACACAAAAGAGAAAACTAATCTTGAAGAGGCAGAAGTTCACAGTCAAATATTGGACACTGATACCACTACCACTAAATTTATAAAATCTAGTATCTAATAGTAAGTGATGTCATTCATCCTCAGTTAATGTGTGATTTCATAGTGAATTTTATATACTGTGTTTTTAAATTGATTTTAATATTAGACATTTCAGATGTTTTTTTTATGTAATACTTCATGTGTTTGGAATCAATTCTTTTTATTAAAAAATTCTGGATTTTGAATTAGATTATGAACAAAAAAGATCTCCAAGATGAAAGTTTTTTCAAGTTTTTTTATTATCATTATTTGTGGTTTTGGCAATGTTTCCATGGGAACATGAGATGGCTGTAAAAGGGCTCAGGGTTTAGAAGATGAGTTCAAAAACCTGATGGTGTAGATCAGTGATGGTATAGAAAAACACCCTCTCTCTCTCTCTCTGCTCTTATTCCAGCGGCTTAGCCCCAAACTAGAGCTCCCTCTACTGAAACAGCCCTATTCGCTTAATAATATCAATTCATATCACAAGTGCCTCAATTATGCTGTCCCACACAGATGACAATGACATTTTCATTTTCAGAAGCTGAGATTTTCATAGAAACATTCATTTTAAGTAATCAGAAGCTTATTATAATGTCAAACATAGATGGCCGAGCATATAAAAGACTGCCTTATTAATAATCCGCTAGCTTGAGATCAATTTCATTGTGAGTCTCATTTGAGAATTCTTTACCAAACCGTAGGGTTTGTGCAATGTTTCCCCTTTGCATAGTAAGTAAATGTTAACTGTTTTTCCTTTGACATGCAGATACCTTGAAAAGCGCAGCAGGCTGTGTGGGCTCCGCCCCCAGTGCAGTTACATCATGCAGCTCTCTGATTGGCCAGTGAAGGCATTCAGGTCAGGGCAGACCCTACAGGGCCCAGACAGTTTAATTGTTTTTTTTTTCTTTTTCTTTTTTTCAAGGGGAACAGTAATTGACGTCATTAGGCATATATAACAGTGGTGATTTCATCATGCAGCAGTATACGCTGCTGGCCAAATGGATTGATTTTTTACTTTTTTGTTTGGGTTTCTTTGTTTCATTAATACTACAGAAAATGCCTGCAATATAACATGCTGAAATAACAAAAAAAGGGTAAAGTTATGCCTTGGAAATGTCTGTCCGATATGGGTCCCTCTTTTAGGACGTCGTCATTTAGCCCATTGAACCTACTGGAACTTCAAATCATTCTTTTTTTTTTTTTTTTTTTTTTTAAATTAACAATATGTTTGTCTTGCATTGGTGTCCCTCCTGTGCCATGCGAGGTCCACAGCTAAAGCTGGTCATGCCTGGGTCGTAACCGGAGGTCGGGACGTGTAAACAGGAAGTCATGCCCCGATGAGTGGTACCATCCACTACCAGTTATCAGGGTTGCTAAACGGCTCAGTGTGGATGCTCAGGGCCAAGGGGCAAAGGAACGGGGGCAGCGCTAGAGAAGCAGTTCTACGTGATTTCGGATGAAAAATGTTCGACTGTACGGTCCCTTTCTTCTCTCGCTTTCTGTCCTTTTTTTATTCAAGTAACGCCAACGCCGTCGGCAGCGGCGTCAGCGGCAGGAGAGGGTACAGTCCGGCGGGTTCTGACCGAACCCAGGGGTGCACTATAGGCAAGGATGCAGTTCTCATAGCCTTTAGATGGCACTGGCGTTAGGGTCATATCGTCTTTTCTTGACATTTCTTGGTGATGAGGACAGACAGGACAAAACAAACGAGAGGGGGGTTAGTGCAGGCAATGCCAGAGACATCAACATACAATTTGCTGCCCATCTTGCCGCCTTAACCCGCAGCAACCACGTGGTGGTCGTTTCGTCAGCTTCGTAATCAATTCGAATCATTTATTGAAATGTTTAGTCGCCGTCGGGTTGCGGCGGGTAAAAACGGCGGTTCTTAGCAGCGACAAGGAGGGACACAGAATGTCCCTCCGCTGACTGCGGGTGAGTATGTGTTAGAAAGACAACAAGGGATGTGGAAAAAGAACATTACCTCCTGTGAGAAAACACGGACATAGACATAGAAAACAGCAAGAAAGAGTATACAACATCGAGGGTCAGAAAAGGACGTCACACCCACAACATGAACGACGACGATACCACCAGGAACAACAAGAAAGGCAACAAGAACTGCAACAACACCAACAACAACAGGGGTTTGACACAACCTCCCCGTAGCGTGGCTTGATGTGGGGCATCCCAGCAGTTTAACATGCACCTGTCCATAGAGAGGTTAGGTGGGAGACGCCACTATCGCTGTGTAGGGGGGGGGTGACTGGGGTAGCATGCAGGTGCAGTGCAGCGCGTGTGTCTGTACCAGGTCTCTGTGAAGCAGGCAGTAAAGGCAGCGGTGCCGGGCGAGTCCGGGTGGGGGGTGAGGGCTCTTGCTCTGTTCTAGGTTTTCAGGGGGGCCCAGGGCCTTCCGGGAGATAAGAGGGCGTGGCAGCCAGCCATGGCACAAAGGCTGCCTACGACACAACCTCCACCCCTCTCCGCTCAAACTCTCACCCTTTCAGACAACGGAGGGGGGATTGAGAGAGAGATCACGGCGAGGAGAGCGGGTCAGAAAGTCGTCATCCCTGCCCACCCCGTCCCGCCCCAACAACCCACCCCGCTTCTCAAAGCAAGGAAAACAACAAACACCCCTCCCCTCCCTTCACTTGAGGTGAGCCCAGCCTTTGTGCGATGCTCTGATAGCACTCCGCTTTAGCTCTGGCTTGGTGCCAGTCCGCATGCAAACTCTAAATGGGCTCAGTCAAGATGCTATGTGCAAACGAGCATGCTGCGGTGAGCTAAGTCCTCTTGGATGACCTCCAGATCTCAAAGCTTAGCTTCCCAGAACTTGCTCCTAGTTGGGTCTACGCTGGCCATTAGAAAGCTTTTACATGTCCTCAGACAAACAGTTGCTAATCTACATTCAGATACTGTTTTTCAACCAAATGCATTTGTCGACAAGTTTGATGTTGCACACATTTACTGGAATCTTTAAAGCTACACTATGTAACTTTCAACCTTCTAGCGGTTGAAGCATAAAATGTTACTTCTGGAGGACATTTTTTTTTGA
The DNA here is from genome assembly GCA_036247105.1 of Cirrhinus mrigala. Taxonomy (NCBI): domain Eukaryota; kingdom Metazoa; phylum Chordata; class Actinopteri; order Cypriniformes; family Cyprinidae; genus Cirrhinus; species Cirrhinus mrigala. The sequence continues at coordinate 9,616,824 of CM070012.1, forward strand.
GTTTTGCTATTCTGCACAGACTAAATTGATTGCCTACGGCACTTCCAAATAATAAACCAATAAGCAATGAAAGAAATATGGATATCTGAAAATACGTCCTATGAGCAGGTAAGTAGCCTATTTGCAAGGAGTTGTTTTAAAGAGAACCCCAGGTATTAAGACTCGTATGGCTTAATATAACATAAATGGTGACTCTTAAGGCCGGGACACACCAAACCGACTTTAAAGGCACAATATGTAATTGTTCGCCGCTAAAGGGTGCATATTCGAAACAAACAAAGAACCAAAGGTGTAGTTTGATGACACCGTGAGTATGGAAACATGGGAGTTGTAATCTTCATCCCCACAGCCGATGCAATCCGTCGAGACTCGGGAAGAAATCGTGTTTAAGATAATGTATTAAAGACTTATTGAGGTCACTGTTGTATGAAGTAGGGTGGGCTGAAAGTCGTGGAAGTGAAATGAGGTCGCTGGAGCAATTGCTAATGAAGGACGAGCACAATCCATGGCTCGAAAGCAGCGGAGCTTTTATTATGCCACAGTCGACCGCTTCTGCTCCTTCCGGTCATGTGTATATGAGGTAAAACAGAGCTGTTTTATCATACTAGATATATTCGAGTGTGTTTAAAGTTCTGTTATAATGCTACTCTGTGTGTTCGTTACCTGTCTAATAAAATGCATGACATATTAAATTGTCTTTGGGGTTTCCGTGTTACACTAGTTAAAATTGCTTATTTCTCTGGATTTAAACATTCTTGGAAACATTTGGGATAATGTAAGTACACAAGTTAGCAAAAGACTGTTCTAGTTGTTCTGGGATATTTTAATAAAATATCGTACATATTTTGCTTTTAAGAACTAGCGGTGACAAAAGTCGATGGTGTTGTCACTTCGCATTGGCAGCGTCTGGACCAAAAAGATGTGCTTGAACATCACTCAAACTACAGCCGACTGCAAACTAACATGTGCATTCTGAGCTTGCGTGAGAGGAATTAACTGTCTATATCAGCAGCTATCAATGGTAAATGTTTGTTATTCAAAAGGAGAAACCGAAACAAGGATATACGACATATACACAGGTATACGAAATGTAAACAAAACAGCACTCACTTACCATTTTGCATATTTGTTATACTGAGAGCTACTGGTGCTACCTGTTGCTATTTTTACTAGGGCTGGGAATCGATTCTTAAGCATTGGGAATCGAGAGTCGATTCCAAAGTTTGTAATCAATCCCATCAAGGGGAATCGACTCCTCATTCAGAGCAGTTTTCAGTTCAACAAATTTTATCTATGGGTGACTCTCAAACGGAGGGCTGCATCCTACGAATGCTGCATTTCTTAGTTGCTAAGTCATCAAACATCGCTGAATGTCATTTCACAAAAATAAACTTAATGAAAAGTCGGTACTGATCTCATCTGAGTTTGAGGATGCAGCCTTCCGCTTGAGAAGCAACAATTAATTTGGCTCTTGCTCACTAATAGTGATTAGAAGTCTGATTCTTTTCCACAAAAAGGTTAGTTTGGATAGATTGTTTTAATGAACCAGTTCAAAAAACTATTAAGAATTTATTTTACGGTGGAATTGGCTCATGTTGTCCACAATTTTGAGCGCTGCATGACAAAATAGTTTATAGTTTGCTAATTTTGTGCAAAGCATACTGTTAAAGTAAACATCATTCAACTGTGCATATATATTTTAGACACATCATGTCTTGTTTTATTCATGCAATAAACATATGTCCCTGAGCTGTGGGCTATGACTAATTTCATGGGCAATGCAGACAAAATTACAATTTAAAATTAGTAATTTTTACCGATGAAGCTTCATATTATGAGAAGGCCACTTTCTACGACCTTTATATCCTGCAGTCATTGCAAAATTAGATTCCTCCAATCTAAAAAACAAGAATCAAAAAAGAATCGAAAACTGATTCTTGGAATTGAATCCCACTGATTCCAGAACCATAGATTGGATCAATTCCAAAAATTTCGCAATCGAACAGCCCTAATTTTTACTGCAACACAGCTCGGGAAATGAAATACTGATTTGATGTTGCATTGTGCTGCTTTTGGTTGTAGTTTTCAGTCGAAGGGCAACAAGAGAAACAAAGTCTTCACTGCTTTACTAGCAATAAGAAGAGGAGAAAACAGTGGGAAGATGGCTATGGATGAAAAAATCTTCCTAAAGACCAGCGTCTTTGTTCTTTCGAGCTGTGGTCTATTAAAAGCCTCAAAGGCATCAGGGCTACAGTGGAGAGAACAAAAACACAGGTCTTTAGGATGTTTTATTCGTCCACAGTCATATTCCCATTGCATTCAACTGAAAATTACAACCAAAAGCCACGCAATGTGGCATCGTATCAGTATTTCATTTTTTCTCAGTTGTCTTTCGGTAAAAATAGCAACAGGTAGTGCCAGTAGCTCAAAGAGTGCAACCATTTGACGTCATTAAAATAATGATGCCCCCACAGTCCAAAATATGTATAAAACGATGTGGATTTTTTAAATAATGTAAATCTTACATGGGTTTTCTACTACATATTTCCATAAGAGACATCATTTATGTTATATTAAGCCATATGAGTCTAAATACCCGGGGTTCCCTTTAAATTAACGTTACAAAAGATCGGTAATGCTGACATGAGAAATAATTGATACTCATATCAGATAAGGCAAAACGGTGGCTACCTGCCTAGTAGGCTATCTAACTCTTTTAGAGACTGGCATTGTTTGATACATAAGATGCTCAAACTAAACCTATTTCTAAAAATCAAGGCTAGTGTTGATTTTTTTACGCTTTCATTTTTTGCTCACAAACTTTTTTCAGTACGAGGTTTGTTTATTGTGGCCTGACCATCTTTGTTTTATTTACAGATATAATGTAAACACAGATTAATGTCTGAACTATGCGGTTTCCTGTAAAATTTGTCCTGACCGTTTTAAATTCTGCTAACATCAAACACAAAAAAGTTACATAGTGTGGCTTTAAGTAAGCATACAATGTTATTTTCTCCAACAGTTCCCACCTTCTTACTTAAACGGTTCATGGAATTAATGATATTATATATGTTATAAGTGCAAAAAAGGCTACACATCAATCTTTTTGATAATGTCATAAATTCATAACTGTCATTACACATCTTGCTCAGTATCCATTTTATCATTTTGCTCGCATGCATGTCAAGCGATGGGCCAGTCTGCACGAGGTTCTGCTACAGTCTACAGAGCTCTAAACCAACTGGGTTAGATGTCTAGACTTGAACTGTATTTTGGTGGTTGAGAGATGTAGCCAGATCATTCTAGTGGCTCATTTTTCTTGATTGGTTTTCCATCCAGCTAGCATGCACTAATCTGCTGTCACCTGTGAAGAACGTATTAGCATACTCAAGAAAATGTTACGTTTAAACAACTTACAATGACATATATGGTTACAGAAAAAAATGACAAATTACACTTATAGTCCCAAGCACTTTAAATGATGACCTAGTTTTAGTATCTGTTGTCTGTAGCAGAAGCCCAGGCCCTTGTGTATGTGTGAATGTGAGTGTGTAGTGGTAAGTGTTGTGTGCATGTATGCGAAAGTGTGTGTGAGAGTGTGTGAGTATGTTTAAGTGTGAGTGAGCCTGTTCCAGGCTGGCAGGCAATAGGAGGCATGCGGTGCAGCTCTTACTTAAATCCCCATCCCGTCCCCCCCAGCACTATGGCTGCCATCAGGATGGCCCCTGCGATGGAGCCTATGATAAGGTTGGTGGCGCTAGGACCTGTAGAAGGGCATGATGGGAGAGAAACATGATGTAAGCTGCAGGGGGCACCTGCACAGCATGCAGGGTTTACACATCAAATGCTGGACTTCACTTATGTTATACACTCTTTCAGTCATGTGAGTATTCAGGATGGGAATAATCCGTAGGGTAGATTACGCTCAACTTACCCTTGATAGCATAGTGTGTGTGTGGGATGTTATAGGACATGGGTATGGAGAATTTAGGGGCTGGAGATTTTGGCACAGGGGAGCGGCACAAGTAACTGAAGGTTTGTAAGGTAAGATCTTAAAGCACCGAGGTGTTTTGAGCTACGCTACCAATACAGGACTGACGAAAACAAATGCACAGACACACAAAGAAACACTAACCCACAAACACACTCACGGTGAACTTTCACCCACTCGCGCACACACGTCGGACCTAGTTAGAGTGGAATATTTAGCTCAGCTCAGAAGTGGGCCAGTTCTGAGGGGATTTTGTGTCAGTTAAGAGACATCTTATGTCAACGTCAGTCCAAGTCATCTCATGTTTTTCCACCTTCCTCGTCTTGTTCTTCATTCTTGATCCTCTTTTCTCACTTTGAAACTTTTGTTCTGTGTTAATGCCCCACATGGACCAGAAAGGGAAGCACCGCAACACTCCATTAACACAGGGTGATAATAAAAATATCCATGATAATAGCAGCCAAGGGAGAGGAGAAAATAAGAGATATACCAATCAATCAGTCCGATTACACAACGAAAATTACAAGGCACCATCACATTCAACACAACGGACAAAGCCACTGGGAGAACACGTACACACAACCGCACGTACACGCGCACACACAGGGGATCACAGGATCTCCCTCTTGCTGGGGGAGTGGCATTAAAGGGTTAAGAGGTGCTTACTCTATTCCCCACCCTGTGCCTCCAAAAATCACCCCCAGGGCCAGAATGGTCCCTGCCACTGCCCCTATCAGCCTGTTTGTGGCCACGCTCACTGTGCAGAGGAAATAGGGGTGATTCAGCAGAGAAAATGTCACTCAAGACCCCAAAAAATTGTACACGTACTAGTGTTGTGGGAAAAGTCACATTATCAAAATGGGCACCTACAAAAAGCAGTGATCTTTGGAAGTGGCTTTGCAGTGGATTGGAGTTAAGGTGTGTATGCATCTGAGGGTTAGGCTGTAAGTTCTGTGTATGTATATGGGAAAGTTTTTTTTAGGTTTAAAGAGTTAAGAGAGGTCACGAACCCTTGGGACCCGGGTCCTCGATGACGGGCGGCTGTTTTGGGGGGTCGTGCATGCTGCAGTCCGTCCCTGCCCATGTAGCATCACAGGTGCAGGTTGCTTCATTATTGCACACCTGAAAGATGATAAAGAATCAGAAAAAAATGAAAAGCACTATCATTGATAATGTTTAATACATTGGTGTTAATGGTGCTGTAAGCCTCAGGTTAATCTTGAGATTCACTAGACGATTTTCAAATTTTCACTGATTTTAAAACCAAGGGAGAACCGATTTTTAGCCTTAATATTTGGGTGACGTTCCTTCTCAGTACTCTACTTTCTTGGCATGTTTGTGGCTGCCAAGTTTCAGCCATTGAAGCCTGTAACCTGCAGTAGGTGACGCTTGCTCACTCTCATTGGCTATCGCGGGTACCACGTAATTGTAAAGACACCACACAATAGAGGATTTTTTGGACAAAAAATCGTTTGTTACAAGCCTTGAATCAAGCCACGATCATTTGAGCGTGCAAACTGGCCTTAAAATCAGCCTTAAAATATATTAAAGTGTGTAGCCAGTCTGGATTATTTCTAATTTTATGGGAAAAAAGTATCTATTAATTGTCATTGTGCTGAATCTTTTTTATGAATTAAATTGAAAATGTTTATCTTCAGGTTTCATAAATACAGTAATGTTTAACAATATTTTCTAATGTCACGCTTACCAATTTTTCTTACACTATAAGAAATGGTCTATAATATACAGACTATTGTTTAATGTTTTGTGTTTGGTAAAAAAAAATTTAATGTTGTTGAAAATTTTATGCTCACAAAGGCTGCATTTATTTAAACAAAACAGCAATATTGTGAAATAATATTCTGTTTTATAGTCTGTGTTCTGTTTTAATATATTTTAAAATATAATTTATTCCTTTATTTGTGACCCTGGACCACAAAACCAGTCATTAGGGTTTTGGAAACTGAGATTTATAGATCATCTGAAATTATCTGAATAAATAAGCTTTCCATTGATGTATGGTTTGTTAGGACAGGACAATATTTGGCCGAGATACAACTACTTGAAAATCTGGAATCTGAGAGTGCAAAAAAAATCTAAATATTGAGAAAATCACTTTTAAAGTTGTCCATATGAAGTTCTAGCAATGCATATTACTAATCAAAAATTAAGTTTTTATATATTTATGGTAGGAAATGTAAAAAATATCTTCATGGAACATGAAACATTTATTATTACCAATGTTGAAAGCAGTAGTGCTGCTTAATATATTTGTGATGAAACTGTGATAGAAAGGTCAAAAGAACAGAATTTATTTTAAATCTTTTAGAAATCTTGGGAAAAATGTAAAAGTCTTTACTGTCACTTTTGATAAAATCAACACACCCTATTACACCAACTATTAACTTCTGTAAAAAAAAAAAAAAAACTAACCCCAAAATTTCAAACAGTACTGTAACTGCCTTTATATTTTAGGAAGGAGGTCACTCGCAAAGGGATTGCCATGTTTGAGATGCCTTGGCATTGAAAGGTGTGAAAACCCCATGTGATTTCAGCAGTTTTCAGCCAATTTCAAAACGCACTCTCCAAAAGACAGTCTTCCCAAGACATCTCAACAAACAAAATGTCTGCAAATCCCAAAACACAAAATGGTCCACAGGCAGACAATAGCTATGTTTCCATCAGCCTGTTTTTATGTGCATTTTAAAGTACCACATCAGAAACGAGTGATGGAAATGCCAAAATTTAAAAAATAATTTGAATCCCTTAATTTGCAAAAAAAATTTTAGGCTAGCCAGGGGTGGTTTTTTAATTGTGTGAAAAAAGGTTAATGCGAATAATAGGAGATGGAAACGCATTTTGCTAATAAATTCCTCCACAAGCACCAAAAAAGTCATGTGACTTTGCGCTATGGGGCGAGATAAACTGACTAACCAGCAGACTGATCTCATTGCACAGAAGTTATGGTCATTCTGAAATGCCAAAGCAAAGCCTGTCATCAAAGTATTTTGTTATAATTGCCTCCTAGAACTGTCTTACTAGACTTAACAAACAGCAGGCATCCGCCTCCGAAAGCAGTGATTGCATTGTTTCGTCTGCTCTCTCTGAGGCGCAAGTAATTTATTATACATTAAAATTATTATATTCAGTGGCTTCTCCTACTTTTCTTAGTGATAATTAGTGCCAGTTTATCAGGAAGTGATGATTTTCTTCTTTTGACTCGTTGGATGGAAACAGTGCTTATTCACAAATGTTTTATGCAATATTCCAATTTTGCGCATAAGTTAAATTTGCAACTTTGGATGGAAACTAAAGCTGCATGATTCTGGATAAATCAATTTTTTTGTCTCAAATAGAGATCATGATTCTCCCACGACTCTAAACTAAACAAAATAATGTATGACAAAATATTACAGCTGCAGTCTATTTTAAAAGTGTTTAATTAATTTAAATTAATTATTAAACATTTTAATATATATGTATTTAAAATATATTTAGCACACCAATTTTTTTATATTAAAATTATGAAAAAGTGGTTTGAATGAATGATATGACTCACTCATAAATACTTAACTTGTTTCATTACTGGAAGAATCAGCGTTTTTGAACAAATCTCTTGAATGAATGATTCAATGACAAACTCATTTTGTAACAGTCACGATGCAATCGACACAAACATTATTTGAAGCGTCAGTTACTTTTAAAAGGGGATTCTTCCCAGTATTTCTGTGGTAATATAAATTATAAGACAGAAATAATACTGTGTATTTGAAAAGACTGTTTGTGAAGCTGTTTTTTTACTTAAACATGGTAACTGTCTGCTCTGTCAACGGCAGCGCGAATGCTGATTTGAATGTTCCGTTATGATTTTTTCAAAGGTTTAACAGACACGGTGAATCGTTGTCATTTAAAAATGATCGCACAGGTGTTTGAATCAGATTTACAGCAGATTTAAGCACAATTAAAATAAAAATCAACCCCCTTCTTATAGATATTGGATACCCATGACAATGTGTTATTTTCAGTTGTTGTGAAATAGATTGTCATTCCTCTGGATATAAACTGAATGCAGGGGATGAATTAAATCCCTGCCATTAAAATTCTGGATTAAATTTCTAATTGGATTTGAGTGGATTTTTGGCTTTGGTGGGTTGGAAAATAGAATTATTTTCAAAGCTGACTGTGGTGTGAGATCCATCTAAGCCGCAGAGAGTGTCAGATGGTGCTCACTCACGCCGTGAGAAGAGCAGACTCGGCCGCCCGGGCCAGACGGACAGGCTGTGAGGTTCAGGGAGGAGATGGGTAGACATTTCCGCTCAAGGCACATCATAGAGGGGCCACACGGCGTACCATCTTCCACATACCCTAGATCAGTGTCATCATCCAAAAGCACGTGTCCCCCACTACAGAAGAAGGAGAAATAGAAAACGGTAAAAAAAAAAAAAAGTATTTCAGGAGTTTTGTTAAAGCACCCACCTTTTTCTTCAACACAGAAGTAAATGGTTAATGCAGTAAATGGTAAAACTGTTTGCACTACAATCCAGTGTGTTTCTTAATTAAGATAATACATTAAAATAATTTGGTAAGACACACCCATGTGCAATATCAAGTGGCAAGACAAGCTGTTTTGTGCAGCTAAAAATAGCTGGACGCAGATAAGACCAGAAGCCAAACCCATAACATTTACAGATGGATAATGGGTGATTATTTGGAGAGATCCAGGAACAGACCTGCAGTCCACCAGTCGCCCCTGATGGTTAAATGTGGTGGGAGTGACGTCGCCTTTCAGGGTCCCGATCCTCGGGATTCTCCCAGTGTTAGTGCACAACAGGTACCCGCAGAACACATCGCTGTAATGCCACAGGATTTAGAAAGTATTAGAAATGTTATGAGATTATGTCTAGACGGTAACCATTGTTCTGCAAATTTCATGTGGGATTCACATACAGATATTCACAGTATTTATTGCTAGAGCAAGCATTCCTTACACCCACAGAGATCAAGTTGCTGTTGATATTATCAGTAACTTATGATAAACACATGAGTACACAATGCAAATAAAACAAGACTTTTAACACAAATAAGTACCAGTGCTGGGCAACGATTAATCGTGAATAATCAAAATAAAGTTTTTTGTGTACATAATATATTTGTGTGTATATTTATTATGTATATATAAATACACATGCATGTATATATTTAAGAAAAATGTTGTTTATATATTAAATACATTTATATCTAATAATTATATATACATTTATATAATAATTTATATAAATATATAATGTAAATACATGTAAATATTTTCAGAATGTATACTGTATGTGTGTGTCTTTATATATACATAATAAATATACACAGTTCACACACACATTTATTATATATAAACAAAAATTTGTATTTTGGATGTGATTAATCGCAATTAATCGTTTGAACAGCACAAATAAATACCCATGCCAATCACTGGTGATGGTAAATATGGAGTTTATCAACTGGGTTTGCAAGGGTCCATAAAAGAATTTCAGGGGGCTGAAAAGCTAGTAATTCATTAAATGTAATGTAAAATTTAAATAAATGGGGCTGCACAACTAATCAAAATAAAATGTAATAATATAAGTATAGTCTGTTGTTAAACTTGTGTGGTTTCGGCAGGAGAAATATAAGATTTTTTAATATGAGAATAAATGAAGAGTTTGGTTCCAAAACGCGATAAACGCCATTTTTTACAAAACTGAGTTCCTGCCAAAATCAGTATTGAATCTGGTCGCTATTGAAAAGGCAATTTTTAATTTTAATCATTTTTGCAAAATGCGATGTCCGCAGTGTTATTCTGTCATGTTTTCTTCCTATCTTTCCAAACCGCGACAAACGCCAGTCTCCCTTCTCTGCAGAATGCAATACATCCGCTCAGCCAATCATCCTAGTTTCAACGTTGAATAATGTATCACAGACATATCTGACGAATCCTTTCATAAACAAAGTGTATAAAGAGTGTAAATAAGAGATTCATTGTGCAGAGAGTGTGAGATCATGATTAACTAAGATGAGTGACAGCTTTTAATTATTTTTAAGGGAGTTTGTAAATAAGATACTGATTTAATACAACAGTTAAATAAACAAGAAGGTAATATTAAGTGACTAACATTGACTATAACACTATTGTCTGATTTTGCTCTATTTCGTCGAAACAAAGTCACAAATGAGGCGCTGCGCATCTCCATTCAAACACAGCTGCGTTTCCTTTATGAATGAATGCACGTTTTTAAACAGATCTAGCGAGTCAATGAATCAATTATAGTTTCAGTTTAATTTTTAAAGTATCTTCTTTTCAGTTATTTAAATCATATAAAATTTCTATATTCAAAATTTTATACTTAAAACATTAACCTCAACATGAATTTATGAATTCGATTGCACGCATGCCACCTCTGAGCCTCATTAAACATATAAAAAAACACAGACAAGCCACTTTTGTGTTCTTCTGTGCCACCTCTGCAGTACAAATTAATTTTGTTAATACTGATTTCATTTGATTGGCAACTTATTCTTATTCTGTTGTTTTAATTAGAAATTTTAAAAAGCTTATAAAATATATATATATATATATATATATATATATATATATATATATATATATATATATTTAAAATTTGACATAAAAGATGACATACTTTTAATAATGTTAAAAAATGCCATTACAAAGATAAAAACAAAATTTCCCTCTAATTCAATTAAAGGAGTCAAATGTCACCTCGTAATGGGAAGGGTAATTTTTTATCAGATTTTTTGATTACTAATTAGAAGGTGCTCCTAAAATTTTGACTGTGCTCCTGAATTTTTTAAGTTAGGCGCACAAGTGCTCCTCAAAAGAAAAATAAGTGTAGAGACCTGATGGAAAAATTTTGTGGAAAAAAAATCTGTTTTTATAATAAATCTATGAAAATCAAAATCTGGATTTGAATTTTTAATGTTATTATAACCTAAAGAGGCTATGTGAAAGTTTGAAACAGAAAATAGTGGTTTTCATCTTGCCACAAAAAACATTTTTACTCAAATGAATCAAAATGGATTTACAGCATTTTGGAACCAAAGTCTTCAAATGTTATATCACTGTTGAAATAGTCATACCTGGCAAAATATTTTTTGGCCACGTTGTGCAACCCTATATAAAAATAACTGGGAAACCATTGGGAAAAAATATTTTTGTCTGTTTACCTGCAAGTCATTTGACAATTAACCAACATCAGAGAACATTCTATAATCAGATGAATCAGATTCTATGTTTCTTAACACAAAATGCACAGGAATTTAAATAATAAAAAAATGTAAATAAAATAAACTAAATAAAAAATCCCTTGTGCATTTAATATGCAGATCTTTTTTTCTCTTTTCCATGTTCCATTTACGTTTGCACAAATGACAGTATTTTGCGTGTGGATGATATTTTATTTTGCTTGTTGAGCATTGATGATAGTTAAATTCTTTCATACAAAGTCTGCAGATGACATTGTAATTGGATTGAACTTACACATCAATATTTATTCAAGAAGCCCTAATTCTAACATTGCTGTACCAGAACGCCATTACTGGGTGTACCTACATAAACTTAAAGAGACACAAAGTTTTCAATGCTTTCCATTAGTTTCAGCAGGCACTAAAGAAGACAGTAAAGAAGCATTAACAGCAAAGCACATGCCCGAGAATTTTGCAGAACAAGAGCCGCCATCTAGACTGACCTGGTTTTGTACCGTATTAAAGTTTCATGCTGCCGCATATTCCTGCTCTCCAAATAATTGGGGGAACTGACTCACTGTTTGCTGCAGGGCACCCATTTGTCTCCATCTCTCCCACAGTTCCCCTTTTCTGTCCCCTCTGTATTTAACTTCTCATAGCAGTGCTTCTCTGACCCTCCAGCCTCTGAGAGAAAAGAAACAGACAGACAGCAGCAGGAGAAAAGAACGAAAGGAGTGAGACAGAGAAAGAAAAAAGAGGAAAAACAAGCGAGAATGTATTAAAAGACAGAGTGGGTGGATTGGAGTTATTTTAAAGTGCCTTCTTTGGCAAGAACAGTTGAAGCACTCTGAAGGCATCAGCGTCACTCACTTGGACCCCAGATGTATTTGCACTGACTGTCCCGGGTCTTACATTCACCGCTGTAACAGCGACCCTGGAAGAGTAGAGGGTTTGATCAAAAATAGTCTAAATGTTGTTCTGCAACAAATAAAAAAAGCAATTTAAATATCTTTATATAGATGATAACATCTAACCTGATTGAGCTGACAAGAGTAGCCATCTTGCTTATGAAGATTAGGGGGACACTGTAAAAATAACAAAGGTATTTACAAAGCATTTTTGATTCAATGATAAAAATGAATTCAGAAAACAGTTTTCAGTTTTTTTTTAAACTACAGTTTAAGTCAAAAGTTTACACACACCTAGCAGAATCTGCAAAATGTTAATTATTTTACCAAAATAAGAGGGATCATACAAATTGCATTTTACTGTTCATTTAGTACTGACCTGAATAAGATATTTCACATAAAAGACGTTTACAAGTCCACAAGAGAAAATAGTAGTTGAATATATAAAAATGACTCTGTTCAAAAGTTTACATACGCTTGATTCTTAATACAGGGTTGTTACCTGAATGATCCACGGCTGTGTTTTTTTGTTTAGTGATGCATCGATTTTTTCCTTCTGGAGCATCAGTGAGCGTTTGAACCTTCTGTAATAGTTGCATATGAGTCCCTCAGTTGTCCTCAGTGTGAAAAGATGGATCTCAAAATCATACAGTCATTGCTGGACAGGGTTAAAATACCCAGAAATGCAGGAAAACCAAAGAATTTGTGGGACCTGAAGGATTTTTTTGAAGAACAGCGAGCAGAACTGTTCAAGACAAATGTTCACTCAAATGAACAACTATCACTAAACAAACAAACAAAAACACACAGCTGTGGATTATTCAGGTAACAACACAGTATTAAGAATCAAGTGTATGTAAACTTTTGAACGGGGTAATTTTATTAATTCAACTATTATTTTCTCTTGTGGACTATATGTAAACATCTTTTATGTGATATATCTAATTCAGGTCAGTACTAAATAAACATTAACGTGCATTTTGCATGATCCCTCTTATTTTGGCAAAATAATTAACATTTTGCAGATTCTGCAAGTTGTGTGTAAACTTTTGACTTCAACTGTATTTAGATCAACATAATCTAAAAAGGTTTAGTATTTTTAATGATATTTATTGAGATTTACTTAATGGATAGCAACTGACAACTGGACTATCAAAGTTAGTCCTTCAGCCATGCATAATTTATAGAAGTGTTAAAACTGCAGGCGGGCTGTCATTTAGTGAATAACATGCCTTCTGTTATGGCAGAAAGTGAAGCCTGGGGGTGTATTGTGTGAAACACCATCATCCCTGTAATTGTCATGTAGAAACTGTAGCATCGTCTGTATAAATTAATTAGTGGCTCATTGTAAGAAACCGGTGGCAGTTGTGTTGCCATGACTTACTGCACATATTATTTACAGAAAAAATAAGATACTGGGCATTCATCAAATTAACTCTCAGTTTAAAGGAGAAGTCCACTTCCAGAGCAATAATTTACAGAAAATGTACTCACCCGCTTGTCATCCAAGATGTTCATGTCTTTCTTTCTTCAGTCGTAAAGGAATTCTGTTTTTTAAATGAAAACATTTCAGGATTTTTCTCCATATAACAGACTGCTATGGTGCCCCGAGTTTGAACTTCCAAAATGCAGTTTAAATGCGGGTTCAAACGATCCCAAATGCAGTTGTAAACGAACCCAGCCGATGGAAGAAGGGTCTTATCTAGTGAAGTGATCGGTTATTTTCATAAAAAAAAAAATGTATATACTTTTTAATGTCAGAAGATCATCTTGTCTTACTCTCCCTAAACTCTGTGTATTCTAGCTCAAGACAGTATGGGTATGTCGTAAAACTCTTACTGTATTTTCTCTCTCAACTTTAAAATCGCACTGTTTTACCTTTTTTGTTAAGGGTGTTTGATCTTCTTTGCATGTTCACTTTGCAAAGACTGGGTCGGAACTTCTGCAGCGATGTAGGATGATTTTGAAATGATTTTTGAAGTTGAGGAAGAGAATGCGGTCAGAGTTTTTCAACATACCCTAACTGTCTTGAGCTAGAATACGTAGAGTTCAGGGAAAGTAAGAGGAGTGTTTGAGATTAAAAAGTATTTAAATTTTATTTTTTTAATGAAAATAACCGATCGTTTTACTAGATAAGACCCTTCTTCCTCGATTGCGATTGTTTACAACCGCATTTGGGATCATTTGAAGCCGAATTTAAACTGCATTTTGGAAGTTCAAAATCGGGGCACCACAGCAGTCCATTATATGGAGAAAAATTCCAAAATGTTTTCCTCAAAAAACACAATTTCTTTATGACTGAAGAAAGAAAGACATGAACATCTTGGATGACAAGGGGGTGAGTACATTATCTGTAAATTGTTGCTCTGGAAGTGGACTTCTCCTTTAATTTGTGTAATGCAAGGAAATAAATGAAAAAAAAAGTATTAATTTAATTGGTAAAAGATTGTTTTTCATGGGAATGTCAGAAAAATTTGCTTATTCATTGCCATTACAGTTTAATGAGCTATGTAGAAATTCTTCCTGCTCTGCCCTTTATACTTTGCCATATCCACTAATCCCCTTTTTTAATATTTGTAATGTTACATTTCAATTACAGACATCCAAAAAAAAAAAAAAAGAATAGAATTGAATGATATAGCAAGACCTGTCCTGAATCTCCTGAACAAGTCTCTGATATGTCACAATCATTTACAGCATATCGACAGCTGTATCCGCGTGGGTAGAACTGAAAAAGATGCGGGGGACAGGGATTGAGAGAAACAACTGATCAGTGCATTATAAGATACTCAGTAACACAAGATGGAGGAAGTTATGATGAATAATGAGGCAAAAGCAAAGTGTCTTACCAGGCATGTGCTGTTGCAGCAGGGGCCGTCACTGCAGTGCGCTCCGTTAGACAAAGAACATTTTTTACAGCAGTCTTTGTAGCACTCCTGCAAGAACAAATTAAATATGTGCACACAGACCAAAATCTATGTTTTGCTATTGTCTGTATGGGAGTATACTACCAGTCAGAAGTTTTTGAAAAGTAAGATTTTTAATGTTTTTAAAGAAGTCTCTTCTGCTCACCAAGCCTGCATTTAATTGATCCAGAGTACAACATAATCAGTAAAATTCAGAAATCTTTTTACTATTTAAAATAACTGTTTTGTATTTAAGTATATTTTAAAATGTAATTTATTCCTGTGATTTCAAAGCTGAATTTTTAGCATCATTACTCCAGTCACATGATCCTTTAGAAATCATTCTAATATTCTGCTCTTGTTATTATTATAACAAAAATTTGTCTAAAATTTTTCAGGTTTCTTTGATGAATAGAAAGTTCAGAAGAACAGCATTTATCTGAATTAGTAATCTCTGTAACATTATAAAAGTCTTTACCATCACTTTTGATCAATTTAAAGCATCCTTGATAAATAAAAATATTCAATTCTGTAATTTCTATTATTATTTCTAAACGGGGCTGCACAACTAATCAAAATAAAATCCAATAAAGTAAGTATAGTCTGTTGTGCCGTGTGGAGAACTTGAACTTGTGTTGGTTTCAGCTGGAGAAATATAAGATTTTTTAATATGAGAATAAATGTTATATCACTGTTGAAATAGTCATATATGGATAAATTCATTGTGATTTCACATTGTGATCATGTGTAATCCCCTTGTAATGTTACAAGAGCTTTTTAATTCAGATAAATGCTGATATTCAGATCTTTTTCCAAAAGTGTACTCAACTATTTTAAATATTGATGATAATAATAATATAAATAATAATAATAATAACAATAATAAAAATGTTTCTTGAACAGCAAATATTAGAATGATTTCTTATGTGACAATGAAGACTGGAGTAATGATGCTGAAAATTTAGAATTATATAAATATATAAATTACATATAAATAATTTCTACATTTATATGTAATAAATTACATTTTAAAATATATTTAAATAGAAAGCAGTTATTTTAAATAGTAAAAATATTTCACAATATTGTTGATTTTGCTGTATTTTTGATCAAATAAATACAGGCTTGATGAGCAGATGAGAATTCTTTAAAAAAAAAAACCATTAAAAATCTTTTAAAAACTTTTGATTGGTTAGTGTGTTTTATGTAAAAAAAAAATAAATAAAAAATAAAAAATTACCATTCGGGCCCCACAATCACACTCCTCTCCCACTTCCACATAGCCATTTCCACATTCTGTAACCTCAAAGAGCTGTCAACACAAAGCACAAGTTTTATCCAGCATCATGCCTAATATATGATGACTGTAGGTACTTGATTTTTGTTTGATGTCATCGACAGCCTGTCACAATACACACAAAAACCGATGACATTTGATCTCACTGACATCAAACCTGCTTCAGCATTTCAATTTCAGCTTTCTGTTGCAGACCCCTGTTTTTTGTGGGTTGCAGGTACATGAACAGAACAAACAGAAAGGCACGTAGATCCAAAAATAGATTAGTAGGAGTGTAAGATCCAAAAATAGGACAAAAACGTAGCATACATTTACAAAAAGAAGTGCAAACCAAGAAAACAAGATTTGTAAGAGAGTAACAATTAGAATAGAGGTGACACTCCCCATTTTGTCTTAAAGGAGTAGTTCACTTCTAGTACAAAAATGTACAGATAATGTACTCACCCCCTTGTCATCCAAGATGTTCATGTCTTTCTTTCTTCAGTTAAAAAGAAATTATGTTTTTTGAGGAAAACATTTCAGGATTTCTCTCTATATAATGGACTTCTATGGCGCCCCCGAGTTTAAATTTCCAAAATGCAGTTTAAATGCGGCTTCAAAAGACTCCAAACAATCCCAGCCGAGGAAGAAGGGTCTTATCTAGCAAAACAATTGCTTATTTTCTAAAACATTTACAATTTATATACTTTTTAACCTCAAATGCTTGTCTTGTCTAGCTCTGCGTGAACTGTGTGTATTCTGGTTCATGTAAGTTAGGGTATGTCGAAAAACTCACATCTTATTTTCTCCTCCAACTTCAAAATCATCGTACATTGCTGTTTTACCTTTTTTTTTTGTAAAGGGCGCTTGACCTTCTTTGCATGTTCACTTTGTAAACACACAATTTGTAGCAATGTAGGATGATTTTAAAATTGGAAGAGACAATTAGATGGGAGTTTTTCAACATGCCCTAACTGTATTGACCCGGATTACACAGAGTACACATGCGCATGGCAGAGCTAGACAAGAAGAGCATTTGAGGTTAAAAAGTATATCATATTTTATTTATTTTTTTTTAGAAAATGACAGATAAGACCCTTCTTCCTCGACTGAGCCATTTGAAGCTGCATTTAAATGCATTTTGGATGTTCAAACTCGCGGGCACCATTGAAGTCCATTATATCGAGAGAAATCCTGAAATGGTTAATACTTAACAAACAATTTCTTTACGACTGAAGAAAGAAAGACATGAACATCTTGGATAACAAGGGGGTAAGTACATTATCTGTACATTTTTGTACTGGAAGTGAACTACTCCTTTAGACACAATGGGGAGTGTCACCTCTACTCTAAATGTTACTCTGAACAGATTTGGAGGAATTTAAAATTACATCATTTGCTCACCAGTGGATCCTCTGCAGTGAATGGGTGCCATCAAGGATGAGAGTCCAAACAGCTGATGAAAACATCACAATAATCCACAAGTGATTCATACGACTTCAGTCCATTATTAACATCTTGTGAAGTGAAATGCTGCATGTTCGTAAGAAACAAATTCAACATTTAGCCATTTTAACCATTTCATTTTAATATAAATATGAGTTTATAATCTATAATAATGCTTCATCCAGTGAAAAAGTCCATCCCCAGTTGTTCTCTCACATCAAGATCCACCGACATATTTGTTTAGAACTGTTTTGGACTGTTTTTGCTTTTAAACGGTGCTTGATCTATACATATTTCTCTCCTGATTGAGACAAGATGACATTTTCACTGGCAATAAGCAATATTATGGATGGAGTACTTGTTTAAAGTTAAATCATCTTAATGCAGATGCAGCTTTTTGCTTCCCTGTTGAAAAATCCAGCATATGCTGGTTAGGTATGTTTTGAAGCTTGGATGCTGGTTTGAGCTGGTTTAAACTGGTCCTAAGCTGGGCTTGAGCAGGAGCTAGTTGCTTAGGACCAGCTAAAAACCAGCTTGAACCAGCTCATGACCAGCTAAGGACTAGCTTAAACCAGCTCAAACCAGCAGCCATGCTTCAAAACATACCTAACCAGCATATACTAGTTTTTTCAACAGGGTTTACAAGATGTTAATAATGCACTGAAGTGGTATGAACCACTTGTGGATTATTGTGATGTTTTTATCAGCAGTTTGGACTCTCATTCTGACGGCACCCATACACTGCAGAGGATTTATTGGTGATCAAGTCAAGTAATACATTTCTCCAAATCTTTTCTAAAGAAACAAACTCATCTACATCTTGGATGGCCTGATGGCAAGTACATTTTCAGCAAAGTTTCATTTTTGGGTGTCTGTCCTCTTTAAAAATGTTGAGTAATGAAAAAACCCTAATTTACATTTGCTTATTTATTAGCTGAAAAACAGAGGTGGTGATTGTCAAGCTCTAAAAAGCATGTTTTTGTCAAAAACATGATTGAAAATGTTGAAAATGTTGTGTTTCTGTGAGTTGTCCACACTATTCTTGAAGCCTACCTTGTTGGGTTTGTTAAACAGACATGAAGCACCACCTCTCAGAAGAAAGTTCCTGTAGTCAGTGATGCTGCATTTGGAAAACCTGCGTGGGTGTTGCACTCTGTGGAGGAGAACAGAGAAAAATAAACCTACGCAAATCAAGAAATATGACAGGAAACTAGAAGCTAACATGCCCGGCAGGTAGTCAGGAGAGGCTATAGAATAATGCGTGTGTTTAACGATACCCAGTGTCTTCCATTATACATCCCACCCATGAATCCATGCAGCCGCACTCCTCTGAGAGAACACAAGAGTGAGTGAGAAAGCCTGTGAGTTGACTTTAAATCCTCTTAAAAACTCTTACAGTAAACAAGTAAGAAATCCAGTAGTTTGACAGCAGGAGGTGAAACAAACTTACTCCTCCTGATCACAGGATCCCATTGGATACCCAGATTCTGTGCTAAGCTCTGAGAGAGAGAAGCAGCCATTGTCCATGTGCTGCCAAACTGAAAGAGAGGAACAGAAACAGCAGTGCATGACAGCTTAGATAAGAAGACACTTCATTTGTCAGGTAAGGTTTTACAGTAAATTGCCCAGTCTGTCTACCCAGAATGCTGCGTCAACCTTACCTCATTAACACCAATTCCTCTTCCTTTGGAACACACACCACCAATATATGCAACACCGCTTCGACCATAATGAAACGTCACATTCCTGCAAGCAGAAAGAGATCTTTATCATTGTCACCACTTCCCCTTTTTCTGTAACAGTATTACTAAATTATGGTATTCATTTGCATCATTTGTGCCAGAAATTTTCAGTTTTTATTAACCGTAAGCTTAACAGAAATGTGCTATATTTTTAACCCTGTTACAGTAAGTTTGGAATTTATTTATGTGTAATTTGAATAGGTAAATTCTGCCAGCCTTTTTAATCATACACGGTAATTAGTATGTATTTATTAATAGTCTATAGGTCATATTTTACTTTAAAAATGCTTTGTGTCAACCATGTTACAGTTAAAATGTTTTGGATTAAATGTTATCAGTCATAATGGCTTGCTATGTAACATCATTGCACTGAACAGTGCTTTACTATTAAACTCTATCACTATTATTTTTTCAAAACAGATGCACTGAAGATTTGCCCAGTATAAATGTAAACAACTGTGTATTGCCAAACAATAGTTCAGTTGAATTAGTGTCATTTGTGTCGGAAATGGTTAGGTTTTTTTATTTTTTATTTTAATTACTAACCATAAGCTTAACACTAATGTGTTATATTGTTTTTATTTCTAATATATATTAATTATAATATTTTATTTTAGTAAATTCTGGCAGCCTTATAAACCAAACACTGTAATTAAAATGTTTATTAATAAGCTATAAAACAGTATTCTTGTGCTTTAATATAAAAATCGATTACTATACTTTTTCCTAAACAGATGCATTAATGATTTGCCCAATATAAACGTAAAAAAAAACTGTAGAAAGACTTTAGAAATATTTGTTTAAATCATATACCCCAAAAAAAAAAAAAAATGGAACAGAGAGAGCTGAGACAAATTATGCATTTACATATATAGCAATATGTATATTTATTATATTATATTATATTATATTATTATATAACATATTCAGTTTATTCTTACAAAACTGTGTCCTTTGTGCCAGAATTTTTTATTACTAACCATAAGCTTAACATTAATGTGCTATATTATTTTGAACCGTCACAGTACGTTTGGAATTTGTTTATTTGTAATTTGAATAGGTAAATTCTGGCAGCCTTCTAAATCACACACTGTAATTAAAATATTTTTATTAATAATCTAAATTCATATTTTACTTTACATTTTTGCACACCTCCCTCAAACCTTCAGCACTCATACATCCCAGTATAAGAGCTTTACTACCACTGAACGTCACTGTGGGAACCAGGCACTTCTCACTGTACTCCTCCTCTAGCAACAACAGAACATTTCAGATGCTTTTGGATCCGAAATGATTGACTTGGCTCTTGAGACCAGAGTATGGATTCCTAGAAGTCTATATTTTGTCGGGAGAGAAGAAATCACAGATTGCATGCTTCCCAGCCGAAATAATAATTATAATAATAATAATTGAAATTATAACCCGTGATATAAGATTTTGGCCATAGTGCCCATCTAAGTCATTCATCCCACACAATCAACATGCACGTCATGTGGACGACATTTCTTGTATTTCGTTTGGGCACCACAACGTGTCACTGTGGCCTCAAATCCTACCCCTCACCTACTCTGGCTCGATTGCTATTCCTGAGGTAAAACACGCCCTCCTCATTACCCTACGGACGAAGAAATGTGGAAATAAGTAAATGTGAAAATAAATAATTGTATAAATAAATAAATGTGGAAATAAAGAAATAGATACGTAAATAAATACATACATGTGGAAATAAATAAAATAAAAAATAAATAAATAAATGTGGGAAAAAAAAATAAGGAAATAAAATTATAAATAATTATGTATTTTTGCTTTTTTACTCTTCTTCGTATATTTATTTATATATTATTTATTTATATTTGCTTTTTTACATTTCTTTGTACAATTATTTATTTATTTTTATATTTCTAATTATGTCAGCTTTGGCATTCCATATTCAGAAGGGTGTACTAATTTTTGCAACACAACATTTTATCACTTTGTTTGTTTTTGTTTTTGTTTTTTTTAAATTACATTTATGGGCTTTTTACACTTTTATTGTGAGAGGACAGTGGCGGGACCTTGGGGCGGGATTTGAACTCGGGTCGCCGTGAGCGCAGTTGCACTATATGTTGTCAAACTAAGCGTAAGGCTATGGGTGCCGACAACATTTTATCATTTTGTTAAGAAAATCTTAGTTTCCTGAATAATTGTGACATTCTTCTTTGGTTATTAATCAAGCAGGCGTGTTGGAACATTATATCGTCAAAGAACCCTAACATGTTTTAGAGGGGGTGTATATATAGTGCTGTGCACCATATATATAAATTAACTGAAATTAAATAAAATAAATATTTTATTTTTAGCAAAAGCAACATTTTATAGTTTCTTTTTTGTTGTTGTTGTTGTTTTTTTCTAAATTATAACCCTAAAAATGCAATGATGATGAATAGAGATATGCAAATTGGCTGATATTCCAGTTAAAAAAAAATTTAGTTTTATTTTTAAAGATGCATTATATTTTGCATACTGGTTAGCACATTGACCAGTGTTAAATAAAGTATTGTGATGTAAGTTTAGCATTCTCTTAGCACACACATTTCCTGAAAATGACCCACACATATTCAGAACTCTAAAGTTTCTCAGTTACTCTTCCACACCCACAACTGAACCCAGTCTTTTCTGTTACTGGCCAACACCCTTAACCACCAGGCTACCACAACTCATTCATTCAAGTAACTACAACTCACGTGAAGAGGTGAACGGCATCAGCATTGACGTTGATGTTCTGTTGTCTGTACTTTGAAAAATCTCTTAACATTTCCAGTGGTTTGACGCTCAGCGAAATCCGATCCCTGTCAGTCCAAATCTCCACAGCCACCAATACCACACGCGTATTCAGCTGCTCCTTAAAAATCTAAAAAAATGTTGTTCAAAGTTTAAATTAAGGTCACTACAAGTTGGCTGACTGTTAGGAAGTATTTTACCGCAATAAATATACGAACATACATTGTCTACAAGGTTGACCACCGATTTGGCAAAGTTCCGGGTATGCTTTTTACTCTTATGCCTTTTAAACTGCAAAAACAAGAGATGCAAATCAGTTTCAAGGTGTTTTCTGAACAATTTTGATTCTGCAGTATGAGACAAATAAGAAAACATTTGTTATTCAGTGCCCTCTAGTGGATAATTTCAACAGTTTACTTACAACAATTAGTGCTTTGATTAAAAACGTGTAAAAGACTGCTAATTAATGTGTTGTGGACAAACCCACCGTGTTGTGGTCAGCAACAATCATTATTTCCAGATACTTCATTTCCTCAAAAATGTTACGTGGCATCTTAAAAAAAATAATAATAAATTCATAATTATACATTCAGAGGTGGTATGAGGTAACACATGGAAACAGCAGAGCATATGGAAAATGTTGAGGGTCATTCTTACAGCTCTTTTCCTCCTTCTCTTTAGCCAAGGCATGCTAGCAAAAATACGTTTCTCCTGTTCTTTTTCCTCAACTGGGTCATCAGCAGCTGAGGGAAACAGACATGAAGGTAACCATGGAGATGAGGGTGTGGATATAATATCTCACCATATATCTTTTACGAAGACCTTGGCACACTTACCCCAGTCACCTGGGACAGAGGTCACATGGAGAGATGACGTTCGGCGCAAAGTATGGGGCCGTGCTTCTGTTTCCTTAAAGGTACAAACGTGATAACATCTGTAAACAAGCTGTTTGAATAATCAAACCGAAAAAGATAAGCTGTAACGACGTGATCTTACCACGGTGTGAGTCTGTTTCAGAGGCTCGATGAGATAGACAAAATTACCATCATCAAACATCCCACTGGAAGAGTGAAGCACAAGAAGGGGGTTGGGAGACAAGAGTTAGGAATGTCAATCGGAAAAAGGATACAGGAACAAGGACAAATAAAACCACAATGAGTCAAATCACTCGTCAAGTGACAAGACGAAAACCACAAGCGTGCTTTTCTAACTGAACGAGCGCTCTGCTCTTTCTCTTGGCTGCTCTCTGTGACACTCAACCACACACTAACATGGTGACATTCAAATCTTTTCATGTGTACCGACTGCCATCTGGCCTCACAGTAGGTCTCCAGGTCAGATTTTCTCTCTTTATCTCACTCGCACACATATAAACAAAGCAAGCTTTCTTACTGAAGCCCGTCGCAGGTGGATAAAGCTACACGGGAGTCTTCTTTTCCTCTCACGCGGCCATGGTAGTAGCAGTGTTCCCCGCCCTAAACAAATGCACATTCATCACTGCAATGTAGTAGTTATTTTCAGGGCTCTGTTAGATATTTCTGCTCTTTGTGTCTTACCCTGGAGAGAACGGGCTTGTCTTTTTCATAGTGGATTTCCATATAATCTGAAGAGAGCAGATCGCTAAAATCAAAGTGAGAGAGAGAATTCAAAGGGGCAATCTTGCATTAATTATCCAAGAACACAACAATAAAGCAACGGCCCAGATCCCGTGCACCTATGTGCTTAATAAGCATGCATTGGGAGAACACTGTCTTCTGTATCAGCTGTTTTAGCTTTGGGACATTCAGGCTGTTAGTAGATCAGAAGCTGCATCATATCTTCATTATCTCTACCACATACTGTAGATTTGTTAAAGCGTAATAAATATTCATCAAATGCATTTAAAGTAGTAGTTTGCTTCCAGAACAAAAAATTACAGATACTGTACTCACCCTGTTGTCATTCAAGATGTTCATGCCTTTCTTTTGTCAGTCGTGAAGAAATTATGTTTTTTGAGGGAAACATTTCAGGAATTATCTCCATATAGTGGATTTCAATGGTGCTCGCAAATTTGAACGTCCAAAATGCAGTTTCAATGCAGCTTCAAAGGGCTCTAAACAATCCCAGTCGACGAATAAGGGTCTTATCTAGTGAAACGATGGGTAATTTTCTAAAAAAAAAAAAAAAAGAATTGACATACCTCTTAACTTTAAATGCTCATCTTGCCTAGCTCTGTGATGCGCATGTGTACTCTGTGTAATCCGGGTTTATACAGTTAGGGTATGTCAAAAAACTCCCATCAAATTTTCTTTTCCAACTTCAAAATCATCCTACATTGCTGTTTTACCTTTTTTTTGTTAGATTAGATGGAGTTTTTCGACCCTAACTGTACTGACTCGGATTACACAGAGTACACATATGCGTGGCAGAGCTAGACAAGAAGTACATTTGAGGTTAAAAAGTATATACATTTTTATTTTAACTTTAAATGCTCGTCCTGCCTAGCTCTGTGATGCGCATGTGTACTCTGTGTAATCCGGGTTTATACAGTTGTCAAAAAACTCCCATCTAATTTTCTTTTCCAACTTCAAAATCATCCTACCTCGCTGTTTTACCTTTTTTTTGTACAGGGCCCTTGACCTTTTTTGCATGTTCACTTTGTAAAAACTGGGTCGGTACTTCTGCAACAATGCAGGACGATTTTAAAGTTGGAAGAGTTTTTCGACCCTAACTGTATTGACCCGGATTACACAGAGTATGCATATGCATGGCAGAGCTAGACAAGAAGTACATTTGAGGTTAAAAAGTATATACATTTTTTTTTTTTTTCAGAAAATTACCAATCGTTTGGCAAGATAAGACCCTTATTCCTCGACAATGATCATTTAGAGCCCTTTGAAGCTGCATTTACGCTGCATTTTGGGCACCACTGAAGTCCATTATATGGAGATAATTCCTGAAATGTTCTCTCAAAAAACATAATTTCTTTAAGACTGACGAAAGAAAGGCATGAACATCTTGGATGACAATGGGGAGAGTACATTATCTGTACATTTTTGTTCTGGAAGTGAACTACTCCTTTAAATATGCATTTTAAATAGCAAATTGTGGCTATATGAATGTTGTATGATAAATATATATACAACAGCATAAATAGCTGAAGTCACTGTCAAATTTTCTAAAATACTGAAGAAAACAGAAAAAGAAAAAGTCCTTTATTCCTATGATCACTAACACTTCTGTTGCAGCTGATTCTATTTTTATCACTGTCACAAGCTGACAATTAATCAGGCTAAATGCATTTAAAAATACTTGCAAAAATGGACACATCCAAACATTCAAACAACAAATTCATCTCATGAAAAAAAGTAGATAGAAATAATTCTAACTTATGACTTAAATGTCATTAAATCTTTTCTAAAAGACTAAGTGAAAATGATGTGCACATTTAAAATGATAAAACATTCGACCAAAAACCCTAAGACAATTTTTAGAATATGTTTTTTCATTCTCCACAGGAGAAAAACATACAGGTTTGGAATGATATGAGGGTAAATAAATGATTTAAAAAACCTTCATTTTTCATTCTTTTTAACAGTTGAAATCTCCGGTATTGGCTATTCCTGGTTATATGATGTGGAATCTGAAAAGTTGATCACAAGACTTGTGATCAAATAGTGTACTCCAAAAAATACTGGGTTAAATATTACCCAGCACTGGGTGAAATACGGACAAACACAGTGAATGGGTTGTTTTGACCAAGCACTTGTGAAATGTTTAACCCAACCTTCTGGGTAGTTTTAACTCAACGATTGTTTAAAAAGTACCACATGGTTGACATAATATGAACCCAAAATAGATTGTAAATTAAAAAAGGTTAACATTTATTAATAAGCAGTTAAAAAAAAAAAGTTTTTTTTTTTTTTTAATTTAATTATTATTCATAACACTTACTAATAAATGTGACCCTGGAACACAAAACCAGTCTTAAGTAGCATGGCTATATTTGTAGCAATTTCCAAAAATACTTTGTGTGGGTCAAAATGATCGATTTTTCTTTTATGCTAAAGATCATTAGGATATTAAGTAAAGATCACGTTCCATGAAAATATTTTGTACATTTCCTACTGTAAATATATCAAAACTTAATTTTTGAGCAGTAATATGCATTGCTAAAAACTTCATCTGGACAACTTTAAAGGCAATTTTCTCAATATTTATATTTTTTTATTTCAGATTCCAGATTTTCAAATACTTGTGAAAGGAGTTCACAACGCATGTAGGAGTTAAACTCTGCAGGACACCGGCCCCCACAGGACCAAGTTTGGACACCCCTGATTTAACCCAACTACTGGGTCAAAACAACCCAGTTGCTGTGTTTGTCCATATTTTACCCAAAGCTGGGTTGTATTTAACCTAGCATTTTTTAAAGTGTACCTATTTGTGCTTCTGAATTTTGAAAAGAGCACATGACACCAGATATAGAACTGTGCTGCATTCTCATTTTAAACCTGTTTGGGTAAAGGAATATATGCAGAAAGAAATAAAGAATTCTTTTAATATGCCAACCTGCATCTTCTGTCACATCTTTTAAAGAGCAACTGAAGACACGCCTCTTCCGCAAGCACTTAAGCACTCCACAACCAAAGCACTTACTACTAAAAAAATACTTTCTCTTCTTGTCAGCATTTTACCTTCACTCTAGCTTGTTTCCTTATCTAGCTTTCTACTAAACCTGGTATTGCATACTAAGAATATTGTTGGCTATACGACAAAATGCTTGTGATGCTTCTTTGAATTTGCTTTCGATAAACGCAACTGCTAAATAAATAAATGTAAATTAGCAGGGAGCTCACATAAAACACTTCATATCCCAGCTAACAAAAATATGTTCTAAGAAAATTTGAAAAGAGTTATGAAAAGAATATTCCTGAATGTTCTCTGAATGTTCAAAAAAAAAAAAAAAAAAAAATTGGTTATGTAAACGTTGAAGAAAATATTAAGTGAAAATTCCATTTTATAATTCTGCAAACATTCTGGGAAAGTTACTTTTGAATGTTCTCTGAACCATCTGAAACTAATAAATATTAAAGGGATAGTCTAAAAATTAAAATTCTGTCATTAATTACTCACCCTCATGTTGTTCCAAACCTGTAAGATCTTCGTTCATCTTTTAAAACAGAAATTAAGAAATTTTTTATGAAATCCAAGAGCTTTCTGACCCTTCATAGACAGCAAAGATCCTACCACGTTCAAGGCCCAGAAAGTTACCAAGAACATTGACAAAATAGTCAGGGAATAACTCAGGGGAGAAGAATTGTTGAATAAAGTAGTTTTTTTTTTTTTTTTTGCATACAAAAAGTATTTATGTAGTTTCATAAAATTATGGTTGAACCACTGATATCACATGGACTATTTTTTCTATGTTCTTGGTACTTTTCTGGGCTTTGAACGAGTAGGACCCTTGCTGTCTATGGAGGTCAGAAAACTCTCAGATTTCATCAAAAATATCTTAATTTGTGTTCTGAAGATGAACAAAGGTCTTATGGGTTTGGAACGACATGAGGGTGAGTAATTAATGACAGAATTTTCATTTTTAGGTGAGCGTTTTAAAAAAAAAGCTCTTGGATTTCATTAAAAATACCTTAATTTGTGTTCAGAAGATGAACGAAGGTCTTTTGGGTTTGGAACGACATGAAGGTGAGTAATAAATGACAGAATGTAAATTTTTAGGTGAGCGTTTAAAAAAAAAGCTCTTGGATTTCATAAAAAATATCTTAATTTGTGTTCTCAAGATGAACAAAGGTCTTATGGGTTTGGAACGACATGATGGTGAGTAATTAATGACAGAATTTTCATTTTTGGGTGAACGTTTAAAAATAGTTAGACGAACATCCAATTAATATGTTTCAGAAAAAGTTCCATTAGTGATGAATAAATAATGTTGCTGTGCTGACGGTTTCAGAACATTATTGAAGATCAGATGACTTTAAACAAACATTATATTAATGTTACTGGAAGAATGTTTGTTGATAACTGAGAGAACCTTGCAAAAATATTAATCAAAGTTTTAAGAACACTCCCTGTTAGCTGGGATGCCATAGGCTAACAAGAATTAATGCAGCGTTTTAACACAACAAATACCTTGAATGCAAGGTGCTGACAGACAATAGATGGTAGGGGGGAGATAACTGAATAACAGAATTTGTGTGATAAACTCACAACAGAATTTAGCAAGATTAGAAATCCCCATGCACCTATTAATGCAAAAGGGAATATATCTATTTTCTAACAACAGAACAATTCTGTCTTTTGCAACCAAACCTGTCTTTTACTACTCAGACACACACACTTACTTGTTCAAAGTAAGGTCCAAAGTAAATGTGGTGCCAAAGGCGTCCAGCTGGAAACTTGCTTGGGCCAGGTGGACATCCTGTGGTCAGGGAGATAAACAGGGGCTCATTAACACTTCACAAAACAAACATATGTCACTATATCAAACCTGCCAGCAAAGCCTGCAAATGTTCTTCAAAAAATCTTTTTGTGAAAATTTCATTTCTGCAGACACATTAAATCATATTCTCAAGTGCATCTATAGATGAAACATCTGCTCGAGAGCATCATAAATCACACAGCTGTGCTGTTTTACAGCAAAAATACTGCACTGGCAAAAGCAAAGTGAAAGTGTGTGCACAATGCAATCCCACAACGTCTGTTCAGTACAGAGAGCAGGGGGAGTGAAAACTGCTTCTTTTGCGAAAAGTGCGTTAGATTTGTGAGGGAGGGCTAGTGAACTTGGATCAGCTCTGAGAATATGAACGTACTGCACCATTCGGCTCCTAGTGGTTTGAAAGGACATGTTAGGGAGACAAGACCACGTCTCACCTGTCCATCACCGGCCTGGTTTCTTGTCCGAGTGTCCAGGTCATGATACGTGCTCTCCGACTCCTCATTCAAGTAGTAGATGAGCCGGGAGGGATATGTGATGGTGACCTGGTGCTCTCTGGTTTCTCTTCCCGTGGAATTGGCCGACGCTGTCGCTTCTCGCGGGGTCTCAGACACGTGCTGATCCCTGAGATCCTCATTCTGTCCGGAGCTGGAAACTGCAGGACAGGAGGAAATTGTTTACTGCTTTCCAGTCTCCATCTCGGAGAGGGATCCCGTCAATTATATATGAACGTGTGCCAGCAGTTGCAGCCCTGTGATGCTGCAGAGAAGCTGCGCACAGATCTCCCTTATGCAGATCTCGGAGTATTGAACGGAGGCACTACGGCTGATAACCAAATAAAACACTGAAATCTGATCACACATTCAAGATGAAAGGGCGAGACATGAGACATGTAATGGCAGAAAAGAAATAAGAGACACTTATTGGCAAAACATAACCATATCAATTTTTTCTCAACTTTATCAGCTTTGGATATCTGATATCTGAATTGTAAAAGCTTTAGACGCGCATCATGTCAGCTAATAACAATCTATTGTCACTGTAATCGAATTAAGATTCAGCGCGCCTCACTAAGTCCTTACCATGTTCCCATACGGCCCCATACTAATGGGGCTGTCAAACCATACAGAGGCCTTCAAAAGCTTTTACCCCCCTCTGCATAGATTGACACGTATAAACGGCCGTAAACACAGTTAAGTAATGGAGGCGGCTGAATCAAAGCGCCTACAGAGAACCTGCGTATTTAGCTGGGATTTCCTACCGCAACAAAAGGCGTTGGAAAAACACCTTGCGCTAATAGCAACGTAACGCACAGCAAATATCTAATAAAGACGCTATATTATGGAAATGCTAAAGTTAGGCAAGACAAACGTTATACTCACCCGTTGAGGTTGAGGCGAGAGAAGATGGCACGGAAATAAATATGCTAGCGAGCAGACACAGATGGAATATCAGACGCATGATTCATATTTGAAGACTAAAAAAACTGTCATCAGCGCATCAATTTACAGTCCATTATTATGAGAGCGATTTTGGTGCGTATCCCGCGGGAAGAGGGGGAAATCCTTCATGCAGCATCGGAGACTGAGGGGTGGGTAGCACGGTTGGGATGCTGAGGGGTGGGGAGGACTGGGAAGAAGGCGAAGGGGTGGCAGCTCGGATGGATGGAAGGCGGTGGCCAAGCAGCTCATATCGTAGGGGAAGCCAATGCGATTGCGCAGTGCATCTTCTGCTGCGCTGACGCATCAACCATCCTTACTTTGTACAGTCGCCAACACACTCATTCTAGCTCATTTACCATTTACTTCACAATGGTTAAAATACATTTGAGACAACTAAAATGATTATGCACTAGGCCACAAGCTCTGACATAAAAGCTTTGGTCTTTTATAGGTTAATTAGTTAGTAAGTTAATTAAAAGTGTATCTGAAACCACATTCATAAACAGACTGAGTGAATGTTTAAATGTTTAAATGAGCTGAATTATTTTAATCACTATTTCCACACGTATTTTATATTTATGAATCTGGATAAGCTTATTTCTGCCGTCTACAGTGTTGGGGAAAGTTACTTTTAAAAGCAATGCATTACAGTTTTGCGTTACTCCCTAAAAAGTAACAAATTACGATATTTAGTTACTTTTTATGGAACGCAGTGCGTTGCGTTACTTTTAAAATCTGGACAGGGCTTGCATGTTTGTTAGTGTAATTAGTGCTGACGGGCAATTAATCGCATCCAACATAAAAGTTTTTGTGTACACAATATATGCGTGTATTTATTATGTACGTATAAATACACACACATGCATGTACATATTTAAGAAAATTTTTATATAATAAATCTATTTATATATATAATATAAACTATATTTTATATATAAAATATGAACAAATATATACATTCAAATACATGTAAATATTTTATATATATATATATATATATATATATATATATATACTGTATGTATGTGTCTTCATATATACATAATTTACACAGTACACACACATATGTTATACAAACATTTTTTTTTTTTTAAATTTTGAATGTGATTAATCGTTGCCTAGCACTATTTTTCATATAAAAAATTCTAATTTTGGCAAATGTAAAAGCCCTTTCACACCAAAAGTGAAATTAATACACCTGAGGCTGAAAGAAAAGTAAATTCACGCAGGAGAAGAACACTCTTCAGCAATAAAAAAAATGAAGCACAAATGTTTATCTAAAGTAATTTTTGCTTATTCGTATGCTTGAATTGGATCAGCGAAGGTCAGCAGCAAAGACACTGGTTAATAAAACGGGATTAAATACATAAAGGATATTTTATACTATTTAACATATTTAATTATTGCTATATTCTGAATTTCCACTTCAGTTTTTTTATTAATTTTG
Source organism: Cirrhinus mrigala (assembly GCA_036247105.1). Taxonomy (NCBI): domain Eukaryota; kingdom Metazoa; phylum Chordata; class Actinopteri; order Cypriniformes; family Cyprinidae; genus Cirrhinus; species Cirrhinus mrigala. Next base: position 9,648,402 of record CM070012.1, read on the forward strand.
AGGAGCACTGAATCGTTTTTTTTTTTTTTATTTATTTTTTTTGTGAGATAAATTAATGCATGTTCACATTTAGTCTAGAAACATTATGTTGACACAGCACACAAAATGCCTCTGCATGTACTCCCGATTTCCCGACAGGAGACTTGTCAGTCAATAAACGGGGAAAAAAGTAACTCAGATCTTTTCTTATAAATTCAAAAGTAATGCGTTACTTTACTAGTTACTTGAAAAAAGTAATCTGATTACGTAACATGCATTATTTGTAATGCGTTACCCACAACAGCCTAAGTTGGTTGGCTGGTTTTAGCTGGTCATCCAGCCAGGTCTTAGCTGGTCAGCAGGCTGGTTTTAGAGGGGTTTTGGCCACTTCCTTAGCTGGTCAGGCTGGGAGACCAGCTAAAACCTGCTACTTCCAGCTTAAACCAGCAGTTTTTTTTTTTTTTTCAGCAGGGCACTGTTCTAGTATTGCATTTATATATATATATATATTTTTTTTTCTTTCACTTTTTCAACCCACAGCAGTAAAGTTTTGACTACGAGATACTGTATTTGTATATAGACCCTAATACTTGTTTGTATTGCTCCCTGAGAAGTGTTTTATTACGTGTCTACCGACATATGAAGTGTTGGCCATGTAAAGACCAGTTATATTCAGGAGACATATTTGTATTTAATTTTTTACCCCAGCCACATAGGGGAGAAAAGATAATGGGGAGAACCAATGGTTCACTTGTTAAAAACAATGTTGCAGCTTCTGCCCACTTTCATGGGTTTTTCTTAGATGCTTTGATCTCAACAACCATTAGGCAAAGTGTTAGCATAATAATATATGCACATTAAAGATCTACCTTTATCTCTGCAGTGGGAGCAAACATTAATCTACATTTAAACTACATAGTGTAAAAAGCCTATAAAAGCATTTGTATTGTGTGTTTGTGAGAGAGAATGAATGGCTGATTTCCAAAAAGCGCATTTGCTTCCTGGGTATGCTGTGTATTGCTGACTTAAGCAATTTTTGCATTTGTTGGTTTGCTATTTTAAAGACAATTTAATAGAGTGCCAAAACCTATTGTGAAAAAACACATGCTCTAATATAGTTATCAAGCACAAAAATATTCATTAGAAATTTAATGTACAACCATCAACCTTTGAGAAAATACCCGTTATAAACTTAAAAAATATACTCATTACAAGTTAAAAAATGCATCTGACAAATAAACAAACATATACAGACAAAAATGAACTTCAACTAGAAACAACCAGCTGAAATTCAACTGTGCAAAACTATACAGCATTTGATGAACAGAAGACAGCTTATGCTCAAGGCTGGTGTCTGATAACGTTCAGTCTGCTATATGTACAGTGGCGGTCCTCCCCCTCACTCTCTTCTGCTGACTGGCACTGAGCATTGTATTTATTTGTTCAGAAGAGGATGTAATAACCGGCTGAATCGCCAGTTTAGAGGAAGCCGATGATCTAAGTGAGGACCTAGCAGGGCTTTTGTTTCTGGGAGATGTCCTACATTCTGCAGATATACGAGAGCTAACGTTTCGCTGGAGGTTGCCTTGGGATTTTGCTTTGCGTTGTGGTTTTGGTGACTTTCTCTTGGTCCTGTAAGGGGGTACTGGTGGTCTCTTCGTTGGAGTCAAAGGTCCAGCCCTCCGTGAGCTACGTCTGATTGGTGTTTGGTCAACTGGTGTTTGTTCCTCTTGTTCCAGTCCTCCAACCTTATAGGAACTACCCGCACAAGAGTGAGAAAGTGCTTTGGAAGAATCATCCACGTGGGTAGATGGCGTGAGGCATCCGAGGAGGAAGCAACTGCTACTTGATATAGAGGAGCGGGTGAAAAAGGCTCTTCGGCTGCTAGACAAAGAGGAACCGGGTTCTGACGGGCCACCACTATCCAAAATAGAGTCTGAGGTGGAGGTACATAGATCAGCCATGCTGCTCCTACCACGGCCCTTCCGAGAACCTCCTGATGACTGCCCTTGCTCCAGGCCCTGCCTCTCCTTGTTAATATCCGGGCTAAGGCTGCGGAATAGCTGTCGGACGTGTGAAAGGGATTTGGAATTAGGAGGTGAAGATGTGCCTTTTGGTGGGCTCTTCAAGATCCTGTTAGTCAAAGGGTCGTAGAACTTAAGAGGTGTCTTTTTGTATTTGTACTTCAGGCCACCATCGCTATCACACGACTTCCGCTTCCGCCCTGCTTTCTTAATAGGGGTGGGCTTGGAGATTCCTTGACCCCCATCTGGGGAAGAAAGCACATAGACCACAGTTTTGGGCTGTAGAGGACTCATTATCTTGCAGTAAGAAGCTGGAAGCTTCAGAGCACAGAGTCTGGTCTTCATGTCAGGGGTCCTTTCAGGGCTGGGGCATTGCTGGGGCTCTTCACTGTGTGTCGAGGGCAATGTTTCTTGTGACAATTTTCGGCGCACCACAGGGCGGCTAAGAGGAATGGTCTGTGTACCGTGGCTTACTTTCACCACTTGGCAACGTGATGCAAGTCTGTAAAGTTTTCGCCTAGGCTTCTTCAACAAAATAGCGGAATGTTTGGGGTCTTCTTCATTGTGATCCATGAGTGGCAAGACGTCTGTAGGTTCCCACCCAGCATTATCTTCCTTCTCTTTTTTGTCCTGGTTCTTTTTCCTTCTCCGTTTCTTTCTGTGCTTCCCAAACCTAGCTAATGATTCGCTATCGAAATAGCAACGGAACTGGCCTTGTTGGAACTCTTTCACTATGGAGTCTATCTTCATGTCATCCTCAAACATCACCTGTGTCAAAGTTTTGCCAACAAAACACTGTGGTATGTGGGGAAGATCGGGAAACACCTTCTCAGCAAAACTCTCCTCGGGTGTTCCCACAGTGTTTAGGGCTGTGTCCAGTTGAGTCTGGTATCCTTGGTCTTCAAGGTTTATGTGCACTTCCACTAACTCGGCTAAATTTTTTTCTTCACCCTTCGCCTTTCCCAAAGCCTTCTGTATTGCATTGTCCCATTCTTCACTGCCTTTGGATTCACTCATAGACTGAGGACTCAGAATGAAGCTACCATCATCCTCCCGCTGATCGACTTTGGAACTGCGGCCATAACAATATTTTTCAATTACCTCCTCTATCACATCTCGAATCTGGTCAGATAGATGACTGAATGTCTGTTCCCTATGGGGGCCTTTCCAAGGTGGCAGTGCTGAAATCCACACTGTGGACTCTTCAGCCACTGATCTAAAGGTTGAAGGCTGGTCCTTTGAGGTAATGCATTTTGCAGCTGGTGGGGCACGGGAAGCTGTAATGGAGTCACTCCCCTCTTTATCCCTATTGGTCTTCTTGTGCGCTTTCCTGTGTTCTACAGCTCCAGTCTTGGCGCCCGGTGGACCCTCTGAAGCACAGGGATGTCTCTGAACAGGTAGTGTCAACTGTGATGTATGTGGTTTGTCATTGGCAGAGCTGCCACTAGTCCTGTGCAAGAAACCCTGTGTGGGGGAGTACTTTTCAGGGGGAGGTGGTTCAGGCACCATTTTTCCTGTTTGGGAAGTTGTTTGTATGCGTGTAGATGCAGTAAGGTCAATCATTACTGCTGGAGTTGAGGCTGCAATTTGCAGCATTTCACAGGACTCTTCATCAGAGGTAGGCATCTCCTCACGTGTCCCAACAGAAACACCATCATCATCTGATCCACAGTACACCTCTGAGAGCACCTCCTTTGGGACAAGTGGGGTGGTTAGTGAAGGTAGATCAGCATGGGTAGGCCTACAGAGAAAAAGTGGTGTCAAACATACGCATTTTATCAATTCAGTTCACAAAACTCAAAGTACACAATATGTTATGGGGACGTGTCAACAAGGCTGTAGGAAATCTGATGTGGGTAGAATACCGTGTATCACTGTAGCGATGAGGATGATGCTGAAGCACATCCTGGAGGAATCTCTCTAGCAAACTTCCAGAAGATACATTAGCTCTAGCAGCCCGTACCACTTCTCTATGTTGGGCACTTAAGATATGCTGCAGAACACAACAAAAATGTTTACAAAAAAAGCCATAATAAAAAAGGATGTCATAATAATAATTATAAAGAGGTCTGATTACCATATAATTGAATTCAGAAATTTACATACACCTTGCAAAATCTGCCAAATGTTAATTATTTTACTAAAATAAAAGGGATCATACAAAATGCATGTTGTTTTTATTTAGTACTGACCTGAATAAGATATTTCCCATGATAAAAGACGTTTACATATAGTCCACAAGAAAAAATAATAGTTGAATTTATAAAAATGACCCCGTTCAAAAGTTTACATACACTTGATTCTTAATACTGTGTTGTTACCTGAATTATCCTCAGCTGTTTTTTTGTTTAGTGATAGTTGCTCATGAGTCTCCTGTTTGTCCTGAACAGTTAAACTGCCCGGTGTTCTTCAGTGAAGTCCTTCAGGTCCCATAAATTCTTTTTTTTTTCAGCATTTTTGTGTATCTGAGCCCTTTCCAACAATGACTGTATGAATCTGAGATCCATCTTTTCACACTGAGGACAAATGAGGGACTCATATGCAACTATTATAGAAGGTTCTGAAGCTCCAGAAGGAGAAACAATGCATTAAGAGCCAGGGGTGTAAACTTTTGAACAGAATGAAGACATGTACACATTTTTCTTATTTTACCTGAATATCATAGGTAAGACAAAATAAATTACATTTTCCCTGATCTTCAAATTCAATAATTTTTCACCACCCTATTAACAACTATCACTAAACAACAAAATAAAACACAGCTGTGGATCATTCAGGTAACAACACAGTATAAAAAAACAAGTGTATGTAAACTTTTTGAATGGGGTAATTTTTATCAATTCAAATATTATTTTCTTTTGTGGACTATATGTAAACATAATTTTGTGTGAAATATCTTATTCAGGTCATAACTAAAAAAAAAACAAAAAAAACATGCATTTTGTATGATCCCTCTTATTTTGGCAAAAAAAATTACATTCTGCAAGGTGTATGTTTACTTTTGACTTCAAATGTAAATGCATGATAGAATCTTTAAGCCCCAAGGTATTATTAAGTCCTTAATATATCTGTTAGTGACTCACATTGAGTTGTTCAAATGGAACTCAATTTTCCATAATTGAGTGAATTCAAATTCTAATTCAAAAGGGAGAAATGACAGAGTCACATACCTGTTCCACACTATTGTACAGAACTTGACAGCAGCTGCAGTAACCCTGTCTTTGGGAGCTGGAAGGACCAGCAACAGGCTGTTCTCCTCTACTAGTCCTTCAGATTGGGTTAAAAACAGACTTAGATATTTATTTGTGTTACATTAGTAATTTAAACAAATAATAGGATGGCAAGTAGATTGCTGGAAAATTATTTTAAGACAACTCACCTGCCAGACACATCAGCTGGACGCCTCTCTGCTTCTACAACACATGAAAAAACATTTACATGCATTCTCTCACATGTCTCATGACCTGTCCATTTTGGCATTTGTCTATTTTGACTAAATTTCTAATAAGTGACAGATCAGTTTGCACCTAAATGCTGTACAGTTTGATTGGAGGCATATCCTTTTATGTCAACAATATACATATAGAAAGCTTTTTATCTCCCTTTTAAAAGTTGTTTATTATAAAAAACTATTTTATTGTCCTAACTGTGTATGATTACTTAGTTAGTATTTTAACACTGAAATATAATGGTGAAATATCATAAAGCCTTACTTTTAGCAGGAGATTGTTGTCCCTCCTCCAAGGGCATGGTGCGGTCTATAAACAATCACACAAACAGAGTAAGAGAGGGTTGCACAGTGTAACATTGTATTGCACACTGTATAGGCTGGACATTTTAAACCATTTCACTGTCTATGCCTTTAAAATATGCATTTACAGTGCTCCCTTGCAAATCCAGTTAATTAAGTTCCCTCATATTTTTATAATTGTATTTTGTTCTGGGCCTTACAGAAACAACATTTCACTGCTTGGCAATTACTGACTTAATCTGTATTGTTGTGTATTTTATAAATACACTTTGACTTCAGGGATAGACTATTTAAAAAAAAAACATTCCAATAAACAGGCCTACTACATAAACTAAGTATAGTAAATATATGTACTCACCTACATGGAGGAGAGGATGACTATGAATGTTTCCGTGTCACATCACCGCGTAGATGTGTAAAGCCACGTGTGGTAGGTTAAAAGTCGCATCTAAAGAGAGAGGATACATTAAGCAGAATTAGAAAACACTTAAAAGTCTCTTGTAAGTGCACTTGCTTATTATTGTATTTGTATAATGCGAACTAATACGCCAAGAACAAAAGACACATTAATAAAGCACGATTTATATCTTAAATTAGCTTTGTACTTTAAAACACGTCCGTAATGAACTTTGAAATTATTTTACGGTCCAGCTTTAACTACTCATAAATGAATACTCCTATATATGTACCGGCCTGCACACATAAACACGGCCATTTAAACAGCGCGTCCCAATATTACCACATAAATACACTTTCACGTATAATGTATTTGAAAACGCTTAAATTGTACACGGTTTCAGACTATCCACACTGTTTGGAAAAACACTAACTGTAGTTTATGCTAGCCAGCTATGCTAGTTCACTTAGCAAGCTAGTGACACTTCGCACGACAACGTGGACAGCGGGATCGTGACATAGTAAATATTCACTTATTTATGATCTTCAAAATGTATGAACAAAATGTGGCTGCAGTCTTAGCCGTGCTGTCACCTGATTATAGATGTTATTCCACTTAGATCCCATCGGTATCCGTGTTTAGCTTGGGTCTGAGTGCTCGTGGAGTGACGTAAGAGCAAAGCGCGGGAATCCGCCCACTAGTAAAGTCTGAGGCGGTATTTAATCAATGGGGCTGCAAACTTAAAACGGCAAAATAACCTTTATAAACAATGTAGATTGCATATCTCGATGTAAACATTACAAACGTTGTAAACAATGAATTTCTGCCATTCTGCCAATAATTCCAACTATCACACTTAACCTGACAATTAAAAAATATATATATATTATATATATATATATATATATATATATATATATATATATATATATATATATATATAAAAAACAAACAGGCCTGCAGATGCCATTAAAGTTAATCTAAAGTTAAATAGTTATTGGTTACAAATAGCTACTTTAGCAATTGCTCGGTGCATTTGAAGATTTTTTTTTTATTGATTAAAGATGTAGAGAAACTGGACTTAAGTTCATAGAAAGACTCTAAAAACCATACAGAGAATAATTTTGAAATCAAATAAAAATAAACCAGAAACAAGGATGCATTTGAAGTGCTTTTATTGGATTAATGCTTTGCGGGGTTTTAGATCTTGTTGAAAGCTGCCACATCCATGGACTGCACATAGTCCTCAAAGGCTGTGATCAGTTCCTCCAGCTGGTCTGTTCCAACTTTATCATCCTCCACAACACAGGCAATCTGCAGCTTCTTGATGCCATAGCCGACAGGCAACAGTTTAGCTGTACAGGAGAAGCCAGGTGACAATTAGTTTGTTGAAATACAAAATCTAGACAAAACCTTTTGACTTGCATAAACTATATTTTGACTTACATTGTCCCCAGACTAAACCGTCCAACTGAATGCTGCGGACACACTCTTCAAGCTTGGCCATGTCGGTTTCATCATCCCAGGGCTTGACATCCAACAGAATGGAAGACTTGGCAATAAGCGCAGGCTCTGCTCACACATTAAAAAGGGTGTCAATAATAACACAAACAAAGTAATGCAACAATCACAATTAAATGACTAGTAAATGTCAGGTTAAAAAGTGTCAATCACATCAGTCAGCCGAAAGATGGTATTATGAAGTCATCACTGAACTAGTCAAAATGTTACTATGTGCACACTACAAGTCAAAAGTTTGGAAAAGTTAGGATTTAAGGTTTTTGAAAGAGGTCCATTTTGCTCACCATGACAAATTTTTGATAAAAACACTAACATTTCAAAATCATGCTTTTGAACAGACAGGACAATGGAGAATGACAGGAAAGTGTGGGGTGGAGAGTTGGGAACAGGATTGGCAAAGGACCACAAGTCAGGACTTGAACTTGGGTTGCCAGAGGTGATTTCTGATTTCCTTGTTGAGCGCAGACTTCAAAAACATTAAGTCTTAATTATTGCAAGCTTTTGACCAGTAGTGTGCATTTAAAGACAATGAATACATACTCTTTGCCTTCTTTGCATTGTATGCTGCAAGCCTCTCCTCCTTGATCTTTAGGGCTTCCTCATCCTGTAAAGAGAGAGAGATCCATAATTAGGTGTGCACAAACATACACCAACTGCATGGTCATTTTCCAACTAACTGGTTATCAGGAGAAAAGTTGTCCATCACAACATCAGCCGAAAGATGGTAAGAAAAACATCATGCAACCAGGAAATTCTGTCAAAACACGCCATCCGTTCTGCTTCTGAACACACCTCTTCCTCATCAGAACCGAACAGATCAATGTCATCGTCGTCTTCATCAGCCGCCGCAGGAGCTGCTGCAGTTGTGTCCTCCACACCAGCAGGGCCGTACTGACTGAGAGGCTTCTTCACACCTGGAAGGCTAAAAAGGTAAGGAGAGGAGAGTGAATTCTTGTTGCTAACAAGGGCATCTGCATCTGAGGGACAGTCTGAGAACTGAAACACCAAAATCAGAATTTAAAAGATCATCAGTCACTCAGGCGAAAGATGGTATTAGGATAAACATCATATCTTGGTGGAAGTACCTGCAAAATATAAAATATTACAACTAAGCTTCAAATTACCTGCCCTTCTCCTTCTGATAAGACTTGATGTGGTTGTACCACCGCAAAGCATGGCAGAGGTCAGCTGAGGGGGCGCTAGACAGGGCATCGAACACTGCAATATCAGCCTGAGAGGGCACATACCTGACAAGAACAAGGTGATTAGTGAGGCTGGGGCTTTCCTCCATGAACAATAAGAGGAATTTATGAAAGAATTAAGTTAAATAAATGCATAACATTTACAAATGGATCCACAGTACAGCAATGAAAATGTGGAACCATGCAAACACTTGGGGGAGGGGTACTACTACAAATACAGGCCCTTTAAAATTTGACTAAACATACATATGCCCTATTATTCATAGTTAAAAATTAATAACACTGACTTTGAGATTCATCCCTGCATCCAAAAATATTTTAGTATTACAGCATAAGAAAAAAAAAAGATAATCACAAGTTGTTACAAGCCAGCTAAGACGTCTTGATAAATAGTCTTAAAATAGCTCACCCCTCGATGTAACTTTTGTCTGCTAGAAACTCATTCAAAACCTTGAGGCCAGCGGGTGTTTTGAGATCACCAAAGCCCATTGTTAGAAGTTACCGGTGGACCTCGTGTACAGACGTGGAGCCCTTAGCTTGGAGGAAGCGCGAAGGAACGAGAAAAGAACATGAGATGGTCTTTATACCGCTGACGCTATGACTCCGCCCACCTTGACATATTTTACAAAAATATACAAAAACAGGACACTTTTGACAGCAATTTGCGCTAGGTATGGAAAGCTTGACTTTTATAGTTAATAAAGAAAGCATGATAATCATCTCTTGTTTTTGAGAGATACTGTAAACTATCTTGACTGGTTGGCTTTTAATGTGAAATAAGAGAAGGAAACGACCGCTTTTATGAGAGGAAGTGACGACGAATAAATGTAAAAGGTCAACGAAAAACGTTAGATTAATCTTATAAAACGTATTTAATATATTACTGTTTTTTAACATACATGAATGTATTTCCCATATCATGGAATAATCTGATTCAATAAAATGTTTTTGTCTTTTTTTCATAGATTAATGTGCTTCGGGTATTTCCGTCATCTCCGAAATCACCCGAGTACACATTCATAACTGAACCTACGGCTGTAGCGCTGTTCTGGTCTAGAAGGCCAAATAGCGTCAAGGTAAGAATTAAAGATGGTATTTTGTGCATATTAAAGTGTAACGTATATTCTACCTGGACATCTACTTTGTGTATAACAGCTGGAATTATAAATGCATGCGAAATATGGGTAATTTACAGTAACGTTCTCCCTGTCCTTGACTAAGCTACAGTGAGTGCTAGCCTGCTAACCTGTGTATGTATATAGATGGAAATGTCAACAGCATGATTTTACAGTTGCAACCTTTACTGTGCAATACCTAGATACATTTAGAATGGGTTCTTTTATAAATATTGTTCTTTATGGTGTTTGTAGGGCACACACGTTGTTTTATCGTTGTTATGAAATCTTAGGTTTTGTAATCCATACCATAGAGTTTATTATACTGACTGTCTTCACTCTGCAGAAATTTTATTAAATAAGGAAGTTATAATTAATACTGCCATTTGCATATCTAGGGTCTGATCAGTAAGTTTATATTATCTCTATTTCTTTACAGTGTCCTTGTGTTTCAAATTACAGTGGCAGATTTATCCATTGTTAACCTAGATACTATTAATTAAATACTGGGGATCAACATGTTACGTGTGCTTCTAATCACCTGCCATTTTCTTCTACAGCGTCATGTTGCGTTTGCCAGCAGTAAGTCGGGCTTTGGCTGGTGCGGCCCATTCCAAGGGCTCCATTGCCACCACTAACAATGGTATTTGCTTTTTTTTCATTTGTGAAAATCAAATGTAACACCCCACTGTCTTGTCAGTCATTTTCTCACACTGGCTTGTTTTTACAGCAGTGTGGACTTCAGTCCGGGCCTCAAGCAATATGGTTGAAGTGTTTGTAGATGGAAAACCTGTCATGGTGGAGCCAGGGACCACTGTTCTTCAGGTAATAATGCAGTGACCATTTCCTTTTATTAATTCCATGTAAACTACATTCCATGTAGTATGCTGACATGCCAACTTTGTTTAGGCTTGTGAGAAAGTAGGTGTGCAGATTCCCCGTTTCTGCTATCATGATCGTCTGTCAGTGGCTGGGAACTGCCGCATGTGTCTTGTGGAAATTGAGAAAGCACCAAAGGTAACATGCACTACTGAAACACACTATGATTATAACATCATTATTAGCAATACATGAAAGCAGCACTTTTTTTTTAATCTGTACTTCTTCAACAGCCTGTTGCAGCATGTGCAATGCCTGTCATGAAGGGATGGAATATTTTGACCAACTCAGAGAAAACACGGAAAGCCAGGTTTGACTAGTTTCTTGCTTTACAAATAATTTTCACGCATTGCATTACATACAGTCAATTTATTAATTTGTATTTCTTGTTGTGTCTCTGATAGAGAGGGAGTCATGGAGTTCCTGCTTTCCAACCACCCTCTTGACTGTCCAATCTGTGATCAGGGAGGAGAGTGTGATCTGCAGGTAAAAAAAAATGTTTACAGCAATTTAATGGAACTTGACTGTGAACTTGAGTATGCACTCAAGAATGGAAATGGAATTATCCCTAATGCACTTTTTTCCTATCTTGATGTTGTGCTGGATATGTAGGACCAATCGATGATGTTTGGTGCTGACAGAAGCCGTTTTACAGAAGAGAAGAGAGCAGTTGAAGATAAAAACATCGGGCCACTCATTAAAACAATCATGACCCGCTGTATACAATGCACACGTTGTGTTCGGTAAGTTGGAGGTTTGTTATTCTGCAAGCTACATAAATGCATATAATGTATGTTATGCATGGCCTAAAGACAAGGATTTTTTTTTTTGATGACCCATTTGGATTAGTATTTTATCTGCTTGCCCTGTAGGCTCCACCACCAAAAAACAGTTTTGTTTTTATGTGCCATAAAAACACTGAATTTGTAATTTAATATAAATTAATTATAATTTGTAAACAATTTATAGCTATTTTCAAAAGTTTTTAATGTTTTTTCTCTTCTGCTAACTAAACTTGCATTTATTTGATCCAAAGTACAGCAAAAACAGTTTCAGAAATATTTTTACTATTTAAAATAATAATAGTTTTCTATTGGAATATATTTTACTTGTATTGTAAATTATTCCTGTGATTTCACAGCTGAATTTTTAGCATTTTTACTCCAGTCACATGATCCTTCAGAAATCATTATAATATTCTGATTTGCTGCTCAAAAAACATTTATTATTATTATTTTTTATTATTATGTTAAAAACAGCTGAGTAGAAATTTTTCAGGTTTCTTTGAATAGAAAGTTCAGAAGAACAGCATTTGTCTGAAACAAAAATCTTTTGTAACATTATAAATGATTTTTATCATCACTTTATCAATTTAAAGCATCCTTGCTAAACAAAAGTACGAATTTCTAGAATTTCTTTCCCACAAAACAACAACAAAAACTATACTAACTCCAAGATTTAGAATGGTATAGTGTATTATGTCACAAAAGCTTTTTGTTTCAGATAAATGCTAATGTTTGGATCTGTTTTAAATATTGATAATAATAATAATGATGAATGTTTTTTGAACAGCAAATCAGCATATTAGAATGATTTCTGAACGATCATATGACACTGAAGTACTGGAGTAAGACTGGAGTAATGATCCTGAAAATGTAGCTTTGATCACAGGAATAAATTACATTTTAAAATATATTCAAATAGAAAGCAGCTATTTTAAATAGTAAAAATATGTACAAATGTTTTACTGTTTTTGCTGTATTTTGGATCAAATAAATGCAGGCTTGGTGAGCAGAAAAGACTTCTTTAAAAAACATATTAAAAAAAAAAAAACTTTTGACTGGTAGATTAGGTTTTACATTTACAATAAAAGCAGAAGAATTTTCTATAAAGTCATATATTTTATAAAGTCATATACACCTTTGCAGTGAAACAATGGTTTAAGGTGCAAAGCATTACTGATTACTTTTTTTTTTCTTTTGTACTTGTCTCTATTACCTTCAAGATCAGACCATCAAGTTTTTTTTCAGTGTTAAGAAAGACTAGCAATTTATCAAATATTTTTTTAAAACTTCACAGTTTTGCCAGTGAGGTTGCTGGTGTAGAGGACCTGGGAACCACAGGACGCGGTAACGACATGCAGATTGGTACCTACGTAGAGAAGATGTTCATGTCTGAATTGTCTGGTAATGTGATTGACTTGTGTCCTGTTGGAGCACTGACATCCAAACCTTACGCATTCACTGCAAGACCTTGGGAGACCAGGTACAATCCTGAGACTTTATTTGTTCTTCTGTGTGATCCTTATATTCAAATATTTCTTTATGCTGCCATTTAATAGTGGATTACTTGGTGAATGTGTGCGCACTGCAATTTTTGTGTCTACAGAAAGACTGAGTCCATTGATGTGCTGGATGCTGTTGGCTCCAACATTGTGGTGAGCACCAGGGGTGGTGAGGTCATGAGAATTTTGCCTCGTCTGAACGAGGATGTCAATGAAGAATGGATATCCGACAAGACCAGGTGAGCGCATAAACTTTTAAAATATGAAAACATCTCTTTCTCTCCATTCACACACACACACACACACTCATGTGTAGTCTACTGTCTTGTCACTGGCTCATCGTCTCTAAGGTTTGCATATGATGGCCTGAAGAGGCAGCGTCTGACCCAGCCAATGGTGAAGGATGCCAGTGGACAGCTGGTTGCCACCACCTGGGAGGATGTTCTTACACGTGTGGCTGGAGCAGTGAGTGATTACATATACACCAGAATCACACATGTATATGTATAGTATAATATGCTTTGTCAATTGCAGACAAATAGATTTCAGTGGTTGTGATTTGTGTTTTCAGCTCCAGGGAGTTCAGGGTTCTGAGGTAGCAGCTATTGCTGGTGGGATGGTAGATGCTGAGGCGCTGGTGGCTCTGAAGGACCTACTGAACAGACTGGACAGTGACACCCTCTGCACTGAGGAGGTCTTTCCAATGGCTGGTGCCGGGTGAGTACTCATCTGATCAGACTTATCTGTCTTGAAACTGAAATGAGAATGATGTCTGTCCTGATTTCATTTATAATACAGTTAAGGTCGAAAGTTTACATACACCTTGCAGAATCTGCAAAATAAAAAAAAACTCAAAGATTCAAACACCCACTGATGCTCCAGAAGGAAACACAATGCATTAAGAGCAGGTGGGTGAAAACATACTGATTTTGAAGATCAGGGTAAATTCAACTTATTTTGTCTTCTGGGAAACATGCAAGTATCTTCTGTAGTTTCTGAAGGGCAGTACTAAATGGAAAAAAAAAAAATATATATATACATAAAAAAAATGTACACATCTTCCCCTGGCGCTTAATTTATTGTGATTCTGAAGCATCAGTAAGTATTTGAACTTTCTGTAATAGTTGCGTATGAGTCCCTCAGTTGTCCTCAGTGTGAAAAGATGGACCTCAAAATCATACAGTCATTGCTGAAAAGGGTTCAAATACACAAAAATGCTGGAAAACCAAAGAATTTGTGGGACCTGAAGGATTTTTCTAAAGAACAAGTGGGCAGTTTAACTGTTCAGGACAAACAAGGGACTCATGAACAACTATCACTAAACAAAAAAGCACACTTTTGGACAGGGCCATTTTTTAAATATAAATTCAACTGTTATTTTCTCTTGTGGACTATAATGTAAACATCTTTTATGTGAAATATCTTATTCAGATCAGTACTAAATGAAAAATAACATGCATTTTGTATAATCCCTCTTATTTTGGTAACATAATTAACATTTTGCAGATTCTGCAAGTTGTATGTAAACTTTTGACCTCAACTGTATATCTTCTCATAGTGATGTTTGGAGTACCATAACTATTACTAAGGGAACACCACTAATAATTTCCTGAAAACCACTGTCATTGCTTATATCATGGGTTCGATTGTTTGTTTTTTTTAACAAATAGTTGACCTTAAGGATTTAGCTTGTGCAAGCAACAGCCTAGCAACTGCTTTTCTGCATGCTAAAAACACTCAGAACACTATAGCAACTTATTTGTAATGCAAGCACCACTCACTTTTTCAGAAGATGTAAAAATTATTTTTTTTTAAAATGCAAATTCTGATCATGTTGTTATTATTTGTCTTGATATTTGATGTACTATCTTAAAGTGATATTTCACCCACAAATAAAAATTGTCATAATTTACTAACCTTGTGTTGTCTGGTTTGAAAAAAAAAAAAAAAAAGTCCATTTCATCAACTTTCAAGCTTCTAAAAGTTTATAAAACATACATATAAAAATCAAGCTGTTTATATTCCTATAATTTAGGCTTTTATTCACATATAAATAAACATGCACATGCTTGATTGAGAACAAACCTCACTGGTTCTTGCGAACACTCAAACATGCTTGTGTGACATGCAAGAACAAAGCTTGTTCATCAAGCAAGAACTGGATTATTTTCATGATGTCTATCAGTCTTATGTGATCTTAAGTAATCTTATTTGGGGGTAAGTAATTGAGGACAAGTTTTGTTTGAACTAACCTTTAATCTTGCTTTTATGGATTTATGGATTGGTCCTTTGTCTCCTTAGGTCCGACCTGCGCTCCAATTACCTCTTGAACAGCCGTATCACTGGTATTGAGGAGTGTGACCTTCTGCTTTTGGTCGGAACAAACCCACGTTATGAGGCTCCTCTCTTCAATGCACGTATCCGCAAGAGGTATAACCATAGCACACTCTATTTGCAACATTTGTAAAAAGTTGACCTGGTGTCATTTTACTCCACCTCACTCTTTTCTTTTTATCTTCATCTTTCAGTTGGCTGCATAATGATCTCCAGGTGGCCATGGTGGGTCATAATGTGGACCTGAGCTACTCTTACGACCATTTGGGTGAAAGCACACAAGTTCTGCAGGAGATCGCAGCTGGAACACACCCATTCTGCAAGGTAGCAATGTTGCGGTTTATTTGGAGCTTTGATTGAAGTCATTCATTGCCAATAAGTGTAACTGAATTTGAATGATATTGTTTTTGTATTTAAGGTCCTAGCCCAGGCCAAAAAGCCTGTCGTAGTGGTGGGTAGCTCCACTCTCCAGAGAGAGGATGGGGCAGCCATCTTTAAGGCTGTGTCCACGATTGCTCAAAATTCTCGGGCCAGCAGTGGTGTTGAAGATGGATGGAAGGTGCTCAATGTGTTGCACAGGTCAGCTACTACAATAAGTGTGCATATCTGGACCTTTCTCTGAGTATCATTTGTGTTCTGTTGTTCTGTGTGACTTAAAAGAATTGTGAATTTTGACTACTTACCTTAAATATACATTTGTTTGACCTCAGGGTGGCCAGTCAGGTGGCAGCCCTGGACTTGGGTTACAAACCTGGTGTTGATGCCATCCGGAAGAACCCTCCCAAAGTACTGTTTCTCCTAGGAGCCGATGCTGGTTGCATCACCAGAGCAGATCTTCCCAAAGATAGCTTTATCATCTACCAAGGTCAGTAAACACACTTCAATATTTATATCAATATCAAACTTCAAACTAAATTGAAGAATTAACTAGTGTGATGTCATTTTAAACAAAATCATGCAAAAATAAAGTTTAGCCCAAGTGAAGACTGACACCAAACTTGTATCGGGCCTTGATGGTAAACGGCTTGCATCTAAATGTAACGTTTTGGCTTTAAGGTCATCATGGAGATGTGGGTGCAGTCATGGCTGATGTCATTTTGCCTGGCGCTGCATACACCGAAAAGAATGGCACATATGTCAACACAGAGGGCCGTGCCCAGCAAACCAGGGTGGCAGTCACTGCTCCTGGTTTGGCACGTGAAGACTGGAAGATTCTGCGTGCCATTTCTGAGGTACACTCCTTAAAACTTGGATTTGACAATGTAAAATATTGTTTATATGCAGTTGAGGTCAAATGTTTACATACACCTTGCAGAATCTGCAAAATGTTAATTATTTTACCAAAATAAGAGGGATCATACAAAATGCATGTTATTTTTTATTTAGTACTGACCTGATTAAGATATTTTACATAAAATACACTTGCATATAGTCCACAAGAGAAAAAAACAATTGAATTTATAAAAATGACCCCGTTCAAAAGTTTACATACACTTGATTATTAATACTATGTTTTTACCTAAATGATCCACAGCTGTGTTTTTTTTGTTTAGTGATAGTTGTTCATGAGTCCCTTGTTTGTCAGTTGAACTGCCTGCCCTCAGGTCCCACAAATTGTTTTTTTTTTTCAGCATTTTTGTGCATTTGAACCCATTCCAATAATGACTGTATGTTTTGAGATCCATCTTTTCACACTGAGGACAACAGAGGGACTCATATGCTACTATTACAGAAGGTTCAAGCGCTCACGGATGCTCCAGAAACACAATGCATTAAGAGCCAGGGGGTGAAATTTTTAATTTGAAGATCAGGGTAAATTTAACTTATTTTGTCTTCTGGGAAACATCTTCTGTAGCTTCTGAAGGGCTGTACTAAATGGAAAAAATATGATATTTAGACAAAATAGGAAAAATGTACACATCTTCATTCTGTTCAAAAGTTCACACCCCTGGCACCCAATGCATCATTTTTTTTTTTCCTTCTGGAGCATCAGTGAGCATTTGAACATTCTGTAATAGTTGCATATGAGTCCTTCAGTTGCCCTCAGTGTGAAAAGATGGATCTCAAAATCATAAATTCACAAAAATGCTGAAATAAAACAAAGAATTTGTGGGACCTGAAGGATTTTTCCCAAGAACAGCGGGCAGTTTAACTGTTCAACAAGTGTGGTTTTGTGACCCTGGATCACAAAACCAGTCATAAGGGTCAATTTTTCAAAATTGAGTTGCATCATTTGAAAGCTGGATAAATAAGCTTTCCATTGATGTATGGTTTGTTGGGATAGGATAATATTTGGTTGAGATACAACTATTTGAAAACCTGGAATCTGAGCGTGCAAAAAAATCTAAATATTGAGAAAATTGCCTTTAAAGTTGTCTAAATAAAGTTCTTAATGTATATTACTAATCAAAAATTAAGTAAGTTTTTTTTATATATTTACAGTAGGAATTTTACAAAATATCTTCATGGAATGTGATCTTTACTTAATTTCCTAATGATTTTTGCCATAAAAGAAAAATCAATAATTTTGACCCATTCAATATATTTTTGGCTATTGCTACAAATATACCCCAGCGACTCAAGACTGGTTTTGTGGTCCAGGGTCACATATGTAAATGAAATATCTTATTCAGGTCAGTACTAAATAAAAAAAAATAACATGTATTTTGTATGATTCTTCTTATTTTGGTAAAATAACTAGCATTTTGCAGATTCCGCAAGGTATGTGTTAACTTTTGACTTTAGCTGTACCTTTCCTGAGCTCTGTGTCTAAAATAAAATTCAGATTGTTCAGTAGAGAATCTCATGTTTTTGCTTGTTCAGCTGGCGGGAGTTACACTGCCGTATGACACAGTGGATGAGGTAAGGGGAAGGCTGGAAGAGGTCTCTCCTAACCTGGTGAGATATGATGATGTAGAGGAAGCCAATTATTTCAAACAGGCCCATGAGCTTTCAAAGGTTAGTGTTCTTTTTAATTTAAATTTGTTTTTGTTAAATCTGCATTACTAAAACAGCTCAGTCATGTCCTGCTGTCCTCCTTAGGGTGTGAATCAGTCATTGCTTGCAGCTCCTCTGGTTCCTCCTCAGCTCTCAGTGAAGGATTTCTATATGACAGGTAGAGTAACACATATTAATTTCTTATGCATGAATAAAACCTGTTTGTTGTTGAACCTGTCATTTACCATTGCCTTCAAATGTATTCCTCCACAGACCCCATCAGCAGAGCCTCTCAGACAATGGCGAAGTGTGTCAAGGCTGTGACAGAAGGAGCAGCAGCAGTTGATGAGCCCTCAATTTGTTAAAACTCTTCCAGGCATACCAGTCTGTCCATAGTAACAGACAAAAATAGTCATCGTCAAGTACATGTACAAACACATACCTGGATTTCAGCATACATTGCTGTTTGTCTCTCGTCTCTTACGTAGTCAGACTTCTACAGAGCAACAAAAATGTGTGAAATGAATCATGCTCATATTTAATAGGCTTTGAAGGGTGTTGTAAAGTTTCATTCCCATGATTTGGCTGAATGAGGTCTGCTTTGTTTTGGAAAGCTCTTATTATGATAAATAAAACTGTATTATATCAATATACTATTGTCACTATTCACATTGCTGGTATAAATTATTCAAAGCAAGGGCATGGTAGAAAAAAAATTTGGTTTGGGTTCATTTAGAATCTAGGATGGAAGTGCAAGGAGAAAAGCACCTTGATTGGTTTTTCTTTCAATTATGTTAGATTAAGTGCAATGCAAAGCCTGATTTGCACTAAGAATATGTATATATTTAATTTGACAAAACTCTATTTGTTGAATTAATCTTAAATTTGATTCATTAAGTTAAATTAAATAGCAAAGTAATGGGTTACCATGAGTTCCACTTTAAAGATCAAACTTTTTACATGCCCTGAAGTCTGTAACACCTTTGTATACATTTTTACAACTATGTCTGGATCGTTCTGACATCACTGAAGAGGATTGATAGGGGGCAACCTTAGTCACTTTAGAATCACTTTACCCCCACTAACACCTGCTTCAGAGTTTATTTCACAAGACTTGTCGCCTTGATAATATTTATTGACAGCAAGGGAATGGAAAATATAACTGACAAGAATGTTATCTTTGCACGTCAGATTGCACTGAATTTGAAGTCGGTGATGTCATTCCAGGCATGGATGAGACGCGTGAGAGGAGGCTGTCGGAAAAGACTTTGGGGGAGATCCCTCAAACTTAAAATCAATGACTGCGGCTTAAATAAAACTTCTCGCTGGTCTGAACACTTCTGAAAGACGGGCACTCAAATGTTCAATCTATATTGTGTGTTTGCGAGATCTGTCATCTTTCTAAAAGCCGACAATGAACATACAAAGTTGAATTCCAAAATGGTTGCAGAGGTTGTTGTTGCACTGTTGGCTGTTGTCATGTCCCCCCAGTGCCTGTAGTTGTGCTGTAAGAAGCCTCGCATCCGATGACTAAACCAACACCCCCTTCTCCTTGTGTACGGCTAGTTTTATTTCAATAATCGACAAAGATGTGCCAGTAGGATTCGTGTAAAATTATATCCACGCGTTAAAAAACTAAATCTGCTAGCGTCAAGCGTAAAGGTATAGGCGGAAAATCCCCGTTGAAAGTAATAGCCGTCGACCGTGTGAAAAGATCAGCGTAGCTTGTTTAGCACAGGCCGCAGCGACCGGGGACTGAGCGGCAGCCGGGAAGCAGCGGACTCAAGCAAAGGCGGAAGCCCGCTTATCACGCACTGCAAAGCGGGTGCCTCGTTACTCGACTCGGGGGATTCGGGAGGTTTCACAGGCCAACGGTAACTACGAATTGCGCAGAAATAAAGGAATACCTGTCGTCAAAATGTGCATCTGATATCAGTTTTTCTTACGATATTATTTCAACTTAAACCCGCGAAACTATCCAAATTTACCTGATATACAACACTCCGAAAGTTTTAAACATCTCTGGTTGTCGACAACGCATATTGTCGTTTGACAGGTATTTTGTTTATTATCGGTCCCGAGAGTCTCTCGCGCTAAAAACAAATATTCCAATAACTGTTACAAAGTTTCAAAATGCGTTCCAAATATTTGTACAACGCAACAAAGAAATAGATTATGCCGCGCTGATTCTGTTCGTATCTTTCGTAAAAAGAATTAAATTGTTACTTCAGGCGCTACACCCAACTTGCTCAATCCTTGCCTCAAAAGTAACTGATAGTGCTGCCCAAGTACATGATAGAGTAGTAGGCGGGTTGTCCACCGTCCCCTTGCGTTTTCAAAGTTGCTTTGCATGTCAAACGTATTGTACTCTGCCCAAAAGCTTTTACGAGCCATCGTTTTATGATTTAGTGCTTCACCTGCTAAAAGCCCTGCTTACACCAGCTGTTTTTTTTTTCTCATGTGTCATTGATTGCTTAAAACAGGGGCTACTTTTCCTGCTTCCTGTCACTTTAATATTTAATGGTTTGAGCTGTTTATGCTGAACAGCCTACATACTGCATGCTTTGATGAGTGCTTGAAATGCAGTTAATGAGTTAATATGTTAGTTAGATGTTGGAGTTGATTGCAACATATATTGAAAGCTACTTTAAATTCGATGTCACTTGACCCACAGCAAGCGAGCTTGTCATTATTGTACTGTTTCAGTATAGATAACCTTTGTAGTTTTGTATACATTGATGACTGCTTGAAACTCAGTAATGGAAGACCTGAGAGCTTTGATTTCTGTGCTCTTAAATGTCAACTATAATTTTTTTTCTCTACAAACTATACAGTTTAGGGCAGCTGCAGGGTCAACGGTAGCTTGTCTACAATTGAGATTAATAAAATGAATATTACAGAAAAGGCTGGAATACACTATATGACTTTTTAAATCAGAAAGCATCATACACTGACGACTTTAAATGGTTACAGAAAAAACTATAAACGACTGAGGATCACCTTATACTACAGAACACAACAAAACTCGCCCAGAAACATGTTTTGTTCAGAGATGAATGGCAAATCAAAACAGTATGTGTTGTGAAACATGTTTGATATCCATTTACATGATACTCCATTTCATCATAGACTATGCAGTTTGCTGTGAAATCTTGTTCCAACTGCAAATCGTGGCAAAAATTGGGGCAAAAGTCAAGTAGTGTATTCCAAACCTAAAAGTATAATGCAGTTTACACCTGGTAAAAAAAACAAAACACAATAGATACATTTTTAAATACATTAAATCTAATTAGATTTGTAAATGCAAGGCATATTTTTAGTTTTGAGTATAAAACATGAATATGTCTCATTGAACGGTTGTTGTTTCTGCACTCCAGAAGAAGTTGATTTGAATCAATGCTTTCATCACACTTTTATCTCACTCACATACCGTTTTTTCATCAGCTGATGTTCCGGAGAGTTCCAGCCCTGGGATGTATGAAGGCAAACACATCCACTACTCGGAGGTGGACCACAAGCCTCTGTGTTCCTATAGCCCAAAGCTTTGCAAGCAACGCCGTCTCAACGGTTATGCTTTCTGCATCCGCCATGTGCTTGAGGACCGAACCGCTCCTTTCAGGCAGTGCGAATATGTAGCCAAGTACAATAGCCAGCGCTGCACTAATCCCATACCCAAGGCTCACGACCGAAAGTAGGTTTTTGCATTAACAAATGTTTACGGAATAGAATGTGCATGTTTAAAGAATACTGAAAAGAAAACTGTTTGTCTTTTAGGTATTGTAATAGTCACCTTCAGGTTATGGGTGTCCTCCCCAAGAAGGAGCGAAAGAAGAAACAAGATACGATAGAGTCTTTGGCTCTCAACATTACCGTTCCATCCCTGGCTTTGAAGACCCACAACGGGCTTGAGCTTTTACCTCCATCCCCACCACCCTCCCTGGCTTGTCTACTCCCCTCTGATCCCTTCGCCTTTTGCAGAGGGGAAAAAATGTTAAAATCAAGTGGCACATTCCT
The DNA here is from genome assembly GCA_036247105.1 of Cirrhinus mrigala. Lineage (NCBI taxonomy): Eukaryota > Metazoa > Chordata > Actinopteri > Cypriniformes > Cyprinidae > Cirrhinus > Cirrhinus mrigala. The sequence goes on from CM070012.1 coordinate 9,670,839, forward strand.
GAAGAAACCCCAAGAAAGCCAAGCTCTGAACCATAAGCAGAAACAGCAAGATCACAGTGTGGATCCAACCTTCCCAAACCATCTCAGAACCTCTTCTCTTTCTTCAACTCTTCCACGTCCTTCCCTCCCTCCTCCCCAGACTGGAAGAACCACACAAACACCCAAAGTTCCCTCCTCCCCTCGTGGAGAAATCTTACAAACCCCTTTAGTTCGTTCAGGTTCATCCTTCAAAACCTCATCAGCCCTTCAGGATGGCCATCAGGGCTCAACAGAAACCGCTTTAGCTGATAACAAAGTTAAACTGGACCTTAATCATGCTTACGACAAAAAGGTTGTCCCTGCAGCTTCAGGGACGGCACCAAGCCGTGATGACACACATAGACGTTTAATAAAAATGCATTCAGTTGCCATGCAACAGCAAGCTCCATGTTTGCAGAAGTTCCATAGATTGATGGACCAACACAGAGGGAGGTGCAAAGACCTGAACCCACATTTAGGTAGGTAATTGTGAATGGAGATTTTGACATTTAAAGGTTAATTTAGCTTTAGTTTGTTGTCATGACAAACACAGCTTGTGTTCTAGGGCCTGACTGGTCAGAAGACAGTGAAGAGGACGATGGGGACTTGGGGAAACTAGTGTCATATCAGTGCCAGAGACTACAAGAGAAGCACTTTGAGGAAAGGTACAGTCATCCATTAGTTCGACAATCATTCATCCACCACCTAATTTAATGTCAATGGCAAACACAAAGATTAAGCCACATTATAACACAAATATTCAAATAAGCTTAATTCTGATTGGCTGAGTGTTCTATTCTGCAGCTGACCTGCAGTTTGCTTTACTTCATGGAGAGTAATCTAATTTCAGATGTCCTCCTTTCTCACAAATGTGACAAAAATGGTAGAAATATAATAGGGACTTTTAATGAAGGCCCTTAAATTGCCTCACTGATCTTTGTAAGTAATGTTTAGAAGATCAGATCTGTAGCAGTAGCTCTCAATCTTTTTGACTCCTAGACCCACCTGAATGCTCTTTAGAATTCCTACTCATTTTAAGTGGTGAAGTTACTATGTAACTTCTGGCCCGCTAGCAAAAAATAAATAAAACTGTGTGTTTCTTGCAGAAGAACATTGTTTTGGTTGTGGTTTGGGTTTGTTCCTCTGCGTGAATGAATGTGGTTTGAGGCACCAGTGTATACATGGGTCTTACCTGAGCGGATGGACATATAACACTCTGTTTTTGTTGTTGCTTGTTTACAACCAGTAATTCCCAGGACTTTGTCATGTTGAATGTTTCAAAGTAATTTTTTCTTGTTTGTTGTTTAAATCCATCCTGACAGCTCTAAAATATAAATCATTATATATTTATCAAAGTGTATTTCTTTTTGTTTTGTTTTTTTGGCAATAAAAATGTTTTAGTATAACAAGTTCCGTTTTAAGGATAACGATTTTTAAGAATATTTTTCACTCACGATTTCCACCTGATTAAATACAGTTGAGGTCAAAAGTTTACATACACCTTGCAGAATCTGCAAAATGTTAATTATTTTACCAAAATAAGAGGGATCATACAATATGCATGTTATTTTTTTAGTACTGACCTGAATAAGATACTTGACATAAAAGATGTTTACATATAGTCCATTTTATAGTCCAGATTCTGCAGATTCTGCAAGGTGCATGTAAACTTTTGACCTCAAATGTATGTTAGAGCTTGGCACTCAGTGAGTGCATTAATTATACATTTCCATTGGAATAAGATTTTATTTGTTTATTGGTAAAAGTTCAGATGTCTTTTCCAGGTCTAGATATCACACATTAAAATTTGGCTTTCAAAAAATGGATGGATCAAAAAAAAAAAAAATTATTATTTTAATGCTTGTTTTGTCTTATTTTAAATCATTTCAAGTCATCTAGTTGTTCTGTATGTTTGTTTCGTCAATGCAGGAAAAACGTCCTTGATCTGTGATATACTTCATCTAAATACAAGTTGTGGCAACCAACAAACTTGCTTTTTTGAACTTGAGAAGTTGTGTTTTCATGGTTCTGGCAATGCATGAATGCTTACACTTTGTGACTCACCAATGGATTGCAGCCCACAGTTTGAAAACTGCTGATCTAGAGAATTCTCTTTCCCATCTCACAGTGCCAGTCGTTCCCGTGCTGAGCGTTTGGCAGGCTTCTGCTCGTACCTGAGACAAAAACACACGCACCTTTGCAGAGAGCAGAGGGGCTTCAGGCGAGAGAGGAGGTCCCAGCATGCCCTTCGTAAAGCCCTGCTGCAGGCAGCAAGAGAGGAACCTCACCACACTGTACAGCTTATTCAGGAACAATATCAAAAGACCTCTACGCCATCCAGGTAAAAACACGGACTTGTGCATTAAAGGGATAGTTCACCCAAAAATAAAAACTCTGTCATTAATTACTCACCCTCATGATGTTCCATACCCGTAAGACCTTTCTTCATCTTCAGAACACAAATCGAGGTATTTTTGATGAAATCCGAGAGCTTTCTGACCCAGCATAGACAGCAACACAACTACCGCGTTCAAGTCCAGAAAGCTCATTTAAAAAAATGTAGAAAAATATTTCTACATTTAGAAAAATATTTCAATTTTATTTTTTTTAATTTTTACAATTTTTAAAAAAAAATTCTAAATCATTAAAAAACTGAAAGTGTATTTTTTATGTAAATGTACCAAGTAAAACACAGAATTGGTGATTTTCAGAGAGAAATAAATTAAATGTTGATTTAATATTTTGGTTGCATTTTGAGGTAAAAAAAAAAAAAAAAACATAACTGGTTAGGTAAAATAGGCGCATAATATCTTAATATTGAAAGTGCAGGCTCTTGAATCTTATCAAAGGTTTTGAATTTTCTGCAGATATTGTATCGCTGGGTAAGAGAATCTATGTCAGATCATGATGTAATAAAATGTCTGATTTACACCCATGACGTAGCTTACAATACTTGACACAAATGATTCAGTATTCACACAATTTTATAAGTTTTCATGTTGCAGTAGTTGTTTTATGTGTTTTGATTCCACAGCACTAATGTACCATTAGCTGGAGGTGACTCAGGGTTGTGTTCGGCTGTCGTGAAAGGTGAAGACTGCAGAAATTCAGCCTTACCGTTCACCAGGCACTGCTTTCAACGTATCCTCTCAAAGTTCTTATTCTTTGAATTAAGCAGAACTCAACTCAGATGTACCTGAAAACAGAAGCAGGCTTCTATTGGCTGTTCATCTGTATTTGAGAACATTTTGTCCTGTGACTTTTCAACAAACCATCTGCTTTGGTGATTGACAAAAGCTTTACGATTGTCTGCGTTCCCTGTGTTGCGTCCTTAATGGCACTCTGTAGATATCCTTCAGAACCGTTCTCAGCAGCTGTTCTCAAGCTGCACCGCTCGCTTTGCAGATGGAGCTCAGTGTTCCATCCCTGTCTTTGACATCACGCACCAGACGCCACTTTGTGATGAGCATGCCAAGAAAATGGTGAGAAACATTGCGTTATTTCATTGCGTAAAAAAACTTTTGCTAGTAACTAATTTAACCATATGTGTGCTACTTTACAGGACAATTTCCTTCGAGGTGATATCAGCCGGAGAACGTACCACCACCACCAGCAGATTCAGCGGCACAGGCCACTGAAGAAAGCCAAGCCTCCAGCACTCACTAAGAAGCCTAAGAAGAAAGGAAAGAGAGGAGCACCAAGACGCCCTCAGAAACCCATTCCTCCCGCGCAGCCTCAGGGTAACCTGGGAATGCCTTCCATCTTGTGCCTGCCCACTCAGCCCTCTGGCATAAGGTGAGAGCCGAGTGTGTTTGAATGTGTTATCCGTGTGTGTCTGTAAGTGTGCACTCATCATCCTTGTCCTTGTGTTTTGCAGGAGCCCTTTAACCCCTGATTTAAGTGCAGATGAATTTCCAGATGACATCACCGATGACATCAGCGACATTCCACATGACCTGGAGTTGAATCAGGAGGACTTCTCAGATGTTCTTCCTCGACTCCCGGATGACCTGCAGGACTTTGATCTTTTTGAAGGTAACAGATTTAATGGTAATAATTTTTTAATAGAAGCGTTCTGTCTTTACCCAGACTGTATTTATCCAATCAAAATTACAGTAGTATTGTGTAAGATTTTTACAATTTAAAGTAGCCATTTTTAATTAAAATAAATTTTAAAATGTAATTTATTCTTTTGATGGAAAAGCTGTGTTTTCAGCATCATTACTCCAGTCTTCAGTATCACATGATGATCATTCTAATATGTCGATTTGATGCTCAAGAATTTTCATATTATTAATGTTGAAAACAGCTGTGCTGCTTAATTTTTGTGTGTGAACCATGATATTTTTTCAGGATTTTTTGATGAATGGAAGGTTCAGTTGAACATAATTTATTTAAATTTGAAGTAGAAATCTTTTGTAACATTATGAATATCTTTTGATTAGTTCATTGTGTCCTTTCTGGATAAAAGACTTATTTTAAGGTTTGACTGCAAACATAATATATATGATTTCTTTTGCTGTGGGGCTGCAGGAAACTATGAATAACTGAATAAAAAATATAAAAAGGTGATTACGACTTTTTATCTCACAATTCTGACTTTTTTCTCTGAATTACATGATACAGTTTATAGAGTTTCTATCTCACAGTTATAAAAAAAAAATTCAGAACTGCGAGATATAAACTCGCTATTTTAAGAAAAATTGAGAATTGTGACAAACTCAGTATTGTGAGAAATAAAGAATTGTGAGATTGCAAGATTTTTTTCTCAGAATTGTGAGTTATAAAGTCCAATTTCTTAGAAAAATGTAAGAATTGCAAGATATAAACAATTCTGAGAAAAAAAGAATTGTGAATTTATATCTCGCAATTCTGACTTTATAACTTGCAATTGCGAGTTTATATCACGCAATTCTGACTTTTTTCTCAAAAAAACTCCAAATTACGAGATTTTTTTTCTCAGAATTGCGAGATATAAACTCGCAATTCTGAGAAAAAAGTCACAATTGCGAGATATAAACAATTTTGAGAAAAAAAAATTGTTTATATCTCGCAATTCCAACTTTATAACTCGCAATTGTGAGTATATCACGCAATTCTGAGTAAAAAAACAAAATTGCAAGTTTATATCTCACAATTCTGAGAAAAAAGTCCAATTTTGAGGGTGAAAAGACTGGTAAGTTCTTAGAATTGTGAGTTTATAAACAATTCTGAAAAAAAAAAAAAATCACGCCATTGAGAATTTTTTTTTTTAAATTGTGAGTTATAAAGTCTAATTTTGAGGGGGGGAAAAGACTGATACGTTCTCAGAATTGTGAGATATAAACAATTCTGAGTGTAATTCACAATTGCGAGTTTATATCACATAATTCTGTCTTCATTTCTCATAAACTGCGATCTCTCAATTCTGGCTTTTTATCTTGCAATTGTGAGTTAATATCACAATTCTAAGAAAAGAAGTCAGAATTGCAAGTTTGCATAATGCAATTCTGAGAAATAAAGTCAGAATTGTGAGATTGCAAGATTTTTTTCTCAGAATTGAGAGATATAAACAATTCTGAGTGTAATTCACAATTGCGAGTTTATATCACATAATTCTGTCTTCATTTCTCATAAACTGCGATCTCTCAATTCTGGCTTTTTATCTTGCAATTGTGAGTTTATATCACAATTCTAAGAAAAGAAGTCAGAATCGCAAGTTTGCATAATGCAATTCTGAGAAATAAAGTCTGAGTAAAAAAAAATAAAGAGATTGCAAGATTTTTTTCTCAGAATTGAGAGATATAAACTCGCAATTGCGAGTTATAAAGTCCAATATGGAGGGGAAAAAGACTTATAAGTTTTCAGAATTGTGAGTTTATATCTTTATATTAGTCTTGCAAGATAAAAACTCACAATTTTGAGAAAAAAAGTCAGAATTGCGAGAGAAGAAGTCGCAATTACCTTTTTTTTTATTCAGTGGCAGAAACGGCTTCCATAGGAAACACTGGCATATAGTAAAAGGTTGATGTTGTAATTTGAAGTATTGGTATCTAATCGGACAATTGAGAGTTTTACCCAGCCGTATATAATACCTTGTCTTATATCGTTTTCTGGTAATACTTACTTTCCTTGCTTTGTATATGCGTTTACAGTAATTTGGTATTCTGTTCTTCCCATTTGTTTGTCATATAGGCAAGAATAGTGAGCTGTTGCCCACCTCTGAGGAAGCTGAAGAACTGGTTCGCGTTCTGCAGGCCATGAGCTCTTACCCAGAATCCCTTGCATGTCTAAGCGGAATGGCCGAGCTTGGTCCCGTAGAGGCAGTAGATTGTCGTAGCATGCCGGGGGGTGTCGTGGATCTACTGAGCGGACGGCTATCTGCTGAGACTCTCTCCAGCCTGGAGCTGGACCCCAGTCTGCTTCCCACATCTGAAGATGCTTTCCCTCCTTCACCTCCATCACCACAACCCCCTCTCACTCCTCCATCCTCTGTGGGGCATCTCACAGACAGCACATATGCACAGAGACAACCTCATCTCCTAGCGAAGATGGACAACTCCAAAGCAGAACTGAGCGACCTGCCGCTTGGAAAGGACGAGGACATCTCTCACGGCTCCTGGGGCGTTCTCGCCCTCCCCCTCAACGACTCCTCACAGTTTCACAGCCTTATTGCCTCAGATGGCCTGCTGATGTCCACAGCTCTATCAACGCCAATGACCCCCTTGCCCTCGGCCCCCTGTCAGCCCAGTTCGGCCCTTTCCGCTTTGCCTCAGACTGTGCCCGTCACTCGCTCCACACCCGCATCCTCGCCCTCGTCGCCAACATCCCAAACTAAGCACCTTCTCCCCCCACTGTTCAACCACTGTGGGATCCCAGCAGACTTGCAGCCGCACCATAGTACACCGGCGCCACCTATGGACCAGGCCTGAACTGCAGGCAGAACCAATTTGCTACAGTCACAGTGTTCAGGGAACATGTTGCAGGTGATTTTTCCCTTTCCCAGATGTCAGGGTCATTCTGTCCGTCGTCTTAGTCCTCTGCATCTTTTTCCCTCACCAAGAAAGAACATCAAGCAATAAATTTCCTTGTCGGCTTAAAATAGTTGCTTTTTCGAAAAGCAAACATAGATGGATTTTAGCCATTAATATCACTTGTATCCTTAAACGCATATTTAATATATTTATAGAGTAGCAGTCTGCACAACTAGTTTTATTGAGTGAAAATGTGTGGTAACTGGTGAAAATGTGGTTCTTGTTTAGAGGTAATGGGCAAGTTTGTCATCAGCAAACAGAAGGGGGAAAGGTGTCATGGTTGTATCACTATTTTGTCCCGTGTGATGATTAAAAAGCTTATTGTTTTGGCAGATGGTGTTTATGTGCTTTGAGTAGCCGTTAAACTATGGGGTCTTGCTCTAAGTGTAAGTGCCTGCCATAAAAGCTGTGTAACACCTTTATAATTAGTGTATTGCGAGTCAACAAAATACACATTGCATTGTCACTGAGTAAAACTCTGTAAATGCACAAAATTTCACTTTTGAAAACATGAAACGTGGCATTTGCTCCCTGTTTTGACAAGTAATTTACCTTCTCACGTTATCGTGAAGTTACTTGAGGGTGTTTAACTTCGATTCTGAGTGTTCGATGTGCTCCTGTGTAAGGCCTGTAGCTGAAGTGATAGCAGTTGTGGGAAATAAATGGTGTAAAGCTATAGTCAGTTATCTTATGGCTTTTAACGAGAGTAGTTCTGATGCCTTTACCCTCATGTCATGCCAAGTCTACATTTGCATTCTCCCATTTCTCTTCTTTGCAGATGCTTTCTTACCAAAGTGGCTTACAAGAAAGCCTCTTTTTATGTCCACGTCAGAAAATATCTATATATCAGTATATCTAACTGACCAATATAATGAAATCGCATTTGGGCAGTTAAGCTTTTAAAGAAAACAGTGATGTATAACCTTAATTTGAGATCTTTATAAAACGAATAATGATATACAATTGTGGTTTGGTAGACTTGCCGTTGTACCAGATAATGCTGCTTTTACCAACAGGCATACTGACAGATATCCTTGCACACCGAGGGTCGTCTCATATACTTTTTATACTTATTCACTGAATGTATCAAGTCAACAAGAAAGTTTATTATAACCTATTAAAATGTTATGGTCCTCCTCTTTGTTCAAGGTATTTTTATGTATTGACATGTTTACTTTTGTTACTTAAGTGATTGGATGTGGGCGTGTGTGTAGACAATGTGTAAGAGAAATTCTATTTGTTTTATTTGAAATGTGTGAATTAAAAATGCTATGACCACGGCTTTGTGTGCGCTCGTTATTTTAATGTGCTGTCAACAGCAATTTCTAAGTGCGGGGTTGCAAAGAAGACACTGTGATGGCACTACAAGACTGCAGTGTCTGGAACAAGTCATTCAGTTGGCAAACTAAAAGGTACCAGACACAGAGATGATTCATAACATACAGGACCTTTGGCTGGCTTTCTAAACAGATTGTAATTGCAAACTAGGAGCTGTTAAAAAACAAATTAAACAGTGGACGTTTACCTTGTTTACCAACGAGAAGATTACTTGACAAACGATAGAGGGCGCCAAAGGAATTATAATGTGGTCCAGTCTTTTGCAATGAGGGGATTTTAATAATGATGGGGATTTTGATTAACCTTAGTGACTCGAATCTTTTGAATCCGTTAACAAAAAACATTTATTCTGTATGTTATATCCTATATACAAGTAAACAAGTTTCTTTTGAATGTCGTCTGTCGAATGATTTCCTTGACCGGTTAAAATGTGGACCGAGACGAGTCTTATTATTATTAAAATGTGCATGTCTACAAATATACTATACATTTCGAGAAAAGACAACAAAGATATTTTTCAATATTTTAATTTTGTCTACTTTCAGAATACGCAAACGAGATGTCGTGTTAGTTCCGTTCACGAACGAAATGTGCTTCATTCAGTTCGTTTCCGACCGAGATCGTCTTGTTCAGTTCCGTTACCATTCTCGTTTAGAGTGTAAAGTCGTTTAGTCAAGGGATGTATTCGTTCAGCAGGCCAAACCAATGAAAAGCTCTTGCACAGCTCCTATGGCAAGCCGTTTTAGCTTAAAATAGTTTCAGCGTTACTTGTCGTAGGCTAATTGTATTTTTACCAAATAAATTCTTACTAATGACAATGCCAGTTAGAGAGCTCTCGAAATCAATTTCCAGTTAAAATTAAGAGAGCTCTGCAATTGCATTCTTTCTAGTAAGAACTGAATTGTAGAGCTCTCTAATTGTCATTCTTATTAGTAAAAATTAAATTGTAGAGTTCTGTAATTAAAAATGAATGGACGTCAATGGAGACATGACTAGTAAAAATTAATTTGTAGAGCTCAGCTAATTGGAATTGTTGCTATCAACAATTGAATTAGAGTAAGATAACCAGTGTGTAGAATTTCTGGGGACACATTCTGGCCAGGATTTCTATATTGGCTAAAATATCCAGGTTTTGACATCGTTGACATCAATGTAATGCAAAAGTGATTCGAAAGCATGAGCTGTCTGCTCTGCTTTCTGTAGCTCTCACGGTACTTAGATGTCATACAACGATCAATCTGATTATTTTAAGCAATAGAATTTAGGGCCGATAGACGACGGCTGATAGACATCGTGATTCCTTCTGCCCAACATTTGCCATTCAGTTTGATTCATTCGGATAGTTCACTCACGAAATCATTCGCAATGGTTTCTTACACAAAACAAGAAAAAAAAAAAACACTGTCCCTGATAGCACACATACATCATTTAGACGTCTATTTGATGTCTGCATTTACATCTGGAAAACACAGAGTGTTTGCTCATCTGCAGTACGTCTATAGGACGTTTCCTATCAGATGTCAAATAGACATCTATTAGATGTCTTCAAAGAGCTTTTCAACCCCTGTCAGTCAGTAAGTATCACCAAATATACTTTTGAAATACTTTTACCCTGATAGCACACATACATCTCGAAGAATGTATGTAAAACTGACATCTTACAGACATCTGTCAGATGTTTATACACAGCAGATGCTTTCCAGATCAAGCGACATCTTGCAGACGTATGTGTGCTATCTGGGCTCTTAATCATAATTGTTATCCCAGGTTTTCTGGGATATTGGGATCCCAGACATAGCACACGTTCGTCTGCAAGATGTCTGTTAAAGATCCCTTGATCTGGAAACCCTCTGCTGTGTACAAACATCTGACAGACATCTCTAAGATGTGAGTTTACATACATTCTAAATCATAAACATCTTAAAGACATCTAATAGACATCTATTTGACATCTGATAGGAAACGTCCTATAGACGTATTGCAGATGAGCAAACACTAAAAAATACGTCTTGCAGATGTAAATGCAGACATCAAAAAGACGTCTCCGAGATGTATGTGTGCTATCAGGGTAAAAGTATTTAAAAAGTATATTTGGCGACACTTTTTGACCGACAGGGGGCAGTAAGTTAGGCTATTAGGCTGGAAAAGCTCTTAGAACATTCGTTCAAAACTATAGACTGGTTCGAACGAAACGCTGCTAGTGCAAATGACAAGTTGGAGTGAAACACACGAGTCTGTCTGATATAGCAGAGAGCGAAATACGAAACGAGGTGTTGAGTGTATCTTCCCACCGCTCGAAATTAGTCTGCACATGTAACATGAAACAAGTGTTTAAGGATGACGGCGATACTGTTCATAATGACAGGGCTGATGCAAATCTATTTCCTTCATCGCACCGCTAAGAGGGGCGCGAGGATGCTCCTCCGCGCGAGCCCGGGGCTCTGGCGTTACCTAGCAACGACTCCCATACTGTACTCCCGCTCCAAGAGCCTGGCTGCCTTCAACTCTGGCGCTGTTTCTATTTCTGTTGTAGCGTTGCAGTCGCCGTCTGCTAAAACATTCATAGCACAGTCCTCTTAGCATGTGGCTTGTGCGGTAATGTTTCAGTTTGAAGCACTACCCTACCCAACGCGCCGCAGAGTGATACTGACAAATGGCGCGTCAAATGATGGGTGACAGACCAGTTAATCATGGGCTGCCGTCTCCGGGGACGCGCTGATTGAGTCTGATGTAATGGATGTTATTATGGCCAGTGACATGACAACTGCGACCTCGCGCACGGACGTGTTTCCCACATAACCATTGTTAAAGCAGGTGCCGAGAAAATGTGATAGCGGCGGTTTCTCTCACGCTTTTGGTAAGGGGGAACAAGCAGAGCTGAAGAGGGAGGGAGAGGACGGAGAGACTGGCAGAGGGAAATGGCAGTTGCATAAACTGTCACAGTGATGAGATCTTATCATTATGTCTCCAGATACGCCAGGGCTGCCGTTAGGCCACGACAAGGTTTAACGCCCCCGTGATTCCACATGAACAGCTTCTACAAGCGCAATCGTGTGTAAGTATCAAAGTGGTCCAGTGCACAATGGTGCATCGCACGTATCTGTTAGTGTCAAGGCCTCTTGACCCGCAGGCACCGAGGTAAACTGGTGGAGCGAACACATTTCACAATGCCTCAGAAAATGGATCGTCCTTAACACCCACGCAGTTCTTTCAGTCCAATAACCAAATGCTTTTTTAGCTGTTCATCAGCCTCTTCGTTGCTGTTGTTAGAGCCTGTGTGTGGGTTCGTGTCTTATGCGTTGCTAATATTTTGATTGGACCTCTTTTCAAAAATCGAGACCCCTTTTTAATACATTTAAAGGGACAGTCCACCCATGAAAATGTTATATTATTTAATGTTCCGAACATGTATGGCCTTTTTCTTCTGTAGAACATAAAAGAAGATATTTTGAACAATGCTGGTAACCAAACACTCATTGACATTGACATTCATTATCAACCTTATTTTTCAACACGGAAGTAAGGCGTTTTCTGTGAATGTGCGAGACCTTCGGTTTATTAGCCACTGAAATAACGAGAAAAATAAAGTGCAGTAAATGGTAAAACTGTTTGCACTACAAACCAGTGTGTTCATAATTACGATAATACATTAAAATAATATGGTAAGACACACCAGTTTACAATATAAAGCAGTAAAACAAACTGTTTTGTACAGCTAAAAAAAAAAAAACTGGAAGCAAATGACACCGGAAGCCAGACTCGTTAAATTTACAAATGATCGCGTCCGCTCTGACAGGAAAAATAAGGTGAATATGGACAAAAATACAGCAAAGGTCAATGGAAACCAAAACTGTTTGGTAACCAAAAAGAAAACATTCCAAAAATGTTTCAATTTTAAGAGCCTAAAACATTGATATTAATTGCTTTTAAAATATGTGAGTGTTATGGATCACACCAAATTGTGTTCAGTACACTATAAACACTGAATAGAGATATTCTGTGCATTTTTAGAGTCACTATGGATCTATTTACGGCTGGGACCTGATTCCAAAAATAAATGATTCTTAGATTCTGATGTAAATTGAGGGTTAACTCCAAAAGGAGTCAGCAGCATATTTATTCTATTTAACATCATCATTAATATTCAACTAATTTGCTGTCCAAATGAAGCCAATATAGAGATCAATTGTTTATCAGATTTTGACCAAGACATCTTACCCTAGTAAATCAGATAACTCAGTGTAGTGCATCTTAAAGGAACACTCCACTTTTTTTTGAAAATAGGTTCATTTTCCAACTCCCCTAGAGTTATGCAGATGTGTTTTACCGTTTTTGAATCCATTTAGCCGATTGCCAGGTCTGGCTGTAGCACTTTTAGCTTAGCATAAATCAATGAATCCAATCAGACCATTAGCATCTCACTCTAAAATGACTAAAGAGTTTCGATATTTTTCCTATTTAAAACTGCCGTCAACTCTGTCGGCTGCTGCAACTCTGCATCTACACAAACTTAGTGCCGGTCACTTTCAGGCACTGCGTAATATCATTGTGCCTGCTGCACCCATGGTACGGCAGCAAAATTCCTTGATTATTACGCCGGAATGAGAGTATAGTTCCTAGGCATATCGGTCTATAAAATCGCAACTTTTCATTTTCCGCCAGTCTATGCTAAAAGTGCTACCGCCAGACCCGGTGACCGGCTGAATGGATTCAAAAACGGTAAAACACATCTGTATAACTCTAGGGGAGTTGGAAAATGAACGTATTTTCAAAAAAAGTGGAATGTTCCTTTAATATAACCCATGGTATTATCATGACATAATATATGACAGATTTTGGCACTAATATTGTAACTTTAATAATTTACTATTAATTTAATGGAAATTTGTTCTTTTTCTAAAAAAAAGAGTACTTGTTACAAATAAACAATAAAGGAAGACATCAAAAAATAAGGGATTTGTGTCATTTAAAGGTTCTATGGATGTTAAAGGGATAGTTCACCCAAAAATGGAAATTCTGTCATTAATTACTCACCCTCATGTCCAAATCCATAAGACCTTTGCTTATCTTTCGAAACACAAATTAAGATATTTTTTGATGAAATCTGAGAGCGTTCTGACCCTGCAAATGACACATTGAAGACCCAGAAAGGTAGTAAGGACATGGTTAAAATAGTCCATGTGACATCAGTGGTTCAATTTGAATTTTATGAAGCTACAAGAATACTTTGTGCACTTATTCAACAATTTCTTCTCTTCCTTGTCAGTTTTCGATGCACATTCTTGAGAGTACCATGATGCACGCATGTGGTGCTGCTGATGGAGGATCTGGTCTTACAGATTTGGAATAACATGAGGGTGAGTAATTAATGACAGAAACAGTATTTTTGGGTGAACTAACCTTTTAAAGGTTGTTCATAGAACTGTATAGATGTATAGATGCTAATAAAGAAACTTTATTTTTAAGAGTGGACACACACACACATGTTGTGTTTCCATGTTTTATGGGGACATTCCATAGGCGTAATGGTTTTTATACTGTACAAACCATATTTTCTGTCGCCCTACATCTAAACCTAGCCCTCAAAATAGACACACTTTTACTTTCTCAAAAAAGTAAAAATTCTGCATGATTTATAAGCCTGTTTCCTCATGGGGACCTCACAAATGTCCCCACAAGGTCCCCATAACGTGATAAATACCAGGTACACACACACACACATATTGCTTAAAACATTTCCTAATCATGACACATTTTTTTTCTGTCACACAGAAATGGTCCCACTTTATATTAAATGGCCTTATACTAAGTACTTACATTGAAATTAATCATTTGATACAATGCACTTATTGTGTACATACATGTGTTTACATTGTACTTGGATTTTAAAAATACCTATAATTAATTTCTGTAATTACATTTATCTTAACCTACCTACCCATATCACCAAACCTCTCTCTAACCTTACCCATACCCCACCTCAATAGCAGCAAAAATGTTTTGCAATACAATATGACCAGTAGTTAAGTAGTTAGTAGTTAAGGCCACAATATAAAGTAGGACCTAATTTTTTTATCAGTCTTTTACTGAATATTGTCTTTAAAAAGGCATATTTGTATATCATGCCTTTCCTTCTATAGAAGTATTAAATTAAATGGATGATGTGCCACAAACTGTCTCAGATGCATCACCTAGATACAGCAAGCTGGTAAATGGCACACTTGCTCTAAAACACACCTCAGAACAGACAGCACGTTGTCCCTGTCCCTGCAGGGAACATCCACACGAATAGAGCATCCTGTTCTTACAATTTGATGCTGCCCTCACGTCCATTTAGCCCTTAAGCCATTATTTATCTGTGGCAAATGCCAACCCGTGCCAACCTAGAAAGTTATACGAGGAAAGTGGCCCTGGACAGGACCCTTTTTCATCCTGTGTGAATTAAATGAAACAGTTGTGTTGCTGTTAACCTGGAAAGGATAAGATTTCTGCTATGCAAACCAGTAAACACGTACAGTTGACCCAGACGTCTGGAGAGTCTAAGCACCTTTAAAACAGCAAAGATTTGATCGGGTGGTTGTTAACAAAGGATTTGCCTTTGTTTATCTATAATTAATGAGTGAGAGCCTTTCTCCATCTACTCCATCATCAAAGTAGTTCATTTTAAATGAGAGTGATTTAATTTTCACCATCGGAGAGCAGAAACAATTTAGGAACTCATTAATGGTTATTTGAAAGTACATTAACTTAGCTAATCTTATATAGGATGGGATTAGATCACTAAGTATGGAACTGATGAAATGAAATAAAGAGCGTTTGACATCGGGCTGCAGGGGAAAATAAATTAAAAGGGACGGCAGGTTCTGAGAGCTCTCTGAAGAGATGAGCAGGTCACAGCAATAATGCTCTTTAAGCAGTGCAGGTTGACCTTCACAAACCCCTTCTTTTCATTTGAATCTGACATTTAGTGACAAGATAATATTCTCTCTGTATTTCACCAGCTCCCTTTCAAACACGCACAGACACGCGCGTTTTTATAATTAGCTTCCTGCTGATAGAAGTTCAGGATATTGCTCCCCTGTGGAGAGGTAATGTGTTAATGTTTCTTAGGGAAGTCGTATCGAGGGATTCGTTTAACGGTAAACTGCGTGGAGGCCCTGCAGCTTGTACAGTATATCTAACGTAACTCTCACGCAGACTTCGCATTGTCTCTTTCACACTTCACACCCCCATTTCATTTTGTTCTACACTCTTTAAAATAAAGGTGCTTAAAAGGTTCTTCACAGCGATGCCATAGAAGAACCATTTTTGGTTCCACAAAGAACCATTCAGTCAAAGGTTCTTTAAAGAACCATCTCTTTCTTGCCTTTTTATAATCTGAATTACCTTCTTTCGCCTACAAAGAACCTTTTGTGAAACAGAATGGTTCTTCAGATGTTAAAGGTTCTTTATGGAACCATTTAGACAAAAAAGGTTCTTCTATGGCATCATAAAGCACCTTTATTTTTAAGAGTGTAAAAGGCGAAGCAAATAAATGCCTTTATCAGATGCGAGCTGACTTTTGCAGTTATAGCTTTGGAAATGCTTTACGGCACTGTGCAAAGAACACTGTTTTGCATAGCCACTGGGGTACATGGAAAGGACAAACCTGCCCATTTGTTACAGAAAAAAGCTTTATTATAAGTGTTATAAATAATATATCATGATAAATAAATGAAAGCTCACGTGACCTTTTACTAGGCAGACGTCTGTGTTTTTTGTGCCACTTGTCTGTTCCATTAAATGTGAATTAGGGCTGGGTGACATGACCAAAAAAATAATATCTCATTATTTTTTTATGCTTTCTATTTGGATTTAAAAATAAATAAAAAAATAAATTAGCATCCTGCCCAATGTTGTGCAACAAATAATGTACAAATAAAGGAGTTTGACAACAAAGTGAATGTAACCATGTGCAAAAAAGGGTAAAATCACATTACATTATAGCATTGTAACATTACAGTATAAGAACAAAAATAATGCTTTTTATAGCAGAAGTTAAATTTACTAAACTAAAAATTAAAATAAATAAAAACAAACCCAGATAGCACACGTACGTCTGCAAGATGTCTGAAGATCACTTGATCTGGAAAGCATCTGCTGTGTACAAACATCTGACAGATGTCTGTAAGATGTCAGTTTTACATACGTTCTAAATCATAAACATCTTAAAGACATCTAATATAAATCTATTTGACATCTGATAGGAAACATCCTATAGATGTATTGAACATGAGCAAACACTCTAAAAATACGTCTTCCAGATGTAAATGCAGACATCTCTGTGATGTATCTAAGTGTGCTACCAGGGAAAGAACAGACTTTTGGGCTATTTTGATTACCCCCATTCATTTATGGTTAGTGCTATAATAAAATTACACTTACTTGTCAGTTTAAACTTTAAAATATGGCACATATTTTAGTCAGAATTATTGCACTCCTATCCACCTTATTCTTCAACGCGGAAGTATGGGCAAGACTTCTGGTTAATTAGCTGCTATGGGGAAATAACAGTCAGAAATAACGAGAAAAATAACAATGTACAGTAAAACTGTTTTCATTAAAACCAGTGTGTTCATAATTAAAATAACACATTAAAATAACATGGTAAGACACGCCAGTTTGCAAGTTATACACTGAGGAAAACAGCAAATCGCAAACCCATTAAATAGCGCAAGTAGCTTTCTGTCAGAGCATCTGACGAGGCGAAACACTTTAAGCTAACATTATAGGGTACAACGGGGCTAAAGGCGCCTTTGATATTATTTTCCTCTAAACCACTAGATGGCAGGAAAAAGTGGCGTAGCACTTTCCATACACATGCAAATTTGTCTGATCCTTGACTCGATCGCAGGCACCAGCACAAAGTCGATTCTGTGCTTACTTGATCTAATATTTGATGTTTTAAAATATGTTGTAGATTTAAGTAGCAGATGAGAAGCGCTAAAATTATTCAATACATTTTGAGACAAAGGTCTACTTAATGATTTTAAGTTGTGTTTAAGATAATTAAAGTAACAGTTTTTAAATAATGAAAGAATGTGTAAAAGTATGGTATTTGGGGTAAAAAGCACCCCTGCTGTTGGGGCTAAATAATGACACAATAATTAACATGATAATTAATAGAAGGCTGACTGACTTTTCCATTTGTTGACATGACATTGTTAGATTCAGATGGTAAATATCTTATATTATGTTGGGTGTCCATCTTAGATATAATAACCATGTTTAGAATAAAACCATCTTATTTAAAAACATGCTATTATTAAATTATATATATATATATATATATATATATATATATATATATATATATATATATTTGTTGTTACTACTATAAATCTGTATTAAATTATTATGGGATCCCCTTCAATGCTTTCATAATCTTTACATTTTAAAATGTATGTTTTGTATTAACATATTTTAATGACAGTATATTTATTGAATAAAAATGAATTCTTTTATTTATCAAAATAAGCAGAAGATAGTACAAACTTTGTTTAAGTGGTTGTTTTGAACAAGTATCAACTTAGACATTATTAGAAAAATATTTTAACTAAAGTATTTATATCAATACTGTGTGCCTTTTACCCCATGATTAACCCCCTTGCCATTTCATACATTTATAAGTTCGGAAAATAAAATAAACGACTTGAATGATTTATTGTCACACAAACTCTGTTGCTCCATAAATGTTCAATACAAACGTATATATTTTTTTGCATTATACATTTCAATGAACAGCACATTTTTTCTTGAGGTGTGCCTTTAGCCCCGTTGTACCCTATATTACATTTATTTCTTAAATATATACATGTATATGTATATATTCATATACACAGCACATACACGTTATGTGAACACAAACTTTTATTTTGGATGCGATTAATCACGATTGATCTCGATTAATCAATTTGAAAGCACTATCGATATATCGTACAAACTTGATATACCGCCCAGCCCTAAAAAGTAGGGTTTTTTTTAAATTCCTGCTATTATCTTTTATTGTCTTACCTGCTATTATCACATGCTATTTAGCATGTGATAAACTTTCTTGTTATTACATAACTGCAGTGATGAATAAAGCAAGCTGACTTGTTTTTTTTCTAGCTTTCTCTGCACAGAAAGTGGATGTTCTTTCATAGAAATAGAACAGAATTCTCAGGACATTTGAAGCAATCTAACACCTCCAAAGAGCAGCATCGGGCAGCAAGCTGCCAGTCATCCACACAGCTGGGTCAAACCAGATCAAACTGCTTTATTTGTGGGGAAGACCTCTGCCAATACCAATGAGCTTATATGCGTCGAACATGGACAAGTCCACCCATAGCTTTGATTCATTTTGGACTTATTTGGTGATGATGGATCAGGTGGAGATTTATCCTTCAGTAGTTTCCTTTCATAATAGACTTGTTACACATCACAGCACATTTATTACAGTATTAGAAACCAATTCATCTGCCATTCTAATATTCGTCAGAAGTAGAATAAAATGTATTGAGAGAAACACAATTCGAAAACTGTAAAACCATTGAACGTTAACATAACATAAGGTACGAGAGATTGTTCCAGTCAGATGTTCCACTGCAATTTATAATCTTATTGCTTCGGTTTTCAAACACAAGAGTTAAACAAAGCCATAACAATGTTGACAAGGTCTTATCTATAAAGAATATTATAACAGATATACACATCAATTGTGCTCTTTTCTGGCTTTGATGGCTTTCCCCCCCACATTTATCCAGCCCACCCATTGCAATACTCAAGTCATTCAGGTCAGGAAAATATTTGAACATTTCAACTAAGTTTAAACTTTGAAACGGAGAACAGCAGGAAACAATCATTGACAAAACATCATATATAAAGTCAGAGCCAAATGTGAAATACTGTGAGAAATGCAACCTGATCTCATGACGAAAGCGTTTCGCAAGACGCGAAATACGTACCGCCATGCACGTTTCGTTACATAGTCAATGTAAAATATCCACTGAGTGGTGCCAAAAGAGTGTTTGTTTTTTTAGAACAGATGAACATACAACTTGAAGTGACCACTGAGTAGCGCTATAACTCTAATGCTCCGAGACTTTGTAAAATAACGTACCATCTGCACTACACCTAAACCCACCCGATAGTATGAACAAAAGCAAATGTGGCGTAAATATGCAATCGCAAGCATGCCGTTTTAGCTTGTTTTTTGAGCCTTCAACTTTTTCATCGTAAGTCATATTTTTCACGGCATTCGTACTTAAGGATTCCGCATCTTAAGTCCCATTCCGTGCCGGCTGAGCTACCAAAGCAATCTTGTTACGTCCGCAAAGCGAAACATATGGAGCTGTAATCATAACTGTGTACAAACACGATTACAAGTGCTCGCTGTTTTGCCGCCTCTAGCGTTCATTTCTGTTGGAAACTGCAGTGATATGTAGTTATTGGTATGTATTTCACGTCTTTGCGAAAAAGTTCCCACGTGTACGTTTTTTGTCAGGAGATCAGGTAGGAAAAATGATTCTTCCACAAAAAGCTCATAAAAGCTTTAAAAACTAACGTTGGTATTTTACATTTGGCTCCTTATATTTAAGGCTTATTCTTTGACGTGAAATAATCTGGCTTGATTATGAAATGATACAGTAGATCATGCAATAGATTAAAAAACGAACAAAACCTGAGTCGGTTCATCCGAAAATTTGTTACATTTCCATAAATGCACAGCGCCCATTAAGTCTAAAGACCGCAGTAACTAATCTCTCAATGTGTTATTGTAAACCACAATAACCAAACCGCCAATTAAAAAAACAAATGGCTAACTCAGGTTATAGCCATTGGCTTCTTTAGAAACATTAGTTACCATGGTTTATCATTGCATTCTGATAATTATATTGATATTCTATTTTAAGATGATTTACATTATATAGGTAAGCCCTCAAAACAAGTTTGGCTATTAGGCTAATATAAAAGATATACTGAGTAGTCGTTAAATAGTGTTGAATATTGTTATATTATCTACATTGTTAAAAAAATGAGTTCTCCTTTCATGCTGTTTGTGGTAAAAACATGCCAGATTGTGCAGAGGATTAGCATTAATCTAATATTTTATCCATATATAATAAATTGCTATAAGTATAGATTGTCCCTTTTACTCAATTTCAATTTCAGAGAAGGTAAATGGGCAAAAAGTGTGTGTATACATATAGAAGTCAGTTCATTTTAAACTCAAGCCCGTGAACCTCTCCGAATTCATTTTTCTCAGTTTGGGAGGCAGGTGGCCATCCATGCGTCCTCCGATTCCGACTCCTCCCACCCCGACCCCTCCAGCCAACCTTTGGAGTTTCGGCGGCAGATCTGTCACTGATTGGCTGATGGGTTCAGTCCCGCCCACCAAGCCCAGCTTGGGAGCCAGTCTGTCCTCATTAGGGCTCAGCACAGAACTGATTGGCTGAAGCCTCTCTTCTGCCACGCCCGGAGCCGAGCTGATTCGCTGAAGTTTGACAGGCAGGTCCCCCAGGTTGTAGGTGATCTCCGAACTCATGCGCAGAAGCTTGCGAGGCATTCCGTCCCGGATGGGGGCCTCCCGTCCCGTAAGCTTCTGAAGTTTGGCAGGCAGTTTAGTAGTTGGCATGGGAGTTGCTATATTAATGGAGCCAGTTTCAGCATCGCTCTGAAGCTCGAGACCTTCAAGAGTGCCGCTGCCCTCCGTCACCCCACCTGCGCTGTGGCACAGAGAGGGCGCCGTCAGAGGCGAGGACAGGAGCAAACTCTCCTCTTGTTCTTTAACGCTGTGCGGAGGTGTGGGAACCTCAAAAGTGCCATGAAACTGCGAGTAGTCGACCTTAAAGAAACCCTCCTCCAGAGAAATTACCGGGAAGAATCGGTGACCCCACAATACCTCGTCCTCGGTGTACGAAGTACGAGCCTGGCATGTCATACCTAGGATAATACAAGAAACAAATTAATTTAATTAACGGAGGTGACGGTGCAGCTTATTAATAAGAATCTACATCAAGCTTTGTGCAACAACAAATATGTTTCAGTGGAGTGTACTGTGCAACAATGCTTGGGTGACTAAAACTAATAGATGCATTACTGACAGGGTGTGCGTACACACACACACACAAGCGCATTTACTGTTGAGCAACACCCACGGGAACGTCTGTTCACGGTCCATTTGGTTGCATGAAAACAAGAGCTTTATCTGTGGGAAATTCATTAGATCTGTGTATCACCCACACCAGCGAACATCCCTCCTTAATTAAAGCGTGCAAAGCCTTCACTATAAAGAGCTCATTTTATGAACCCCCTAACAAGCCATGGATTTGATACACGGTGTTCTACATCAGTCAATAGCAAGGAATCTAAGATAAGAAAACTGCCGATTGAAAAGCAAGCAAGCACTCTTGATGACACAAGAAGACGGTCCTCTAAAAAAACAGCATCCGAATCTCCATGTCTCCATGTAGGAGTGTGGTTCTTTGTCTACCTCTGTGGCTCAGAGCAGTAGGGGCCAGAGGAAAAGAGATTTGAGATGTTTGCAGGAGAGATACTGTTGAGGACTTTGTTCTGTACAGGGATTTGAGCAGCCGGATGAAGGTGCTTAGAAAGCGTTGGGACTGCTGTGCCGTTCTCCTGACAGAAGGAAGCAGACGCGGTCTAAAAAAGAGACGGTTGCTGGGTGCACATTATAATAAACCTCAGACCTAAATATAAAACCCCAGCAAGACAAAACATACATTATACATTTTTGAAAATCAAGATATTCTTTTTATTTCTCACGTTGCCACCTACGACCATCGCACACCTACACACTCTCATACACACAAACACAGGCGCTGTTATCCTCCCTTACTACAGTAAAAAAAAAATCCCTGCTTTCCGAGCTGACAAATCCTGGGCTTAGCAGTATAACATAATATTATTCATCTTATGAAATATTTAACAGGCTTTCTGCTGTTTGCTGGGAGAGGGGAAGGTAAGGTCTCTGCCGGAGTTGAAATCCGGTCTGGCTCGCCGCGATTTCGGCTTACATAATCATTCCATATTCTTCCATTAAGACAAATTTCATTTCTGCGTTTGGGAGGAACGTTCGCGCACATTAGCTTCCACCAGAAAAAAAAAAGGTACCGCTACACTCCAACATCTGACAGTTATGAGAACAATTTATATTTCCAAGAGGGATAATCTGTTTCTATGGTGACCGTCATCAAGTGTTCGGTTCCATTGCCACAGAGGTGCTCTGCCTGACCTGTTTCTGTCATCTCTGTCTTTCTCTCTTTCACTCGCTCCCTCTCCGTCATTTTCCCCTACTCGCTCCACATTCCCTCCTGTCCATTTTAGTGTCTCTTCCTAACACACCTATAGCACTAACCATCATTATCATCATGACTCCCTATCTCACACTCTCCCTTTCTCTCTTGTTGTCTCTCTCTCTGTGGTGTGAGATAACAGTAAACTCTACTATCTGGCTGCTCTGAACAGTAATTGACCATGCAGCTGGGCCCAATTCTCTCCTGTATCTCGCTGACACACAGTGTGTGGTCCTGAGGGGATGAAGCAGTGCCTCCCTTTTGATTTGCTAAGGCCCCTTGGGACGGTTGCGCCGAGCTGCCCTGTTTACTCGCACTGCTGAAAGCATAAGAAATAAAACTGGAATTCTCAAACCACAGGCCAAGCACTAAAAATAAAAAGTCAATGAATAATGCCAATACATTTTTCTTCCAAGCATTAATGGTTATATTCAGTGCTACTCAGTAAGAAAATTTAATCTGTCTCAGTGTTTGAGACACTATTATGTCTATCTATAGACTATATAGACTATGTCTATATAGTTTTTATTCATTTGTATTTCAAAGTTATTTTGGCATATAAAGTTAAAGTGATAGTTCACCCAAAAAATAAAATTACCCCATGATTTACTCACCCCCAAGCCATCCAAGGTGTATATGACTTTCTTCCTTCAGATGAATACAATCAGAGTTATATTAAAAAATGTCCTGGATCTTTCAAGCTTTATAATGGCAATGAATGGGTGTTGAGATTTTGAAGTCCAAAAAGTGCATCCATCCACCATAAAAAGTATTCCACACAGCTCAGGGGCGTTAATGAAGGCCTTCTAAAGTGAATCAATGTTTTTGTGTAAGAAAAATATCCATATTAAAAACTTTATAAACTGTAATCTCTAGCTTCCGCTAACTGTCGTTTGCACATTCACAAGAGAGTGGCATTCCAGCGGAGGACTTAGGATGTAGGTGAATGAACGAAATGATGAATGCAGAAACGCAGTGGAGAGAGCAAAACAAAATACCAGTCACAAATTAGAAGTACAAAACGAGGATTTGTAAAGAAAAATGTTGGAGGATTTCCATATAGGCCAAGTGGTTTTCCTTTGCTGTAAACAAAAGTTGGTTTTCATTAAACTAGCGTATTCTCACCGGAGCTTACTCTACGCCCGGAGGTTACTCTACGCCCGGAGGTTACTCTACGCCACTCTCGTGAACACACGTACAGCCAGGGGCGTCGCTAGTGGGAGGAAAAGGTTGACAGAGTGCATAAGGCCCAGAGGTTTGGGGGGCCCACAATCCGTCCCCACTCCCCGAACATTATTTTGCGACCGCGACCTATCTCCCAAGGCTCTATGTGTGAATATGAAAAAAATATTTAGGAGCACCAGTGCGACTGACCCAATCAGCATATTTGTGCACTCAGGAGAGCTTCAAAGGTTTCCACACCATGTTTTTGCAGCATTGAGTAATGTATCGCAGACGTATCTATTGATTCTTTGAACGCAATATTAATCAGAATCCACTCACTGCCCAAAACACCTGAGTTATGCAAACTCCTGAATCCTCTCATTATAACAAAGACACGATGTAAATAAGAGATTAATTGTGCAGTGTTGAGAGCTTTGTTGATTATAATGATTATAAGCGAGATCGCAGTGAAAGGTGCGTGAAAGATTTTAATATAAATTTAATACAACAGTTCAATAAGTGACTTACATTGTCTATGACAATATTGTCTGATTTTGCCAACAAAAATTCAAAGTCCCAACAAACTCAAAGTCCCAGCTGAGCCACTGCGCATCTCCAAGTAAACACGAGTTTTGTTTATGAATGAACCTGCGGCTTTAAACAAATCTGAGTGAATGATTTAATTACCCATTTATAAAGACATTCACAACTTCCTGAATGAATCAGCTGTTCAAACGAATCAATTGAATGAATGATTCAGTGATAAACTCAGTGACTTGCCGCCACCTACTGGCAGTTTTAGTTTCACCTTTAAAGTTTCATTTCAGTTAGTTATTTAATTCATTTCAGAAAATTACAGTTTATAAAGTTTTAAACAAGGATATTTTTCTTACACAAAAGCATAGATGGAGCACTTTTTATGATGGATGCATGCACTTTATTTTGCTTCAGAATCTCCCATTCACTGCCATTATAAAGTCTGAAAGATCCAGGACATTGTTTAATGTAACTGATTGTATTCATCTGAAAGAAGAAAGTCATATACACCTAGTATGGCTTGAGGGTGAGTAAATCATAGGATAATTTTCATTTTTGGGTGAACTATACCTTTAAACTGAATGAAAATGAGTTTCTTGGACAACTTGCTGAAATAAGACCGGTTTTAATGTTGATTTTATTTGAGGGAACAAAAAAAGTTTTTGGATTTAAGTAACTATAATAACCCTAATTTAGCCATTTAACAGCAGGCAGGTGTCAGGCTGGTCTAACCACCATGTCATTATTTTGACCTGGGCAATTTAGTGACAATAACCGCCTTATCAGGGATCTGATAAAATGTAACAAAAAAGCAGTCACAGATGCTACGATGATTCAATAAATAATACTCTTCAAAAGGAACATATCTGAGATGTTTTATCTTATTTATATCATATTTAAATGTTCAAACTGTTCTGTCACAAAGAGGCTTACAGAGAAGTGTACAGACTGCATTTAATCAAAATTGTTTGACACCACAATCTTAGCGTCAGGCAAATTTGTGTCATGCTCTTTTGTCAAAACACATCAAATCTTGAATCTCATTATTATTTTTTATTTTATTTTTTTTTGTGTAGATATGTTGGAAAACTAGTTTGAAGAAAAGCCGTGAAGTTTGAAATTGAAAAACGGCAAAGGACACTTGGATTGGAAGCTCTCCGCACTGCAAAAAATACCTATTATTTGTCTTTATTATTCATCAAAATATCTACATATTCTTAGACAAAGACGCATTTATTTGACAGTTTAAATCTGCATAAGGTATTCAAACATTAGGGATTGTATTTTGAATATATTATATCTAGATAAATAACCCTGATATACTTATGACCGATATTTAAATGGCTTTCAACAAGTTTTATATAAGACTTTTTCTAAGCAGTGACAGTTATAGATAAGAGAACATTCTTGTTTCAGGAAATTTGTTAAAAAAAAAAAAAGTTTCAATTGCTTTAGAAGCAAAATGCAGCTCCTGAAACAAGCATACCTAAATGTTATCGTTAACAAAATTAAAATCAATATAAAAAATGCTAATGGCATGAATAAAAATGACTTCTTGTCAATTCTTGAACTAAGAAAAAGAAATGAATGAATCATAATAATGGAACACTTGATAGAAATACTTTCAAATTAAGCTGAATTATGTACACTCGTCTAAAATGACAAGGGTCAGACAAAAGTGCAAGCTTTTGTTTAGCTATTCAAGATTATATGTCTTAAAGAATTTACATCAAGGTTTTTACATCTTCCGAAGATGCAAAAAAGGACAAACACTCTACTTTTAATCCAGTCTTCACTAAAATTGTGAATTAATATTCACAATCCAGTGATATTTCTAATAGGTAATGTTAGTTTCTGTTTTTGCTTAGTATCAGGAATATTTTTACTATATTTAAGAGACGCATTTTTGCAGTGTAATGTGAAAAGCTGTAAATAATTTGACAGATGTGAATGCTGGCACAGCTGTCATGTTTATCTCTGAGGGCAATGGATGGCTCTGGGCTGTTCCTCTGAGACTCCTTGGCCTTGAAGTTGCTGCCTCTCTGCTTGAAAGAAATTAATGTATTAATGTCTAAATCTTCCTCCTGCCACATTGTGAGATTTATATAGAGAAGGCTGGGATTAGTTGTCACACTTGTTACTCCAGAGTCCATTTCTGTATAGGAACACACCTTACATTTTCAACTACAAAAAAAGCAATTTCCCCCGTGATTGTCCAAGAAGAAAGATACGGTTAGCCGAACACACCTTTAGTGACAACATACTATAATAGCAGTGGAGGAGTACAAAAATGTGTAAAAATTGTCCCTTTAGGTCTGTAACAGCTTGTCGCTGAGGGAGTATTTTCAAAGGCATATCTTTGTACCTTTTCATCCCTAAAAGGTTCATTGCAGTAATGTAATTGTATATATTATTGCATATTATTACGTAGATATAAAGTTGTCCTTTTAAAGGTACTGCATCAGTGACAAGCTTTTGTATCTCTTAAAGCAGGGCTGTCAAATCCAAACTCCGTCTGGGCCACGCTGGGGGCTGTGAATAAAATCAGGGGCCAGACATATATTTAGATGATATTTAGATTACCTGATGAAATATACGTGTATTAGTAACTTCACAAAAATTCATTGTTTTAATTTTAATTTTAAGTTATAAAGCATTTGTAACACACTTGTATCACAGCAAGCTTTTTTCTCTTTATCAAAAAATAAAATCTTTGACTAGCTTAACTGCATAGAAACAGTACTTCAAAACAGTAGCATAAAGTAGGCCTACTTTAAAAACAAATACTTAGGTTTTTTAAAAAACTGTTTGATAAAGCAAAATAGCCAACATTTGATAGATATAAATTCCACATGATACATAGACAACAAATGGTATTTGATATTGTATTATTTGTCTTACTTTGGTAGCTCTTAGTTTGAAACGACAACTTTAACTTGAAAGAACACGTGCACCGTGATATGCCAAACCTAAGCAAACATAGGCATATTTTAAAACTGTTATCAGACACTCTGCATCTCTTCTTAAGGCCTGTTTACACCTGGTCACTTCATGCGTTTTTGCAGATCGGATATCTGAGTTGTTACAACCTTTCTATTCACACATATGTGTCGCGCTATATTTAAATGTAAAACAAAGTTTGAGTTCACGTCAACGAAAGCAACAGGTAAGGGCTGCATTTTATTCATCATCAGCTAAATCCAATATCAAAGACCGGAATAGGAGAAAGTGCAGCAACAGCACTGGAAAGATACGTTAGTCCTACTAATTTTAATGAAGATGATTGTGTGTTGAGCGTATGCGTCTTTCAGTTTCATTTGCAGCAGTTTGTGCGTCGGCTTGCAGAACAGATACTCATCTGCGGCGATGCGTGTTGCGTTAGCGCGGTCATTACTGACTATAACATATTATACCCTATAACGCTCTCAGAAGTTTATTATTTTAACATTTTGGGAGGAGTAAAATTTACATATGTGGTTTCAACAGATGCTTGTCCAGTTTTGTCTGGAATGCGGCACAGACCACCTCCTTAAGTGGTTTGAGAGATCTGTCTCCAATAAGCTTTTCGGAGGGCATTTACACCTGGACTTTTCACGATCGGATAGCTATCCAATCAGAGAAAAAGCATGAAGTGAGGTGTAAACAGGCTGTAGCTTAAGTAGAAGTATATAAACGAATATGATTACGAATAGAATGTGTTTCTTTTTGAAAAATTAGGCTACTGTTAGTTCTTTGACTTTTAGCAGCCGCAGTTCCATGACTATGCTTCCATACTGATCATGTTTCATTTCGATATGCCTTCGAAGTAGAGCACAGATTTCTCAGTCCTGCTCCCTCACTATATATGTTTGCGCCTGTTAATCGTTTTTATTCCAGTAATTTATTTTTGTTTTTAGATATTTTAGGTTTAGATATTTCTAATTTGCGGGAGTCCGGAGAATCATTTTATTCTCTTGCATGCCGCACACATCTATACCTGCCAGCACCCGCCATCAAGTCTTGTCCCGCTCGCACTCTGTTGCGTTGGGTCCCGCTGGTCTCGCGGTAGTCCCCCGGGAGTGCAGGTATTTGCTTTGAAGATACTCTTTGCACCGTGAGTGACTCTTGACAATTAGCGAGTTGTGTAAAGCGCGACAACACCGCCTGCCTCATAATGTTACTGTCATATTTAAACACGCACGGGCCACATTAAATTGATTCCAAGAATTTGTTGGCAGGCCTGATTAAAAGCTGTGGCCGGTGTTTGGCCCATGGGCCTTGTAATTGACACGTGCGTTTTAAAGGGAAATTTTACACAAAAATTTGTATTCTGTCATTAATTACTCACCCTCATGTCGTTCCAAACCCTTAAAACCCGTTCATCTTCGAAACACAAATTAAGGTATTTCTGATAAAATCCGAGAGCTTTCTGACCCAATGCAACTACCACGTTTAAGGCCCAGAATAGTAGTAAGGACATTGTTGAAAAGTCCATGTGACATTAATAGTTCAACCTTAATTTTATGAAGCTATATATGAGAAAAATTTGTGTGCAAAGAAAAACAAAAATAATGACTTTATTTTACAATTTCCCTCTTCCCTCTTCCCTGTCAGACACCCATTCAGAAAAGTACCACGACGCAAGCAGGTTTGGAACAGCATGAGGGTGGGTAATTAATGACAGAATTTTAATTTTTGCGTGAACTATCCCTTTAAGGTGCAATTTGTGCACATTTTCTTGACAGTGTGGGCTGTTATCACAGTGGGTCCCCTTCCATTTAAAAGCTTATTACTGGCTATTTAATTGCTTTTCAGCTAAATTCAGAAAGTACAACAATTCATGAAACGTTAAAAATATAAAAGGTAACACCATTAAAACTATCAAGTCATTGTTTCTGCCAGCTACATTGTATTTGGAAAATATTTAAACATACAGCATATTTGACAACTTGCCTCAATAAAAATGTGATAAGCAGCTAACCTGATGCTTATGAAAAAAAGTACTAAGCTTTAAGTTTAAATCTTGTATAATTGACCTTTTACATTAAAGGAGAAGTTCACTTCCAGAACAAAAATGTACAGATAATGTACTTACCCCCTTGTCATCCAAGATGTCATGTCTTTCCTTCTTCAGTCATAAAGAAATTATGTTTTTTTGAGGAAAACATTTCAGGATTTTTCTCCATATAATGGACTTAAATGGTGCCCCCGATTTTGAACGTCCAAAATGCAGTTTAAATGCAGCTTCAAAGGGCTCTAAACAATCCCAGCCGAGGAAGAAGGTTCTTATCTAGCAAAACAAAATCATCCTACATCGCTGCAGAAGTGCCATCCCAGTGTTTACAAAGTGAACATGCAAAGAAGATCAAACAGCTTTTACAAAAAAAAAGGTAAAACAGCGATGTATAGGGCATTTTTTAAGTTGGAAGAGAAAATAAGATGGGAGTTTTTCGACATACCCTAACTGTCATGAACTGGAAAAAACATAGTTTAGGCAGATGAGACAAGACGAGAATTTGAGGTTCAAAAGTATATAAATTGTAATTTTTTTAGAAAATAGCCGATTGTTTCGCTAGATAAGACCCTTCTTCCTCGGCTGAGATTGTTTAGAGCCCTTTGAAGCTGCATTTAAACTGCATTTTGGATGTTCAAAATAGGCATTGAAGTCCACTATATGGAGAAAAAACCTGAAATGTTTTCCTCAAAAAAAAAAAACAGTTTCTTTACGACTGAAGAAAGAAAGACGTGAACATCTTGGACGGCAAGGTGGTGAATTCATTATCTGTACATTTTTTTGTTCTGGAAGTGAACTTCTCCTTTAATTTATGCCACTTTAGTTTTATGTTGTGTCCTTTTACAGAAATGCAGCTATTACAGAAATGTGAAATACTGTCATTTTAGTTTGAAAGACTAAAAAAAATTACTCCAAATTAAAGGAAAAGTTCACCCAAAAATGAACATTTTTCCCAATGACTGTACCAACCCTTGTTCACCAAAGGATCCTCTGTAGTGAATGGGTGCCGTCAGAATCAGAGTCCAAACATAATCCACCAACATGTTTGGGACTGTTTTCGCCTATAAACAGTGCTTGATCTTTGCATATTTCTCTCCAGATTCAAACAAGATGATTTCAATGGAACAGCTTTTGACTCTTGTTCTGACGGCACCCATTCATTGCAGAGGATCCATTGGTGGGCAAGTGATGCTGAATTTTTCCAAATCTGTTCTGATGAAGAAACAAATTCATCTACATTTGATGGTCTAAAGGTATAAGCAAATTTTCATTTTTGGATAAACTATTCCTTTAAGAACTAGTGTTTTGAAACCAGCATACAAAAACAATTAGCTTACTGAGATGTAGCCCTTGTGACAACTAGCCCCGGAAACCGCTCTGTGAAATATGAGCTTTCATATAAATAGACATGTCCAAACAAAGACTTTAATCCTGAAGATTAGAAGTGAAGGACACAAGAACACCCACACACATACACACATGCAGGACGTATTTGTGCTGTATTCCCACATGCACATGTCATAAACCTAGCCTTAATTACAGGACATAATTAAAAATGTCTAATGAATTATTTGATAAGTAGTAATTAGTATTTGATTTGTGGGGCTGATAAACACAAGTTTCGTCTCCATACTTCAAACAGCCGGTGAGACTTTACTGTATGGAGACCGCTTAAGAAGGGGCCGATTTAGTTGCTATGGAAACTGATTCACAATGGGGAGAACAGAGTGCTGACTAACTGTACATAATTCTGCTTTTTTTTCTTTTCTTTTCTTTTTTTACCCACAAATCCCTTCACATTCTGTAGGCGGAATATTCAGATGTGCCATCAATAAGGAAGACCGGACAGCGTATATGATTTCCTTGATTATGTTAATTAAATCAAACCATGGAAGCATGCGATTCTGAATCTAATTGGATATGTACACACAACATGTATCCTGCAGAGATTTTCCGCTGTCACTTTCCGAATGCTGTTTCTTACTGTAAGTGTGCGCGGTCTTGTATATGTATGGATCGGTGTGTTTGCCGCTGCAGGGTGAGAAAGTAAAGGTGAGCTGAGATTTGATTGACAGGTGGCTTAATCTCTAAGCATGCCAGACTACGGAACCATGAGGCAGAGAGCAAAATGAAAGACTAACTTTGTATATCATCTCTTACATAACACGTCTCTCTCTCTCTCTCTTTTTCCATCTTTGCTGCAGTAGACACCAACATTCATTCTTTTATATCATAAAAAGCCGATTTGCACCAGCAAACTTGCTTCTGCAGACTGACTCACACACACTGAACCACATCACCCAAACACTTTCACCCTTCTACACGCATAAGAAAAACATTGAAAATAAAGGAATTTCGAAACTTGGCTGCATAGCACTGCTTTGTAAATAAAGTGTATGACTCAATCAAAAGAAACAGTTGTGTAATATGTGTTTCTCAAAAACATTGCTGTAAAGCATTAAGATACAGGTTTCTGTCATTTTTTTGTCATCTGAGCATATTTGCTCCTTTGTGCGTGTTATTAAAACTCACCAGTGGTCTCCACGATCCCTTCTAAGATTACCACAATCTCAAATTGCTCTGTTTGCATGGACCTGAGCGAGAGGTCATAGAATGGGCTCTTGGAGTCGATCACATGGCAGATCGTCAGAGGGGACACTAAGAAAAGC
Source organism: Cirrhinus mrigala (assembly GCA_036247105.1). Taxonomy (NCBI): domain Eukaryota; kingdom Metazoa; phylum Chordata; class Actinopteri; order Cypriniformes; family Cyprinidae; genus Cirrhinus; species Cirrhinus mrigala. The sequence goes on from CM070012.1 coordinate 9,702,907, forward strand.
TGGTCGGCTCCGGTGCTGAAACCAACGTCCAGCTCAAGTTGATCCAGAGGCAAAAACTCGCCCTCAGGAGTCTGACGGGACTGCGGGAAGAGGTAGACAAAGAGAACCACTTAAGAGAAAACAGGGAGATGATGGAGTTTAATGCATCTACAGTGATCCAAAAAGGACTTTTGCATCCAAGTCACACGGAGGGGATCAATACTTTGTCCACTGTGGATGAACAAATCAAATTACAGGTCTTTCACATTTGTCTAGGTTTGAGGTAATGCTTGAATTAGGTTAAAAAATGAACCTTAAAGAATGGGGAAAAACCCTAACAGAAATCAACACAGAAATTCGAATGGTTTCCATTACAAACCATCAACTTTTAACCATTAAAATAATTAAAAATGGATTCCTGTGGTGTGTTCTGGGACATATTCCATTAGGACTTAGTGGTTTTAACAAGCCACCAATAGAAGGTGAGGTTTCCATTAAAACCAATACTATTCGCATTACAATCAGTAAAACCATTACAAATTCTGTGATGGTTTCTATTGTTTGTTTGTTTTTCAAGCAGGGATTGAAATTCATCGATGTGTAACCCGCATATAATGTATTATACGTTTCAGTTTCTTTCCAACTCACTTTGAGTAGTTTGCAGCGTATTTGCGCGGAGACCATATGGCTGTTCCGCAGGTTGCCCACTCGGAACATCAGGGTCAGTTTGCCGTCACGCATGGAAATAGCCGCATGCTCGCTGAACATCAGCGTCTCTGCGCGTTTCTTCGGCTGGGACATCTTGATGAACATGCAGCCGATGAGAAAAGCGTCCACTATAGAGCCTAGGATGGACTGGAAGAGGAAGAGAATGATGCCTTCCGGACACTTGTCCGTAATGTAGCGGTAACCGTATCCGATAGTGGCCTCAGTCTCGATGAAGAAGAGAAAAGCGGAGGGAAAGTTGTACACATTGGCCACGCACGGTGTGTACTTGTCGTCGTGGGCCTGGTTCAGGTCTCCACGTATAAAGGCGATGACCCACCACATAGAAGCCATGAAGAGCCACGCCACCGTGTAGGTAAGGATGAAGATGAATAGATTCCAGCGCCATTTGAGGTCTACGAGCGTGGTGAACAGGTCCGACAGGTACCGGCTGGTTTCTCCTCCCAGGTTCCCGTGCTGGACGTTACAGCGGCCGTTCTTGTCCACAAAGCGCTGACGTTTCTTTTTCTTCTCGGGGGCCGCCTGGTTGAACCCGCCGCCGCTGGACGAAGTGGTCACCACTTGATAATCATCCCCAAATTTTTTCCGCAACGCTGACATCCTTGACGGTTAAAGTTGTCCCAGATATAGGCTACGAGAATGCTTTGCGTGCTTGTTCCTGGCAGAATGTTTTCGGTTTTCTTCACACTACAGGTACACCAGTCTCCCGCATTTCTGGGCGGATGATTTCAAAAAAGTTATTTTTAGGGCTTACCGCAGGAGTTTGTCAATAGCCGCGCGTTGGTCTTGGGATGGAGCGATGCAGATCTCCTTGTCTCTTCCAAATCCGCATGACTAAAAAAGGACTCACTCAGCCAAGGCTGTGAAATGTGGAGAAATATGGATGCGAGTAATTTGTAATCTCAGATTGGCTTGGCGCAGTCTAGCACTTGTGCGTTGGTACCCTCCTCCTCATCCACCTTCACCCACTCCTCCTGTTTACCCAGGTGTATCGCACCAATTTGATAAGATGTTAGTTGGTAGACGCCCTAAGGATCCTGTCCAAGTTTTAACTCACCGCCTTTGGTGTTCCTCGCAGCTGGCACGCTTTGTTATCTGATCCTGTTCGTCTTCTCACTGTTCTCGGTTCCTGCGCACTGCGCGTCTCCTGCTCTCCAACTCCATCTCCAGCCCGACAAATAAGAGAAACTTCTCTGAGAGGGTGGTGGAGATGGGAGGTGGGGGAGGGATGAACACGTGTTCTTGTGTTGGATACATCTTTTTTGCTGCGCTTGTAATATGCTTCTCTGAACACTGCTGCAGATTCAACGTCATCTCGGCAAGATGTGTTCGTTTACAGCCAATATGCAGGATGCGAATTAGATGGAGAGTTGGGAATTTAATTAAGGCTTATTAATTAATGCACCCCAATGGAAGTCAAATTAAAAACTTACTAAATATCAATAGAAATTTTCAGATGTTAAGTTAGATTTCAAATTAGTCGCTAAATACCCGTTTGCAAACACAATTTGCATTCGCGTGAGGAAATAACCATAGCAACAGCAGCTGCTTGAGCACTTTTGTGCAGCCAAATTTACATATCATAAAAAATACTGCTCTTTTTAAAAGCGTCTCGTAGAGTGTTCTTTGTTAACGTGCTGAGGATGCCAAAATACATTTTTCAATCAAAGTACAAGACAATTTAAGAATAAAAATGATTTTTTTTTAAAAACTTAGACATGCGCATTCTGAATGTGGCGTCAGAGCAGGTAAAGGTGTTTACATTCATTGCTAAATAGTTATCGGCAAACATGTTACAGTTTAAAGATTTTTTGTTACCCTGGAACACAAAACCAGTCATAAGGGTCAATTTTTAGAAATTGAGATTTATACATCAGATGAAATCTGAATAAATAAGGTTTCCATTGATGTGTGGTTTGTTAGGATAGGACAATATTTGGTCGAGATACAAATCTAGAATCTGAGGGTGCAAAAAATAAAAAAAATCTAAATATTGAGAAAAATAGCCTTTAAAGTTGACTAAATGAAGTTCTTAGCAATGCATATTACTATTCAGAAATTAAGTTCTGATATATTTATGGTAGGAAATTTACAAAATATCTTAATGGAACATTAGCTTTACTTAATATCCTAATGATTTTTGGCATAAAAGAAAAATTGATAATTTTCACATCCTATGTGTTTTTGGCTATTGATACTTATGGCTGGTTTCATGGTCCAGGGTCACATTTAACTTTATGGTTTAATCTGTTTTCTAATAATAACACTTTAAAGTAGTAGACCTTGCTCCGATATTTCTGACAGAAATTTCTGTAAAAAGTCAACCACCCTGAAGGTCATCTAATATTTCGCACCAACAATTTATCAGAAAATAATTCATGTCCAGCCTTTAATATATTTGGCCCTTTATGTGTCAAAATGATGGATGAAGAAGATACAGGTGATGAATATAGTGTCACATCAGTGTCAGATAGAGCAGAGGGAACAAGCTTTCTTTAACAAAACACATTCTTCATTTGATAAAGCTTCTAAAGCAAACTGTTATGACCATGGTTTATTTATGACCCAGCCAAACATGTCATTTTCTGACAGTATCTTAAAGAAAAACACTCTCTCTGAAACCTTATTTGACATCTGTTTCCTTTTCCAACTCTGAGATTTTCCATCTCTTCCCATTTTAAGCTAGGCAGGGTGCTGGAAGATAAGGACACAATTAGTGTGTTATTTTGGAGTCATGCAAATGACTCCCAGTCTATAATGGACTGACTCTGCTGCTCTGGAAGTGTCAGCACTATCCACTGTGACAGAACGTCATCAGGTACATGCTTAAAAATAAAAATGAGGTTTTCACAGCAATGCCATATGCTCTTAAATAAAGGTTCCAAAAGGAGGTTTTTACAGCGATGCCATAGAAGAACCACTTTTAGTTCTCTATAGAACGTTGTAGTTTGGTTCTCTATAGAACGTTGTAGATGCACAATTTTTTTTCATAGTGTGAAGAACATTTTACAAATCTAAGGAACCTTTCACCACTATGAAGAACATTTTGCATAATGGGAAGGTTTTATAGATTTTAAAGTTTCTACAGGAAACCAGTTATGCCAATAAAGAGGGTAGAAGAAATATTTTGGATTTTTTCAAAGAACATTTCAGTTCTTTCAGTGAACTTAAATGAACCTTTGGATGGAAATGGAAAGTTTCCAAGGATGTAAAAGTTCTTCATAGATGTTGGTAAAGAGTGTACAGTGCCTTGTGACAGTATTCATACCCCTTCATTTTTTTTTCACATTTTGTTATGTTGCTGACCTATGTTAAACTGCTTTAAATTATTTTTTACCCACATTAATCTAATGGAATGGAAAAGCAAAAAACAGGTTTTTAACATCTTGGCAAATTTATTAAAAATAAAAAATATAAATGATTCCATTGCATAAGTATTCATACTTATCTAGGACAGCAGAAATTTAGCTCAGGAGCATTCATATTGCTTGTAGATGTTACTACACTTCGAGTTAAGTTAACCTGTGGCAAATTCAATTGAATGGGTATGATTTGGAAAGGCACAGAAACAAGATTCTGTGGTTTGCTGAACCTCATTTCCAAGAATCATGTTTGAAGGAAACCAGGCACTGCTCCTGCAGAGTACCATCCCAACAGTAAAGTGTGCTGGTAGCAGCCTCATGCTGTGGGGCTGTTTTTCAGCGGCAGGGACTGAGAGACTCGTCAAGCTCAGTGCACCAAGATATTGAGATAGCCTTAATGAAAACCCAGTCCAGAGCATTCAGAACCTCAGACTGGGCAGAAGGTTCACCTTCCAACAGGACAATGACCGTAAGCACACAGCAAGAGTGGCTAACAGACAAGTGTGTATGTCCTTGAGAGCCCCAGCCAGAGCCTTGGCTTAAACTCAATAAAACATTTCTGGAGAAACCTGAAAATGTCAGCCAGACCCCATCCAAGCTGACAGAGCTTGAGAGGTGAGGCGGAGAATGGAAAGATAATTGACAAATGTTGATGTGCAAATCTTGTTGCATCAAACCCAAAAAGACTTGAGGCTATAAAGGTGCTTCAGCTAAGAACTGAGTTAAGGGTATGAATACTTATGCAATGTACTTATTTAATTTTTGTAATTTTTAATGAATTTATGAAGTTGTGACAATTCTGTTTTTGCTTTGCCATCATGCTGCATGGAGTGTAGATTAAAGGAGAAGTCCACTTTCAAAACAAAGATTCACATATAATGTACTCACCCCCTTGTCATCCAAGATGTCTTTCTTTCTTTAGTTGTAAAAAAATATTTTTTTGAGGAAAAAATGTAAGCATTTTTCTCCATATAATGGACTGATATGGTCCCCCGATTTTGAACTTCCAAAATGCAGTTTAAATGCGGCTTTAAACGATCCCAAATGCAGTTGTAAACGATCCCGGCCGAGAAAGAAGGGTCTTATCTAGCGTAACAATCTGCTATTTTCATTTAAAAAAATACAATTTATATACTTTTTAATCTCAAATGCTTGTCTTGTCTTGCTCTGCCTGGACTGTTTTTTTTCTGGTTCATGACAGTTAGGGTATGTTGAAAAACTATGTCCCATCTCATGTTCTCCCTCAACTTCAAAATCGTACTATATTGCTGTTTTTCCTTTTTTGTTAAGGGTGTTTGATCTTCTTTGCATGTTCACTTTGTAAAGACTGAGTCGGTACTTCTGCAGCGATGTAGGATGATTTTGAAATGATTTTTGAAGTTGAGGGAGAAAATATGATTAGAGTTTTTCGACATACCCTAACTGTCTTGAGCCAGAATACACAGAGTTCAGGCAGAGCGAGACAAGACGAGCATTTGAGATTAAAAAGTATTTAAATTGTATTTTTTAAATGAAAATAACTGATCGTTATGCTAGATAAGACCCTTCTTCCTCGGCTGGGATTGTTTACAACCACATTTGGGATCGTTTGAAGCCGCATTTAAACTGTATTTTGGAAGTTCACACTTGGGGCACCATATCAGTCCATTATATGGAGAAAAATCCTAAAATGTTCTCCTCAAAAAACACAATTTCTTTATGACTGAAGAAAGAAAGACATGAACATCTTGGATGACAAAGGGGTGAGTACATTATCTGTAAATTGTTGTTCTGGAAGTGGACTTCTCCTTTAAGGCAGCAACATAACAAACGTGAAAAAATGAAGGGGTATAAATACTTTCGCAAGGCACTGTATATCTCTCTTCTTCTCTTCCCCACCTTAGTTCTGATCTTTCTATTCATATTATACAGTAGGTTGCACATCACAAATGCACAGTGAGCTCTTTTGGAAGCAAAAACAAATACAGGATGTGGCTATTTTAAGTCCTTTAACCTACTAGTTTAGGCTATTTTGTTGTTGTTTTTGGAAGCATTCAAATCCAAGTACACCATTAGGATGCTCTGTTTGTAGTGAAGTATTGGGTTAGTGTAGAACAGGCTTAAGGGTGTCTGCGCCAAGGACAATCCCATACACATGTAAACACCGACGGCATGCTTACTAGACCAAGCATCAGACACAACATGCACTTGTCTGAATCCTGCAAAAGCACATCGTGACTGTTAGCATAGTGCAACTGCTTCATGCCAGCTGAGGTTTTCCTCAAGACACTTGCCCCGTCTTTTCCAGAAAGCCTTAATGACCTAAAGAAATAATTACACCGCTGGAGGAGGACCGACGGAGCATAATGAAATGTGATGGAACGTGTCCAGACAGCTTCTAATGATGTCACTGGTGAGAATGACACATAACGATTGGAATAACGAGAGAGGACTTTTACCACCACTGGCGCTGAAACTAAAAACGCCCTTTCTGACTCTCAACAAGAAAGTCTGCCTATTTGTTTACTAAATAGATTCATCGGCACAGTGGGAAGCTAATGACAGGTTGAGAGAAGGTCCAATCAGTAACTGCTATTCCTCTCATGTGATAATCACTAGATGGCAGAGTTCATCAGAGTGATGCCTTTAAAAGCCCTGACATTAAACATTCCTGTCCCCAGAGCTTAGAAAGAGAAGCAATGTGAAGACTCCACCAACAGATAAATATCAACCAGCCAATAAATCCCAAGCATATCACACATTTTTTGCTTTTAGATCATGTGTTAGCAGAACTACTCTCAGCTATTTGGTAAGCAAAATGCATTCTGTCACATAACTAAACACACATCATGTTACAAAATATCCCAGTTGTGTTTGACAAAAAAATGTTTATACAGAAAACACACAACCTGCATAGTAATCATGTAGTTAAAATGCAAGACACACACTCTTAGGCCCTGTTTACACTAGTGCGTTTTCATTTTAAAATGGCTTTGAAAATGATCATCATCTACGCTGCTGTTTTCACTGCGTTTCAGAAACAATCTCTGTCTACACTACACAACCGAAAACACATGCCATATGACCATACATGCAGGTACAACCATAGATATGTGTAGGTAGATGCCCTATTATTTAGATGGCAGATGCGTCTACGTCAAATGGGGAATCTACCTATACATTTCTATAGGTACAACAATGAGCATAATGTTATTGTTTACACAGTCGTCAAGGATATGCAGAGCAAATGTGGGCAGCCACGCCATTGTTTTCAACAGCCTCCGTTTTGGTCCATTTACACTGAAACGCAAACCCGGAGTTTTTAAACTAAAATGGGGACTGCAGCGTTTTCGAAAGTCTCAGTTTTCGAGGGTCGGAAATGTAGGAGTAGTGTAAACAGTAGGCGTAACCGTAGCAAAAGTGATGCGTTTTAAAATGAAAATGCAATAGTGTAAACATAGCCTGAAACGCAACCCCGGAGTTTTCAAATTAAACGGAGTCTGCAGCGTTTTCGAAAGTCTCCTTTTTTGAGGGTTGAAAAGGCCAGAGTAGTGTAAACGATAGGCGTAACCGTAGCAAAAGTTAAGCGTTTTAAAATGAAAACGTAATAGTGTAAGCGTAGCCTGAAATGCAACCCCAGAGTTTTCAAACTAAAATGGAGTCTGCAGCGTTTTCGAAAGTCTCCGTTTTCGAGGGTCGAAAATGGCAGAGTAGTATAAATGACAGGCGTAACCATAGCAAAAGTTATGCGTTTTAAATTAAAAACGCAATAGTGTAAAGGTAGTCTGAAATGCAACCCCAGAGTTTTCAAACTAAAACGGTGCCTGCAGCATTTTTGAAAGTCTCTGTTTTCGAGGGTCGAAAATGCCAGAGTAGTGAAAACGATAGTCGTAACCGTAGCATAAGTTATGCGTTTTAAAATGAAAACGCAATAGTGTAAACGTAGTCTGAAACGCAACCCCGGAGTTTTCAATTTAAACGGAATCTGCAGCGTTTTCTAAAGTCTCCATTTTTGAGGGTTGAAAAAAAGGCCAGAGTAGTGTAAACGACAGGCGTAACCGTAGCAAAAGTTAAGCGTTTTAAAACGTAAACGCAATAGTGTAAACGTAGTCTGAAATGCAACCCCAGAGTTTTCAAACCAAAACGGGGTCTGCGGCATTTTTGAAAGTCTCTGTTTTCGAGGGTTGAAAATGCTGGAGTAGCGTAAACGATAGGCGGAACCGTAGCAAAAGTGATGCGTTTTAAAATGAAAACGCAAGTGTAAACGTAGTCTGAAACGCGACCCCGGAGTTTTCAAATTAAACGGAGTCTGCAGCGTTTTCTAAAGTCTCCATTTTTGAGGGTTGAAAACGCCGGAGTAGTGTAAACGATAGGTGTAACCGTAGCAAAAATTATGCATTTTAAAATGAAATGCAATATTGTAAACATAGCCTGAAACGCAACCCCAGAGTTTTCAAACTAAAACGGGGTCTGCAGCGTTTTCGAAAGTCTCAGTTTTTGAGGGTCGAAAACCCCAGAGTAGTGTAAACGACAGGTGTAACCATAGCAACAGTTGTGTGTTTTAAAATGAAAACGCAATAGTGTAAACATAGTCTGAAATCTAACCCCGGAGTTTTCAAACTAAAACGGGGTCTGCAGCATTTTCAAAAGTCTCCATTTTTTTAGGTTTGAAAAGGCCAGAGTAGTGTAAACGATAGGTGTAACCATAGCAAAAGTTAAGCGTTTTAAAATGAAAATGCAATAGTGTAAACGTTGCCTGAAATGCAACCCGGGAGTTTTCAAACTAAGACGCGGTCTGCAGTGTTTTCGAAAGTCTCCATTTTCGAGGGTCAAAAATGGCAGAGTAGTGTAAACGATAGGTGTAACCGTAGCAAAAATTATGCATTTTAAAATGAAAACGCAATATTGTAAACATAGCCTGAAACACAACCCCAGAGTTTTCAAACTAAAACGGGGTCTGCAGCGTTTTCGAAAGTCTCAGTTTTCGAGGGTCTAAAACCCCAGAGTAGTGTAAACGACAGGCGTAACCATAGCAAAAGTTATGTGTTTTAAAATGAAAACGCAATAGTGTAAACATAGTGTGAAATGTAACCCCGGAGTTTTCATTTTTGAGGGTTGAAAAGGCCAGAGTAGTGTAAACGATAGGTGTAACCGTAGCAAAACTAAAGCGTTTTAAAATGAAAATGCAATAGTGTAAACATAGCCTGAAATGTAACCTGGGAGTTTTCAAACTAAAACGGGGTCTGCAGTGTTTTCGAAAGTGTCTGTTTTCGAGGGTCGAAAGCCCCAGAGTAGTGTAAATGATAGGCGTAACCATAGCAAAATTTATCTGTTTTAAAATGAAAACGCACCAGTGTAAACGTAGCCTTAAAAAAAGTTATTTTATTGCCATTGATGGTCCATAAAGATCCTTTACTATCCCAATTGCACAAAAGATTATTTACAGCGGAAAAATGTTCTTTAGATTATTAAAATGTTCCTCACACAAAGGAAAATGATTATTTTAAGACCTATAAGGATTTTAGGGAACCCAAAATGGTTCTCTTATGGCGTATTTTAATAATATGCAGAGCTTTTAAGAAAATGGAGGCAGTTTTATTCATAATACGAGGAGATAACATTACGTTTATGCACAATTATAAATTATAAAGGTATATAAAAAATAAAGGTAATTTTAACAGATTTTAACTTCTACCTGATCAACATCATCATAAAGTTCCGTTTCTATTAAAACACATCAGTTTTTCTCCCTGCAATCATTTCAGTCGCCTCTTTTGCCTTGTTTCTATCTCTCCTGAATCTCTCCATATGACAAATTTCTGTACTCTTCCATCTGTAGCCTGTTCTACCCATAACCACCCACACTTCTTCCTCCTCTCTCTCTCTCTCTCTTTCCCTCTTTGCCTCCACCACTGAGGGAGAAAAGCAAGCGTTCAGTGAAAGCATTTGAAGAGAGCGCATTTCAATGTGCACAGAAACACCCAGACAGGAATAGCACTATGTCCTGAGAGCACATCTCTCTCTCTCTCTCTCTCTCTATCTCTACTGCATAGTTCTGATGATTCATATACACATAGAGAGGGTGATATGGGACAGAGAGGACATGTAAAACAGGCTTCATGAGAGAGGACCCCCAGTGCTGCTCTATAGACCCTCGTCGATGGACTCGCTCCAGGAGGTGCATTGTGGGATGTGTTTACACTGCGCAGATCCTGTTTACCGGGCCGTTGATTAAAAGGCCAGGTTTGAGAGGATCTAAGCACCCTTCATGATCGATTCTTCCTCCCACTGCTGAATGCTTCACAAAAGGGGCTTTTAGGACTTATTATATGCCTGATATCTAAGAGCTTTGATGCTGTTAAGTGCTTGTTCAAGACACATTTAACCCTGAAAGAGCATAAAATAAAAGATGACTAAGATGTGATTTCAAAAGCAATATAAATACTCCAACCGGTAGTTAAAAGAGCACATGGATGATATATTGTGCAAGCACAGTCAGTTGCTATAGGGGCGTGCAGATTTTTCACCTGAGACTGTGTAAACAGAAGCATATTAAAAAGATTACCTATAACTGCCACGTTGTGCAACCTCTCGCTGGCTTCTAATGGAAATATTGCGCCTTTATATTTCCATGGTAATCCTGCTGTTCCCTTTCCATATGTTTACAAGGACACCGCTTATTCCTGAGGGTTTATATGGTTTCATTAATTATGGATTTCCATCTTCAAGTTAAACCCAACTGTGAGTCACAGCACGGTGACTCAGTGCGTGCTTCAACTTTGACCACGCTGGATTGTTTAGGTTCATTGTTTGATTAAAATGTGCAAACGGGATCTTGTATAATCTACGTGGCTATAATTAAAACACTGTTTTCTACATATGTCCATATGACGGTAAAGAACACAGCATTCATTTAGACACATTTTAGGAGCAACTCTGCCCTCTGCTGCATGTGTGGCTGCAGACCACCTCATCACAAATGATACTCAATTCAGGTTTCAGCTGATTAGCTTTTAGTACAAAACACACATTTATAAATAATGAACATAACATCTAATACTTCAAAGCCACATAAAACGGGATTATTTGATCTAACTAATGCAGAGATTAATGTGCAATTAGTTTTCCAAACTTCTGCAAGCCATTGTAACATTTGATTCTCAAACCTTTTATCTATTTTATGCCACTGGTGCTTACTTTAATTATTAGTATGTAATACATTACTGGCTAGAATTTTATTTGTTAATTTTTAATTTCACCAGTACTGATAGATAGTTAACAGGTGATCTTGGTGCAGATCACTATCCCAACACTATTCCACTGATTCTGGTAACTATTCCAGTTTTACTAGCAACTATTCATTGGGTTCTACCAAGTTAACAAAAATATGTTCTAAGAATGTTTTGCTAACATTCCTATTTAGCTATAAAAACATTGCTGAATGTTCAAAATGCCATTATTTATTTATTTTTTTTTTTCAAATGTCTTACAAACATTTTTTTTTTTTTTTTTGGTTATACGAACGTTAAAGGAACATTCCATTTTATAATTTTGCAACATTATGGGAATTTTACTTTTGCATGTCCTTTAAATGTTCTGAATTAAGTAGCAACATTTAAAAAACAAACGTCCAACTAAACTGTTTTAGGAAAAAACATTCCATAAACGATATATCATGTTCTGTGCTAACGTTTTGAGAACATTATTAAATACCAGATATCTTTTAACAAACATTCTATTAATAGGCAACACTTTACAATAAGGTTAATTAGTTAACATTAGTTAACTACATTAGTTAAACTAAGAATGAACAATGCTTCTACAGAATTTATTCATCTTATATTAATTTCAGCATTTACTAATGCATTATTAAAATCACAAGTTGTGTTTAACATTAATGCACTGTGAACTAACAATGAACAGCTGTATTTTTATTAACTAACATTAACAAAGATTAATAAATAGTGTAGTAAATGTATTGTTACTTGTTTGTTCATTTTAGTTAATACATTAACTAATGTTAACAAATGACACCTTATTGTAAAGTGTTACCTATGTTACTGGTTTATAACTTTGAGAGAACCTTGTTAGAACAGCCAAATTTCACCTTGTTAGTTGGGTCACTTATTAGTAACTAGTATCTATTCCGGCTTTACTAGTACTATTATATCTATTTATGAGATGGCATTACAGAACTTATATCCCAATTCTAACTAGTAACATGTCTTAACAGTTGCTTTTTTGCTTGTTATATGTAGACTAGTCAGACTAGGTACTTGGTTACTTTATAGTTCAATAGATCAGTTAAACATTAGAAATGTTACTCAATATGTATTACACACTTGTGTCTAATAAATAAGTACTTGTTTCTTTTGAAAATTTGCAAGTAATTCAAGAATAAGTAGAACATCATGGTTGTACTAGTTACAACTGGAATACATTACTTTTTTAAGTACTAGTAATCAGTGTTGGGGGTAACGCATTACAAGTAACGCAAGTTACGTAATGATATTACTTTTTTCAAGTAACTAGTAAAGTAACGCATTACTTTTGAAGTTCAAAAGAAAATATCTTACTTTTTCAAATATGTAACGGCAGTTACTTTTTCCCCATTTGTTAATTGCTGCTGACCTTCGATGATGCAATTCAGCCATACTAATAAGCAAAAATTACTTTAGATAAACTAACATTTGTGCTTCATTTTTTTTTTATAGCTGAAGAGTGATCTCCTGCATAAATGTACTTTTCTTTCAGCCTGAGGTGAATTAATTTCATTTCTGGTGTAAAAGAGCTTTTACATTAGAATTGTTTTATATTAAAAACAAAGAAGCAAGCCCTGCCCAGATTTAAAAAGTAATGCGAAAGTAACGTAACACATTACTTTCCATAAAAAGTAACTAAGTAATGTAATTAGTTACTTTTTCAGGGAGTAACGCAAAATTGTAATGCATTACTTTTAAAAGTAACTTTCCCCAACACTGCTAGTAATTAACTAAATACACACTCCTCTCAGTTGGAATAAATAGTTGCTAATAAAACAGTCACTACTGACTATTAAAAAAGGTAGCTAATAGCATACAATTAAGTAGATAACAGTTCATCTACTAGATTCAAGACTAAGTAGTACATCATGACTAGTTATATACTAGTTACAACTGGAATACATAAGTTTATTTTTTTTTTTACTAGTAATTAACTGAGCACACACTCCTCTCTGTTAGAATGAGTACTAGTTTCTAACAAAACAGTCACTACTGACTATTAAAAAAGGTAGCATAATAGTATACAAATAAGTAGATACCAGATTGTCTACCAATTAGATTCAAGACTAAGTAGTACATCATGACTGTTTATGTACTAGTTACAACTGGAATACATAACTTTTTTTAACTACTAGTACTTAACTGAATACACACTCCTCTCTGTTGGAATGAGTGCTAGTTTCTAATAAAACAATCACTACTGACTATTAAAAAGATAGGTTGCTTACTCTAATAGCATATACATATAAATAGATACCAGTCTGTCTACTAGTTAGATTCAAGAATAAGTAGTACATCATGACTGTTTATGTACTAGTTACAACAGGAATACATAACTTTTTTAAGTACTATAGTAATTAACTGAATACACACTCCTCTCTGTTGAAATGAGTACTAGTTTCTAATAAATCAGTCACTACTGACTATTAAAAAAAGGTAGCATAATAGTATACAAATAAGTAGATAACGGTTCATCTACTAGTTAGATTCAAGACTAAGTAGCACATCATGACTGGTTATGTACTAGTTACAACTGGAATACATACCTTTTTTAAGTACTAGTAATTAACTGAATACACACTCCTCTCCGCTGAAATGAGTACTAGTTTCTAATAAACAGTCACTACTGACTATTAAAAAAACAGGAAGCTTACTATAATAGCATACAAATAAGTAGATACCAGTTCGTCTAATAGGTAAATTCTAATAAATGTTATGTGGCTTGCCATTTGGTTGTAACAGTTAACTTTGTGTTTTAACGAGTCTGCGTTTATATCGGCTTCTATCGTTTTCAGTTTATGTCAAAGGGGGCGCAATATGAACGAATACCTCAGTAAACGCTGAACTCTAGTCGCAGGGGATGAGCTCAGCTTTGATTGAGTGAGTTCTCAGGAGTCAGACCCCTGTCCTGCAGACCAGAGCCCCTAATTACCTAAACAACAGGTCCGAGAAGAACCATCCTCTTTACTGCATGTCGGCCCATAAATTCCGTCAAGCTCTTCTTTGCTCTTGTGACTCTAAAGTACTGAAGGAAACTTCAGCCGCACCTGCTCCTCTCTTCCACAGGACCCCGGAGAGTAGTTCAGAATGAATTCAACGGTTTTTAACGACACAGACAGTGTTTTGTTTTCCAACAGAAGCAGCGAGAGCTTTCTGTCGTGCTGTAATTTGTCCTCAGTGGTGACGGACAGCGGGTTTGTGTCCGCGGAGTTGGACGAGCGCAGCGTGTTCATCATGCGCACGGTGCAGATCGCGGTGATGTGCGTGCTGGCGCTCACCGTGGTATTCGGCATCTTCTTTTTAGGCTGTAACTTGCTTATTAAGTCCGAAGGCATGATCAACTTTCTGGTCACGGATAGAAGACCCTCAAAGGATGTCGAAGCCGTCATCGTGGGATCGTACTAATGCGTAAAAGTTTCACGGTCAGATGGGAAGCGCGCATTGGTAATGTGTGAAACTATCCATATTGCCCTCCAGAAACAAACAGATGTTTTAAGACGGTAGAAGAAACTGGCACATTACATTTATAATTCAATGTTTACTGTTTCCACTGGGGAAAAGCGCAGTTTATGAGAAGGTGAAAGTGACTGCAGTGTAAAATATGGAAGAGGAAACAATTGGACACGGACTGTTTTGCCCAACTCTGTGGACCACGAGTGATTAATGTTAATGAGATTAATGCTTGTGGAACAAACTGAGATTTATGAGGGTAAACACTGCGTACATTTTGAGTAATGCATTTGGAGTTCAATGAAGGAATCATTTTATACTGTATGTGTAACTAAAGCACTTCTTAAAGCTGGATATTTATGTATTTTGTGCAATATTCAGTGACAAATGTCTTTGTTCTGCTACAGTATGTTCTCCAACTAATTTACTGTTAAATTACATGTGGGAAGTTTTATATGTTGTCCAGAAAAACTGTGGTTTGCACTTATTGTAATTTGCATGTTAATGGATGAATTATGTATCAAGGATTTGTTACAGTGAGGTAAATCTAAAATGATAAATGTAATGGATATCTGAAACCTCAAAACTTTTTTTCTAATTATATAAAAGGCCAGTGCAAATAACTGAATCATTATTATACTGTTGTCTTGTTTCTCGCAAAAAGCAGATAACACTGCATATGAGTGTGTGTGTGTGTGTATGTGTGTCATTATCAGATGGAAAGGGAAATATGGATTAATATAGTTATGTTTCCTAGCCTTTGGCAAATAATCATCTCAGTAAAGACTGTTTGCACAAAAGAACAAATTGAGATCATCAGCGGTTCAACCCACCTGTATGGAATAATTGGGTCCAAAGGTCTGTGCACTACTGAAAATGCTTCCAATTTCTTTCTTTCACTCTTGTAACAATTTTCCATTACAAGTTATACTATCAGCATAAAAACACACCTAAAGAATGCATGTGAACGATCTTACAGCAACAACATGACCAAATAATTTACTTCACTTAAACTAAGATGACATTCAGTTTACTTCCACAGCACACATCTATTAACCAGTACACATCACCCCATTACCTTAAACTTGTATGTTCAGATCTGTGTTTGTATACCTTAGACATATTTTCAATCTACTACACACATCAGTGTGCCAAACAGCTGTGCAAATGATAAACACCGGAACGCAAAAAGCGTCATGAAATGGGTCAGCTCTTGAGTTTAACTTAACAGAACTCACATATCATATTAACTGCACTCTGCAATGTCCAGGGGCTCTTGAGCTGACAAAACACCTTGTGTCTGTGTTTCTGCACTTTAGTTTTAAGAGTGTCCACGTATTACACCATTAAAAACGAAATTTTTATTGCCATCTGTGGTTCCATGACAAACCATAAGGTTCACAAAAGTGTGGAAAAAGGATCCCTGAGGAACCCAAAATGGTTCTTCTATGATATGAAGAATGTATGATTTTCTACAAAAACAACAGCCAAAAAAAAAAAAAAATGAGAATGGTTTAGTGTCAACATCTTTAAATGCTAGAAATGAATTTTCAGTCATCATCAAAAATCAACTTTTTTTCAAAAAACAAAACAATAGCCAAAATCAAGATTTATTTAAAAAAGAAAAAAAATATATATATATATATATTTTCCATTTAGATTAACCTGAAACACTGAAATGAACTAAAAATAACAAAAACTAAATCAATAAACAACCTGGTCTCATGACGAAAACGTACCTGTCGGAAGGTTTTCGCGAAATAAGTACAAATAAGTACACATTACTGCAATTTTCAACAAAAATGTCCACCGAGTGGCGCTAAAAGAGCGTTCACTTTTTTCGACAGATGAACATACATATGATGAGTTTTATGTGATGTTGATTTTGTACGCGTCACCGCAGTCTTGACTTGAAATGTCCATTGAGAGGCGCTATAACTAATGCTCCGTTACTTTTAAAATAACGTACCATCTGCACTAAACCCAGTATATAAGTCCATGGTTCTAAGCAATCCCAATAATGTGATATTTAGTCCCTGGAATGCAAATTATACCAGGGGAACCCTGGAAACAAAAAAATAAAACAAAAAAATAAAACAAAAAAGGGTAGTCCCATTGTAAAAAAGCAATTTTTACAGCGGGACTGCCTTTTGGGCTAGTTTTGAGTAGCATTTGGGTGGGATTTGTTGTGAAAACCTGGCAACCCTGACTACACCTAAACCTACCCGACAGTATGAACAAAAGTGAATGTGACATAAAAACACAAATCACAAGCATGTCGTTAGCTTTTTTTTTTTTTTTTTTTTTTTTATCTTTCATCTTTCAACTCTTTCATCATGAGTCATGTTTTTCACAGGCTTCATACTAGGGCCCTATGAAATCCATTTTATTTTTTCCCAAATTCTGTTTTATTTTTTTTTCCAAATTCCGTTTTAATTTTTCTGGATTCTGTTTTTTCCCATTTGAATTTTTCTCAACTCCTTTTTAATGGTTAAATTAAATTTTATTAAATCAAACAGCATGTCTAATTAATCAAAATCATGAAACTTATACCATTTCACATCAATTTAATAAAGGTTTAAGAAAAATGACATGTTTAGGGCCCTATGAAATGTTTTATTTTTTCTCACCATATGTTTTATTGTTATCAAATTCTGTTTTAGCATGTCTAATTATTTGAATGCTTACTTAATTTATTAAAAATTATTCTTGAAATAGCCTTATGAAAGGTTTTTTTAACCCTCAAAAAGTCTGTGTTATTAAATGACATAAAACATTTTTTTGGCAAATGAAGGGGAATTTACTATTAAAATTAAAACATGGAAGAAATGTTGTGTGATTATACCCTAAAAAATAATGCTTGTTTCATTTTAGTAGTAGAAGTAATAGTAGTAATGTATATCTGGCACAAGTTAAACCGGACTTTTATTTTGACGGGTTGCCTACCTTTACATTTCTGTGTGTATATGATAGAACGCTAGTTTTCCTAAAATGGAATGGTAGGGCTGTTCGATTCCGAAAATTTTGGAATCGATTCCGATTCCGATTCCTGGTTCTGGAATCGATTGGATTCGACTCCAAGAATCGATTCCTCACTGTGGTTTTCGATTCTTTTTCGATTCTTGTTTTTTTAGAATGGAGGAGCCTAATTTCACATTGACTGTAGGATAAAGGTCTTAGAAAGTAAAATTATCATAGTATGAAGCATGATGCAGCCGTTTGTTTGAAAGGCGCCCATATTTAAGCTTTGTTGAACTGAAAACTGCTCTGAATGGGGAGTCGATTCCCCCTGACGGAATCGATTCCAAGCTTTGGAATCGACTCTCGATTCCCAACGCCTCGGAATCGATTCCCAGCCTTTTTTAATTTTTTTATTTTATTTATTTATTTATTATTATTAAACATTACAGATATCCAAAACATCAAGACAGTGCGATTACAGACAAAATAAAATACAAAAAAAAAAAAAAAAAAAGAATATACAGACTTGTTGCCAGGGTAAAAAACAAAGAAAAAAAACAAGGTAATAAAATTACATCTTAAGATGACACAAAGGAGGTATTCCTGTATTCTCCTTAGAATAGTCAAGTAATCCAAACAAAGCATCTTTAAAACAAAATGAGTCACTTACAAAATAAGATTGGTGCATCGCCAAAACAAATTAATTAAGTCTTCTTCAGAAGAATGACAAAAACTGCAGTTCACTTCAGTGTTAGGCTTATATTTCCTAAGAAAGACTTTAGTCGGGTAACATTTGTGAAATCGATTCCCAGCCCTATGGAACGGTCAAATGCTCATGAAGTGATTCAGCAGATAGTGTTCATGTATTTTTGCCCTCATTTAGTGAGACCACAAGAGGCTGAAATCACCGCGAGCGTCACGTGCGCTTCAGCATGCAGTAAACAAAACTGCTGGTCTGCTCCATTTATTAAAACAGACACGCAGAACATGCAGGATTCACATTTAAATGGTATTTTTGCGGCATAATATTAACAGATACTAGTCTATATTGCGGTTTGATTTAAGTGTAATGGCCTACTTTTGATCAATTCATTCAAACTTTGACAAATTCCGTTCAGTAAATTCGGTTTTTATGACTGGATTCCGCGATTCCGTCCGCGTTTTCAGCATCGCGGAAAACATAGGACGCTAGATTCATACCCAAGGTTTTCACATCCTACACTCTTAAAAATAAAGCTTCCAAATAAGTGTTTTTGCAGTGATGCCATAGAAGAACCAATTTTGGTTCCTTAAAGAACCTTTCAGCGAACAATTCCTAAGAGAACCATTTTGAAAACATTTCAAAAATCTAAAGAACCCTTTTCAACTATAAAGAACCTTTTCTGCATATGAAAGGTTTCATGGATGTTCCAGGTTTCTTCATAGAACCATTGATGCCAATGAATAACCTTTATTTTTAAGAGTGTCAGTCCATTTCCGTGCCAACTGAGCTGCCGAGCAAGCTTGTTATATCCGGAAAGCGAAACATGTAATCGTTTTTGTACAGTTATGATTATAAATGCTTGCTGTTTTACCACTTCTTGTGGACATTTCTGTTGGAAACTGTAGTGATATGTATTGGTACATATTTCGCGTCTCGCAAAAACGTTCTCACAGGTACGTTTTCATCACGAGATCAGGTAGCAACTAAAATGAATAAAAACTATAAAGACATTTAAAAATGAAAACAAATAAAAGAAGACAAAAGCTTACTAAAAGTTTACAATTTAAATTCTAACTATTACCCAAAACTATAATAGCTTATCAGTGATATTAAAATACCACTGTTCCATGGAGCTCTTCATGTGGAACCAGACCAAGGCAAACATCAGATATTTTTATCTCATTCTAGCCAGTATCTAAGCAACACACATTATCTCTGTTTTCATTCAGCTTGTCCAACTCCATATCCAACACAAAGCCAAAACGAGGCAGATTCTAAGCTATTGTTGATTGAAAAACTGTGCTCCCTCTCTCTCTGTTTGGTTTGGTTTGGAGTTCATGACGCAAAGCAAGAGATGACTGAGATGATTGCATCAAAGAAGTCAGGTCTAATGTCATCGCTAGATCAGCGGGTAAAGAAAGACAGATGGAAAGCACTAAGTGAGGGGGAAAAGGCCAAACACTGAGCTGGCCCATTAACTGCCTTGATGGATTTGCACACTAAAACTTCCAAGAGCATCTGCTGGTTTAATTTGTTCCATGGATTTGTCACCTTATACAAAGAAAGCCAAACTGACAAAAATTATTTTTCAAAGTTGTAAATAAAAGATTACTGGATTATGGTTTACAAAACAACAAACAACAACAACAAAAAAAACCCCTCTACTTTAACGCTTAAAGGAGACGTCCACTTCCAAAACGCAGACTCACATAATGTGCTCACCCCCTTGTCATCAAAGATGTTCATGTCTTTCTTTCTTCAGTTGTAAAGAAATTATGTTTTTTGAGGAAAACATTTTAGGTTTTTTCTCCATATAATAGACTGATAAGGTGCCCCGATTTTGAAGTTTCAAAATGCAGTTTAAAGGTGGCTTCAAACGATCCCAAATGCGGTTGTAAACGATCCCAGCCGAGAAAGAAGGGTCTTATCTAGCGAAATGATCAGTAATTTTCATTAAAATAATAAAATGTATATACTTTATAATGTCAAATGCTCATCTCGTCTTACTCTGCCTGAACTGTTTTTTTCCGGTTCATGATAGTTAGGGTATGTCGAAAAACTCCCATCTCATGTTCTCCCTAAACTTCAAATCTCCTATATCGCTGTTTTACCTTTTTTGTATGATCTTCTTTGCATGTTCACTTTGCAAAGACTGGGTCGGTACTTCTGCAGAGATGTAGGATGATTTTGAAATGATTTCATACCGAGTTTTTCATCATACCCTAACTATTTTGAGCCAAAATACACAGAGCTCAGGCAGCGCAAAGCAAGATGGGCGTTTGAGATTAAAAAGTATTTAAATTGTATTATTTTAATTAAAATAACCGATCGTTTCACTAGATAAGACCCTTTTTCCTCGGCTGGGAACGTTTACAACCGCATTTGGGATAGTCTGAAGCTGTATTTAAACTGAATTTTGGAAGTTCAACCTCGGGGCACCATATCAGTCCATTATATGGAGAAAAATCCTGAAACGTTTTCCTCAAAAAACTATTTCTTTACGACTGAAGAAAAAAAAGACATGAAGATCTTGGATGACACTGGGGTGAGTACATTATACGTGAATCTTTATTTTGGAAGTGGACGTCTCCTTTAATAAGTTACTTGCAGTTACTTTGTAATACTACACCAGCACTACTGGTCTATATTTATTTATTTATTAATTTTTAAAAATTAAAAACATATTTTCTGTCCTTTTTATAGTAGGGAAAAAAGCTGTTATTTTTAAAAAAGTTTAAAAATATTGTGTAAAAAAAAAAAAAAAAAAAAATTCTTGTCCCCTCAAGTATTTAATACTGTTACCCTGAATTTGCCTTGCATACAAATTCAAATGTGTCAACGAACACTTGCATGCTCACATCAGAGATTCTGTCATTATATATAAAACAATATCAATAATAATCATCAATGACAGATATGGTTATGATGGCATGCTTGCAATTCCATTAATTCAAGCCAAGGGCTGTAACTTCATTACACCTTTGTGAATTGTGGCTCTGTTATTAGTTCATATAGTGTATTTGCGGTCTGCATTTTTTTTTTTTTTTTTCATTTGGTGCATATCAGACAGATTAAGAGTCAATTTTGTCAGACACACAGTGAGCCGTGGGTGTAATTTTTTGTTCTGCGAAATGATTACATGTCTCGCTGCCCTTTCGTGAAAACTAGCCTTGGGGTGACAAGTAAAAAGGCATCATAGCAAATGCTTTCATATCGACTGCCACTCGCGTTCACGTCTGCACTGTGTATTCTGAACCACGGTGCCCGTAGGCCTTAACTGAGATCTTCAGAAGCGCTCACCCACAAACTGCAAAACAGACGTTTCTATTACTTTTTATGTCTTTGCGAATTGCAGCACATTAGGATTTTATGTGGAGGGTTTTTTCTATTTTACAAAAACAGAAAAGCAAATGCACATAAGCAGTGAAATGTAAAAGAATGAAAAATAAAACAAAACCTGATTTTTTTTTTGTTTATTTAAATTGCAAATGTATTGCTTTTTGCATAAATACATTTTTACAAAATTATTTCTGCTACGTTATTTGACACAATATCCCACCTCCTGTGTAAGCAATGAATATTCCAGTGTTGTTTTTCATCCCTGATTATTTAAATGGCAGGAAAACAAGCAAGCAAACCACTCAACCTCCAAATCAGGTGGTTTCAGGACAGGATATTGTTTATGACAGTTGCACTGCACGATTCAAGGCGAGTGTGACAAGGTTTACCTCAGACAGACTGTCACCTCAACAGAAACAGCATTAAGAGAGACACTTTGTCACCAAGTCATGCAAGAACATGTTTTTTATAAGGCTAAAGAACACAAAAGCACCAGGAGTGTGATCACGCATACAAACAAAAAACTCGCTTTTACCTTGAAATACCTGAACAATCTAAGAGCAACAGGTTTTGAGGTGGATAAACTACTTCTGCAAATAGTAAAATCTCAACAAGCCAGTTAATGTTCACTAAAAATGGAGATGGAAATGTCCTGTAAAGGAAAACAAATTATAGGAGCCTGTTGCCACAGATACAAAAAGAACACACTCACACATGAGTCGGCCGGCAGTACATTAATACTACATATATACAAGACAGACCAGTGCATTAGTGCTAGCTGAAATGAGTCGCTACAGGGCCTGCTAATCTAATGAAGAAGAAAAAAGTAATCATGGCCTGGTAGAGTCTGCATCAAATAATTAAAGTCATAAATTAAATCCACACTTCTACACACTCTGACCTTCTCCCAGGCTCTCAACAAAGCTTTAACACGGTCACTCTCCATCAACCCCAAAACAGCTATTGTATTAATGATTTCCCCCATTAAAACGCTCAATAGAGCAGCAACTTCCAGCTTTAATAAAGCACATCTGCAAAGGGACTATAGTCTTTGTGAGTGAAGGTCCTAAATGCAAATCCAATTTATTGAGAAAGACTTAAACAGCATCTATGTGTTGCCACACTGACAATTAATGACATCAAAAGGGCAAAAAGCAGATTTAATGCACTGCTATTATAATGGTAAAAAGCTGTTTGGGCACAGGATTCTGTAATAAAAGCCTTTTATATGACAAAATAACTGAGCAACAAAGAGAACCCGACTTCGCTAATGTTATTTATTCTGAAATGCAGTCCATTAAGAAAAAGTCATTGTGCGTTGTGCATTGTCTATTGAATTTGTCAAATTAGCATATATGTAACTATGAGAAATCCTCTAAAAAAAAAAAAAAAAAATTAACCATTGTACTTATTGTTTAACTTATTGTTATTCAGTGTATGAGAAAATTTAATGCAATTAATTTGTAACTAGTATTCCATTTTTTGTGTTTGTTTTTTGTGCTTATTTTTTAAAAAAGTTTTATCTGTAGTTATATTAACATTATTTAACAGCTCTTCCTGCCATTGAAGCAATAGTTCACCCAAAAATGAAAATGACAGCACTTATTCACAGCAGAGAATCCACTGGTAAGCAAGTTTCTCTAAATCTGTTACAATGAAGAAGCAAAAAAGGCTAAGTAAATTTTCATTTTGGGGTGAACGGTTTAAACTTGGAATTGCTTCCTGGTAATTGTAAGTTAAATAACAGTTGAGGTGTCCACAGATGGGCGGTAGTCGAGTCGCATCAGGTGAGGTACCATATAAGAGTGAGCGCAGCCACTATGCCGTTGAGTATAGCCATACTGTAGCCCATGTGGAAGGAGTGTCCGGTCATTCTTCTGTAAAACAAAAACACAAACATCCAAAAGGTTAGTCCACAGTGCAACTACAACAAATATAATTGTTGATTATTGTCTTTTATATTGCTATTTTTATATTGTCATTGTTATTTTGTGTTGGACAAGTGCATGACATACAGTGAAGGTCAAAAGTTTACATACACCTTGCAGAATCTGCAAAATGTTAATTATTTAACCAAAATAAGAGATCATACAAAACGCATGTTATTTTTTTATGTATTACTGACCTGAATAAGATATTTCACATAAAAGACGTTTACATATAGTCCACAAGAGAGAATAATCATTCTCATTCATGGATCATTCAGGTAACAACACAGTATTAAGAATCATGTAAACGTTTGAACGGGGTCATTTTTATAAATTCAACTATTATATTCTCTTGTGGACTATATGTAAATGTCTTTTATGTGAAATATCTTACTCAGGTCAATACTAAATAAAAATAATTACATGCATTTTGTATGATTCCTCTAATTTTGGTAAAATAATTAACATTTTGCAGATTCTGCAAGGTGTATGTAAACCTTTGACTTCAACTGCATTCTTTATTTAGCCTAGATGACTAAAGCTGCGTTACTGAATTCCATCAGAAAATCAAGGGTCTAAACATTCGATTTCACACTGGCCTGCTTAGCAGCCTGAAAAATAAAATTATCTAAAAATTCAGAATAAATTATATTTAGAAATTGAGAAACATAGGTTAATTGGATGGAAGCGTTATAGTATTGCTTAAGCAGACAGTGGAAATTTACAGCTTTAGGCAACTTTTTGATCCTTTAAGGCAGGTATACACATAGTATATATAGGTAAAAAAAGAAAAAACCTAGGCATCATACACCTGCTGAATTTGTAAATGGTTACAGAGTATATCATGCATTAAACGACTGAATATCACACACTACAAGACCTTCAAGTCATTCTGAAAAAGAAACTCAGACAAAAACATCCGGCTTGTTGCTAGAAGTATTTTTGAAAACAGTGTGTTCTAACGTTGTCTTAAAATAATCAAACATGTCTGATATCCTCCAGCTGGATGAATCATAGCCTGAAGCCTATCATACACCTCACTTTTTCTGTGACAAACTGTCAACTGCCAAAACTCTACAGACTGGCTCTGACTTCTGGCAACTAGAGTCGACTCCTCTAGACTGCAAATCTGGGCAAAAGTTGTGTAGTGTATTCCAGCTTTTTGTTGAGACTTAATACGGAGGTCTTGACTCCCACGAATTCTTCAGTATAATTAAAGCAGTTTACACTGTGATGAATCTTATTTACACTGTGTCTGTGCATAGTTGATTATAATGGGAGTGTTAATGGTTTGTTGTGAATCCAACATAAGGCTTTTCACTTTGGATCTTAAGTAATTCATTTAAGTCCACCTAAAAAGGGTGATCTGAGGTACAACTTTGGTACACTTTGCTTCTGATCTGAACGCAATCATATTAAAGCATGGAAGTGAACCGCTATTAACAACGTATTATTTGGTCAAACTGTGTATGTATGCATTTACTCACTCGTTTTCTTGATAAGCGTGACTGACATGATGCATATATATCTCATTTCTGCTTGCAAAAATGGACTGGGCTTTTTTTTTTTTTAACCTCTGTATTACAGTCATGACAATTAGACACATGCCCTTCTGTGTTGCTGCTTTGGAAATGAATAAAAATGTTTAAAATTTTAAGTACAAAAATGAAGCGAGTAAATATCTGGCACTCTGTTCACACAACTGTACCATGGTTTGGAACCCAAAAAACAAAACAAAAACACAATATGAACATAGACCAGAAGGGGCAATTAAGCTTGGGTTCAGACCAGGCAATTTTTGTGTACAACTGACATCTGTGAATTGTTATAATGCTCAACTTCTGCAAAAAGCACTATGTAAATAGAAACCTCTGATGCAACCAAAGTACTGTATGAGGTAAAGTAATCAATACACTTGTAATCGTAACAGCTGTAATAATAATCTAAATTATTTATCTGATTAATTGTACAGCTGCATGATGTATGGCCACTTTTTATTTTACTACTCAATCAGTCTATTACTCTCTAGAGGGGTCTGACTCTAATGCCGGAAGTTTAAAAGCACACGGAACAAACAAAACTGAGGACTGTGCTTGGAACATAGACAAGTGCATTGATCATATCAGCAGGCCATTACTCGACTCTAGTGAGTGCAGAGGCCCATAAAAATCCCATTATGAGGCATCCAGATGTCCCATGTTATCCACTCCTACGAGTCCTCTTTAATGGCTAATTAGAACATGCTTTTAGAGTAGCAGGTTAAGGAGCGCAGATCTGCACCAATGTGACAAATTGTTGATTTTTTGTTTCGTTAATGTATTCAAGAACATTAAAAATGCAATTCATACATTTTCCTGGGACTATTGCATCTTCCAGTTGGGCTACCAAACTGTACCACTGCCCTGCCCAACAGGCTATCTTGAATAGTGATACAAAATTCCTTACTTGATTTATGTTGTTCACACACTTGTAGGCACAAAATAGACTGAAGTTGACTATTTGCATGTGTTGCCAATTTAAACATTCAAGCATCTTAAACCACTGAAGTGCATGAAGAGGCAAAAGAGAATTTAATTCAAACTCGTGCACTGTTTTCTTAGTGCACACACTTGAAGTGCGTACATACAGAGCAGCATTTCAGACAGTGCAAGAACACAGAATTGATTACTCTTGCGTCCCCTTGAGCTTGAATGAACACAAACGCATAAAATTCTTTTCAAAATACCTGTCTTGGCAAGTAGTCTCAGATTTTATTCAGTGAAAGGGTAGGATCATGATTTTTTTGGTAATATTACAGACACAGTGAGTGAAAGTGACTTGAGGCCAAGTATGGCACTGGGAATTTGTGCTCTGCATTTAACCCATTAAAGTGCGCACACACACACACACACACACACACACACACATTCACTCCCTCCTGACAGTACTGAGACTCTAACCTTTGGGTTGTCAGACTTTCGAACCATTAGGCCACGACTGCCCAGCGTATAAGGGCCATTCTACAGAATTGGTCCGAAGTCAGAGTTGGAACAATCTTGAAAAAAAAAAAATGTCTTTTTTCAAAAGAATTTGTATGTATGGAAACTGTAAAATATCCAAGGTATACATTTCTAGTAATTGTGAAGTTAATTCTCATATTGCATTTTCAGAAAGTTTTGGAATATTTGTCCTCTCCCTAAATTTGTCACTAACAAAACACAGTAATATATAATTTAATTAGAATTGTTATATGATCTATTAAGATTTTGCTTACATCTACATTGCTATATGTTTTTTGCTATTTGATAAAAAAAAAAAAAAATCAGAGGTAAATCAATAGCAATTACTTTTTGTAACAATATTTCAAGTCTTATTTATGAGATTTGTTGTATTTTGAATCCAGTTTTTCTTTGTAAAAGGCAAAAAGTTGATCATACTGATTTCAAAGTTAAGGATTCATTAGTCTGAACATACATTGAACCAAAAACTATCATAACATCTTAGTTGATAATTCATTATACTTTATTTTTAACAAAACATCCTAATGTTTTGGTAGCGACCACATTACATCAGCATACTAAAAAAAGCATAACTGCAGGGGTCTGTTAAATCTTTTTTTAAAGCAGGCAACACTAAGGTTCATCTATCCCAAAGACACAACAGACTTAACGACACACTTTAAACAGACAGCAACCTTGACATGGAACATTAGGGAGCCAGGCAATTCCCAACATATCAATGGGGAAAAACAGTTTGCGAGCTGATTATATTTAAGGCCATCCATTCAGATAAGTTACGGATGTGAGATCTAATCAGGGAACCTCTCGACTAAAAACCCAAAGCACTGAAAGAGACTAAACTAATTTCTATTAGCCAGTTAATTCAGCGAATCAATTGTTGTGGCTTGAACTCCCTGAACCTCACCTACAACAGAAGCAGATAATGTAAAGCTTATCTGCTGGAGACAGAGCCACAAACAACTGACTGTGACCATATGCACCCAATGATTGAAAGGCTGGGTTTCTATGGAAACAAAGTGATGGGTGCATTATAC
Organism: Cirrhinus mrigala; assembly: GCA_036247105.1. Classification (NCBI taxonomy): domain Eukaryota; kingdom Metazoa; phylum Chordata; class Actinopteri; order Cypriniformes; family Cyprinidae; genus Cirrhinus; species Cirrhinus mrigala. Next base: position 9,730,629 of record CM070012.1, read on the forward strand.
TAATACGCGTGTGCATATCTGGAAACAAAAGAGGAAAGCTTCTATTAGCATGCGAGTCATCTGAGGATAATGCAAGAGGCTAATTGCCAGACATACAGTGAAAACCGGCATGGAGAATGCCAATAGGACAGAGTGTGTGTGTCAACCACCGCTGTTTTGCGGTGGTGAACTGGAGCTATGCAAGCGTGAAGGAACAAGCAGACCCAGTCACAGTTCCATGGGGGTCAGTCAATACCACCCCATCCGGCTGCTAGCTGGTCGATAGGCTGTTTGCGTTCAGAGCCGACTGTGTATGTTGGGTTTAGGACAGACATAGTCAGAGCACCGCTGTGTGATTAGATAACCAACTCGCTTGGCGATGAACTGACCCTGGGTTTTATCGCCAAGCCTCCAGACACAATCAATAACGTTCCCCTCAAACAGCCAATCAGAAGCTGGCTTATAGATTCATAAATTGGAGTACAGCCTTAAACTCATCTGCAAACTCAAAGTCAGCAGAGGAGACACGTTTCAGCTGGCTTCAAATGGGGCTCCCTGTCTTTTCCTCATCTCATATGAATGAGAAGTTCCAGGGGTGCCATGCAGCATGAATTAATTAGACTTGAAAAACAACTTTAAAGAGCTCTGCTACAAACAGTGCTCCGGAGTATGTTAGGCTGCATCATTTGTAGTTCAGTTTTAGGCCACCGTTCAATATTCATTAGAGGATGCTATCATTTGAGTGTCCTCTGAAGTCTTTCAAAGCTTGACTGGATCATTAAATCTAAACGGAGGTATTAAATCTGAGAATGGCAACAGCTTGTCACGGCATCCCTCGCCATACACGTGCCTCCTACCTTGTGAACACAAAGCTCCTGGAAATAAATGTCAGAAGGACTAAGGTCACTGGAAATACAACAGAATTCACAGTCGGATGGGCTAACAGCAATTTATCACACCTTCCAAACACTTCCTCATTTATGCAGGGGGTAAACCACTGAGAGAGTGACTAATGCTTTATATCTGCACCTACGTTCATTATTTTTCTTCAGTGTCAGTGAGTTTGCTTACTAACCATGGAGACGAGACAGTTTCTAGGGTTTCACCAGCTCCACCTTGTGATATGCAGGAGTTGGTTGTGGCAATCTTTCTGTGGTTAATGCTTCCTGTTACCAGCTCAGGCATATGTAGCAAAAGAGGACACAGTCACGAAGGTTTGCCCTTACCATTCATAGAAATTTGAATTGTTAAAATCTCCAAAACACAAAAGGAAAGTCCATTTTACCAAAACGTAAACACTTCAGAACGTTAATAGAGAGTTTGTAATAGAATCCATATAAATTGAGCAGTTTATAAGTCTTCTGAAGAGGTACTTCGAAACCTAAACTGTACTTGCTTAACGTGCAAGAACAAACCTCACTGGTTTTTGTGAAGGCTCAAACATGCTTGCGTGACACGCGAGTACAAACCTCATTTGTTCTTATGCTACAGATAAGTGCATCTGAGCTTCCCTAGACCACAAAACCAGTCGTAAGTAGCACGGGTATATTTGCAGCAATAGCCAACAATACATTATATGGGTCAAAAATGATTGATTCTTTTATGCCAAAAAATCATTAGGATATTAAGTAAAGATCATGTTCCATGAAGATATTTTGTAAATTTCCTATCGTAAATATATGAAAACTTAATTTTTGATTAGTAATATGCATTGCTAAGAACTTTATCTGGACAACTTTAAAGGCGAATTTCTCAATATTTTGATTTTTTTGCACCCTTAGATTGCCCTTTGGAATGGAAAGCTTGTCATTCAGCTTTCAGATGATGTATAAATCTCTGTTTCAAACAAATTGACCCTTATGACTGGTTTTGTGGTATAGGGTCACATATTTGATGAGCTTTCTGCACATCCATTGTTTAATGTTTATAGGTGAATAAAGGCCTTACTTAAATCTGTTTATCATATAAACCCATAATGTCTTCTCTTATAGTGTCAAAGCTTTGGTAGTGTGGACTTTCAATAGAGAGACAGAAATCGCTCTGGTTTCGTTAAAAATATCTTAATTTGTGTTTCCAAGAAGTCAAAAGTCTTCTAAGTTTAAGAACATGAGGGTCAGGAATGATGACGGAATTAATTTTTTGGTGAACTAATCCCCACCCCTCCCAAAAAAAAAAAAAAAAAAAAAAAGCCAGCTAAATGAAAGTCAATGAATTTAGAAAGAGCAATACTAAAAGGTTCAGGCAAATTCCCCTCCTCGCTCTCTTCTGCAAGAGCATTAGCAGTTGGGATAAAGGACATTTAGACATATTTGATGGGGCTTGGAGCCACACGAAATCCCCAAGGACCAATTCTGGGACAGTTTTTGAATGTTCCGCTTGGTGCAAGTATTCAGGTCTGAAGATGAAAAGCAATTACAGGAAAATTGCTTTTCTGTTCTCCTCCGAGTCTGTGCTCTCGGCCGGGCGAGTCAAACCAGCACAAAGAGATAGGAACAATTTTCTATTTTACCAGCTGACAAGCTTCTAAGGCACTGACAGCTAAAAACAAAATAGGAAAAATGGGTGAATAACCTCAGAACAGAGGAACAGCCTTGATAACATGTTCCTATAACTCTTGTACTCTCTCAGGGTATTACACTACTGAGCAGAACTGGCTATGGAAAAACCAGCTACTTGTATTGACAATCAGGTATCAAGCATTAAAATAAATGAATAGTGCTCACAGTATCAGTTGGATGATTGTCACAAGTGCTGCAGCAGTAAATTAACTCACTAGCATGATAATGGGTGAGAGTGGAGTGAAGTGATTGGATAATAACTTCTACTTGGAATTTGAGTTTCTCTGCCTAGTGTCTACTGCAGATGAATGTGAAATTTTACGTAACTTCTAAAAATGTTCTTCTGATTTCTTTGTTATGGACTATGAATTCTTTTGTTTACTTATGCACAGCAACAAATACTAGTACAAGTACTACAGCAATTACAAAAGATCAGTTTGAGTTACTTGGAAAAAGGAAATGATGTATTTCTTGAAACTGAAGGCAGTTTGCAACCCAGGTGGTTAATGACTAAACAAACATTATTTTTGCATAAAGGTCCCTCCTACTGGTTTCAGACCAGCTTCCAAAGCACCATAAGGCCACATCTAATGATCTAGAACAAATTCAAGTGAGCTTTACAGATACCCAAACAAATATTTAATGACTACTATCGGTCTATCAGATGCAAACTATGGAAAACATATATGGTGCCATCAAAAATCAACCAAATGGAGGTATCTTAGACAGGAAACAACTCAAACATCAGAAGTGCCTTAATGCATTCCTACCTCTGGTCACTGCCTAACCGTTTTTATGTTTCAGACAGAGCTTTTTTTTATTTTGACCAGTCTTTTCAATACAATGATACATACAGTGGTTTCCTGTAGTGTAGACTAGGGCTATATTTAATCTAAAACTGTTTTAACCTACTTTTCTAACTATAAAGTCTAATATTAACTGAGAATAATTTGCTTTGAAAATAGAGAACAAAAGGAGATGGTGACTACTTACAGCACCTAAAATGTACCATATATTGTCTTACAATAATACTAATTTATTTAATTTAATCTTGACCCTTAAAAAAATATTTATGGACATGGTATTGTTATCCATTCATACAGTTCTGCTCATATGTTTACATAGCTCTTGCATAATATAATATATGCATAATATTTTAACAAAATAAGAAGGATCATAAAAATTGCATGTTACCTTTTATTATTTAGTAGTGTCCTCAATATGCAGTTTCACAAAACAGACGTTTACACAGACAAAATAATGACTGAATTCACACAAATGAACCAGTTCAAAAGTTCACATTGCTACTCATATACTAATACTGTATGTTGCTACCTGGATTATAAAAAAACTGTTTTTATGTTTTATCATATTCATTGTTTGCCTTGAGCAGTTAACTGTCCACTGTTCTTTAGAAAAAATATCTATTTTTTTTTACACCAAGAACCATAGTGTTTTCACACTGCATCATCAATTGGCTACATTGGTGGCACTGAATGTAAACAATGCCACTGGACCCCAACGAAACTTGCATATTTTGCTGACTATTGCTGCTGAAAATGGTCAATTATTTTCATGTTTTGGGTTGTACTAATCGCCCGGACCAGGAAAAACATTTGAAGTACTATAGACTGCCAGAAGTTATAACAAATCAAGGAGATGAGTACAAAAAACTGTCTGAGGAACAAAAGGCGTTTGTGGTTGGTGACTGAACCAGGATTTCCAGGGGAAGAATCTTGACAACATTAGTGTTTGTTTTTATCATTACTGGTCAGGTAGGTGAAAAAGGCTAATATCTTAATTAATACTGCTTTTGTACATATATTTACCACATATTAACCTTAGTTTGTCAAAATATTGCACCATTTCCTGCTTACTAAGTCCTTCTCTATATGATTAACAGCTTCCACATGTTTTTTCCCGTGGTTTAGACAGCATAAATTAGCAGAACAACGTATACAGTAGTACATTAAGCATGTAATTCATGCTGTTGTTTACATCCAAGTATCGCTAATATGGCTGTGCATCTGGGTAATTGACCAAATCGTGACGCAAGTGCTAACCCTCTATATACTGATGCTCAAGAAGGCAACATGAAGCATTGGGTGTGGGTGTAAACCTTTTATTAACAGGATGATGATTTGTAATTTTCTTTTTTTACATTTTATTCATTTAGTAACACCCTTCAGAAGCTACATAAGATATTTACATTTCTAATAAGACAAAATAACTACAATTTACCTGATCATCTAATTCAAAAATGTTTATACCTCATGGATTACAAAGCATCATTTGCCGTCTTGAGCATCAGTGAATATTACATACCATCGGATCTTAATACAGTGCGTTTGTTAAACTTGCAGACTTATGTATGCAAACTTATGAGCAGGAAAAATGACAGTGTGTAACATTTTTGTGCTTCAGAGAATATGGTTTGGTGATTTAATTGTGCAAAGAGATAAAAACCGACTCACTTGAGTTTGGCTGAAGAAAGAGGAGTTGGGGGAAACATTCCTGGCTCAAAAGAGTCAAAGTAGGTTAGGGTCCAGGAGAAACTGCAACAAAGAACTCCAGCTACAGAAGACAGGACCAAAATACTCCAAAAACCTGCAGAGAAAAAGTACTGTTTTACAACATGCAGGTAAAAAACTAATGTTACTCTAGGTGTAATTTGGACCTACCCAGAAGTCTCACTTCTGATCCATCTTCAGTGGTTATTCTCTCTACTCTTAGATCTATAAATCAAAGACTTATTAATGAAATTATTCATATAAGCATAATGCATATATTATTAAGCATTGCACATGCTTGAACTTCAGGAGAAAGATTCCAAGAAACAGACATGGATTTATTTTACCTTTTAATACGATGTACAAGAAGGAGACTAGCACAGCGATAAATGATACGATGACTACGCTGCATAGCACAGAGACTATACGAGCGGGCCACAGGTGTGTGTCTTTCCAGTACCGCTGCTGCCGTACGGGTTGCCGCCCAGGCGTTGCCCTGCGGATCTCGCTGCTCTCACTGCTCTCACGTGAAGCTGTATTTATTTCACCCGACATGTTTCTTCTTCCTGCTAATGCAGCGCTGTCTTCATCATCAGAATAAATGTCTAAAGACTGGCCGTCTTTATCTCTGGCAGACCGCAGCATGGTCGCCAAGATAAAAGTTTCTAAAGTTGAAATTGTTGGCTCGTGAGTCACATCCTGCGTCTTTAGTTTGCGCGTTTCCGTTTCCCAGACAACTGGCTAGTTAGTTAGCTCGCTAGTTATTCTCGCTTTTCAAAAAATTAATTCGATTTGTGCAATGAATGTTAGATAATTTTTATACAGTCAAACAAGATATAAAACTAATTTAAAGCGGATTTCGCTGAACACAGTGTGTATTAATTTGAAAATTGTCAAAACTGTGAACAGTTTCAAAACATCGCGGTTTGTGCTTCCGTATTTGTGAAGCACCGCCTACATTATCGTGTTGTCCAATCGTAATTGACGGCCCATGCAATACGACTATATGATTGGATGCGATGAACGTCATTAAACAAAACTACTCTATACGCATTGTAAATCTTCATCACACAAAACCATTTTAATTTAGACTGGTAGGTGTTTATGGTACGCCTGTTTGACTATGATATTTAATTACATGTACCAAACGACACTAAAGTCTTATCTTATTGCTTTCGGGCTCCAGTGTCGGGTGATATTTGCCAAAAAAAGTTTAATTTGATGAAGACTGACAGCAAACTGAATTGAGTTTGTCATTGATGTCAAAATGCAATAGCTTGAAGATTGAACATGCTAATCCCACTACATCTGAAGGAACAAGATGATGTGGAAGAAAAAATAAATTACAGAAACATTACTCACATGAATACATAACATTTTAGCTGTTTTGCTTGCTTTTATTCTTTTTTTTTTCTTTTTTTTTCTCACAGTTGATAACCTTGTGCGAAACTACTAATATGTGACAGTCATAAGGGTCAGTTTTTTTAAATTGAGATTTATACATCACCTGAAATAGAAGCGATACAACTAGCCTATTTGAAAATCTGGAATCTGGTGGTGCAAAAAAAAAAAAAAAAAAAAATTCAAAATACTGAGAAAATCGCCGCTAAAGTTGTCCAAATGAAGTTCTTAGCAATGCATATTATATTATCAAAAAATAAGTTTTGATGTATTTGTGGTAGGAAATTTACAAAATATGTTCATTGAACATGATCTTTACTTAATATCTTAATAATTTTTGGCATAAAAGAAAAATCGATCATTTTGATACAATGTACTTTTGGCTATTGCTACAAAATACCCATGCTACTTAAGACTGGTTTTGTGGTCCAGGATCACATATTTCAAGTTAACTGTCATCTAAACATATTTCAGCACTGTCTCTGAGCACGTATCTATTGTATTCTTTCATTTCTGTTTTTCACAGTTCTTTCATGGAACACTTCTTCAGCACTTCTAAAGCTTCTGACAGTGGCAGTTGGGAGGTCTGCCCACGTTCTCCACAGCATGAGAAGTTGTCAGCTTTGATCTTTCTCCTTTTTAGTTCTGCATCGTGAACTGGTCCCCAATATGTGATGTCCATTAGCCAGCAGATGGGATCTAGGTATCCCAATGTGACCTGGAACTGTTGAACTAAAGTGGTTGAAAATTAGATGATTCACCTACTGCATTATTTAATACTCTTTATATGCATTAATTTTTGAATACAGAAAGGAAAGCATTGTTTATCACATAAACACTACCAGTCAAATGTTTTTGGACATGAACATTTTTAATGTTTTTTAAAGAAGTCTCTTCTGCTATTCAAGCCTTTGTTTATTTGATCCAAAATACAGCAAGTAGTAGCAGTAATTTTGTGAAATATATATATATATATATATATATATATATATATATATATATATATATATATATATATATATATATATTCATCAAAGAAACGTGGAAAATTCTACTTGGCTGTTTTCAACATAATAATAATAATAATAATTCAGCTTAGAAATCACAGGAATAGATTACATTTTAAAATGAATTCAATTATTTCAAATATTTTTAATTTTACTGTTTTTGCTGTACTTTGGATCAAATAAATGCAGTCTTGGTGAGTAGAAGAGACTAAAAAGCATTAAAAATCTTTCTGCTCAAAAACTTTTGACTGGTAGCGTATGAAAAATTAGTCACGGTTTCATTGTTAAAATGTTTTGAAGCATTTTATTACTGCACAATTTCTCCTCACCGTGTCTTATACAGCCTTAAAACACTGTATTATTTGCATTTTATTCGTAGTATTGCAGATCACAGCAAAAGTGTTGGTTATTTTATTAAAAGGATAGTTAACCCAAAAATGAAAAGTTATCAGTCATCATTTTACTCACCTGTTTGTCATTCCAAACCTGTATGACTTTCTTTTGCTGAACACAAAAGAAGATATTTTGTAGAATGTTAATAACCAAAAGTTTTGACACCCATTGACTTCTATTGTTTTGACAGAAAATACAATTGTCCCAAAGTCAATGGGAACCGAATCTTTGTGTTCACCAGAAGAAAGAAATTCATACAGGTTTGAAAATGACATGAGGGTGAGGAAGATTTTAACTTTTGGGTGTACTATCCCTTTAATAAAATAATCTCTTGAAAAAAAATATTTATGTTCATAGAAAACCATTTTTTCTTAGATTTTTTAAAAACAGAAACCCCAAATTTATTCCACATAACTGTAAACTTAATTTTTATTGTAATATAAATGATGGGGTTAAACAAACTAGTAATTGTAATCTGGCCATGTTTAATAGTACAAATGTCTGTTCTGTGGACCTGGTGCCAAAAAGAAAGGGTTTGAGATACTTGAACACAAGGGGTTGCTACCACCTTGTGGCAGCTTTAGGTTACCACTGCCCAAACCACATCTATTTTTAAGTAGCTCCATCACCACATCACTGAGCATCCTAGTGTGTCATTCCAGATTTTCAGTAAAACAATCTCTGTGAATTCTCGCAATGAGCATACAAAAAAGTCACTGTTTTTAATGGTGCTGGTGTCATTGCTTTATTTGCACACAACCACTGATTCCAGTTAAAGAGATCAAAGTAGAAAAAAAAGTTATATGTGCCACTAGTGTCTGTTCAAGCTTTCAAGTGTTACGTGCAACCACAGACATTTACCATATGCAACAATAGTGATGAGAGAGCAATTCAGGTCACAGAGTAAGTTGATTCACTGTCTTCAACATCAGATTAAATAATACTGTCATACTAAACAACATAAAAGTTAATAACATTCCAGTGATATTGCAGGACAAGTTGGTTTGTTTCAACAATATGTACAGCACCACAATGGATGAACAATGTAAAAAATAAGAGGCTCAATTTTGTAGCAAAATATCTGTACATTTAAAAAAAAGACTTTTTTTTTTTTTTGTCCAATGAAATGTCTTCATTTTTAAAAAAACAGCAAACTCTTTTTCCACAGCTCACAAATGTCACATGAGATAAAACCAGTAGGAGAGCAAGTCTGATTAAAATGAGATGTATTGTACATACAATGTCACACTGGTTGTGAATGCTTGGTAGTAAACATTTTCTCAACATTTCATGGGATGTTTCAGTCCGCAAAGAGGAGTAATCCTCTATAACATTACAGTATCAAGTCCAGCTTAAGATCCAATCGCCCTCTCGCACTTCATCCATGTGTTGTTGTTGTTGTTTTTTTTTTTTTTTTAAATCAAAAGTTCAGTTTTAAGATGATCAAAGTTAAAAATAAAAATAAAAGTGCATCTTGTAAATCTTCCCTTCAGAAAAAGCTGCTCAGCTTGGAGTTTCAGAACAAGAGGTAAAAAATGAAAATGAAAAGTGGGCCAATCCAAGGACTTCCTTTGGCATTTCTGCTCTGTCTTGTACATAAAACCACAATCTTCCTTCACAATGTTCATTTGTAGAATCCTGACTGTGTAAATCAACATATTTTATCCAACACTCTACACTTCATGTTTTCTTCATCTCACTTTCTTTAAAATGGTCCATTAAATCGAGATGCCAGATCCCAGGTAAGCAAAAGTGTTCAATGTCACATTTATCCACCTTTCCATTGTTTTAAGTGTGCTATTTTTTTGTTCATTTTTTTCAGTTGTGTCATTGGCCCACCCTCTGTCCTCAAAAAATGAACAAGCTTGGCTAGCAGGTGGTGATCTCCATGTTGCGTAGCTGAAGGTGCTGTACCTCCAAGTTCCTTCTCCCACTCCTCCTCAGGGCATCGGCCCGTCGGAAGGGTTGACTGCGCAGGTCTGAAGACAAACAAGTAAACTGTTACACAGTGAACGCAACTACAGTCTGGGCCTGCGGATATGGATGAGACAGGGCCAAAGATGAGTACAAAACAGGCAGGTGTGTGGATGTTTGGTTAGTTTAGATCAATTTAGTAGGGATGCACAATATTCCAGTACCATGTTGGTTATTTTTTGTTATTAGAAAATTTCTTAAATTCATGTGACTTATTTTGCCTTCTGAGAAACATGCAAGTATCTTCTGTAGCTTCTGAAGGGCAGTACCAAATGAAAAAAATATGACATTTAGGCAAAATAAGAAAAATGTACACATCTTCATTCTGTTCAAAAGTTTACACCCCCAGCTCTTAATGCATTGTGTTTCCTTCTAAATCATCAGTGAGCGTTTGAAACTTCTGTAATAGTTGCGTATGAGTCTCTCAGTTGTCTTTATTGTGAAAAGATGGATCTCAAAATCATACAGTCATTGCTGGAAAGGGTTCAAATACACAAAAATGCTGAAAAACCGAAAAAATTTGTGGGACCTGCAGGATTTTTCTGAAGAACATCGGGCAGTTTAACTGTTCAGGACAAACAAGGGACTCATGAGCAACTATCACTAAACAAAAAAACAGCTGTGGGTCATTCAGGTAAAAACACAGTATTAAGAATCAAGTGTATGTAAACTTGAACGGGGTCATTTTTCGTCTACTATATGTAAATGTCTTTTATGTGAAATCTCTTTTTCAGGTCAGTACTAAAAAAAAAAAAATAATATGCATTTTGTATGATCCCTCTTATTTTGGTAAAATAATTAACAGGCTAATATTGAACATTTAACTGTGCAAATAATCTTTAGCAAATAAAAAAAATGTAAATCCTTTCTTTATTCTGTACATAATAATGTAATGACTAAATTCACATGGATCATTAAAAAAAAAAAAAAAAAAAAAAATCACTTACTCCTCATATTGTACATTATAATGTTGCAATGGCTAAAATTTACTTGGAGCATTTTAAAATGACTGATCTTGGGTTGTTGTATTATTTTGAAATGTATATGGAATAGAATATTTTAATATTGGCCATTTATTTGGTCAGTTTATTATTGAACATTTAAGTGTATACTAATTTTCCCTGTTTTTACACTGACATGAAGCATAAAAAAATGGCAATTATGAAACTAATCTCTACAAAACAGTAATATTTTAACACTTTTGTAGCCTTTATAAAATTAAAATTAAAATGAATATTCATTCTTCATACTGTATATTATAATGCTATGATGCCTAAATTCATGTAAATGGATCATTTAAAATGACTGATTTTAGTTTTTGATGATTTATTCTTCAGTTAATTAGAGCAACTGGAATATTTTTTTTTAATATTGGCCATTTATCAGTTATTGACAGCAACATTTAAATATTTATGCTTATGACATCAACCAGGATTGTAATACCAGTGCATCCCTACAATTCAGATCTTTCTGGTAAGTCATGGTATGTTGGAAGGTGGTTACCAAGAGACAATTTTTGCTTAAAACTGCTCAATGGAAGGGGCGACATCAACAGATTTTTAAATCTGCGACTAGATTTAAATAATGTGCAGAAAACAAAATGCATAACAGAGAAATGACTGAAAGCAGGCATGCATTTTTACGCAGAGAATTCACGTTTCCATCCTCTATTTAATGCCCTTACCCAGGTGAATAGTAAACAAATGAAGAAACAGATAGAGAGAGAAGGATGGAGGGAATGACTGGGTGATGAGTGAAGAAGAGACGGACTTAAAGGCACCTTTCTGAGGGGACAGAATTTAGTTTAGTAATGGAAGTCCTCGGAGAGGGCGGGGTCACAGAAGAACCGCGAGCCACGTTTGGCTGATCGTGCGGTAAAGGGGACGGTCTTCAGCACTGCAGCAAAATAATAGCCAATCACAACACAGAAACACCAAAAGCTAGAAGCTCTAGAAAAAGCACAGAATCAGACAGAAACTTCAAGCCTCTAAACTCCAGTAAGGCTAAACAGCATGGCGTCTACTGTTACTATCAAGACCAGTACACACTTAGGGAAACAGATTCATTTGACGTACGTACAATCAAATGAATCTGTCTGGGCTTGTGACCAGTAGCGTTCTTACCCGTAATGATGTCCTCAAGGGCTCCATCTTTGCCTTCGTAGACATGGCGGCTATCTTTGCCTTGCCTCTTCCTTAACTCCGCGATCAGCTCCTGCTGCTGCCGCTTGCCCTTGTGAGATGGCGACTGGTGTTTGTGTAAATTAATAAAGTAGAACATCCAGTTAGTGCACACAGTTTTGCTGTATTCTTAATATTTCTTTAATGTACATTGTAGTGCGCTCTAAGGCTGGGTTTTGACACAAATTGCACGATTTGATTTGGATTCACAAGCTTACAATTCAACTCCATTCTGATCTCAATTTAATTCGATATTCAGGTAGGATTGAGGTACAGTACATGTCAGTTTAAAGGGATAAAAATGAAAATTCTGTGGTTAATTACTCACCCGTAAATAGTCTAAGTGATATCAGTGGTTCAACCATTATTTTATGAAACTATATTGATCTTTGGGCACAAAACGTATTCTCGTAGCTTCAAATAATGGTTGAACCACTGATGTCACATGGACCATTTTATCAATGTCCTTGCTCCCTTTCTGGGCCTTGAACGTGGTAATTACATTGCTGTCTATGCAGGATCAGAAAATTCTTGGATTTCATTGAAAAAAAATCTTAATTTGTGTTCTGAAGATGAACGAAGGTCTTATGGGTTTGGAACAACATGAGGGTAAGTAACTGATGACAGAATTTTCATTATTAGGTGAACTATCCCTTTAAGGACAAAATTCTCTCAACTAATGCTTTAAACTATACAGGAAATTCTGTCAGTTGGTACATTACTGAAACATTAAGGGGTAAAATTAACAGATTTGTATACAAGCATTTAAATTGAACAAAGTTATTTTATTTATTTATTTTTTTAATAGTAATTACATTATTTAAAATATAAATATTTAAATGGTGGCTGTCATAAAAATATATGGATTCAAACATACAAAAATACTAAAGAACGGTTTAATTAAAATATAATGAATATGTAGTAACAGTAGTAATACATATATTAAGCAAAGTGCTCTCTAAAGTTCATTTTTATATCCGCATGATACATTTAATAGTTTTTGTTTGCATTTTGTAGTAAACTGACAGAATTTGAAAGTTGACACTTTGTTTTAATCAATAGTAACAAAGCTTATTGCAATTTACTGGATTGAAGGCATGCTATAAGATAAAGTGTAGTGAAGTTTTGTTTACACATCAACTGAAAACAGAAAATAAAATATAAATAAAATAAAATATAAATGTTTGGGATTTAATCATTATAGTTTCCCCAAAACTGAAAAAAATGGAAAAGTATATGTGCTCTACTAAGACTCTTATCTCATCATACCCGTTGATTTTCTTGTTCCTCCATCATGGCCTCCTGTTCCAGAAGTTTCTCCATCATTAGCTGCTCTTGTCTCTTCCTCTGCTCGTTCTCTTCATCCGCATGCTGAAAACAACGACAAATTAGATCTGGGCCTTGTGTGAATCAGGAGGAAGTTAATGCACTGATAGCGTACAAACTCACCCTATACGACTTGATGAAGCGAACAAACACAGGGAAGAACACAGAGGGTGGCATGGTCTTGGGGCTCTCCCCAAAGAATTTAACAGCTTCGTCAAAGGCATCCTGTAATTAAATGCAAGCCACATGATCATGGGGATCATCACTTGAGGGATTCAAACCTACAGCTTTATCATTACAAGCCCAGATTTTTAACCACTGCACAACACCCTATTCCCTTCTTTTTTTTATACCTGTGCAATCCTAGCATCATCCAGGAGCTTCTTTAGTCTAGCCTCGTTATGATGGATGAAGTCTTTAAGTAGGGAGTTATGGCCATGCATGCTGTACTCTCTTCTGGTCAGATCCATACCTCTCTGTAGCTCCTTCACATCCAGGAGAACATTTTCCAGTGAGACTGTAACATAGGAATAATGAGATACACTGGTAAAAACAAAGTTACTGTAGCCTCATCAGAGCAACATATTAGAAGACAATATTTTTTGCATTTTATTCTGTTAATGTGAGCATTAAGAAAATATTAAAATGCAATTTAGTACCATTTATGTCCTATTATAGTATTTATGAATTAGCCTTTCATTTTAATTTAGGTTTCAGCGATTTTGCCATGCGTCCTTTGCATTCATTTTTAATATTTCTATTTAGTTTTAATTTGATTTCAGTTTTAGTAAATTTAGTACTTTATCCTAAACATATTTCAGTTCATTTCATCTAATATTTATATTTTAGTTTATTTTAAATCAAAAAAAGGTTTTAGACTTAGTTATTAACAGCACTCATTTAGAAATATATTTACTATTTCTAAGGTTATGATGGAGACTTACCTGCAGCAGCTTTCTCAATATAGTGCAGCTCATTGTAAAAAACGCTTACAACTGGATATTTCTCCTTCACCACATTGGCTATGTAGTGCAAAAGTGTCTGCTTCCTGTCTGTGGATTTGGTCTCCAACAGCTAAAGGCAGGAAACATTACAGAATTATAATTATATTAGTGTTTCAGAAAAAAAACAAACCAAAAAAAAAAAAAAAAGTGGATTGTTTTGTAGCTTTGCAAAGAGTTATGAAATGTGATAAGTTACCAAATCCAAGCTCTGAAGTTTGAAGCCATAAACAGCTCCTCTCTTACTACTGTTCATGTAGTTTCCCAAGGCCAAAATGATCTAAAATGAGAGATATCACAAATAGATTGTAAGACTAGTAAGACTGTAAAACAGCAAGAAACTCTGAGACATTAAAGTTATATTGGCTTACCTCAAGGATCTTCTTTAACTTCTGTGATGATTTTATGGAAACAGATGCTGCTATGATAGCGTGCAGTTGCTAGAAAAATAGGAAAAATAGCAACAGAAAACAGAAAAATGAATAAATGCATTTCAAATTGATCTTTGTTGACCTTAAAAACAGTGTTATTCAAATTAACCATTTTTGTTCCTCTTTTTCTTACCGGTGTGAGCATCTGCAGGCTATCGCTAAAGTTGCCCATGAAGGCCATGATGGTCATCCGCTGTGGCAGCCTTTCAATCTTGCTGAAAAGCATCATGAACCGGTCTTCATCAGTGAGCCCGTCCATTGGCCGTCGCTCCCGCTCATACTGGCGGAGCATCTTGACCTCGCTTTCAGTGGGCATGAATCGCATCAAACACTCTGCGAAATCCACAGGCACTGTACGTAGGTCAAACCTGAGGGGGTAAGAGAAACTGTTCAGAGTGCTAATAAAAAAAAATACAAACCTCAAAACAACTTTAACAAAAAACAAAAGCAACACAAAAACAAAGCAAAAAATGGGAACAAAACCAAGCAAACCAACCAAAACCAAACCAAAACTAACCAAACAAAACAAAACCAAAACAAATTCAAACCAAACCTATCAAAACAAAACTAACCAAACCAAACAAATCAAAACAAAAAAAAAATTCAAACTAAAACAAATCTAACCAAACCAAACCAAACCTAAACTAACCAAAACTAACCAAACCAAACCTAAATCAAACCAAACAAAACCAAACCAAAATGAACCAAACAAAACAAAACCAAAACTAGCCAAACCAAAACTTAACCAAACAAAACCAAACCAAAACTAAACTGAACCAAAACTATCAAACCAAACAAAAACTAACCAACCCAAAATAAATTTAAAACCTAATCAAACCAAAACAAACCAAACCTAACCTAACCAAACCAAAACTAAACCTAAACCGAACCAAACCAAACCAAACAACTAGCCAAACCAAAACTATCCAATCCAAACAAAATTAAACCAAAACTAAACTTACTAAAACAAAACTATCAAACCAAACCAAAACTAACCAACCCAAACAAAATTAAACCAAAACTAAATGAAACAAGAGCCAAACCAAAACTAAACAAACAAAATAAAAACCAGCAGATGCAAATGATACAGGAGCTGAATTGCGGAAGGAACAGAACTGGAACTGACTGATGTTCTGATAAACAGATGAACAGGAGCAATCCCACAGTTGCAAACATCATTTCACAGAGAATGGTTCATTTTAAACTTGAGGTTAAAAGCAGAAGAGGAACCTACGTTTGGATTGCTTTGCAGATCTCTTCTGGGCTCTTCCCTGCCTTGCGGAGTGTGATGGCAAGGTTTTTGGCCCTGTTGGCCTCCAGTAGTGATACTTTATTAGGGCCCTTCTGAGGAGCCTTCTGCTTTTGCATCGTCATGTCGACGGCAGGGCCCTGGGCTTTGGTCTTGAACATTTCCTCAAACTCATCCACGTTCAAATCCTGCAAACCGAAGTGTTCTTTTAAAGTTGCAATCCACAGCATCCAAAGCACTCACATCACTCACTGAACTGGCTGGGAAAATAAATCGATGCATTGCGAATTGAGAAATGATTCTTCATCGATTCTGAGATTTTCCAAATGCATTGCGATTCTCTCTTAAATTGATTGGAGCTTAGTTTTTAACAGCAGATGGCACTGCATGCTTTAGAAACATGCTTTACTCTGCATGCCTCCAATTCCTTATACACACTTAAACCTAAAATAATCATTTATAACGTTTGAAAAGGTTGAAGCAATTACAAGGATGTTCACAGTGGGCTGTGCTTCATGAATCCGGCATCATAAAAGCATTCAGAGGCCGAATGTACAAGCGCTCTTCTTTGTGAGCATTTGAGTGTGTGGTTAAAAACTAGATTAGAGCGTCATCTGCTGTTAAAGCTAAGCTTAGAATCGATTCAAGAGAGAATTGTGATGCATTCGGAAAATCTCATAATTGACAGACGAATCACGATGCATCCATTTGTCATTGTGCCTCTAAAATAGAGCTGGGCGATATGGGCAAAAAAATTATCACGATAATTATTCTTTTTTTTATATCAGTCGATATCGATAATTATCACGATAAATGTCAAATCTTTATTTCTTTCAAGTCTGAAGTCAGATTTTTGCTTTTTAACAAAATTTTTTTTAACAAAATATACATCTAAATAGAAAAATTCATTTCTGCATGTTCTAATGAGTTATATCGTTTCAAATCAAGAAACAGGTTTGGGTTGTCTGATAATGATAATGATAATGATAATAATGATAATGATGATAATAATAATAATAATAATAATAATAATAATAATAATAACAACAACAACAACAACAACAACAACAACATCACTTTCTTTGTCTCTTAGAAATACACATTTGATAGTAGATACAGAGGTACATTTTTATTCATTATCAATCAGTAACATCTGTAAAAATGGTTTGAGAAGTGGGGGTGAACCTCCAGGACGTTTGACCTCCTGACTGAAGATCTTTTTACAAATATAAATGAAAACAGTATTTAAAAAAAAAAAAAAAAAAAAAAAAAAAGTCATATTAAGTGCAAACAATAAGTGCAGCCATAATCAAAGTAGGCTAGGCTACACTCTTACTATTCAAAGTGCGAACAGAGACTCGCGTGACGGAGTAAATGCATCTTCTCCAGTGATCTCGCGCAGCGCGGCCGTTTGAACTTGTGTCCGAGCGGATAGACGGTCCGTATGGCGCGATTCAAATGAGTCGCAGTGTTTCGTTCCGCTTTTGGCACATAAAAAGTATATCGAACAACTCTTCATATCGATTTATCAAGGAAAATTATATCGCGATAATTATCGTTATCCAATTATTGCCCAGCCCTACCCTAAAATGAATCAAGAACAGTAGAACTTAATGGTCCTATCATTATTTTTTTCACTTGGAATTGCATCAGATTATTAAAATACAATGAGTCGCCAAGGGCACTGACGTTTGACTTTCTGTGTGTGTCATTGCTCTTGATTTTAGAAGCTGCTAATTACAGAATGTACTTTAAAAAATGAGCTGAAATTAAAAAATTAAGCAATAAACACCATCTGGCAGCATCTTAATATGTTGCAGTATCTCAAATGTGATAATCAAGTAGACCAGCCTGGCAGTGTAATACATGCAGAGTTGATAGAGATCACACATTTTTACACTATGTGAAGTGCTGCAGACAGATACCTCTAGGATCCTCTCGTCATCGATTTCATTGAAGACAGTGCCGTTGATCTGATTTGGCTTCAGAGCCACCCAATTGAACACTGGCATGCGGAACTTGGTTTTAATTGGCTTTTTAATTTTCACCGCTGCCAAGAAAGAAAGAGTCCTGTGACTACCAAAACAACAATTCACAACTAATCACAAGATAGATGATAATATGTGTGAAGCCAAAGACACACAACACACAATATGACTAGATTATGACAGTAAATGGTGGCCATGACAAATATCAGGAAACCTACAGAAGAGCTTGATTGGTCCATCTTTGAGAGCAGGAAAAAAGAGAGTAGATAAAAACAAATGTTTAGAGAGTTATAAAAAGCACACATATCTAGGAAGTGAAAGCAGGAAATGCTTCTAAGAAGTGCTGAACAAAAATCTACAAAAGCTTTGAAAATTATTTCAGGGAAAAATAATATGAATCAAAACGGACAATAAAAAAAATAAATACATTTGCAATGAGACATTCACACTGAAACCATCATGTACACATTCCTACCTGTCAAGCCAGAGTTGAATATGACAGTTGGCGTGCCACTTCCTGGGAGAGGAGGAGCACAAGGAGGAGGTGGTGGGGGCAAAGGAGCAGATATCTCAATAGAATGCCCAGGAGGTGGAGGTGGGGGAGGAGGAGGAGGTGGCGGAGGAGGTGGAGGAGGCGGCGGTGGCGGTGGAGGTGCGAGAGCTGCCGATGGCCCATTAGGAACTACAGGAGAAGAGAGAAAACATGTTGGCGAAATAACTGGTTAGAAGAGATAGACGATCAAGCACGTTCAACGCCGTAGATGGGAGCTGCTGTCTATGCATTGTCAGAAAGCTCTCAGTTTTCATCAAAAATATCTTAACTTGCAGGACTCTACAGTGTGACCATGAAAACTACTGCGTGCAGCTATGAAAGAGTATTTAGGAGCACCAGTGCAAGTCACCCGATCAGCATATTGCCTGAGGGGAGCTTCAAAGGTTTCTACACGTTTTTGCAACGTTGAGTAATGCATTACAGACATATCTCATGAATCCTTTCATAAAGTGTAGAGAGAGTGTAAATAGGAGATTCACTGTGCAGTGTAGAGACCTTCATTGATTTTAATGGAACGTTGTGAGATCGCGATGAACTTAGATGAGTGACGGCTTTTAATGATTTTTAAGGGAGTTATTAAGTGATTTTTAAGTTTATATTAAGTGACTTAC
Source organism: Cirrhinus mrigala (assembly GCA_036247105.1). Classification (NCBI taxonomy): domain Eukaryota; kingdom Metazoa; phylum Chordata; class Actinopteri; order Cypriniformes; family Cyprinidae; genus Cirrhinus; species Cirrhinus mrigala. The sequence continues at coordinate 9,749,790 of CM070012.1, forward strand.
ATTGTCTGACTATTACACTATTGCCTGATTTTGCTCTATTTGTTCCTCAAAAATAGTTTGAAACAAGTCACAACTGAGCCACTGTGCATCTCCATTCAAACACAGCTGTATTTCATTTATGAATATGAGTCAATGATTCAATTACCCATTCATAAAGACAGTCAACTGCTTTATTCCTGAATGGGCTATTCGAACGAATCAAATGAATGAATGATTCAGTAATTAAATCAGTGAATTCTGCCACCTACTGGCAGTTTTAGTTTCAAGTCTAAAGTATCTTATCAGTTATTTAAATAATTTAATATTTCTATATTCAACATTTTATATTTAAAACATAAATCTCAACATGAATCTATGAATCTGATTGCACTCGTGCCAACCTGAGCCTCATTAAACATATGAAAATACACCTACAAGCTACTTTAGTGTTCTTTTGTGCCACCTCTGTTGTACAAATTAATTGTTAATACTGATTTCATTTGATTGGTAACTTGTTCTTATTCTACTTGTTCTTATTCTGTTGTTTTAATTAGAAATTTTAAAAAGCTTATAAAATATATTTTAAATTTTTAAAAAAAAATTTTTTAATTTATTTATTTATTTATTTTTTTTTACAAACGATGACGTACTTTTAATAAAATTAGAAAAATGCCATTACAGAGGTAAAAACAAAATTCCCCTGTAAATCACTTTAAGGAGTCAAATATCACCTTGCAATGGGAAGGCAAATTTTTGGTCAGATTTTTTGATTATTGATTAGAAGGTGCTCCTGAAATTTTAACTGTGCTCCTAAATTTTTAAGTTAGGAGCACAAGTGCTCCTAAAAAGAAAAGTAAGCATAGAGCCCTGACTTGTGTTTCGGAGATGAAAGAAGGTCTTACGGGTTTGGAACGACAAGGTGAGTGATTAATGACTAATGATTTTATTGAATTAATGATTTAATCTACTTCCAGAACAGCAATTTACAAATAAATTACTCAACCAAGATGTTCATGTCTTTCTGTCTTCAGTCGTGAAGAAATTATGGTTTTTGAGGAAAACATTTCAGGATTTTTCTTCATATAATGAACTTCAATTGTGCCCCCGATTTTGAACTTCCAAAATGTAGTTTAAATGCAGCTTCAAAAGGCTCTAAACGATCCCAGCCAAGGAAGAAGGGTCTTATCTAGCGAAACGATAGGTCATTTTTTTCGAAAAAAAAAAATGTTATACTTAAGCACAAAGGCTCGTGTAGCACAGGCTCTGGGATGCGCATTCACAACACTACATACTATTGAATCACGTCGAAAGGTCACGTGGAACTACAGACCCAGTGTTTACAAAGTGAACGCACAAAGACTAACAAAGTGCAAGTAAGTCAAACGCTGTTTACAAACAAAAAGCTACAATGATGTCGGACGATTCTGAAGTTGTAGGAGAAAATAAGATGGAGTTTTTCGCCATTCTCTACCTTTTTGAGCCGGAGTACACAGACGATGAACTTAGACGTGATTTGTAGTAGTGATAGGAAGTTCGGATCATTTTACCGACTCGGACCTTTGAGTCTCGTTCGGCAAAATGAACTAATCTTTTTTTTTTTGAGTCATTTCATTCATTTTAGCAAAATATAATTAAAATGTTATGGGTTACTTCCCTAACACATCTACTGCTTACACAAACGTTGATCACACTACAAACAAGACAAAACTATAATGCTATAAGAAACAGAAAAGATTAATTCATTGTTTAGCTGGGTCTTTAGTCTATGATTAGCTCACCTCACCTCTTACCAGACAAGTTTTCGGGTTTAAGTCATTCGTTCATCACGTGACAGCCCCATAAGATGAACGAACGACTCGAAAAACCCGAAGACTCGAAACAGGTGAACTAATTCCAGTACAGAACCTAATAGGATGTCGCACATTCGCGAACTGAATGAATCACTCCCTCGTTCTTCCTGAGTGACATTAAAGATCCGTTCAAAATGAACAAATCATTCAAGAACGCGCATCCCCAAGCCTGTGCTACACAAGCTTTGTTGCTTAAATGTTTATTTTTCGAAAAAAATGACCGATCGTTTCGCTAGATAAGACCCTTCTTACTCGGCTAGGATTGTTTCGAGCCTTCTGAAGCTGCATTTAAACTACATTTTGGAAGTTCAAAATCGGGGGCACAACTGAAGTCCATTATGTGAAGAAAAATCCTGAAATGTTTTCCCTCACATGAAGTTAAATGGATAATCATCAAAGTTCACAGAGCAGCCCTTGTAGGGTTTGCAATGGGCATTTTCAGGGGAATGTTGTCTAACACCTTGTAGCAAAGTGGGCCCATTAAGAACCTCTGTGGTATAAGCTTTTCATTGGGCCTGTGGGAAAGGGGGCTCACCTATAAACATTTAGTTCTCAGGCTCTGTAAATTTAAGCAACAGCACTGTTTGAACCCAAGACCATAAGGCTACTCCACCCCAATTAAATAAAATTATGGCAGTCACACTGAGTAAAGCCCATAACATTAATCATCTTTAGCTGTAGAAAGTAACCATTTCATTATACCCTCATTAACTGTGCGCTGAACCATCAGATTTGTTGAAATCATTACTCACCAGAGGAACTTGCCATTGGAGGTGGTGGAGGGGGAGGCGGAGGAGGTGTGGCCATTGCTCGAAGAGTGCCAGTCTGAGATGTGCTGCCAGAGCTGTATGATGCACTAGCACAGGCTCCGGCCAGGGCCATGGCATCAGGGCAGGGAGAAAGAGCCATGGGCTGAGGAGGTGACGGCAGCGGAGACACATCTCCTTCCCCATCTCCCTCACCTCTCACCTGGATCTGGAGACTGCCTCGGCGCTCCAACTCATGGATTTTCTTCTCCAGAGTGGACTGCCTCTGAATGGTCTCATCCTTCTCACGAACTATCCGGCGAAGCGTGTGAACTTGCGAGCTGGCATCCCGGTACACAGCCTGAATTGCATGCGTGTATGCAAACAGTAATTTAGTATTTAACAGTAAATGCACTAAATCAAGTTAACATGGTTTTATTATTTCTAGAAGTTCTTCAAGAAAAAAAAAAAAAAAAACTTGACAATCAATTAAACATTAAAATCAAATACTCCAGAACAAACTTCTGTATTCTGTAAAACAGGTTGCATTGCTTTTGTTTCAGATCTTTCTCTATGTGCTTTGTTGAATTTAGAGGTTGACCGTTATGTGTTTTTCAGGGCCGAGATCAAGTAGACTGATAACCGATATTTTTAAACAATACATATGTCTGATGTGAAAAATGAAAATGAATGTAAAAATCAAGAATAACAAGGGCTCTGACAAAAACTTTTTTTAAATACTTTTAAATTATTTTATTGGCAAATCGGTTTTGAAAATGACCGATACCGATAACCATAAAAATGGTTAATATCGGCGCAGATAACCGGTTGAATTCAGGGCTGTTTTACACAAGATGCATTCAAAGGAGATACCAAAGATAATCATAACCAAAGTCTAGGGCTGTCACTAACAATTATTTCGGTAATCGAGTAATCTGTCTATTATTCTGACGATTAATCAAGTAATCGGATAATTACATATTTTTTTTTGTAGTAATAAAAACAGACCTAAGTGAACAATAGCCTTTAAAGTGATTTAAAATGCATATATAATAGCAATGAGGCAATAATAATTGGTTCAAATAAAGTATCAAAAGCAAGTAATCTTATGGTTTAACTGAACAAAACTGTTACAATACATAATGTATTATAAACAATAGAGCTAATGTACATTACGCATTCTAAAAATTGCCTGGAGAGGAAGCCAACAGCCTGACAATTGTTTTTACACTTTACTGTGCAACCCAATCCAAATGTCCACTTAATCTTTAATATTTGGCCATTTCTTTATGATAGAAAAGCTACAGCCACTGTAATTTCTATGTGGACATCAAGACGTGTAAACTCAGAGTGAGGGTTTACTTAGTTGACATTCAACATATACTCCATTGATCAAGTTAGTCATTAATGATATTAAGTAATGTATCAATATTTCCTCAATTTTTAAATTACTGGCTTTGGCTGCTGTGTTGTGTCAATGACCTCTAATTTAAAACTCAAGATTGACATCTGAAATATAATTTTACCAGTGTTGTTACTGTTAAATATATTATATAAATAATACAATGTATGAAAAACCTAAAAATCTGAAATCTTGCCTTGGCAACTATCTGAAATAATAAAAATAAAAAAAAGGTTTAAGGTGAAGTACTAAAATAACTGAAGCTAAAACTGAAATAAAAATAAAGCTAAATAAAAATATAAAAAAGACAAAAACACATAAGACTACTAAAAATTAAACGAAAACTGAATATATACACAAATAAAAGGTAATTCAAAATATTAAATACTAAAATTCTGAATTAAACACTGAATTGTGCTAAATGAATGTTTTAAATTGTCAGTCCTTAAAATAATTTGAAAGGGAACATAATTTCTTATTATTCATATTTAAATCTGTAAAAGTAAAATGTAGTGTTACAGCATGTTGAAAGGTTGTTATTATTCATTTGATAAGATCTAAACTAAAGATTTGGGAACTATGTCAGGTGGTGTGATACTGACCCGGACGGTATCCAACTCTTTGTTCTTCTGCATCAACTGCTTCTCAAGTTCCACGATTTTAGACATGGCCTCATTCTCCGTTTCTAAGAGTTTGTCGGTCATCTGCCAACATGAAAAATAGTCAGAATGATATTGAAAGATGCTGCAGATTATTAATGAATTATGTATATATACATATATACTGTATTCAGTGTTGGGGAAAGTTGCCTTTGAAAGTAATGCATTACAATATTGCATTACTCTATAAGAAAAGTAACTCATTTCATTCCTTAGTTACTTTTTATGGAAAGTAATGCATTATGTGTTACTTTTGCGTACTTTTTGTCACCCTAGCTGGGCTTACTAATTTATTTTTAATAACAAAAAACCCAAAAGTTATTTTTGGCAGGAGTAAAGGCCCTTTTACACCTAAAATGAAATAAGCCTCAGCCTTAAAGGAGAACTCCACTTCCAGAACAACAATTTACAAATAATTTACTCACCCCCTTGTCATCCAAGATGTTCATGTCTTTCTGTCTTCAGTCATAAAGAAATTATGGTTTTTGAGGAAAGCATTTCAGAATTTTTCTCCATATAATGGACTTCATTGGTGTCCCCTATTTTGAACTTCCAAAATGCAGTTTAAAGGGCTCTAAACGATCCCAGCCGAGGAAGAAGGATCTTATCTAGTGAAACAATTGGTCATTTTTTTCGAAAAATAAACATTTTTATACTTTTTAAGCACAAAAGCTTGTGTAGCACAGGCTTTGGGATGCACGTCCACGATGCTACGAATTAGTAATGGGTCATTCTTGAACGATTCTTTCATTTTGAACGAATCTTTAATGTGACTCGGGAAGAACGAGTCATCTCGGGGAGTGATTCGTTCAGTCTTAAGTACTGTGCAACATTCTATTAGGTTCTGTACTGGAATTAGCTCACCTGTTTTGAGTCTTCGGGTTTTGAGTCGTTCGTTCATCTTATGGGGCTGTCACATGATGAACAAACGACTCAAACCCGAAAACTTGTCAGATAAGAGGTGAGGTGAGCTAATTATAGACTAAAGGTAAACAATGAATTAATCTTTTCTGTTTCTTACAGCATTATAGTTTTGTCTTGTTTGTAGTGTGATCAACATTCATGTAAGCGGTAGATGTGTTAGGGATGTAACACATAACATTTTAATTATATTTTGCTAAAATGAACGAAATGACTCGAAAAAAAGATTTGTTCATTTTGCTAAACGAGACTCAAAGGTCCGAGTCGGTAAAATGATCCGAACTTCCCATCACTACTACGAATCACATGTAAGTTCATTGTCTGTGTACTGAGTATGGTGGAAAAACTCCATCTTATTTTCTACTACAACTTGAGAGGAGGACATAGTTGTACCTTTTTGTTTGTAAACAGCGTTTACAAACTTACTTACACTTTCTTAGTCTTTGCACATTCACTTTGTAAACACTGGGTCTGTAGTTCCGCATGACCTTTCGACATGATTCAATAGTATGTAACGTTGTGAATGCGCATCCCAGAGCCTGTGCTACACAAGCTTTTGTGCCTAAAAAGTATTAAAAAATATTATTTTCCGAAAAAAATGACAGATTGTTTCGCTAGATAAGACCCTTCTTCCTCGGCTGGGATCGTTTAGAGCCCTTTGAAGCTGCATTTAAACTACATTTTGGAAGTTCAAAATCAGGGCAACAATGAAGTCCATTTTATGGAGAAAAATCCTGAAATGCTTTCCTCAAAAACCATAATTTTTTCATGACTGAAGACAGAAAGACATGAACCTCTTAGATGACAAGGGGGTGTGTAAATTATTTGTGAATTGTTGTTCTGGAAGTGGAGTTATCCTTTAAGGAAGTGCCTCTGCACCTCACTCCCAATTTCTCTGAACATTGGGACAGGAGAGGTGAGAAAAAGTAATGACTAAATTATATCAGGTAAAACTGTATTTGGCTTATTCTGTTAAAAATCTCTTCAAAAGTGTTAACTGACTAAAAAAAAGGTCTCTCACAGAGTTAAAACCAGCACAATCTAATAAAATTGGGTATAAACAATTTTGGTCCCATTGGTTGAAAACTGATGACGGGAGTGGTGTCAGTGAATAAATGAGGAAACAAAGTAAACTGCGTTACTTAATTGAAAAGATATTTTCTTGTAAATTTAAAAGAAATGCGTTACGTCAATAGTTACTTTAAAAAGTAATCAGATCATGTAACTCATATTACTTCTAATGTGTTACTCCCAACATTGAGAGAAAATTACAAGGAATCAGTTCTACATTAGACAAAGAAAATATAGTTGTGTCTGTGTTTTTGCTCACATGTGAGAGACTCTCCTCCAGTTCCTCCACACGTTCCAGGGCAGCGTTTTTGGTCTCTGCGTCCTCTAAAAGTGTCCCCACGTCAAACAAGTTATCCAAGTACGCCTGGATCTGCACTTTGAGTTTATCACTTTCAGTGTGCTTCAGCCTCTGTGTACAAAAATACACCCCAGTGACAGTAAACAGTGAGTTTCTGAGTGAGTGTAAAGAGAAGATACTTAAGCACTTTGTGCAGTTTTCATACCTCCAGATAGTCATCCAAAGCGAGCTTAGTGAAGTCATACTGGAGATGAACTCTGAAGTTCATGTCCTCGACTGAGTGCACCACAATATTAATGAACTGCATGCACGCCACCTGAGTCACGAACAGGGAGCGATGATGAGATATGACATCAGTAGTGGTGAGAGCTCGTTGGTTTAAAAAGCACTCCAGAGGAAAGAGGAAAGACTCTGTAATATAGACCCACCATGAAATCAATATTGTTGTCTTCATTTTTGAAGTGTTCCATCAATTTCTCAAACCTTTGGGATTCTGAACAGACCTGAGAAACATAAAAGACATAAGTTATATTTTAAAAATCCACAGAAGACGACACTTTTTGTTTTTTTTTGTAATTTTGCTTTTGTTTTTAGTAGTTTTGTGAAAGTTTCTGTTAACGCATATAATTAATTATCTATTATTTGGTTAATTTTTTAACAAAGTCATTTTGTTTTTATATTGAAATGTAAATAAGCCCAACAAAAAGCCCAACAACTGAAATATTACCCATGAGTGAAACACTGATATTCACATGTTAATGCAAAAACTGGCAGAGGTCTGCAAACCAGCAGCAAAAACACATGTGAGATTAGATTTAGAATGTGTGGGAAATTTCTATTACTATTGACTTATTGCAGATTATTGCATGTCCTGTGCAGTTTGTAAATCTATTTGTAACTACTGCTGCATCAAATTAGCTTTGTATAGTGTATGTATACACATATTCCACTATGCATGCAGTGTTGCCAAGTCCTTGGTTTTCCCGTGAAACTGGGCTATGTTAACACTGTTGCATGTGGGTTGTTTTTCATGGCAGCGGGTTGAAGCGACCCCAAATATTGTGATATTTAACTCCTGGAATGCAAATTTGTATTTTACCTCCCAGAACGCTAATTTTTACTGTGGGATCCCCTCTGAAACATGATTGGGCTCGTTTTGGGCTAGTTTTGAGTAGAAATTGGGAGGGTTTTGTTGTGAAAACTTGGCAATCCTTTATGAACGTCATCTACACAAATGGTCGAACCCAATAATTAAACATATTTTTTTTTTGTTGACTTAAAAAGGAACAGAATGCATTATGTAAAAAGTATCAATTTTATTAAGTACTGTCAAACGATTAATCACGATTAATCGCATCCAAAATAAAAGTTTGTGTTTATATAATGTATGTGTAAATACTGTGTATAATTATAATGTATATATAAATACATACACATAAATGTGTATATATTTTAAAATTATTTATGTCTATACACATTTATATATTATTTAAATTATATATACACATATTAATATTTTATATAGAAATATAACATTTTTCTTAAATATATATACATGCAAGTGTGAGTATTTATATATACATAATAAATATACACAGTACTTACACATTTATGTGACCCTGGACCACAAAACCAGTCATAAGGGTCAATTTTTCCAAATTGAGATTTATACATCATATGAAAGCTGAATAAATAAGCTTTTCATTATTGTATGGTCTCCTATAATAGACCAATATTTGGCCGAAATAAAAAAAAATAAAATAAAATAAAAATGTTGAGAAAATCACCTTTAAAGTTGTCAAATGAAGTTCTTAGCAATGCATATTACTAATCAAAAATTAAGTTTTGATATATTTACAGTAGAAATTTTACAAAATATCTTCATATAACATGATCTTTACTTATTATCCTAATGATTTTTGGCATAAAAGAAAAATCAATCATTTTGACCCATACAATGTATTTTTGGCTATTGCTACAGATATACCCCAGCGACTTAAGACTGGTTTTGTGGTCCAGGGTCACATATTATGTAAACACAAACTTTCATGTTTAATAGTTTTCTGATAATATCACAATAACCTCAATCAAAAATCATCATAAAATCATGACAATAATTATTTTACAGTCATATGTGGCCAAGATTTTAATATCTGATTTGTTTTTGTAATAAATAAAAATAAACCCAAGTATGAACACCAACATTTGTAACTGTTTTCCCCCTAATTCTTGCAGCCTTGAAAGAATTCCATACTCTAAAAATATTTTCAAGAGTAAATCGTTTTTGTCTATTTTTATGCAGATGGACTACCTAACAAAATCAACTGACTAACTTCTAAATATAGTTATTTGGTGAAAATTCCTTATAATTCCTTAAATTTTGATATCACAATATATATATAGTAAAAAAAACGAATATCACATTGTCAGTTTTTTTCCCCAATAACACATAGTCCTACATTAGAGTGAAATAAACAATGCAAAAATAATGGAAGACAGAATATCCTCTCTTACCTCTTTGAAATGGTCAAAAGCAGCAAGGATGATCTCGTGGCCTCCTCTGACCAAACACACAGCAGCCAACAGCTCCAAAACGAGGGCTTTGGTCCTGCACAATGCAGACAAAAGCACGCTTATATCAAGAAACCAAACCTGCACAAAATACTTAGTGCTACAACCACCGATAAAACATTCCAAGGAAAAATTAAGAATTCCAGATACAACCCTTAACCAATCAATCTCCAAGGGGCAGGTCAAACGGTCCTACTGGTTTTATGGTTTGCAAATTACAGAGGAATTATCCCACCCTATAAAAGGAGCTATTCATAAGAGTTTTGTTTAACGGCTTTGAAAGATTCTGTATCGTGGTTTCAGGGAACAGTCTTAGTTACAAACCGTTATCTTCTATTGACCTTAATCAGCACAACTGACAGACAATTCATCTATTTATAGCTAAAGTTTCCAAAGAACAGCCCTTCTAAAAAAGGTCTTTGATCAAATGTAATAGCTTAAGGGTTTGGATGAAAGCCTTGACAGATAAGAGAGAGTTCTCATCAACCATCCGAGAGGTTTAAACACAGAAACTGGAGAAACGTTTGAGGGCAACGATTAATGTTTTCACATATATGCTGGTTAAGAGAAACCAGTGTATACTGGTGTGTGTGTAGTTACCTGGGGTTTTTGTTGTTAAGGCTCAGAGCAATTTCATTGACAGCATGGGGATGGGACATAACCATGTTGAAGCCATACTTCAGACAAATAACACGTGATAGAGAAAAGGGAAAACGACTGAGATTAAAATTTTGTTTTTGAATTCAGGTGTTCTTAAAAATCACATTTCATAATCGTTTACCTGATAGTTCATTATAGCTCTGAGACACATGATGCAGACATGAACATCATCTTTTTTACACACCAGACGTGAATTCTTCAGAGTTCTGCGACTGGGCAAAGTATTAGACCTGAGAAAGCAATATAATGTTAAGGGTGGTCCAATTTTTAGAATGAACATAAAAGTGCTTGTGTCTATTTGTGTGCGTCTACCTTATGGAGTGCCGTGTGGATCGTGGTATGCTGCTGCCGCTGACCGGTGATGGAAGATTACTGTCACCATGGAGATCTTCTATTGACCTGCTCCAAGGGGTCTCTACAGAAGCCTCACCTGTGGTGCTCTCTGTTACATCTCCATCAAACCTGGGAGAGAATAAGAGCGTTTAATGCATAAACAGAAAATGATGTATAGATTGTGTATTATGTCAAAAATACTACAAAACACTTTGTGCTCCCAACGCCTCCTAGCTGAGAAAGTGTATTTCAGTCACATTTTGTGCTCCAATCACACTTAATAGTGTTATTTGATGTTAAAGTAAAGTAACAAATGACTTTTGTCTTTTAAATTTGGTTATATTTCACTGCTAATGCTAATACGGCTGGCTTTTGATATTATAGAACCACTCAGGTTTAAGAGTCCTGTTGACATTCATGGATCGGTCTGGTTTAGCTCCGGTTTAGCTACTATGTGTCAGATTGATACCCATTGTATGTGTGTGTGAGTGTACATAAAAGGACAACTGTCCAAACAATGGTAAAATATTGGTATGCCACAAGGTTCTGTTTTAGGCCCAGTGTTGTTTTCCTTGTATATGCTTCCGTCAAGTGATGTTATTAGGAAACACGGTCTTTTGTATTCATTGTTTTCCATAACGCACATATTCCTCCACACATCAGTAGTTCAAGCTGCGAGAATATTTTTTGTGTGCAAAGAAACACAAAAATAATGACTTTATTCAACATATTAAAGTCATCGTTTTTGTTTTCTTTGTGCACAAAAAGTATTCTCGCAGCTTCATAAAATCAAGGTTGAACCACTGATGTCACATGGACTACTTTAAAGGGGTGCACTGTAACATGTGTTTATGCTTCATTAAAATAAATAAATTAATAATAATTCAATTTTTTTTTTATTCTACACTGCTTTTCTACTCTCCTATAAAATGGTCGGTTGCCTTCTGGTTCTTCTCCCAGAAATTTTCAATGGGATCAGATTGGTTAGCTGGCCCAGTGAGTTGTGATTCGCTAACTACCTAGTGTGCGTTGTCTGGAAACGTCATGCCTCTTATCATTATGGGTAGTTGCATGTTCCTAGGGGCAGGGTTTATGTAAATTTCAGGGTATGTAATGTCACTAACCCAGGAAGTAGCTTGCTCTAGTCCCTACCAGCCATATGTTGTTTGCCTTAAAAAACAAATTCTGTAAAAGACAATTTCTCCCTTTGCATTAAACTTTGAGCATTGTAAATTCACAGATGTTACAGTATCTCACAAAAGTGAGTACACCCCTCACATTTGAACAATCATTTTAGTATATCTACTCAAGGGGAAAATACTATAGAAATGAAACTTGGGTATATTTTAGAGTAGCCAATGTGCAGCTTGCATAGCAGTGTATATTTACTGTCCCCTAAAAATAACTCACATACAGCAAATAACACACAGCAAAACAGCTGGCAACAAAAGTGAGTACACCCTAAGTGAACTTGTCAAAATTTTGTGTCAAACCATTGTTATCTAGCACTGCCTTAATCATTCTGCACATGGAATTCACCAGAGCTGTACAGGTTTTGCTGGGATCCTCTTCAAATCCTCTATAATGACATCATGGAGCTGCTGGATGTTAGACACATGGTGCTTCTCCACCTTCCGCTTGAGGATGCCCCATAGGTGCTCAAAAGGGTTCACGTCAGATCACCTTCACCTGCACCTTCCTCAGCAAGGCAATGGTCATCTTGGTGGTGTGTTTGGGGTCATTATCATGTTGGAAAACTTCAGTTCTGCCCAGGTTCTGAAGGGAAGGCATCATGTTCTGCTTCAGAAATGTACAGTACATAATGGAATCCATGTTTCCCTCAATGAACCACAGCTCCCTAGTACCAGCAGCACTCATGCAGCCCCAGGCCATGATGCTACCACCACCATGCTTGACTCTAGGAGAGACACAATTTTCTTGGTACTCCTCACCAGGGCATCACCACACATGCTGGACACAATCTGAGCCAAACAAGTTTATCTTAGTCTCATCAGACCATATGACATGGTTCCAGTAATTCATGCCCTTGGACAGGTATTCTTCAGCAAACCATTTGCAGGCTTTCTTGAAAGCTAGCTTCAGAAGAGGCTTCCTTCTCAGATGACGTCAATGCAAACCGACTTGTTGCGGTGTGCAGCGTATGGTCTGAGCTCTGACAAGCTGACCTTCTACTTCTGCAACCTCTAAAGCAATGCTGGCAGCACTCATGCATCTGTTTTTTGAAGCCAGGTTCTGCATCTGACGTACAGAACAAGTACTCAACTCCGTTGATCGACCCTTGTGAGGCCGAATGGAACCAGTCTTGGAAAACCTCTGTATGACCCTGGCCACCATACTGTAACTCAGTTTCAGGTTGTTACTGAACCTCTTATAGCCTAGGCCATCTTTGTGGAGAGCAACAATTCTAATTCTCAAATGTTCAGAGAGTTCTTTGCCATGAGGTGCCTTGTTGAACATCCAGTGGTCAGTATGAGAGAACTGTACTCTAAGCACCAAATTTTAAATGCTCTAATACAAGTTACACAACTTTGTATGGTCCTGTCAAGCAGACAAAAACATGTTATCCACACCCTAATGTTATCACTTAGGGTGTACTCACTTTTGTTGCCAGCTATTTTGACAATAATGGCTGTATGTTGAGTTATTTTCAGGGGACAGTAAATATACACTGCTATACAAGCTGCACATTGACTACTCTAAAATATATCCACGTTTCACTTCTATAGTATTGTCCCTTGAGAAGATATACTAAAATGATTGCTGAAATGTGAGGGGTGTACTCACTTTTGTGAGATACTGTATTGTATTTATGCTCAGACAGCCACATTACACACTAACTAAAGTTAAAAAGGTGAGATCGTAATCTATCACCCCTTTAAAGGGCCATGAAACCGCCCAAGGAGTTGTAAAAAACACTATTACACTCGCTATATGAATGAATCGCGTTTGTGCCGAACTCTTACAAAGAAAACAAAAACAAACACTCTCCTTCGATCCATGAATATTTCTCTCAGTTAATATACGCAATCTCACTCACAGTCTGAAGCATCTGTCATAGCAAATCAACAATGCTGTCGTGAATAATTAGGCGAAGCGTCTTCTCATAGGATAAGAACACGCAGCCGCATGAATAATTATGAGACACCAACGCGTCATCGAAGTACTATAGTCCGTTGTCACGTCACAAACTGTGACGTCAACACAATGTAGATTTTAAACCCGGAAGATTAAAATAGCGCAAAAAAGCTCAAAATTAACCAGTTTTCTCCACCATTAAAATTAAGGTATGCTAACATTGTCATCTATGATGTGCAACACAAACACCTCTGCTAAAATCTCAGAAAAAGTAGTCTGGGGTTTAATGAATCTTTAACTATTTCCTTACTACCTTTCTGGGCCTTGAATGTGGAAGTTGCATTGCTGTCTATGCAGGGTCAGAAAGGATTTCATCAAAAAGATCTTAAATTGTGCTCCAAAGATGAACAAAAGTCTTAGGGTTTGGAACGTCTTTAGGGTAAGAAAATTTTAATTTAAGAGAATTTTCATTTTTGGGTGAACTATCCCTTTAAGGATCTAAACCTAAAGAAAAAGTAAATCAAGATAAAAAAGAAACAAGATGAGCATTTTCCTACATGGCTCTTTCTTAGCCTCTGGAATGGCATCCCTAACACTGTTCAGACAAACTTAGACAAACTCTATTTAAGTCCGGACTTTTAACTCATCTGTTTAGCCAGGCATATAGTTAAATCCCTTTAGTCGGCTTCTAATCCTGTTACACTTATTCAGTAGGCTGGCAACTATTGATCCCTTCTTTATTAGAAGCACAAAAATGACTTCCATTTCTTTTCTTCGACTATACCTTAGGACACGCATGGCGAGTTTCATTAGACCCTGTCATGCCCAATACCCTGGCTTAGCATCAATCCACACTTGAACTTCTGCAGTATTTTATTTAACTATTAAATAGCAAATATAATGAAAAACACCCTGTTGCAAAATTAATGTGTACATGTTTGTATAAAACTTTACGTTTTTAAAGGGACAGTTCATATAAAAATGAAAATTCTGTCATTAATTACTCCAAACCCATAAGACCTTCATTTATCTTCGGAGCACAAATTAAAATATTTTTAAAGAAATCTGAGAGCTTTCTGACCCTGCATAGAGAGCAACGCAACTACCATGTTCAAGGTCCAGAAAGGTAGTTAGGACATTGTTAAAATCTATGTGACATCAGTGGTTCAACCGTAATTTTTTGAAGCTATGAAAAAAGTTACTTTTTGTGCACAAAGAAAACAAAGAACAACTTATTAACGAGTCATTGTTTTTGTTTAGCGCATAAAAAATATTCTTGTAGCTTAAAAAAATAAGGTTGAACTACAGATGTCACATGGACTATTTTAACAATGTCCTTACTACCTTTCTGTTCCTTGAATGTGGTAATTGCATTGCTGTCTATGCAGGGTCAGAAAGCTCTTGGATTTCATCAAAAATATCTTAATTTGTGTTCTGAAGATGAACAAATGTCTTACAAGTTTGAAACTACATAATTAATAACAATTTTTATATTTGGGTGAACTATCCCTTTAAGCTAAAATGGCGATCTTATCACAAGATGCTGAAACACTTTTTTCACAGTTTTCTCAAATTAATTGTATTCTGTCTTGCTTTTGTGCTGACCTCAAATATAAACCCTGCACATTTCCATTCATCAAACCTTCTGTCAATGCTAAACGAGGCACTTATTTAATTCATCACCCTTCTTTCATTTGTCAAATGCAACCTAGCAGTATGGGGGTGACAATTTCAGCAGTAACAGTCAACTGTTGTGACAACCCCTACCAATTTCAAAGCCTTCTGAGGTGGTAAGCGAAAGCAAAAGACAGCAGAAAAGAATAAAATAAAGATTGACAAGCAAAAGAAATACTTACGTGACAGCATACTGGGCAAAAGACAGGTACTCCACCAGAACATCAAGCCCTTTGTTATCCTCATTGAGAAACTCTCTCACCCACCTAAGTGAAGAACAAAACATTTAATAACCTTTCGCCGACTGAATACCTCAAAAGAAACCTTTCACAGTTCTAAAATGAACTTCATTCATGTTACTTTGAGGTTGATTCATTGGACATGTGACTTACCCGATGTGATTGGTCCTAAGAGATATCTCCAGCTCTCTGAGCACCTGAGTTGACTCTTGAACTCGCCTTCTAAATTTCTGTGAAGAAAGAGGAAGAGATGTCCACTTCTGAGCAAGTATGTACTTGATTTGGTTGGAAAGTAGCAAATGGCAATCTTTCATCATCAACTTTTTGATGATAAATGTGTGTGAAACTCGATAATCTTTAAAAGTAATCTTTTTTGACCCATCAAGAGTGCTATTACACATATAACCTTAAATTAAACCATCAACGTGTATGCAAATTCTAGAAAACCTTATTTATTATTTACATTTACATTCACAAGAGAAAATAGTTGAACTGATAAAAATTACCCAGTTCAAAAGTTTATATTCGCTTGATTCTTAATACCGTGTTGTTACCTGAATGATCCACAGCTATAGTGAACAATACATTAAGAGCCAGGGGTGTAAACTTTTGAACAGAAAGATGTGCACATTCTTCTTATTTTGCCTAAATATCAAATTGTTCTTTTTCTTTTTTCTTTTTTATTTAGTACTGCCCTTCAGAAGCTACAGAAGATACTTTCATGTTTTCCCAAAAGACAAAATAAGTGAAATTTACCCTGATTTTCAAATTCCAAAAGTTTTCACCCTCTGGCTCTTAATGCATTGTTTTTCCTTCTGGAGCATCAGTGAGCATTTGAACCCTCTGTAATAGTTGCATATGAGTCCCTCAGTTGTCCTCAGTGTGAAAAGATGGATGTCAAAATCATACAGTCATTGTTGGAAAGGGTTCAAATACACCAAAATGCTGAAAAACCAAAGAATTTGTGGGACCTGAAGGATTTTTCTGAAGAACAGCAGGCAGTTTAACTGTTCAGGACAAAAAAGGACTCATGAACAACTATCACTAAACAAAAATAACAGCTGTGGATCATTCAGGTAACACAGTATTAAAAAACATGTAAACCTTTGAACTGAGTCATTTTTTATATTGTTTTATTATTATAAATTCAACTATTGCTTTCTCTTGTGGACTATATGTAAATGTCTTTTATGTGAAATATCTTATCTGGTCAGTACTAAATAAAAAGTAACATGCATTTGCATGATCCCTCTTATTTTGGTAAAATAATGAACATTTTGCAGATTCTGCAAGGTGTACGTAAACTTTTGACCTCAACTGTACATGTACATACTGTCTACTAAATAGATACTGCAAGTGCCTTGCTTAAGGGCACAATGATGGTCACCCCTTGCAGAGTTTGAATGTACAACCTTCGGCTAAATCTTTAAACATTGTGGTCTATTAATATAGCAGACAAAGCCATTGAGACAGTCTGCATAGATAAGAAACTCACCTTCCTGGTGACGGCAGGGTCGAGAAAGCTTCTGAGCTTCTGGATGTAAGTATGGGGAGGATTCTTCACTTGGAATCGTTCCTGTAGACAAGCAAATGATGCTATATTTCTATTATTCATATCTAACACTCCTCTTAAAGCAAGTTCAATCCCCTCCCCAATTTCAACATAAAACATTAACTAAGCAAACCTTCTTTTCTGTTCGGTTATCCTCTGATCTAATTCCCAATCATTCAACTCCTTGCAGACTCTCACTTTTACCCAATCACTTCTGAACCATATTTCAGCCTTGAAAGCATCATGGCAATCACTGAGATATGATCATTCATTATTTAGACAGCAGGCATTTCACACTCTTTCACCTCAACAAACATTTCCACAGTCAGCCATGTTCTCCTTCTATTACGTCAGTGTAGCCATGGTGACATGATAGGGTGGATGTAGAGAGAATGTATTAATAAAGAATGTGTTTACGTGGTGCTGTTATGATAATGGAACTTTCCTCTGTGAATATGTATTAGAGCGATTATACAGCTGTACTCATTCACCTCGGATCAATTTGAAAAGTTCTAAAGGTTTACAGGAAATACAACAGAATAGAAAAGGTCAGAGGTTGCGTCATTTAACCAACTTTAAAAAACTTAAATGGATAATTAAATATCCTTTCTGTCATTGTGAAAGATAATAAAAGAGATAACTCAGTTAAACTGCCTTATTGGAATCATTCTTATTCCAAAGAATGCTAACAGGAATTCAAGGAGAAGTTCACTTTCAGAATGAAGATTTCCTGATAATTTACTCACCTCCATGTCATTCATATTCATGTCTTTCTTTCTTTAGACGCAAAGAAATTAAGGTTTTTGAGGAAAACATTCCAGGATTTTTCTCCATATAGTGGACTTCAGTGGGAGCCAATGGGCTGAAGGTTCAAATTGCAGTTTCAGTGCAGATTCAAAGGGCTCTACATGATTTCAGCCGAGAAATAAGGGTCTTATCTAGCGAAATAATCAGTCATTTTTTAAAAAAGAAACAAAAAAACAATTTATATACTTGTCAACCACAAATGCTCGTCTTGCACTCTGCAATACATATGCGGGTCTTCATGCATTGCGTAATCACGTTGGAAAAGTCACATGCGGTTCTTCGTCTGTGTACTTTGATTAAGAAAAAAAAAAAAAAGAGCAGGGTATGATGAAAATCTTCATCTCATTTTCTCCTGCAACTTCAAAATAGTCCAACATCATCGTTTTGCCTTTTTCTGTAAAGGGCGACTGACTTTAGTTGCACGTTCGCTTTGTAAACACTGGGTCGGTACACACATGCATGATTACGTAATGCGTCAGGTTGAATTAATACAAAACGACCATTTGTAGTTAAAAAGTATATAAATTCGTATTTTTCTTAAAAAAAAAAAAAAAAAAAAAAATCACCAAACGTTTCACTAGATAAGACCCTTATTCCTCGGCTGAGATCGTGTAGAGTCCTTTGAAGCTGCAATGTAACTACAACTTGGACCTTCAACCCAAGAAGTCCACTATATGGAGAAAAAACCTGAAATGTTTTCCTCAAAAACCTTAATTTTATTTTTAAACTGAAGAAAGACAGACATGAACATCTTGGATGACATGGCGGTGAGTAAACTCCGGAATTTCATTCTGGAAGTGAACTAATAGTTTAAAACAAGGCCGACAAAGTTTTAATGAGACCATGCAAAAATAGACCTGTAGAGGAATGGATAGAAATGAGAGGTCTCAAGTGTATTCCATGTAATTTTTATCATTTGACCAGAGCACAAGTGCCTGTTGTCTTTTTTCCACTGAATAAAAAACCCAAGAAACCACAACACAGCACCTGGTAGGACTAAAAGAGCTCCTGTCACAGAGGTTCTTATGAGAGGCCATTTAAGACATATTTCTAACTTTATTCGTGCGCACACACACAAAATCAAAACATTCACACACACTATCAAATGCTCTCCCATACACTACTATACTGTCTCTCACACACTAGCAAAGCTTTCACACACACATCAAACTCTCTTTCACAAACACACACATTCAAACTCTCTCTCACATACTATCAAACTCATTCACACACACGCTATCAAACTCTCTCTCACACAGTGACGTTTTCAATTTGAAATTAAATAAGAAACAACAAGAAAATGGCTCATTTAATCATTTTTGTTTGTTCAGAAAAACGAAAAAAGATTTCAGCTATTCATTTAAAAGTAAGGGAAAAACCCATAGGTCTTAAAATTAGGCTATTTGTGTTACAACGCGGATCATGACGTCTCATTCATTTGGTTAATAATGAATAATGTTAATAATCGATCAAACAGTGGAGGAGATATGAAGATTAAACATTAAAGATTAAAACATCGCTGATGCAGACACAGTGTTACAGCTGTTGAGCATATAATGTTATTGGCTTCTTCCATTACATTTGACTGAAGAGTCAAGTCAAGAAAGATTTTCTTTTTTTTTTTTTTATTGTAGATTACAAACTGTACTTAGTTGGTGATCTAGTGTAATTATATAATACAGCATGAAATGGCAGTTTTTTGTTTAAACATTATTTATTTTTAACGCTAATCTATACATTTTTTTTTTTCCTTGGGCCCACCCAGTAGGTGACCAATCGGTGGATGGCTGAACACAGTGAAACACCGACTTTTCACAAGTCTAAGTGTCATTTATTATCTAACGATTTATCAACAATTTACTTAAGGGTCTAGACTCTAGGCTGTGCACACTAAATCCTGGCAAAATGAAATGTTCCCGTGGCTATAAAACAGTACAGTAAAAATTAATTTCTTCATCCTCGGTACCTACAGCCGATTTGCATTACCATAGCTTGTCCAAAACGGAGCATAATGTCTAAAAGAAAAGTTATGACTTGACTGAACATTGATCTGTGCTTCTTTGCGCTGTCTAGTGGGTAGTGCAGCTTCATCACTTAGATTTAAATCCATACAGCAAAATAAAACAGGCTGGGTGCAGATTAATATTTCTGAAATGAATATTTCTGTGAAATGCGTTAAGTTGTACAAAAGAAAGCCCAGTCAGAGGACTATCATTTTGTTAAAACAACAACAACAACAACAACAACAACAACAACTAATTTTACTCATTAAAATAGAAACAGGTCACTACCTGTATACATTAAAAGAAACAATAAATAAAGTGACAAAAGCTGTAAATTGTTTTAAAGCCTTAAATCTATTGTTTGAATAATGATGTGGTTTTCTTATTGCTTTACCTATTAAATAAATAAATAAATAAATAAATAAATAAATAAATAAATAAATAAATAAATAAAGGACTACTGTTTTGTTGAACAGCTAATGATGTCACCGGAACTGCCCACATGTGGAAAATGAAAGTAGTTTATCCGTTTTCTACCTGTGAACCAAAAAAAAAAAAAAAAAAAGCCGACCAAACGAGAAAAAAAAAAAAACAATAAAGGAGCCGTTTTTGAGTTTGGTAGTTTGCGAGAGAGAGTTTGATAGCGCATGTGTGAAAGCTTGGCTCGTGTGTGAGAGACAGTATAGTAGTGTATGAGAGAAAGTTTGATAGAGTGTGTGAATGCTTTAAATGTGTGTGCACGAATAAAGGTTGAAATATGTCTTAAACGGCCTCTCATAGGTTCTTGTGATATCAATGTCACAAAAATATCAAACATTACAATATTATGTTGAACACTGTATACACACTGTAACTGGATTTTGTTTTTGACATTATATATATATATATATATATATATATATTATAAATATATATATATATATATATATTTTCTTTAAGTCAAAGGGGGTTTAGGGTGTCATGGAGATGGGTTTTCATTTTTACATTTTAAAAGTAGTATTACCCTGTAAAGCCTGACATATAAAATAAAAGTCAAATTATTAAATTAAAATAGAACAGGAACAGACAACATAAAAATAATAATAATAAAAAAAATGTTTTTATGGCTCACATAGTATGGTATATTTATATGGCCAAAAAGTGAGATGAAATTCTAAATGTAATGTAAATCAATGAGATCTTTATAACATTTTAGCAGACTAATTAGATAAAATGCACACTCTCACTATCTCCCAATAGTATGATGGTATTATACTTTATGATTGAAGCTTTGTAGTTTTTATTCTGGGAGGCAAAACATTTACTGTAATGCAAAACAAAGATGACTGAGGGATGTACAAATTCCTCAAAAGCCTGATGTATCATATTTAATGCTCACATTTTAATATGATTTTTCTACCTTTTAATAATTTTTTTGTTTTAAAAAGCATTAATAATTAAGTTGCTTCTGTCCAGTAAGTGTTCATTTTAAAATATTACAAACAATATAAAAGTTATTCTTACATTTTATAAAAATCATTAAAGTTCTCAACAAAAGACAAGTAACTTCTTTTTTTAACAACTTTTTTTAGAATTTTACTAAAGGGCCTTTTTAAAAAACTATCAAACAGACAAATGCCAAAAGGCATGAAGTAGATTTTGTACAACAGGTTTTCCAGCAAAGTTTAGGTTCATAATTTAGAGGCCATGAAACTTGCTTATCAAGTATGCTACAGTAGGATGTATAGAGCTAATATTGGGTATAAAAAAGACAGTTGTAACAACCTCTGACTAAGATATGGTTATATAACAGTTCTGTAAAATTGCTTTCTGGCTTATCTGAGACTCATTATGCAGAATGCGTGTAAACAGACTCTCTCACCTGATCACAAATCAGCTCCCATTTTTTTTCATTGTCATACTGTCTGAGGAGCCTCACTTTATCCGGAGGAAGGTTCATAGAGTTCTGAGAAACACAGAGAGAGAGCGTTAACATTCTTTTTTTCCTCATACATTTGAAGGCATTCTGCACATAACATGTTCATCAAAAACACAAGTGATGAAAAGCTAAATAGCTAGTCTCTGAAATTCCTAAGACACCATGGATTTTTCTTGCAAAAGTTGTTGAAAAACAGATGTCATCAGCAGTGTATAACCAGTTTACTATTTTGTCCCATCTCTGATCCAAGTTCAAATCTGGTTTCAGTCTGAACACACTAAATATCTTTAGAACAGCCACATTCTCATCTGGAACCATCATACAGAATATAAACATCTGCAATTTCATACAGAACATCATCAGCAACATTAGAAAAACTACAAATTTAATGAAACTTTCATGACAATGCCTCCCTAAAAGTATAGTTCATTCAAAAATGGAAATTTGCTGAAAATCCAAGATGATGTTTGTTTCTTCATCAAAAGAGATTTGCAGAAATTTACACTACATCACTTGCTCACCAATAGATCCTCTGTAGCAAATGGGTGCTGTCAAAATTAAAGTTCAAACAGCTGATAAACGCATCACAGTGATCCGCAAGTATCTAGTCTCTGACTAGTCCATGAATTAATGTCTTGTGAAGTAAAAACTGTTCATTATGAAACAAAACCAATATTAATGTGTTCCTGTAAAATGTCACTTCGGTCAAGAAATACCAGTCCATAATCCATAACAACGCTTCCTCCAGTAAAAAAGTCCATGCTGTTGTTCTCTCACACTAAAATTCACAGATATTTTGTTTAGAACTGTTTTCGCTTGTAAACAGTGCTTAATCGGTGCATATTTCTCTCCATATTTCTCTTTTCAGTTTCCAAAACATCAACTGATAGACTGGTGTGAGGATAACTTGTGGATTATTGTGATGTTTTTATCTACTTTTTCCTGTACTTTATCAAATGCAATGCCAAATTGCTTCAAATCAGTTAAAATGAATAAAATTCCCATTTTTGGGAAAATATTTCATTTAGACTTGCATATTTAATGACAGAAACCCAGTATGGAACCTTTCATCCTTTACAAATTTGAGTGAAAAATGTCTCCGTTGTGGTTATTACCTGTGCGTTACACACTTGGTCCATTTTAGTTCATTTGTACAAATATTAAGTAATATAGAGTATTGATAGAATCAGTTTAATTAACTGTATGAATTAAAAAAATATTTAAAATTAATTTAAAAGAGTCTATCAAAGATAACAAACATTCTGTTAGTTCCTTAAGCTTTTTTCTGGATACTTTCTATTCTTCTATTTGGGCATAATAAGCCAAGCCCAAGCTTGATTAAATGATTAATGAGAGAAAAGCACTGGAAATCAAAACAGTCTGATCATCAAATGAAAACACAGCATCAGTGCCCAACATGTGGAAGAGGGTGAAGAGACTAGGGCTGCAAAAGCCAACTCTATTGGGACAGAATTTGTGATGCAAATCTGAGAAAACGAGGCAGCATTAACCGATTTGCATTCACACCCCCCGCTCCGTTTCTCCTCTCTCCGGCACAAACACAGACACAAACAGACAGACATGCCCACACACATGCATAACGCACACATGGCATGAAGCGGTTATGCTGATTTGCAGACTTTTGATTCTCGGTCCACTGATTAAATCTTGACTGTTCTGAGGGCAGGTCTCTAATGTAAGCAAATGACGTGCATCTGTTTGGAGGACACCCTGAAAATCAAATCAGGGAGATAAGTAACAGATGACCTATTCTAAGTGCATTGATTAAAGACCCTTGAGAACTTCACATGTAAAGCCTGTCAAAGGAAGGCGGTTTTGAATCCATCACATTAACCAACGCACTGTGATTACAGACTTGAACATGACCAGCTAATATTAATAAGAAAACAGGTGTGATCAAAGCCAGTGGTACAACACACAGACAGATTACACAGTTATACTTTATTGATCTCCGAGGGGAAATTTAGGATCTCTGGGGGGAAATTTGTACCACTCCAAATGTAATTTTAATAGACTGCAAGCTGGATTCTGATGAGAGAATTAAATCACAGGATAGATATCATGTATGTCTGAGGCATTTCAGACCCCATTACAGACAACAATCAGACAGGTTGTGCCAATGGCTGGAATATCAACCCATTAACACCATACTGACACTGTAGCTCTGTCTGTGTCTAAATAAGTGCAGGTCCTTTTCTTACCACACGGGTTACTGGTCATGTTAAGCCCAACACCTATAAAGAATCTTATTTAAAACCAAATGCAGAGAATACAGTGGCCTACAGACCACGTTGCAATGACTGGATTAAGGAAAGACTGCTTAAATCATACATGAAAGCATAACCGCCGCAATAAGAAAGCATGCGTCCAGCTCTTGAGGCTAAAACGGATCAAAAACCCAAAGGATTCCATAATAAAGGTGCCGCGCGCCTGCAATTAGTAGCTATCATGCAGGCGCAAACAGCATCAAAGCAATGCACACTGCCAACCGCACACAATAGAGGCGTGTGTGCTGGCGTGGGCTGCCAGCTTCCATACTAGTTGTGCACATGATACAATCACATCGATATGGCTTTTCGAGACATAAGTGAAAATTACCAGTGCGATTGCAAATCTCTCCTCCAGTTCGGCCGGGTCCGGCATGGGCAGTTTAGGAGGTTTGCTGCCCCTCGCCCTGAAATCTGTGAGCTGAGCATCCATACTTTCTGCGTTCCCCATGTTTTTTGTCTGATGCCCAGCGACGGTAAACGCTTTGGAAAAACCGTATTCAGCACCAAAATGTAATAAAGAGGAAAAAAGCAATCAAAAAAGACAGTGCAGGCTTTTTATAGGTGACAAAGCACCCTCGCCATCGATGCAAACCCGCAGAGCTCTGTATCAGATGGGAGACTTCGACAATAGCATCCCTACATTGTTAATCCGTATCTGTCGGGCCCTCCGTTCATTTCTCGGAGCTGTTGAGCATCGTTCACTCAACGGCAGCGGGTCTGAAGCTGGGCGCATTTATCTGTATCATGCACAATAAATGCACCGCTGGAGGTTTGCGGCATGATAACGCGCATGGCTCGGACTCGGGCAGGCCAGTTAATCCGCACTGTGTGGATGATAACAGACGGACTTCGACAAAACGCAAACTCCCCCATTCAATCCCCGACACAATGAAGCCTTTCAGCACCAATCCCCCGCTGGGGAGTGCCAAAAAGCCATGCTGAGGAGTCGAGGGGGAGGCAATGTTTTGTTCTGTTGCATGCTGGTATTTGTAGTTTGGACAGGACAGCTGCGCGACATTATAGATTTATTGTAACCTTCTAAAAGTCCGATTTAGAAAGTAGGCTACATTTAGTTTAGTTCTGAGTAGAAACGACTGTTTTTTATTATGTTATAACGCTGTGCGTTATTTTATTCGTTTTCTTTTTTATGTATGAATTTTATCTTGGATTCTACAAAATAGCCACCATTTTGCCTTCATAAAAGCTTTGCAGATGCTGGAACTTAGTAGAATTTTTTTACGGAAAGGAATGAAAAAATAATATGTTATAGTATGAATTTAAGTTAGAATTACAGAGAAAATAATATTATGCTTGCAGCCTAATATGTTTAACAAAGCAATTATGCCTTTTCTTGGCTATCACTTATAATATGTACTTAATTTGAAAAAAATTAAATCAAAGTGTTATGTTTTCGTCATTATTTAAAAGTGGTATTATTTTTATATGACCTTTCATTGTATCACTTGTGTGATTATTATTATGTTACATTAGTTGTTGAATTTAGTAAATTGCTTCTGTGGTCGTTGGTCTTTCTCCTGAAATGACCTGAAAGAGTCCTGATTCCTCTTCAGTTTTTTTTTTTTTTTTTTAAAGAAGTCTCTTCTGCTCACCAAGCCTGTATTCATTTAATCCAAAGTACAGCAAAATAGTCAAATTTTGAAACATTTTTACTATTTAAAATAACTGTTTTCTATTTGAATATATTTTAAAATGTAATTTATTCCTATGATTTCAAAGTTGAATTTTTAGCATCATTACTCCAGTCACATGGTCCTTCAGAAATCATTCTAATATTCTGATTTGCTGCAAAAAAAAACTATTATTATTATTATTATTATTGTTATCATGATGTTGAAAGATTTTTTTAAGTTTCTTTGATGAATAGAAAGTTCAGAAAAAGTAGAATTTAAAATCTGTAAAAAGTAAAGTAAAGTAAAAGTAAAATCTGAAATAGAAATCTTTTTTTAACATTATAAATGTCTTTATTATCACTTTTGATGAATTTAAAGCATCATTTCTAAATGTAAAAAAAAAAAAAAAAAAAAAAAAAAAATATATATATATATATATATATATAAAATAGTTATTTTAAATAGTAAAAATATTTCATAATATTACTGCTTTTGCTGTATTGTGGATTAAATAGATGCAGGCTTGGTGAGCAGAAGCGAATGCTTTAAAAACATTACAAACCTTCCTGTTCAAAAACTTTTGACTGGTATTGTAGACCAACAGTATGTGGTTAATTATTTCAATAATTGTAGTGAAGACAACTGTGGCAACGTTTTTTTCTTCATGTCCCAAATTGTAAATGTCATATGGATACGTACCTATATAGCACAACCATAGGGTAACATGAACGGTCATGAAACTGTACTTTCTTTAAGCATGCTTAGGTGGCCTTTTATTTGATTAATGCTAAAATATATGCAAGTACATTTTTTTAAAAATATCCTTTCAGGATTTGAAGTGCACATTCAGTATAATTAAGCACACTTCTTTCTCACAAGGGTTATGCTGTGCTTTGAACTGCTTGCAAGGAAATAGTGGTATTGCATGCCAATATGATGAAAATCTGCATATCTAAATAACTGTAATTTTGACAAACAAACAACATAAATGTCACAAAGGCACAGAAGGGAAATGCTTTATTTATATGTCCACTGTTCAGAAAATCACTGCCAATTATGCTGGAAAAAAAAAAAAACCCTAACATACAGGGTCACTTAGATTTGTTGATTTCTACTTTTAATACTGTACTTCTGATGTGATGGGAAATTTAAAGCATTATATGTTTAGTGAAAAATCAAAAGATAAGACAAAACAGCTCTGAGTTTTAATTCTATGACTAATTCATTCTCAGAGAATAGTGCAGACACTCAACGGCAGCAGAAGCCTGTACGGGGTTTATAAATATCATATGAGGGGTTGTATTGCAGGTTGCTGCACAAAATTCACCTCATTGCTCTGTCATGCAAGTGAATTAACTCAAAAAAGGGCAAACAGCACAGACAGCTCTTCATATTTCAGGAGTCTAATGCTGGGCACTTTCTTCTATCAGCTACAGTTTCTAAATGACTGAATGAACTACATTCAATCATTTAGCAACAATAATTCTTATAACTATTAAATAAAACAATAATATAATCATTAGATTTTAAAAATGCAGAAAAATAGTTCATAAAACAAAAGAAGTTAATATCTTCTTACAGTAAGGTCTCCAACAGTATTTAAATTGATTCTGACACTATATTAGACTAGACTTAGTGTTATTTGAAGAAGCACTGTCGTGTTTGTACCACTAGTTTGCACTGCAGTGCAAACCTAAAATTTTAAATGTGCACACAAATGTATACTGACTCACAAAATTACACGGATGATATCAATGTAATGTAATCAGTATGATAAAACAAGTGGTGGATTTTTTCATTGCATCAGTGGGTTGCTATACAGGCTGTCACATTTAGTTTTGTAGTCTCTTTTGGTAAATCAGTTGGGATAATTGTCTGGACAGAACAGCACAAGCTGGAATGTCTTTTATCTTGGCAAGCAGTTTTACCCCAAAACAGGTGCTCTTTCCAAACTATTCTAGGCAGTAAGAAGAAATATGCAGATGGTGTAAAAAAGAAGAATCGAAATTGTGTAAAATCTTTAAGATATTCATAGTTCCTGTGGTATTCATTCGCTCTCCTCCTCCATCTCACATCGTCCTTCACTCGTGTTTCCAACATTATTTAATTCTCTTCCTCTCCTTCAGCTTCAGCTTCAGCTTCCACTTCCGCTTCAGCTTCACCCTCTGCTTCCTCCTCCTGCATAAACTCCACCATCAGTTCAGCGGTACAGGTGGCTTCTCCCAGGCTGTTGACGGCTTTGCAGGTGTACTTGGCATCATCATCAGGACAAACCTCTGAGATCACCAGGCTACAGTGGCCGTCCTCTTCATAGTCAATCTGGAAGTGACGTGTCTCCTTAATAGGCTGGTCGTCCTTGTACCACACAATGTCAGGGTCTGGGTACCCTTTGTGTTCAGAAATACACAATAAATCAGTCATAAATCAAAAACGCTGTTAAAAGTTTAAAGCAAATGCAAGGGGACCACACAACAACAGTCATTTACCTTTGGTATACCAATGATTAACCCTATGGCATTTTGTTCTTTAAGACTGGCCACACACTTGAAGATTTTAAGGCCGATGTCATAAAGGTCATGACATGAGAAATCAAATTTGCCTTGATCTTTTGGCATATAAGAGGTCTTTGTAACATTAAAACATCCTGCATGTTTCATAGCTCAAAATGTCCTCCTCATTATAAACAAAGTATTTATTTAAGCAAGCTCCAAAAGTGGCTTGTTTGGATCGGAGGTGCAAGATGACATCATCCAGGCACAAACATTTGCATAAACACCGCCTCCAGAACAAGGCATCAACGAGTAGTCATCTTCTCATCATAGGCCCCACTCACTGGCGTCAAGTGCAAGTGTCACGTTGCTTCAAAGGCAAATAGAAAATATAGCTGCAAACAGCGATTATCAGGGTTCAAACGCTTAAGGCATTTAAGCATATTAGGAAAAAGACATATTATTATATATATAT
The DNA here is from genome assembly GCA_036247105.1 of Cirrhinus mrigala. Lineage (NCBI taxonomy): Eukaryota > Metazoa > Chordata > Actinopteri > Cypriniformes > Cyprinidae > Cirrhinus > Cirrhinus mrigala. The sequence goes on from CM070012.1 coordinate 9,778,455, forward strand.
TATTTAGCAAGCCTGTAAGAACCTAATTCAACAATTAAACAAGCATCTTTGGCAAATCCAGGTAACTTACCATAGAAATATGATGTTTTTTTTTTAACATTTATGACTGTTATAGTGGCAGCTGTGCTCCGATCCCCTTAAAACTTTGCATGCTTGTTTAGAATCACCTGTTGCATGTGCTCGGCAGGTTTCATCAAGTTTTGAGTTTTTCTTTGACTTGGGGGATTTGGGGTATATTTCGACAGGCCCCTTTTCTAAACGACCCCGTTATAGCTTTCCAAAGGATAAATTTCAACATTTTTTTGATAATTATTGGCCTAGAGAGTCCAGAGAACTGTACTGCAGTGTTTTTTTTTTCAGATTGAGCAAAAAGCCTAAGACTAGTTTGCAAAAGCAGGCTTTTTACATCTTCTCAATATTTTAACACACGATTTGACTGGCATCGGTGGTTCTAGAGGCAAAGTTATCTGAAATGAGGAGTTCTATCGTATGATATTGTTTGCTCCCTTGAAAAATCCAATATCGGCCCCCAGTGGCCGATTTCTTTCATATTTCTCTCATACCTTTGGGGCCATAAGTCGAACAGGCCCACCGAGTTTCATTACGATCAGCCTCTGTTAACCTTGTCTAACAGGTGCTCAAATTTTGTCAGCTAGTGGCGGCCATGTGTTTTGAGATACGCAAATGTCCTTGTAGACACTTAATGGCACTTTGGATCAAAACCGCGCACATCGATTTTCATGTTGATAGGACAAAATGGTTGCGCAGTTATAGTAATTTTTTTTCCCCTCTTATAGCGCTACCAAATGCCAAGCTCTGCGATTTTTTCCCTGTGACCTCAGATTGAGCTCTTACATACGTGTTGTGAGTTTGGCCGAAATATCTCATTCCGTTCAGGAGTTATAGGCATTCTACTAAAAGTGTCCCTGTCCCTTTCGAACGTTTTGGTGTCCCTTTGTGATGGCGAGTTGAAAGTCAACTCTTTTTTTTTTTTTATAATTATTGATATTCAGTCTCCAGAGAATCTTTCTGCACTGGTTTGGTTCTGATTGGATGAAAAACCTAGAACTAGTTTGCAAAAGTAGTTTTTTTTAAAAAATGTGAAATACCTGAAAATTTTGCCAGGCTCACGATCAAATCTGAGGCATGCGTTTTGTCCGGTGTGAGCCAAGGATTCCAACAACATAAGACACTTGAGCTTGCGACTGACGTTTAGGAGTTATGAGCAATTTCATACTTTTGTTTGCTGTAGCACCCCCGTAAGGCCAATTGGGGCGAACCCAATTGGGGCGAATTGGTCACGTTGTTGGTGGTGTGAGTACTACCATCCCTCCAAGTTTTAGGTCTCTATGACTTACAGTTTTGTCTGCACGATCAATCCCTGATCCGTGACCATTCTAACAATTACAATATGGTTTCAAGCTACACGCTTGAACCCCTAATTACAATTACAATCACTGTCGTTATCTTGTCTACTCTGGATACAGTATACAGATTCGCGTTCGCTTTCTGAGACAGTCCACTCACTTGAGTCTGTCATCATTAGGACAAATGGAGTGAAATAACATTAGCTTTGACGCATTTGGTTTAAACATCTGGTTTGCGTCTTTGTACAGATATCAGAAGGATTCCTGCGTAAGGAGCAAGTGGATCGTTTATTTTTAATGGCATCCCAGATCGTGTGTAAGGATTATTTTGCATTTTGTTTTGTAAATGAGGCACAGTGTCATGCAGAGTTCACAATGAAAGATGAAGCGGTACTAGATCTGACTGCAGCTGCATTACAAACTGTAAGTAAATTATTTTATAAATCTTTGTCTGTCTTCTTTGTTTTTATCATGTTTATCGTTGATACTGTTTCCTATGCAATGACGTTAGCCAATCATAACAGTGGCCAATTCCTGACAAGCTTTAAAGGACCAGCCCCTTAAAATAGGTTGTTTTAGGCAGAGGGTCAGAATGAGAGTTGAATTTTTTTTTTTAAACTTTTAAACTTTAGAAAAGTAAACCTCAAGGAACATATTAAAATAATAATAATAAAAACTATTGTATGACCTCTTTAAGCCCGATTTGCACCCCCAAACAATCGGGTGTGCGCATTCAGAGTATTATAAGGCCAAAAATTAGTTGAAACTGTTTTCATGTCTGTGGTCTCCCATGATTTTAAATATGGTTAAGATTTGAAAATTGTCTAGTGTGTCCAAGGCTTAATTTGCACATTGTCATTAGATCATCTGTGGAACTTTCCACTCCCATCTGCGCTTTTATGGGATTACACTCTCACGCTAATTTGCCCTGTTTAGTAAATCTGTCCCTTAAAATATAAAAGCCTCTAAGGTCAAAGGTCAGTACCTTCAATCTTGCAGTCAAAGCGGGCAGCACTGCCTTCCACCACTTCTACATCCTGTATGACAGAGGAGAAGCTGGGGGCCACAGGGGTGCGGGTTTCATCCTCCATACTCTCAAGGAACGGTGCAGGAGGCTCTTCTAAAAACACACATTTATTTATATGCAATCAGTATTTTAACATATATGATATTTAATATGCAATGTTCATGATCAGTATTGATAATTGGTCCCATTACCATCAGTCGGGGAACTTTTCTTTGGGCCGACCCCTCCTAACATTCCCATAGAGCTGAACCTAGAGATGGCTCGCACCGCATTCCCTGTTTTCTGCATAGATACTCACAAACATGAAGACTAAGCTCTGCCCCTTCCACCAAGAAAGTTTCTCATGTAACTCATAAATTAATTCTTTGCCTAACAAATAAATCAAAATAAATGCCAGTGCTCTTACCTGCCAGCGGCGTCTCAGGATGTACTTCTTCATCCTCTCTTTGGACAGTTGTTTAGCCTCCATATTTTTGGTGTCCTGTTTGAGCCAAGAGTGCTCTAAACACTGAGCACAGGTCAGTCTGGCCCTACAGCATGACATTTATAGGGTCAAAATAGGCTTAAAATCCTCTTCTCAACATTAAGGATGAACTAATAAATTTGAGTGATAATTTACTTTGCCCATTACACCCTCCTTTTACAATAATGTCAGTTTCACTGGGTTCTTTGTTAGTTGTTAGGGTCTATGCCAAGAACTCAAGATGTGCTGTTCAAGAAATGCATATAAAGAGTGCTCTACAAAGGTATGTGATTAACTTGGAACAATGTTGGTATTTCCATAAAAATGTAAAAATATTTCCATCAAAACTTTCTGTTATGCTTTCATCTTACTTCATGTCCTTTTTTAGGAGACTGCTGATGAAGTCTTTGGCCTGATCTGAAATCTCATCAAACGCCTCATCCTCAAAATCCCAGGTGGCTGAGGTGACATTGGAAAGGGTTTCATTGTCATTATCCCCCATGAATGGAGAAAGACCACTGACACTGAGGATAAACAAGAGGAAGGGTATTAGCCAATAATTTTGATTCTGCACATTCAACCAAAATGTGATGTAAGGTATAAACATTGGTTAAAGCAGATATTTTATATATATATATATATATATATATATATATATATATATATATATATATATATATATATATATATATATATATATAAAGTTTCGGGTCCTAAGATATGTGTAACTCTGGACTACAAAACCAGTCATAAGGGTCAGTTTCTTGAAACTGAGATTGATACATAATCTAAAAGTTAAATAAATAATCTTTCCATTGATGTATAGTTTGTCAGGAAAAGACAATAGTTGGCCCAGATACAGCTATTTGAAAATCTGGAATCCGAGGGTGCAAAAAAATCAAAATATTGAGAAAATTGCCTTTAAAGTTGTCCAAATGAAGTTCTTAGCAAAGCATATTACTAATCAAAAATTAAGTTTTGATATATTTATGGTAGGAAATGTACAAAATATCTTTATGGAACATGATCTTTACTTAATATCCTAATGATTTTTGGCATAAAAGAAAAATAGATCATTCTGACCCATGTATTTTTGGCTATTGTTACAAATGTACCCATGCTACTTAACACTGGTTTTGTGGTCCAGGGTCACATATGAGATTAAAAAAAATAGATTGTCATACAAAAATTTGGGGTCAATAAGATTTTTTAAAATAAATTAATACAAATATTAATTTACTTAAAAAAAAAAATCAGCAAGGATGTACTGAATTGATCAAGATTTTTAAATCCATTTCAAATAAATGCTATTTTTTTGTTTGCTTTATATTTGTCAAAGAATCATTTTAAAAATATATCAGTTTCCACAAATAATTATGTAGCAATGCATATATAAATTAATAAATGAAATATTACTTGAGCATCAATACTTGAGACTATGATACTTAAGACTGGAGCTGCTGCAAATTAATTTTTTTCACAGGAATAAATTACATTTATAATATACAAATCAGCTATTTGCTGATATATTGGCCATTTGTCAATTTTATGGGTCTGGCTTTATCTGCGTCCAGCTATTTTTAGCTGTTCAAAACAGCAAATTTTTTTTGCCTGAAATTGCAAATTGGTGTCTTACCATATTATTTTAATGTATTATCTTAAATATGAACACACAGGTTTGTAGTGCAAACAGTTTTACCGTTTACTGCACATTGTTATTCTTCTCGCTATTTCCCTATAGCGGCTAATGAACCAGAAGTCTTGTCCATAACCTTACTTCCGCATTGAAGAATAAGGTGGATATGTCAATAACATTTCATAGTATTACATTTTCAATTGTACTTTTAATCAAACATATTCTTTTAGAGAGAATAAGAGACTTAGAATAAGAGAGAATAAGAGAATAAGAGAATAAGAGAATAAGAGAAAAAAATATTAATAATACCAAACTTTGGAATGGTAGTGTACATATTCTGTATATGCTCATATTTATTGATTATGGTGTAACATATTCAGTGAAGTGTGTATTTTGTAAAAAGAACTGCTAAATATCTAGTTTAGGGATAAATTAAGTTTGATCACAAACTACATTGCATTAAAAAGATTTTTAGAAAAGTATTTTTTCTTAATTGCTGTTTACTGTTTTGTAAAAAAAAAAAAAAAAGATAAAATCAAAACAGGGGACTATTAGCCTCTTTTAACTTGTAGATAAAAGTAACTGACACAGGTCAGTTAAATATTTATACTCTACCTCCAAGGAATCAAAAATGTGTTTATATGATAAATTGAAAAAGCAAGCTTGGGAAGCGAGTTGTCTGAAAACAAATACGACCTTAAAAGGAAATGTTTCCAGTCCTCAGCATTGATTACTTTGTCTTTACGTGCCACGGTTGTTAGCGACTGCTGGAGGAGTGATACCGACATAGCTGAGATGCTGATTTATCACTCACAGAATGTAACAGATGACGCCAATACTCCACATGTCTGTTGGGTAGCTGATCGCCTCGTAGTTGATCACCTCAGGAGCAACAAACTCAGGAGTTCCAAACAGAACCTTCAGAGAGCCAGAATCCTCTTAAAAAAAAAACAGAAAAATTAGAATTGTGCCAGAAAACCAGACGCTGTTTTACAGTTGTTTACGCTTGTTTACCTAGTCTTCGAGCAAGTCCGAAGTCAATGAGCTTGATCTTGCTTCCCGTCTTGTTGATACACATGATGTTCTCAGGTTTGAGATCCAAGTGGACAATTCCCTGCTTGTGGATAAACTGGACTCCATCGATGATCTGCAGCATGTACTTAATCACCTCTCGCTCAGTCAGCTCGAAATCCTCATCGACGATTCGCTCAAACAACTCGCCGCCAGAAATCCTGGGGACCACAGTGACGTTATCGTTAAGCGACGCTAACCAATCACTGTCAGACTGCAATCTCAATGCATTAGAGCTGTTTATGCTGTTATGGTTAACAAGCATATGAACAGTGTCTGTGCCTGGAGTGCTAAACAACTTCTTACAGTCAGGGGAGATTTAATTCTGGGCTATTTTCCATCATGGCTGCCAAGCTGAAGGAGACAGCATCCATGCTTTCTTCTCCCCACCTCCCTGTTTCTCCATCTCACTATATAAGGACATGTGACACGCACTTTTCCCATCATAGGGTGCTTGATTTTACATTCCACTCTTGCCATAAAAAGCTAAACTGGTGGAATGATTTAAAGGTGTTAAAAAAAACAACTAACAAACACAACAGGCTGTTCAGGGAACACCAGATTGGTTCACCAAAGTGACCTGATGGGATTATTGCTCCCAAACTTGAACATTTCCTTCTTTCATTTAGTCAACCTATATCATGTTAGTCTTTCGGCTTGGAAGATAGAAGATAAGGACTCACATTTCCATTACCATGACCATGTCCGATTTTCCCTCAAAGGCATCCACACACTGGACCAGTTTGGGGTGGTGGAGGCTATTCATAATACCAATCTCCTGCCTCACATTGTCTTTTTCCTTCTGTGAGAATGCCTTGATGAACTTTCCTGCCCATACCTTCTTGGTGGACTTTTCTACGAGTTTGAAGACTTGACCAAATTTCCCCCTTGTTGAGACAGGAGAAAGGCAATGAGAATTGGAAGAAAAATCTGCTATTATTGAAAATGTTGATGATGGATATAACAAATAGATCTCTTACGTTCCTAAGCGGTCCTCTATATCGTAGTAATCCTTAACGCTAGCGTCTATCTTAACGACCACATCTCTATATTCTGGCTCCTTCTCCTCATCTGTGAAATGAAGAGGATATGTATCAGACTGATACTGTGGGAGTCATGCTAGCAAACTCTGGATTCAGGAGGGATGGAATAGTGGGCTAATTGCTTTGAACTTCATACCATCATCAGACACAACGGCTCCAACTTCCTCCTCTTCCTTTTTCACTGGAGAAAAAATATTAATGTTATTAAAAGGCTTAGTTTTTAAGTAATGCATCAGCTCATCACATTTATACTTTTGGAGTTCAGTAGTCTGAGACCACAGTAAATATATATATATATTTCAAATAAACCTGAACAAAAACTGGCTTTTGAAAAAAGACCCATCCTATGTGTACATGTATTTTTTCTAATTTTTGCATTTTATTTTATATTTCGTGTATAATGTGTACACTACTGTTCACAAACTTTTGACAGGTAAGAGTTTTGATGTTTTTTAAAGCCTCCATTTATTTGATCCAAAATACAGCAAAAGCAGTAATAGTGTGAAATATTTTTACTATTTAAAATAACTGCTTTCTATTTGAATATATTTTAAAATGTAATTTATTCCTGTGATCAAAGATACATTTTCAGCATCATTACTTCTTTAAAAAACATTAAAAATCTTACTGTTCAAAAACTTTTGACTGGTAGTGTATATATATTTCAGTTAATTTTAATTTTAATTTTAAATTTGTGTTTGTTTTTATCTATAATTCCCTGCATATATTATAATGATCTTATAATATGTGAAATGTGAGGTACTGAATGCATTGATACATTTGATACATTACACTTCACATAATATTGATATAATATACAATGCAATAATTTAATATTGATATAATATGCAATACAAAATATTTTATACTATATATATATATATATATATATATATATATATATATATATATATATATATATATATATATATATATATTATTTAGTGTATTATTGATCATATAATATAGATAATAATGATTAATTTTCTATGATCATTGTTAAATGTAACATTTATATATATATATATATATATATATATATATATATAATGTAAGAAATTTGATTAATGATTAATACATTCGATACATTACATTCAATAAAATATTGTATAATATCGATAACATTAAATTTGCATATCATATTCTAAAACTTGTGGAGTTTATACCAGTTCAAGTGATGTTGCCAGAAAGGCAGGAAAAATTCTGAAATTCATGTACTTTTCTCAACTTTTCATTAAAATTACACATAGTAACATAGATAACATAGTTTGTCATGAAAATGTTTGTATTTTTTTTCCCCTAAAAATACTAGTGGCTTCAGACTTTTGGAGCCCTCTGACTTTTTCTCAATCAACAGTAACAGAATGTATCTCAGAATATCACTCTCATATCACTCTCTATTCTATTTCTATTTAATCTACTTGTTTTCTTTTTGTTTATTTTAAAAACTTGACCCACTAACACTTCCACTCTCTATTTTATTTCTAAAAAAATAACAAAAATTGACCATCTAACACCAGTGCACTCTATTCTTTTTCTATTCTATCTACTTGTTTTCTTTTTATTTATTATAAAAAAGACCCTCTAACACTAGCCTTCTCTGTTCTATTTCTATTTTATGTACTTGTTATCTTTTTATTTATTTGTAAAAAAAAAAAAAACCATCTAACACTAGCATTCTCTATTCTTTTTGTATTCTATCTACGTGTTTTCTTTTTATTTATTATTTTAAAAAAATTGCTACGTGTACTGCATATTACTATACATATTAGATATGTATTGTTGCTCTATTGTTGGTTTTGATTGCTCCTATTGTTCTCATTTATAATTTGCCTTGAATGTATCTCTCTATTAAATGGAAGTTCTTTCTTACCTGTTACCTCCTCCACTCCCACTTGAATGGGCTCAGATTCTGCACTGGGCTCTCCAACTCCATACACATTAACAGCTCGAACACGGAACTTATACTGACGGTCGGCAAGAAGGTTCTGGACGTGGTATGAAGTGCTGTTACAGGAGGTGAGGTCAGCCCATGTATCATCGACCGAGTTCCAGATCTCCAGGTTGTAGGACTGGACGATGCTGCCTCCATCGTAAGTGGGGCCGTACCAGGAGAGGGTGAGTGAGGACTTGCGGATGTCAGAAGCAGCAGGGATGCCGGCTGGGGGATCTGGCTTATCTGGGCACAGATTTACATCGGAGAGATCAGCAATAGTTAAATGAAAAACAATGCATAGAAAAATAGGTAGACTACTAGTATATATGCTTTATGTTAAAGGGGACATATCATGAAAATCTGACTTTTTTCATGTTTAGGTGCTATAAACGGGTCCCAGGTGCATCTACAGTACCAACCAAGAAAACATGAAAAAAGACAACCCAGTGACTTAGTTTTGGTAAGCCTTTCTCTGCTAACATGTGAAAAAACAAGCCACTAAACTACCCTGTAACATAGCAAGGGGAACTTATTATAATATTACCACCCCTTAATCTGCATGTTTCCATTCTGTTTTAGCAACAACGGTGTACCAGTTCTAATGCCATGGCAAAAGTTTGGGCAAAGCATGCTAACTGTTCTGTCATTGGCTCCACAGACGAGTGCAGAACACTATTTAGAGTCCCAGCCACAGAGGAGACAAGAGAGCAGTGGATTTATTGATTTATTTACTGTGTATATTACCCTGCTGCCACACAGATCTAATATAAACAAGCGATTTCTTTCCCAGCTGTTTACCTTCACAGACATTTTTGTAACTCCTGTGTGTATTTGACAGTTCAAGCGCAATAAGACATGAAAGAGAACTTAGTTTAGTACTGTAGCATCTGGACCAATCAGACACAGTTATTTGTTACATTAAACAAAGAATCTTTAAAACCAACAACCCCAGCTATATGCTGGAGTTTTGGAGACAACCCCCCAAAGCAACGAACACCCTGAAAGGGCTCCGTTGCCAGGGTGACCATCTGATAAGAGGTTTTATTGCCCGCAGGAATGCACATCTGCCCATGCTACATTTGCCATCGGAAAGACACAATGCCCATAGGCTCTTTCCTATTCATTCACAGACAAACCTTTCTTTGACCTTCCTATCACACATAGCCCAGGTCATTGTGTACAGTATTACTGCATTGTATTTTAATTTTGTCTGTTGTATTTGTATTTGTCTTTCTACTGTTTTATGCATGTGTTCTGATAGATGACTAGTAGGATTACCCACCTATGCCATGCTTGGACTCTTTGAGTTCGTGTTTTGATGATCTAAAAGATGGTGTAAATTAGATGTTGATACCTATGCAACATATTAGTGTTTTAAGAAACCTTACTAGTTTTTGCATCAACACCCAATCGAATTACATATGCAAAATACCATGCTCACAGACAAAGAGTCGTAAACTTTCCCTCCAAAGGAGAAAGTTACCATTGGTTCGTGGACCTCCTGGAGGCGCAGCCTCCAGAGACCCTAAAGGCATCAAACGTTAGTCTGCCTCTTCTTCTTGACTCTCTTCACGCTCTTCTGCAAGATCTTCCGATTGCTGCCTGTGGAGGAACCCACAGGGAGCCTGAGCCGGCACAGGCCGTGCCCGGCGGGCCCGACAGGCCCCAACATCTAGAGCTATGGCTCTCACCACAAAGAGCCAGACACTTTCACTCAACCCTGGAATTCATCCTCATGAAATGTCCTCGAACAGACATTTCTCTCTTCCGTGCTTTTAGCTTTCTTCACTCGTCTCACGTGAGTTCTTTCAGAACCTAAGAGGATGAGGAGGATGAGCTAGAACTCGTCGGAACTCTAAGCTGCGCCAGGCCTTGCGGCCTCGTCTTTCCATTCCCCAAAGACCACAGGACTTCAGCTGGGTCCCTCTCAGCTCTCGGTTCTTCTTCAATTGTCACATGGGAAGAAACTCCCAGTCACCATCGAGTCAGAACATCTTTGGAGTTCATCACTCTTCGGACCCGGAAGAACGTGGTCGCGATTCCAAACCACCACTGCTCTAAACCATCGAGACTTTCACCCGAGACTGCATTCGGACACTTGTTCATCGACCAAGGCAATGCAAGTATCGTACATTTAACTAAACAAAACAGAGGTTTAGTATAAGCTGTAGACAGCACTGATGGTTTCACTCAGGTGGTTAACTGACTCTTTTCATAGCTACATTCTCTGGTCTCTCTAACTTCAGTTCTCACTGACCCTTCCCCCATGTATGAATGATTTCATGTTGTTTGTTTAGATTAGTTATGTGTTAGTCCTTCGTTAATAAACTCTTGTGCACAAATTACATGAGTTTTGATTCTGATTCTGCCTTGCAAATTAATGTCCCTTTACGATTCTGATTCGAGCTACATGCTCTAATGCAACAGTACTTTAAGAAAGTTATTTTCTGTGCCCAAGAAAATATCATTTCTTAGAGTTGATATAAAACTTATACTGAATGTTCGCTGGACGAACAGATTAGTTGATGGAAAATGAATTCTGCTACAGTTACTACTGGCAGCTGATATAAATAATTGTAATTAATCATAATTAATTGTAATTATTTATATACATTTCCCTTTGAGCTAAATCGCAACAGTACTCACATGCGGTGTGACAGCTGCTTTCTCTTTGAGTGCTTCGGATGTGCGCACTCAGAAAAACGTATATCAGAAGTTTAAACTGATATGACTTTAAAACGCATGACATGGTATGATAATCAAAACCAAACCGATGTTTTTTGGCAGTATCTGAGGTGCAAGCTGTAAAAGCACAGCTAGTGTTGCCAACTTCTTTCAATGGAAAGTAGCTAAACTCCACTTAAAGGAACACTCCACTTTTTTTGAAAATAGGCTCATTTTCCAACTCCCCTAGAGTTAAACAGTTGAGTTTTACTGTTTTCGATTCCATTCAGCTGATCCCCGGGTCTGGTGGTAGCACTTTTAGCATAACTTGGCATAGATCATTGAATTTGATTAGACCGTTAACATCTCGCTCAAAAATGACCAAAGAGTTTCAATATTTTTCCTATTTAAAACTTGACTCTTCTGTAGATACACTGTGTACAAAGACGGATGAAAAATGAAAAGTTGTGATTTTCTAGGCTGATATGGCTAGGAACTGTACTCTCATTTCGGCGTAATAATCAAGTAACTTTGCTGCCGTACCATGGGTGCAGCAGGCGCAATGATATTACGCAGCCGCCAACTCTGCCGACAGCAACTCGGCATCTACGCAAACTTTGTGCTGGTCACTTTCAGGTGCTGTGTAATATCATTGCGCCTGTGATTTGAAATGGTAAAACTCAACTGTTTAACTCTAGGGGAGTTGGACAATGAGCCTATTTTCAAAAAAAGTGGAGTGTTCCTTTAAAAAGTCACTAAATGTCACTAGATTACGTCATATGCTAATTAGTATATTCATGACGTCAGTCCGTCATATTGTCTTGCCTCTCTGTGCTCACATATTGCATTTTAATGCAGCTAAATTCTCAATAAAATTGTTTTTATTAATATATTTTACTGTTTCTGTTGTCAGACAATGGGATGAATATGAAATTGTGACTAAAAGCAGCCCATTAAGACTAGCCAGCTCTCAAAGATATTAATATGCACTAAAATCCTAATTCATAATCAAAACATTGTCTAATGAAATTAAATATACATACGATTAGGACAATGGCTGTGCTGTGATTTTGGTTAAATAGAGTTAAAATAGAGTTAGAAGCAACAGAATCTTTTTCAACTGAAAGCGTTGCTCCTCTGCCGCTCACTGAAAAGAACAGACGAGAGAGAGAGGTGTGTGCGCGCCGGAAAAACAAGACCTTGCGCTCGTGCGGCAGTACCGGAAAGTCTCAGAAACGAAATAAGGTTTGTCCAAGAAGTTGCTAGATTTGTCGCTAGGCGCTTTTTTGAAAAAAGTCACCAAGGGGGTCTGAAAAGTTGCTAAATCTAGCGGCAAAGTCGCTAAGTTGGCAACACATGAGCAGCCCTATTCTGGAAAAGGGGGCAGGAAGCAGCAGCTCATTTGCATTTAAAGACATGCACGAAAACTGTGTTTCTGCTTCCACTCAAAATAGGCATTTTCAAAATGATATAATAAATGTTCTGTGGGGTATTTTGAGCTGAAACTTCACAGACACATTCTGGGAACAGCTGTGACTTATACTGCATATTGTAAAAAGGGGCATTATAGGTCACCTTTAATATGTTTTATCAAAATGCTAAAATGCTAATGAACGTATATATCAGCAGTCACCAGACTTGGTCCTTGTGGGTTGGTGTCCTGCAGAGTTTAGCTCCATCCCTAATCAAACACACCTGAAATAGCTAATCAAGGTCTTGCTAAGTATACTTGCAATTTCCAGGCAGTGTGTTGAGGCAAGTTGGAGCTGAACTCTGCAGGACTCTGGTCCTCCAGGACCGAGTCTGGTGACCCCTGGCATATATTCTTACTGCTGACTCTTACTGATTTAAGGGATAGTCCACCCAGATTTTTGTCATAATTTACACCCTTGTATGTTTTTTTTTCTTCTGTGGAATGTAAAAGAAGATATTTTGGTAACCATACAGTTTCTGTTCACTTTGACTTCCATTGTATGGACAAAAAATACAATAGAAGTCAATGGGAATTTAAACTGTTTGGCTACCAGCTTTCTTCAAAATATCTATTTTGTGTTCTACAAAGTCCATACAGGGGCAGAATATTCACTTTTTTGGGTAAACTATCCCTTTAATTAGAGACACAAAACACAAAATAAAAACCCAAAATAAAAAAAGGATGCAATACAGTCTCTCACAAGCCCATATTTCTCCTTCCCACTTCTCACTGTGTGTCACTTCCTGTTTTTGCTTATTTCCATACCTACAATGGTGAGGTTGAGTGAGGCCTGCTTGGTACCAAATTTATTCTGCAGTTCGAGAGTGTAGCAACCACAGTGATCCTGGTCACTTGCTGCGATTGTCAGCTTACTGCTGTTCTCTGTGGTCTCTATGGAAATGCCCCCACTTCCTAGCTGGATCTAAACAGGAGAAAAGTATACAGTGTAACTAAGTATATAATATAGAATTATTCAGAATTTTTCAAAAAAAAAAAATTTGTCTTCCTAATCTCTAGGAAGCAACATGTAAAGATCACAGTAGGCAACTGCCACACCATCCTCACACTCTCATTTTACCAACTATTATCTAACATTGGTTCCCAAACTGAGTTTTGTATAATCTATGCTTCATTTTAAACATTAACAAATCATTTTAAGTGTTTTGTACTACGGATGCTCCAATTAATCAGCAATGAATCAATCAGTGGTCTTTGAACTTGATGAATCACATAAACCAATCACATGCTAATGACATAAACAATGTGAGTCTGCTCACAGTATTAGAGGGGCAAGTCTTCTTTGGAATTGAGTTAAAGTTAACAAGTGGGGTACAATGCAAAATTCTTTAAATAATTTTCATTCTACATTAACAGTAGCAGCTGTTCAGTTTGCATATGCTCTATATTTTCGCAGCTCTTCTCTCAAATAAGAGGTTGTTACTTTGGTTAAAGTTAATCAAGTGTCAGGCGATACAGTTAAAAAATATGTTTTTCAGTGTCAACATATTCTTACTGTATTACAATAAAATGACTATTGATAATTCAATTTAATATATTTCTGTTTATCTGAGTATCTGTTAATTAACCTATAGTACTTTATATCACAACTATTCAGTTAACAGTATCTGTGAATCAATATGGATTCCTTTTGGCTATGAAAATTTTGACCCATTTTTTCCAACGTAGTTTTGAAAGGTTCTTACAATTAGTATTTGTGCAAGTATTTGTGCTGTCAAATTTAGATTAAAAGGGAGCTCTGTGCTCACACCGTAAACAGTTGCCTTTATTTCAAAAGGTTTGGGAGCCAATGATCTCTTTTTACGTTTTTATGAATTCTCTGTTCTTATCCTACCGGCTTTTTAAATTTGAGCCAGGTGCAAGTTATTGGTGCCACCCCTCCAAAGTTGCCCAACAGCTCCACTTTCTCTCCTGCCCTGATCTTCTGATCTCCAGGGAACTGCAGAAACTGAGGCGGAGAACCTGCATGGCATCACAAGCAAACATAGGTTTATATTCAACACTCTCATGGAAAATAATTATTCCGTATTTAGTCTTTCTGACTGTGTAACATCAGAATTGTGCAAGACCGCTTATCACACAAAAACATGTCTCTGCACATGGCCTTCAGGTCAAATATTCCTTGGGCCTTGTATGGTTATGTAAGAGACAGTGGGAGGGTAATCTTACTCTGTTTGGCAGGAGCTGGTTTCTTCTTTATTCTGGCTTCATCTGCAGAGGATATAGAAAATGTATTGATGTAAGATATACAGCATCTACTGTATCTTTAGAAGGATACATTTACGTATTTATTAAAATAAACATTTCATTAAAAGAGATTGTTCGGCCAAAGATGAAAATGATGTCATTTACTTATCCCCATATTGTTTTAAACCTGTATTTTTTTATTTCATAAAACATAAAATAAGATGTTTAAAAGAATGTTGCTTATCAAATAGATTTGGTTACAAAAACTGATTTGATTACCACTAAATTTGATTTCCACTGTATGGATAAAAAAAGCTGAGACTTTTCTTTTCTTTTCTTTTCTTTTCTTTTTTTCTCACAAAACAAAGTAGTTCATATAGATTTGGAATGGCATGAAGGTGAGTAAATGATGACAAAATGTTCATTTTTTAGGCAAACTATAGCTCTAATATCCTTTCTTGGAAGGATTTAACTATTTTGTCTTTCTGCAATATTTTGCAGCTTCAAATACCAAACTGTCAAAAATAAATAAATAAATAAATAAAAATAGTTTTTGAACAGTAAGATTTTTAATGTTTTCTAAAGGAGTCTCCTCTGCTCACCAAGCCTGCATTTGTTTGATCCAAAGTACAGCAACAACAGAAAATTGTTTAAATATTTTTACTATTTAAAATAACTACTTTCTATTTGAACATATTTTAAAATGTAATTTATTCCTGTTATTTAATAGCTGATTTTTAGCATTATTACTCCAGTTACATGATCCTAATATTCTGATTTGCTGCTCAAAAAACATTTATTATTATGTTGAAAACAGCTAGTTTTTTAAGGTTTCTTTGATGAATAGAAAGTTCAGAAGAAGAGCATTTATCTGAAATTTTTTTGGAACATTATAAATTTCTTTGTCATACTTTTGATCAATTTAAAGCATCATTGCTAAAGAAAAGTATTAATTCCAGTTATAGTGTATAATGTTATTTCAGATAAATGCTGATTTTTGGATCATCAAAGAATCCTGAAAAAAATGTACTCAACTGCTTTAAATATTGATAATAATAATACAAAATAAATAACAATAATAATGATAAATGTTTCTTGAACAGCAAATCAACATATTAAAATGATTTCTGAAGGATAATGTGACACTGAAGAGTGGAGTAATGATGCTGAAAATTAAGCTTTGATCACAGGAATAAATTACATTTTAAATAATATTCAAACAGAAAGCAGTTATTTTAAATGGTGAACAATATTTCACAAAATAACTGCTTTTCCTGTATTTTGGATCAAATAAATGCAGGCTTGGTGAGCAGAAGAGACATCTTTAAAAAACATTAAAAATCTTACTGTTCAAAACCTTTGACTAGTAGTGTACATTTTTTATTCCTCCCCTTTTAAGGTGATAAATAATATACTGTTAAATACTTCACTAATCAGCTCTGCTGACATCATGAAGATATCATTTTACACCATATCATAGGAAAGGACTAGTCAATTTTAATCAGTGGCCGCATCTGAGAACTGATAGGAGTTCTTAGGAAACTGCCGCTCCTGATCAGCATCCAGGGAGCGAGTGTCTGTGTGGACAATGTGTCTTGCTGGAATTCCCCTTATATGGGCATGCTAAATATAGGGTCTTCAACATCCAGGAAGCAGTGGCTCTCTCTCTCCACTATTTATTTAAGGTTTGATCGCCGTCAAGAAACAATGCAACATGTAAACCCTACTAATACTCCAGCACAGTCCAAACAGAGAGACCAAGAAAGGGGGGAGAACAGGGGTGAGGAAGACAGAGAGGACAGACAGATCTTTATGTGTTTCAGCTCACAGAAGTCTACCATTTTAGGCCTTCTCTTCGTCTTCAGTTGCTTCTTTACTATCTTTCATTTTCTCTCCTATGCTTGGACACACCTGAACTTTTTCCACAAGCACTGTGGGAATACAGTGTACTCTCTTCTGGTATTTGCCAGGAACGTGCTTTTCGTGCAGTAAATTGTAAATCACTTTGACATTGTTTGTTAAGAACATAACTGCATGTAAAAGTGAGCCACTTAGCTGTCCTAGAGGCTGCTATGCTTATGAAATACTAGAAGAACAAATGCGGCAGTACAACTGGTTGCCTATTCTTCCAAAACACTATCGGCTGAGTTTATTTTCTACTCTATCGTGATCGCATGGATTAAAATGTCGGATCTAGTGTGACCATTGTGTTAAAAGCTGGAACAAAAGCAAACAGGCAAACCATTTGAGCACTATAGATACAATCTGCCATCAGATACTGTGGGATGGAAATCCTCTATATAGAGTGCGCGTGATGACCATTGTTCCTGTCTGTCAGGTCATCTTCTCACATGACAAATATTTTTGAAAGGAAATTGGGATTAAATGTTAAGCAGCAGAATTGAGGACTAAATGTTTTTGCCAACTGTCCCAGACGATTAAGGACAAAACAGGGAGACATTAATTGTGAATTATTGCAGTTTTTGGAAGGTTGCTAAAATATTCACTGCTTCAAAGAGGGGTAAAGCAAACACAAGGCCTATTTACAGCATGCCAAGACTGAATATTTGTTGTAAATGTTTGTTACAGACAAAATTTTGAATATGAACAATGGATTCCTATATATAAATAAATTTATACTACATTTCAAATACAGAATATACCTATTTATCAGCCAGCTCTTTATATAAAGTTAGAAGTATATGTCCAAATTTGTCTGCATGTATATTCACACTTATCCACATACATATACTTATAGGCCAATATATACTAAATAGAATATCTCAACTGCTTGTATCGTCACAAAATTTGAAGCATATTATCACTGTTATTTGAAAAAAGCAACTATATGGCATGACCTGACTTTACTTGGCTTTCCTTTAAAGGAATAGTTCACCCAAAAATGTTTATTTTGTCATCTTTTATTCACTCTCATGTCATTCCAAACCTGTATAAGTTTCTCATGTTGAACACAAAAGAAGATATTTTGAAGAATTTTAAAGAACCAAACAGCTGTTGGTCCCCATTGAGTTCCATAGTAGGGAAGCAATATTATGGAAGTAAATAGGGTCCATCAACTATTTGAATACCAGCATTCTTCAAAATATCTTCTTTTATGTTCAACATACTCTTTTCATACTCTTAATGTCTGTGCTGATCATGAAAACTTGGTATATAGTCCGTGGGACAGATTTGCTAACAGCTTGCGCCAGCGCAAACCGTCTTTTGACATTAAAATAGTTCTGTCAGGATTTACTAAAGACGCGCAGTGAATAATTAGCTCTGAAAAGGCTTGGACACAGTTATTTTTGCACCTGACCTTATTGAACATGCGTTTGTAGGAGTTTCCCTGTCAGACGCATAATTTACGGGAGGAGAGTATTAAAATGAATAACACAACATGATTTCCTATGGTTTGCGCTCGTCAAATTACTGTTTTTTGCGCCATTATTTAATGCCCAAGAAAAGCATGTCTTAAAGCAGGCCCTCCTGCTTTAAGACATTTCACCCTCCCATTGGTGCTTTTATGGAATTGCGCTCTAATGCTAATTTGACCTGTTTAGTTAATCTGGCCTCATGAGTTTTGTGGACTACTTCTATGTATAATTTGTGGAGCTTGATCCCAATACAATTTAATTAAATGGAAGAGAGCAGCATGAATATTCTTCAAAGCGTCTCCTTTTATGTTCCACAAATGGAATACATGATGATGAACACAATTTGGAAATTACATGAGGTTGAGTAACGGATTAATAACTTTTTATCCATAAAGAAATAACTAAAAGCTCAAGTAAACATCCTACAACATGTGTTCTTACTCACTTTCTGTAGTGGGAGTTGTAGAAGAGCTCTTCCTGTTCTTCTTATCTGCTGATGGGTCTGAAGGATCTAGAGGAATGCAATAAAAATGAATATAACAATATTTCCCCCCCCTTTTTGTTTCAAACATTAGTTCTGGGAGGAATTTAGCATTGTTAGTATTGTGATTTGGTATTGCACCCTCACTAAATACTATGTTTCCAATGATATGGATAAGATAAGGCCTAGGAGACAGGACACTTACCATCTACAGTGACCATACAGGAACACTCTGCTTTACCATGTGCATTCTCCGCCCTACACGTGTAACATCCTTCATCCTCTGGCAGAGCCTTGTCAACTGTAAGTGAACACTTTTCACCTGATGTGAAACAAGAAGGCATTGAATGACCAGTGTGTATCATTCGTTACATAGCAGAATTGTTTTATGATTGAGGTTTTGTTGTCAATCTTAGTATTTACTGAAAAATAAATGCTGGGCTTATGCACTGCTAAGATTAAATCTCTTATGGCAGCTATTATGAGACCATAAAAAAGCTATTGTAGCTTTACTCTTATAAAAAGGATACTTAATGTCCAAGGATAAATTCAAAAGCTGAAATTTAAAGAGGAATTAACAGAGTCTAGTCTCTAGGTCACATCTGGCTATATACGTTCCGTAAATATACAAACAATTTTAAGCAAATGATTCCACTACCACAAATTTTTTAGTTCTAGATTGTTCTAGAGATAAACCTTGGGAAGATTTTGTAAATGTAAATATTTTCTTAAAGTTAGCATAACTTTCAATTAGTCTTAAGTCCTAAAAGGTGATGTTTAATTAATTTATTGGATTTTTTTCAAATATTAGGCCTGTCATTTTCTTTATAAGAAAAAAAATGGTAACACTTTAGATTATAAGGAACACTATTCACTATTGACTAGTTGATTATTAGCATGAATATTGCTTGCATATTGGCTGTTTATTAATACTTATAAAGCACATATTAATGCCCCTATTTTTTTTTTTTGGATCCCTAACCCTACCCAGTATCTAACTACTACAACAACTATCTTACTTATTACCATTAAACAGCAATCTAGGAGTTTACTGAAGGAGAACTCTTAATAGTATGTGAATATGTGCTCCCTAATCTAAAGTGTTACAAAAAAATAAGATGCTTTTGGAAAAATTAGCTGAAAAATCAGAACTTAAGAATTTCTCAATAATCACATTTTCACAATTTAAAATTCTTACAAACTTAACAAGATTTTGATTAATCTGCCCCCTGCTTTCTAAACATAAAATCCACCAGAACAAACAAGAGCCTAAAGCACTGGATAATGTAGGGGACACCCATCACATCCCTGTTTGATTTAGACTGGGAGGGAATCCTCTACTGCTATTTCAGAACTTTCCAATTGCGACCCAGATCATCATTCTCTCTCATGTCAATGGAAAGGGTTAGAGAGACTCTAAACCCTCAGATCGAATAACCTAACGTGAATGAGCTCAAAGAACCAAGATAACACTCACTGAGCGCTGCAGTTGGCAATAAATCAGCCTCAGCTTTAAGATCATTCCTCTCAGCATGTGATTTACAACATAGCTCAGAACACTAAAGTAGTAGGGAGTTTAGGAAGAGAGGTTTTTAACCTGTCCTCGTCATTAAATAACTCTACAGATCCAAGGTTATCACATTTCATTGGAATTGTCTGTCAGATTTAAATGTCTGTTAATCAAAAGATCAATAGTGTTTTGCATTGTAATTGTGAAATTGTGGCCAACGTATCTATTTTCATACCTTCCTGTGATAAGACAATGAACTTGGATGCCTTCACAACTTTCCCATCAAGAATCCAGGTGATGACAGCTTTGGGGTCAGAGGTCACCTGACACTCTAACCTCAGCCTCTCTCCATCCACCACAGTGATGTCACTGAGGGACTGTTTGAAAACGGGCAGCTTTCCTGCATCCTTCTCTCCTCCGTTCACAACTTTGGCCTTTTTGTCATTTGTCTCTGATATCTTTCCATCACTGGTCTTCTTCTCTGGGGTGGCTTTCTCCTTTTTTTCAGTTGTTCCTGCACCAGGGCCGCTGGGTTTTTTCTCTGGTGTTGCGTTTTCCTTTACATTAACCTTTTTATCAATTGCACCACCATTTACGCCATTGACGCCGCTTTGCTTTTCCTTCTGGGGCGTCTTGGGTGCTACTTTTGATGAATTCTGTTCTGTTTTCTGTTCGTTCGTCTTCTCTGGTTCTGGTGCTTGCTTCTTGTTCAGAAGAGACCTGAAGTCTGAAGGTGCGCTGCTTGGAGGTGGTGTGGCAGCAGCAGGCGCTTTGGGTGAACCATCTTTCTTGTTGAGCAACGATCTAAAATCAACCTTTGCTGGGGTGCTTGCCTTGATCTCAGACCCTGGCTTAGGCCCCGAACGGGACTTTAGAGCTGCCCTAAAGTCTGTCATCTGGCTTCCTTTGCTAACCTCTACAAATTAAAACCAAATATATAAAATTTCCTTTTGTCAGTCCCTCTCAGCTTCTTTGGTAGGAGTTTCTCGCGGTTCCTCAAGCTGTAAAAGGATACGGATGTCCAGCTGTATGAACGTTCCTTCACGATCCCACTGATCCAGTGACTTTGTGGAGGTCCTGCTCTGTCTGTGGCTTCCAGTCACTGTGCAACTCTCTGTTCTCCCCACTCTTGGGACAACCCCTCTGGACCAGAATGAAAGAGGGAGGAGAGAATAGAGAGTAGAGAGGAGGGTGGGGAGTGGAATTGAATTGTTTAAAAGCTTACAGTCCATTCTATAATAGGTTAATTGGAGACAGGAAAACATTTCATATCTGTGTGGCATCAAAGGGGGGAGCACCATTGCCTTATTAGGGAAACACTTCCAGTGCATGGGCATCAACACGGCGGAACAGAGCTGGGAGGTAAACAGATGGCAAGATCGCATCAGAATCAGATTCATTATTAGTATAATACAGACAAAAATGCAAATAAAAATATTGAGTCTGTCATCAGTGCCTGATTTGGAATTACGTTCATTGAAAAGCAAGACATTTTAAACAATGAGAAAAGGAAAAGAATTTCACTGTTCCCTTGGTGTTTGGACAGAAACCAGAAAAGCAGTGTTCTGATTATTCTGTGGGTGTTTCTTTGGATGCTCCTAACTTTTTGACCTCTCTATAAATGGGGGGCCCTCATTGGGCCATTCTGAAGATGCATTTCACCAATCAGAGTTGAGTTGCATGTCTGCAACAGTTTATATTAAAATGTTACATGGGGAGCCTTATATGGCTATGAACCTCTCTGTTACTCTTCTACTCGTGCGTGTGTGTGGAAGATGGACACATCATGGGAATGTCTCCTAGATAAAATAGCTTCCTGTGCTGTTTTGCTTCACCACAAAGTGAATTGGTGAGTGAATTTTCCATTGCTGCTGGTATGAAACAGTCAAACTCACATCTTTAAATTAATCTCCCTTATATTCCGCAATCATAGAGGTCCTAAAGATAACCATAATGGTGAGATGGGATGTCATGAGGCTTAAGGGACAGGTCTGCATCTGATCATCTCTGGTGATTAGAAATACTTTTAAATATTACATTCAAAAACAAACTCTCATTTTGTTTAGAAAAAAAGCTGAAAAACACATTACTATTGTGTGGGGCTTAAACCTGGTCAGCAAAATTCCATATTCTATTGTTAACAATAAAACAATGGTTAAAGCATACGTCATGAAAAGACCATCGCTGCTTCTTTCTGGGAGTTTATCTTTGGCTGTGGCGCAGGAACATTAACCAGACTTATTAGGAACAAACATAAAAAGTGAGAATCTTATTTTTAACTTCCACCCATTTACGCGCTACCCTCATGCATTTCCACAGCTTTACTCTGCTATAAAAATCTCTCTTGGCTTGGAATCTAAGCTCAATTTTTTTTTTTTTTTTTTTTCATTTAATTTATGAACATTTTTACTTAAGTGTATGCCATGGAGAAGACAATTACAGTATACAATTGCATTTTAAAGAAGGCATTAATTGTGCAAAATAACATCACTTTTATTAACCTTTACAAGTTATATTTAATTTATTCACAAATGTAGTGCTAAGCTAATAGTCAACATTTCACACATACCTTGCCAGTATTTATTTGCACAGACCACAAACTGGTAAACTGTGACCTTCTACAGGCAGCGTTTATTGTAATTAGTTTTGCTAAAAATACAAAAACAGAGACAGTCCAACAATAATTATTTATTCTAAAGCAGGCAAAAGGCCATTGCTCTTTCCTTAAAGAACATCCAGATTAATAATACATGACTTCATTCAATTTTTTTTTTTTTTTTTTTTATCAGGATAAAAAGACCTAACGGGCTAAAGAAGATGCCTGAAGGGAATAAACAAAGTCTTAAACTTTGAGAAAAGTTCTTTTTGAACTGTTTTAGATGTTCCAGGCAGTTGTTGCATTTGAGGAATAATTGGATGAAAATAACTGACTGGAGAAAAAAAATAGCAGGAATGTTCTAGAATGAAGAGCTGGGTGGATACTCATTACCTTTTAGATATGATAACAGTAGTTTATATGTAAGAATACAAGTATGTATTTACAGTAATCTTAGGCCTAAACAGTTCTTATTGCTTGCAAAATATACTTTATATTTGATGCACAAATAAACATTTGATCTGAATTTACCCTTCATTGTGATTTAAAAATGTAGAAATTTGCCAAATGATCAAGACCTATGATCAAGATCTATGATCAAAGCCAGAATCTCAGTCAAAGTAATTAGTCATTATTCAGTTAGTAAAGCCTTAAGACTATATGTGAACATACTGTAATAGACCATAGAAACTGCTTTTCTCTCAAGGGTTAACAACATAGCTAGTCTCAGTGACGCCCAGGACTACATACAGTATAGCAATAAACAAGTCAAAATGGGAGTACATAAGTGATACATTTCTTATACCAGTAATAAACTTTCATCTCCTCCTTGCATTTGAATTATGACGATACCATAGCACATTCTGAAATAGTGAAACGACAGTGGGTGTGACAGAATAGCGAGGGCATCCCTTAACATCCATGCCCAGAGTAGTGTGAAAGGAACACTACTATATGCTTTGTTTCTGAGAATGGAGAGGCTCCCATCAGGGGTGGACAAGCAAGGGGACACTGTTTACAGAACAGCCTGTGTGGTCTTTCTTCTTCTGAGATCAGAACCTTATATGTCCATAAAGACTTGAACCTCCAGATCAATCAGCGCTTCTCATACCAGTCATGATTCAGGGCTTCTGCATTCAACAATGGTTCTTTTCAGAGAATGCTGTCGGCTAATATATAATGTTTCAGACTGGAAGGCTGTTTGTGCATGTTAGTTATATTATCAGTTCATGATTAATGGCACTTACATGTTACAGCTAAACTTTGTTGCTATTAATATATAAACCTCTATTAATATGGCTTTGGTATTTTGACAAAGTTATTTAAAAATACATTTAATTTGTAATTCACACTTTAACACATTTCTGTTTTTGTTTTTTTTTTTTCAAACACACAGAAACAATTCTGTTATTTTCATATTATCACATATATATATACATTTTTTTTTTTTAAGAAAATAATGATTATAAATAAGTTTTTTAAATAAACTGATAAAGTTATGCACTTACTAGTAGGCTATTCAAGAGCCAAGGAAAGTATTTTAGTACTTTTTTCGTGATAGTCAAGCATTTTACATTTTACAGTAATTAGAAAATGGTTATTAATGTTAAACTTTGGTGAAACGCACATAAATGTAGGTTATAAAATGATATTTAAAATATATATATAAACAACTTCGTAAAGATGTTTTAAACTACAATCTACAGTGTTTCTTCTTTATATTCATTATCTTCATGATCTCAAACATCCTTAATTTGTCACTGACCCAGGCAATCTATAATAGTCGTAAATAAGACTAGAATGTGGAAAAAAGACTAGGTCTGCCATCTTGTGGTAGATCATTTGACCCAACTGTCCTCATGTGAAACGTTAAGAAATGTTGTCTCTTATCCATCTATAATCTGTCTATAATATAAGAGAATCATGAGGATGGAATTGTAGTTTTTATTAAGTCTTATTTAATGCTTGTTTGACCTAAATATGAACAACTGGACTATTCTGTACAGAAGTTGACCTTTATTTCTAGACGTACGACCTGATTGGTAAGTGTAGCAGATACGTCACAGTGGGCGGGGTTACTGTACACACACTTCCGCATTACTGTACTGAAAGGATTAATGAAACTGGTTGGTTATGTTGAAGTTTAGTTTCGGACTCAGTTTCGCGTATTTAGGAAAAACTTGACTCAGAAGCAGCTTTTTTTATTCCGTAAACAAAATTTTCAATTATTATTTTTTAATAAACAGATTTACATGAAGTAAATTAATATCTGGACGTGATATTATCAGCGTATTAAATCAGCGTTCAATCGTCTTTAAGAGTTTCTGCCTCATAACTAAAATATGTTAAAAGCGATTATCCTAATTGGGGGTCCTCAAAAAGGTGAGACATTTGTTATTGTTTTAACTGTACGAATGTCATGAATGAAAGATGAATGATACTGCAACAACATTGTCACATACGATGACGTGGCGCAAAGGACGTAGCTACGTGACAGCGTCCGATAGACTCAAATTAGTCGTACAGAGTTACCGTCTTAATATTAAAGAGGCGAATACGGTGAAATATGGATATTAAAACGTTATAGAAAACGCATTTCATTAATATGCCTTTTAGGTACCAGGTTCCGCCCCCTGTCATTCGAGGTGCCCAAACCGCTGTTCCCTGTGGCAGGGGTTCCCATGCTGCAGCATCACATAGAAGCCTGTGCTCAAGTAAAACACTTACTTTACGTTTAGATCACATGTAAAGCATTAAAATTGGACATTACTCACAGTCATCAATATAAGTTTTTAAAGTTTGCCATGTTTTATTCTCTTACAGGTTCCTGATATGAAGGAGATAATACTCATAGGTTTTTTCCAGCCCAATGATGAGCTAAACCGCTTTATTTCTTCTGCTCAGCAGGAGTTTAAAATCCAAATAAGGTAGAAACGAGTTCAGATCAGTAGATATTTTAAATAAGGACAAATTGAAACTGTTTTTGTCTCATATTATTTATTATATATGTTGTCTCGCATATCTGATGTTGTGTTGTAATTTAAAAACTAGTCAAATACATAGACTTAAACACACAATTTCGTTCTTTTTGAACTGGAAGGTACCTGCAGGAGTTTGCTGCCCTGGGTACAGGTGGTGGGATCTATCACTTTCGTGATCAGATCCTGTCTGGGGGTCCGGCTGCATTTTTTCTAATGAATGCTGATGTATGCTCCGAGTTCCCCTTGCAGGAAATGCTCCGGTTCCACCGTCAACATGGCGAGAATCATTGTGGAGTCTTACTGGGAACTACAGTAAGTTTAGTACATGAGAGTGCGGCTAATATGATATTATCTTGGGAATTTAATCCAAATATCTTACTACTATAATATAATATAATATAATATAATATAATATAACAAATGTGATCCTGGACCACAAAGCCAGCCACAAGGGTCAATTTTTTTAAATTTAGATTTATACAAGCTGAGTACATAAGCTTTCCACTGATGTATGGTTTGTTAGGATATGACAATATTTGTCTGGGATACAATTATTTGAAAATCTGGAATCTAAGGGTGCAAAAATACAAATGAATGAATGAAGTTGTTCAAATGAAGTTCTTAGCAATGCATTATTACTAATCAAAAATTAAGTTTTGATATATTTACGGTAGGAAATGTACAAAATATCTTAATGGAACATGATCTTTACTTATCATAATGGTTTTGGCATAAAAGAAAAATTGATCATTTTGACCCATACAATGTATTGCTGGCTATTGCTACAAATATACCTGTGCTATTTATGACTGGTTTTGTGGTTCAGGGTCACATATAATATAAAGTACTGTTCAAAAGTTTAAATTGTTTTTTTTTTATGCTGCAAAAAGTCTCTCTCTTTTTATTTTTTTTAAATCAAAATACAGTAAAAGTTGTTTTATGGATTAT
This sequence comes from Cirrhinus mrigala, assembly GCA_036247105.1. Lineage (NCBI taxonomy): Eukaryota > Metazoa > Chordata > Actinopteri > Cypriniformes > Cyprinidae > Cirrhinus > Cirrhinus mrigala. Next base: position 9,805,234 of record CM070012.1, read on the forward strand.
TATTACCTTTTTTAAAATAACTGTTCTATTTTAAATATTTTAAAATGAAATATGTTCCTATTATGATAAAGCTGAATTTTCAGCAACCATTACCTCAGTCTTCAGTGTCACAAAATCCTTCAGAAATCATTCTAATATACTGGTTTGGGGCCTTAAGCAACTTTTTTTAAATTTTTTTATCAATGTTAAAAACAGTTGTGCTGATTATTATTTTTGTGGAAGCAGTGGTAAATTTTTTTCTGAAATCTTTATTTTTTTCCGTCATTGCAGGCCAATAGAACACAGTCTCTGAACTACGGCTGCATTGTGGAAAACCATGAGACAAATGAGGTACTATAAATAAAGATGTACAAGATTGCTTCCTTGTACACTAATTCACATCTGAAGGACAAACATTCTGTAATTCATAAATGCCATTACAAACGTTTGCTTACTTATTCACAGAATGCTAACTATCACTAATTTTCTTTCAGGTGCTCCATTTTGTGGAGAAACCCAGTACTTTTGTAAGTGACATTATCAGCTGTGGCATCTATTTGTTCACACCAGATATTTTTGGCCATATTGGGAAGGTTTTCCAGAGGAACCAGCAAGAGAGGATCCAGTGAGTGTCACTGATAATTCAGCCGCTAAACCACTTCACCGGACAGATTTACGAGTATAATAATAGGTCAGTCTGACCTGTTTGTACTGAAATGAGTTATGTTTTTCCACAGGGAAGAGCTCACTAATGGCAAGCAGATGCCAGAGGCGATTCGGCTAGAACAGGACATCTTTACAACCCTAGCAGGACAGAAAAAACTCTTTGTCTACAAAACACAGCATTTCTGGAGTCAGATAAAGTCTGCAGGGTAAATCTGCCTTTCTCTCAATTTTTATCTCCCCTTTCTGCCACTGTTTCTTATACATGATGTTATATAATGTAATACAGGTCAGCAATATATGCGAGTCGTTTGTACCTCAAGCAGTATCATAAGACGCATCCTGAGCGACTGGCTACAAACCAAGATGGAACCCCCAAAATAATAGGTATGTTGCATGTTGAGCTCTTTTAAGCTGTGATTTTGTTAAAAACACTTTACCTGTGTAAATATATAACTCGATAGCTGTATTATATAATTACATAAAGCTACAAGATCACTGAAATCTTTTTTTCCACCTTCAGGGGATGTTTATATCCACCCTACCTCAAACATTGATCCCTCTGCTGTGGTAAGTACGGTACTTACGGTGCTGCTTGAAAGTTTGTGAACCCTTTAGAATTTTCTATATTTCTGCATAAATATGACCAAAAAGTTCATCAGATTATCACACAAGTTTTGAAAATTGACAAAGAGAACCCAAGTAAACAAATGAGATGAAAATATATACTTTGTCATTTATTTATTATGAAAAATTATCCAGCGTTTAATATTTGTGAGTAGCAAAAGTATGTGAATCTCTAGGATTAGCAGTTTAATTGAAGGTGAAATTAGAGTCTATCAGTTCAGAAGTGTTTTCAGTCAATAGGATGACAATTAGGTGTCAGTTTATGCCCTGTTTTATTTAAAGAACATGGATCTATTAAAGTTTGATAATGTTTGTGAAAGTGAATCTTGGCACAAACAAAGGAGATCTCTGAGGACCTCAGGCTGGAAAAAGTTACAAAACCTTTGGACTTCACAAATCCACAGTCAGACAGATTGTGTACAAATGGAGGAAATTCTAGACCGCGGTTACCCTCCCCAGAAGTGGTCGACCAACAAAGATCACTCCAAAGCAAGATGTATAATAGTTTCCGAGGTTGCAAAGAACCCCAGGATAACTCCTAAGCAGCTAAAGGCCTTTCTTACATTGATTAATGTTGAAGTTTATGAGTCCATCATCAGGAGAACAATAAACAACCATGGTGTGCATGGCAGGGTTGCAAGGAGAAAGCCACGACTCTCCAAAAAACACTACTGCCTGTCTGCAGTTTGATAAAGATCATGTGGACAAGTCAGAAGGCTATAGGAGAAATGTTTTGTGGACAGATGAGACCAAAATATAATTTTTGGTTTAAATAAAAAGTGTTATGTTTGGAGAAAGAAAAACACTGCATTCCAGCGTAAGAAGAACCTTATCCCATCTGTGAAACATGGTGGTGGTAGTATCATGGTGTGGGCCTATTTTGCTGCATTTGGGCCAGGATGACTTGCCATCATTAATGGAACAATAAATTCTGAATTATACCAGCAAATTCTAAAGGAAAATGTCAGGACATCTGTCCATGAACCAAAATCTAAAGAGAAAGTGGGTCATGCAGCAAGACAACGACCCCAAGCGCACAAGTCATTCTACCAAAAAATGGTTAAACAAGAACAAAGGTAATGTTTTGGAACGGCCGAGTCAAAGACCGGACCTTAATCCAATTAAAATGTTGTGGAAGGACCTGAAGCAAACAGTTCTTAGGAGGAAACCCACCAACATCACAGGGTTCAAGTGTTTCTGTACTAAAGAATGGGCTAAAATTCCTACAAGTCTTTGTGCAGGACTGATCAGCAGTTGCAAAAAACGTAATTGCTTCAAAAAGGGGTCACAACAGATACTGAAAGCAAAGATTCATGTACTTTTTCACCTCGTAAATATTTAACACTGGACCATTCAACTAAATGACAAAGTATATATTTTGGTCTTGTTTGTTTGCTGGGATTCTCTTTGTCAACTAAAAGGACTTGTGTGAAAATCTGATGATGTTTTGTTTTATATTTACGCAGAAATATAGAAAATTCTAAAGGGTTCACAAACTTTCAAGCAGCACTGTATATAAGTATATGTTTCTGTATTGTACTCAGTTTCTTTCTCTCTGTTCAGCTGGGTCCTAATGTTTCCATTGGGAAAGGGGTGACCATTGGAGGAGGCGTAAGAGTGAGGGAGTCAATTGTTTTACATGGAGCTGTGTTACAGGTGAAGTGGGTCACAATTTTTTTCACTTTTGCAACAACTGCAAACTGCTATTAGAAAGAGAGGTAAAATTGATCATTATTAAATATATGGGTCTCTGTTTCAGGATCACTGTTGTGTGTTGAACAGTATTGTTGGGTGGGACAGTACAGTGGGGAAATGGGCAAGAGTAGAAGGAACTCCAAGTGACCCCAATCCCAACGACCCATATGCCAAGATTGACAGCGAGACTCTGTTCAGAGACGGAGGTCTTACCCCATCCATCACCATCCTTGGTATGAAGATTTTGCCTCTATTGCAATCTAGTGGCCGTATAATATAATATAATATAATATAATACAATATAATATAATATAATATAATATAATAAATGTAATAAAAATATTTAAAATATTTGTAAACTTTTTTAAAGAATGCTCACCAACATTGAATTTATTTGATAAAAATACAAAAAAAAAAAAAAAACAGTAATATTGGGAAATATTATTAAAATTTAAAATAGCTGTTTTCTGTTTTAATATGTATTTTAAAATGAAAGTTATTCATTTGATGGCAAAGCTGAATTTTCAGCAGCCATTACTTCAGTCTTCAGTGTCATGATCATTCAGAAATTATTCTAATATGCTGATTTAGTGCTCAAGAAACTTTTTTTTATATTATCAATGCTGAGAACTGTTGAATTTTTGGTGAATAGAAAAAATACTGTATTTAAAAATATAAATGTCTTTACTGTCACTTTTGATCAGATTAATACATCCTTCCTGAGTACTAAATTTCTTTAAAAAGAAAAAAATATACTGACTCCAAAGTTTTAAATTGTAATATAATATAATATAGTCATGTTGTAACTGCAATTGCTGATTATAATGTAGAGGGTTTAAAACATATGAATAAGATGCACTGGTTTGTTTAGTCCAGAAGGCGGAGCTGTTCTTTAAGAAGTTACTATTGCATGCATGTGGCAACAGTTTTTCTACAACAGGAAGTTTGTCTGACCATCTATACTCTATATTTTTCTTCTAGGCTGCAATGTGAATATTCCGTCAGAGGTCATCATTCGAAACTCTATCGTCTTGCCTCATAAAGATCTTAACAGGAGCTTCCAAAACCAGATTATCCTATAGAAGACACTTTCCTTATTGTATTTCTGAATAAACACTGTACAATGGGTCAAGTAGAAAGTAAATAGCCTAAAGATTGCACATAGTATTGTTTATTATAATTTAGTGTTGTGTATGTATTTGGTAGTTACAGTTCAGAGAAAAGGAATCCACTTGTTTGGTTAAAATGTATTGCAGTAATGTAGTGTGAATAATATGGTTCATTGAGGTATTTTCCTGATTATTTTAGGAATGGGAATTTTGTATTTAATGGGCCATCCTATGTATGCCTTATATACACACAGTAACGCAACACTACATTTTAGTGTTATTTTACTTACATTTCTTAATTACAAATCATACATACCTGTATTGCCTTTCCAGTAAAATAAGGAGTAAGCAAAGAAGTATTTTTTTTAGAAACTGACAGATTTGAAGGCACATATTTTTGGCAGGAATGGAAAAGGATGGTGATAAGGTTTAGTTTTTTAATGAAAAAGGTTAGGGGTTTTTAATTATTCCTCTTTTCTGTTGCAATCATGTATTAAAATCACCTAACAACAGAAATATCAGAACATGTGGAGTTTTATTATGACAAATTGACGAGTCCCCTGTGAGCACAAACGGAATTGTTTTTATATTTGAATTGATTTAGTTTAGTATTTTAACTGATTTATTTCTTCTTCTTCTTCTTTTTTTTTGCAGACATATAGAAAAGGTCTTCTTATCACTTTACATTTCTTTGATGAATGTCTCTGGCAGAATTGCAACTTTAAAGAAGCAAAAATAACAGGATATATTCTATATATGTATCATATTAATAAAGTATTACTACAACATTATCATGCAATATTTACGTTACCAATTACAACAATGTCATCTTAATTGAGTTAGCATGCATCTGCAGAGTATTACAGTGGGAAAGCAATGGCAAACAAATATTGTTAGAGGAAAAAAAAGGTAAACATAAAATGGAAATAAGAGTATTGCAAATGCACCTTTTGCATTAAAAAAAAAAAATTCTGGAGAGACAGCATTCTCAAAGTTATTGCATAAGGAGACCTGATTTACTGGGGGGACACAATTGTTGGTAACACCATAATTACAAATCTGTTAATTCAAATGTGTTCTAACTGCAATTTATAAGCATTTAAAGACCAGGAGCTGTTAAGTTATTTATCAATGACATATACTTCTAATAAGCCTGCATCACTCTGCCAAAAATAAATAAGTTTAACAGTGCAATTCTTAGTGGAGAACTACACTACCCATGATCCTGCAGAAAAATATCCACCAATCACAGAACTGGGGCAAACTAATGGCACCAAAGGACCTCTGCAGCAGAGCCTTTCTCAAAGGGAGAGCCTTCAAGGTTAGCAAAAAAAGCGTAATGCAGCAGGATACTGGCAAGGAGACAAGGCTATTTCTTTAACAGATGTCAGTGGAGAAGAGGCTTCAATATGCGTAATAAACTGCTTTTGTGAGGAACCACCTTATTACCTTATCATTTAATAAACGGACATGTTTTTTTCAAATGAATATTCATTGAGGATAGAGTTATACAATATGGAGTTTACAAAAGAAAAAATGCTGTTTGTTTCATATAAAAGTTTGTAATGTTGTGGTTCACCTCAAAGCTGGTAGGTTTTGGTCTTATAATTCTTCAACAAAGTTTCTAGCAAAATCTTGATAGATAAAATGAAGAAGAAAACACTGAAAAAATGGTTGAGCACTAATGCAGTCTGCGGTTGGCCAACTTCTTTTGCAACACAACATTGTACAAAGTAGCAGAATAGAATCTATCAGTAGGCCCAGCTAGAAGCTAAAAACCAAAGGCTAGTATCTTTGACCAGAATATTGTGTAGTTGTGTGAAGTATATTTCTTGCCTGGGTGTGGAATTACATGACGAAGACGTACCTAAAAATGGAAAAGCTGCGAGCTTATAAAGTCAGAATTGCGAGAAAAAAAGTCTGAATTGCAAGATACAAACGCAATTATGAGAAAAAAATATATTGGTTTATATTCTGCGATTCTGACTTTATAACTCGCAATTGTGAGTTTTATCTCGCGATTCTGACTTTATAACTCGCAATTGTGAGTTTTATCTCGCAATTCTGACTTTATAACTCGCAATAGTCAATTTTATCACACAATTCTCACTTTATATCTCGCAATTCTGAATTTGTAACTCGCAATAGTGAGTTTCTGACTTTATAACTCGCAATAGTGAGTTTTATCACACAATTCTGACTTTATATCTCGCAATTCTGATTTTATATCCCGCAATTCTGAATTTATAACTCGCAATTGTGAGTTTTATCATGCAATTCTGATTTTAAATCTCGCAGACCTGACTTTATAACTCGCAATAGTCAATTTTTATTACACAATTCTCTTTATATCTCACAATTCTGACTTTATAACTCGCAATTGTGAGTTTTATCATGCAGTTCTGACTTTATATCTCGCAATCCTGACTTTATAACTTGCAATAGTCAATTTTATCACACAATTCTCACTTTATATCTCGCAATTCTGACTTTATAACTCGCAATAGTGAGTTTCTGACTTTATAACTCGCAATTCTGACTTTATAACTCACAATAGTGAGTTTCTGACTTTATAACTCATAATAGTGAGTTTCTGACTTTATAACTCGCAATAGCGAGTTTTATCACGCAATTCTGACTTTATATCTCGCAATTCTGACTTTATATCCCGCAATTCTGAATTTATAACTCGCAATTGTGAGTTTTATCACGCAATTCTTACTTTATATCTCGCAAACCTGACTTTATAACTCGCAATAGTCAATTTTATCACACAATTCTCACTTTTTATCTCACAATTCTGTCTTTATAACTCGCAATTGTGAGTTTTATCATGCAGTTCTGACTTTTCTTTCCTGCAATTCTGACTTTATAACTCACAATAGTGAGTTTTATCACGCAATTCTGAGCAAAAAAAGTCAGAATTGTGAGTTTATTTCTTGCAATTCTACATTTTTTTCCCACAATTCTGAGCTTATATCCAGCAATTCTTACTTTATATCTTGCAATTCCGACTTTATAAGTCACAATTGCACAACTGAAAAAAGTCAGAATTTTAAGTTTATATCTCGCAATTCTACATTTTTTCCTCACAATTTCACATTTACATCCTGCAATTCTGACTTTATATCTCGCAATCCTGACTTTATAACTTGCAATTGTGAGTTTGTCGCACAATTCTGAAAAAATCTTTATATCTTGCAATTCCGACTTCATAAGATGTAATTGCAAGTTTTAGCACACAGTTCTGAGGAAAATAGTCAGAATTGTGTGTTTATATCTCATAATTCTACATTTTTTCCTCACAATTCCAAGTTTATATCCTGCAATTCTGACTTTATATCTCGCAATTCTGACTTCATAACTTGCAATTGTGAGTTCATATTGAGCAATTCTGAGAAAATCTTTGTCTTTATATCTTTATCAGTTACTGTATGTAGTACTAAATATGACAACTGCAGTGTTAAATTACAACAATACAGTGTAAATTAGTCTTTGATCTTTTAGACATACATTATGTTAAAATGTACACTTGTGTACTTTTAAGGAGAGCAAATTATGTGCATAAATTATTTATTAGTTTAATTAGCATGAAGCTATCTTAACTGCAGTGTGCCCTTTACCTTGTCACTTCCATGCCAGTGTAACACAAAGACACTTAAAGTAAGTAATTGTACATTTCTTCAGTTTGTTGTAATACCATTCATTTATTTCCCTTGACTAATTTTAGAAGCAGTTCTGGAATATTTCTTATTCACATTTAAAATATATACTGTTCAGTATATCATTATCATTTATGTAGTCAACTGTATTACAGTTGACAAATTTGGAGGTTATTGGATGAAAAAAGGCAAACATCATATTATGCAACCAGGAACCACAACCTACTTGATGAATCTGGCTTTGTGAACAAATAGCTCAACCAAATTAGATATAGAGCTACAAAGTAACTAGTTTTTAAGCCCCTAATTTCAATTTTATGTCCCATGCATCTTAAAAAACACATCGCCCTTGTGCAGAATTTCCATCAACCAAGCAGCTGCCAATGAGATTAATGGAAATGGGACATGATATGAAGTTCTTTAGGTAGATCTTTGTTGTGGCAGTTCTTTTTTTTTTTTTTTTTTTTTGAGTAATTCTGCACTAGAATATGTTTAACTTGCCCTTACAGTCAGCATACATGGAAATAACCTAATACAACAGAAGACCAATGCTTTGTACGTAGGCTTGCATTAGCTCTGACAGAAGATTGGATTCTGCATTTTTTTCTTCTTTTAGAATAAACCACAGAGTACCTTATAAATTTGAAATAATGCTTCTTTGCTATACAGATAATATGTAATTCAGAAAGGTGACAGCCTCCTCCTTCCTCCGTAAACATGTTGATTATTCACAGAGTGGATCGGGTCAGAAGAGGTTTAATGGCTCCTTTGTGAGTGGATTCTTGCAGCTTTATCTTTACTCTCACTCTCCTCAGACGCAGGACATAATTCCAGTTTGGAAATAGAGTTCTGTGTTCTTTTTCAAAGCCTTTTCATGTCAGATTATAAAAAAAATAATAGCCTAGTGGTGGTGGCATGTTTGTTGAGAGAAAAACATGGGCAAAAGAGAGAGTGGCTTTACGTGCATAATCACTTAAACCCTTGAGTATGTTACACAGCCAAATCGAACCAGGGTGAATCATGCATGTGCAGAGGGTATTGAATACAATGAACTAATCGATAACAAACAAATCTATAATTTGACCACAAGCAGAAACAATTCCATTATCTGAAAATATAATTTTAACTAGTAAAAGGAAATTATAGATAACACAAAATTGTGTGTGAAGTCAAAATGTATTGCCACATATCTTGAATGGTCTTTTTTACTGTGCTAACAGAAATTTCTTACATGCTCTTACAAATAGTAAGCGTCAGTTGCAGGGTCAGAAAGCTCTCGGCTTTTATCAATAATATTTTAATTTGTGTTCCAAAGATTACCAAAGATCTTACGGGTTTGGAACGACATGAGGGTGAGTAATTAATGACAGAATTTTCATTTTTGGGTTAATGTGTTGACTTAGTCAGCTAGTCAAGCAAACTTGTGTTGAATGCTAACTACATAAAATGAAACATAGATTTTCATCACCAACAAGTGTGCAAATTATCTTCTGAAAAAGGGAACAGGAACCATGGATTTTCAAAGGTGTGAAGCATGAATGTGAGACTGAAAAAAAGTGCCTGAAGCTGAAGAGAATTTCAGATAAGAAATGTTTATAACTCTTAGAGGAGGTCTTGTTTTCTACTCTACCTTATATTATTGACTGTTTGTTTATGAGGAATAATAGTGCAGGGTGAAAACTTTGTGAAAATAGTCAAACAAAAATTTATTAAACAGACATATCTGGAACATATTTGAAGATGATACATGCATTTGAAAGAATCTTTGAAACTTTGTGATGGCATGTAATGTGATGTCCTAAATTTCTATATCATACAGTTGAGGTCAAAAGTTTACACCCCCCTTTCAGAATCATTAAAAATGTTAATTGTTTTACCAAAATAAGAGGGATCATACAAAATGCATGTTATTGTTTATTTAGTGCTGATCTGAATAAGATATTTCACATAAATGATGTTTACATATAGACAAGAGCAAAAATAGTTGAATTTATAAAAATGACCCGTTTCAAAAGTTTACATCCCCTTGATTCTTAATACAGCTGTTTTTTTGTTTAGTGATAGTTGTTCATAAGTCCCTTGTTTATCCTGAACAGTTAAACAGTCTGCTGTTCTTCAGAAAAATCCTTCAGATCCCCCAAATTCTTTGGTTTTTCAGCGTTTTTGTGTATTTGAACCCTTTCCAACAGTGACTGTATGATTTTGAGATTCGTCTTTTCACACTGAGGGCAACTGAGGGACTCATATGCAACTTTTACAGAAGGTTCAAACGCACACTGACACTCCACAAGGAAAAACTATGCAATAAGAGCTGGGGGGTAAACACTTTGGAATAGAATGGAGATATGTACATTTTTCTTATTTTACCTAAATATCATGTTTTTTTAATTTAGTACTGCCCTTCAGAGGCTACAGAAGATGTGTCCCAGAAGACAAAATAAATTAATTTAACCTTATATTCAAATTCAAAAAGTTTTCACCCCCCGGCTCTTAATGCATTGTGTTTCCTTCTGAAGCATCGGTGAGCGTTTGAACCTTCTGTAATAGTTGCATATGAGTCCCTCAGTTGTCCTCAGTGTGAAAAGATGGATCTCAAAATCATACAGTCATTGCTGGGAAGGGTTCAAAAAAATGCTGGAAACCCAAAGAATTTGTGGGACCTGAAGGTGTTTTTCTGAAGAACCGCAGGCAGTTTAACTGTTCATGACAAACTAGGGACTCATGAACAACATCACTAAACAAAAAAAAAAAACACAGCTGTGGATCCTTTAGGTAACAACACAGTATTAAGAATCAAGAGAATGTAAATTTTGAACAGGGTAATTTTTATACATTCAGCTATTATTTTCTCTTGTGGTCTATATGTAAACATCTTTGATGTGAAATATTTTATTCAGGTTAGCACTAAATAAACATAACATGCATTTTGTATGATCCCTCTTATTTTGGTAAAATAATTATTTTTAATGATTCTGAAAAGGGAGAAAACTTTTGACCTCAGTTGTTTCATACCAGGCAGTTATTCCACAAAAGGAATAATTAATCAACGTCATTATACATCATACAAAAGATCTTGATCTTAAACCTTTCATATTACCGATTGAACCTTGGTGAGCTTGGAATGCACAATAAGTTTCTGTGAGCTTGAATACTGTATGTAACATTAACATTCTTCCCTTGGAACCAAAAATGATCTGCAACCCAGTTAAATTTTGGTGTATCAGCACTCTTCATCATCATCTTTTTTTTTAATTTCTTTTTTTTTTCCCCACATAAACCAAGTTCACACAAGCCAACGTCCGAAGCTTTGTGAATTTATTAGCATTTAGCTTAGTACAGTGGTCCTCATTTGGGTTCACTGTCCTCTTTTGATGAGATAGCTTTTTCTTCCCTTCCTTAAGCACATTTCTCCACATACTCACTTAATCTGACAGCTTCAGGGTGTGTAAAGTCGGGAGGAGAACCTCTCCTTATCAGGATATTTACAATCTCTTTCTCTTTGATTAGAGATCTGAAGGTGTCAGGCGTGATTATCTTCTTTTCAGGGTAAATAACTTTAGTCTTCAGTGCTTAAACGCAACCCTCTAGTTTCGTCAGTGGTCCCTGTCAAAGTTCTGAGTTGTACGGATTTTAGTTTCCATGGCTCAGTCTGAATTTTAATTAGAGTCTCCCAGCTTTGTACTTCTTATGGCGAGTTCTATTCATTTACTTATGTTCTGATAATAGAAACTAAATCCGCCATGAGAGGAAATAAGTGAAATGAATAAGGTTTAAAAAAGAATGTGAGAGGTTGCTGGGTGGCCATGCAATATATAACAGTATATATACCAAAGCATACAGTATTATATATATTAAAAATATATTACAAGAGAAAGCAGTTTTGACTAAAAACAAATTAAAAATACAGCCATGGTGAGCATAAGTATTATGCTCTTATATTTAATCTTTCAAAAACATTATCTATACACTGTAAAAAACAATTTGTTGAGTCAACTTAAAATAATTTGTAACCTGGCTGCCTTAAAATTTTAAGTTCAGTCAACTCAAAAAAAGTTTATTCAACTTGAAATGTTAAATTATACTAAGTGACAACTTAGATATTTGAGTTGAATCAACTTACAGTTTTAAGGCGGCTGGGTTACTTACCCATCTGTTAAGTTTAGCAAACACAAATATCTAAGTTGTTACTTAGCACAACTTAACATTTCAAGTTGACTAAACTTATTTTAGTTAACTGAACTTAAAATTTTAAGACAGCAGGGTAACAAATTATTTTAAGCTTTTTATTTTTTGCAGTGTATTCAAACTCTTACCAACCCCAAACATTTGAACGGTAGTAGTATTTACACTACATGGACACAATTCCTAGTTATTGAATTCAACTGTTTCAATCAGACCCATTGCTACAGATGTATAAAATCAAGTACCATGAAGTATGCATTTACTGTACAAATATTTGTGAAAAAATGGGTTGTTCTGAAGAGCTCAGTGAATTCATCTGTGGTACTGTGATAGGATGCCACCTTCACAAGTCAGTTTGTGAAATTTCATCCTTTCTACACTTTCCACAGTCAACTGTAAGTGGTATTACTGGAAAGTATAAGTGTTTAGAAACAGAAGCAACTCAACCGTGAAGCAGAAGAACACGTAAAGTCATAGAGAGGGGTCACTGAGTGCTGAGGAGCGTGGTGCGTAAAAGTTGACAACGCTCTGCTGATTCCCCAGCTGAAGAGTTTCAAACTGGCATTGATATCAGCAAAAAAAAAAAAGTGTAGCAGGAGCTTTATGGAATAGGTTTCCACGGCTACATGCAAGCCTCACATCTCCAAGTACATTGGCAAGCACTGGATAGAATGGTGGACTCGAATCACGCTTCTCTCTTTGGCAGTCTGATGGATAAGTGTGGGTTTGGCAGATGCCAAAAAACATTACCTACCTGACTGCATTGTGCCGACTGTAAAGTTTGGTGGGGGTGGAAATTGAATTGTATGGGGCTATTTTTCAGAGATTGGGCTTAGTCATTAAATTTTAATGCATCAGCATACCAAGACATTTTGGACAATGCTATGCTGTCAACATTGTGAGAACAGTTTGGGAAACGTCTTTTTTGATTCTAGCATGACTGTGCCCCAGTGCACAAAGCAAGGTCCATAAAAACATAGTTGGATGAGTTTGGAAGAACCTGACAGGCCCACAAAGAGCTCTGACCTCAACCCCATCGAACACCTATGGGATGAACTGGAACAGGCCTTCTTGTCCAATATCAATGTCTGACCTCAGAAATGCTCTGTTGGATGAATAGGCAATAATTCTCACAGAAACAATCCAAAATCTTGTGGAAAGCCTTTCCAGAGGAATGGAAGCTGTTATAGCTGAAAAGTCACTGTTGGTGTAATGGTCAGGCGTCCCAATACTTTTTAAGAATAGTTCACAAAAAAAACAAAAAACACTTGCATTATTCTGAACCTGTATGACTTTTATTCTTTTGTAAACAAAACAAGATATTTTGAGAAAAGTTTTAACAATCTGGTACAGAAGAACTTGAATAGCCTGTGCAAAGCCTAAACCTGAACTCCATTTAACACCTTTGGGATGAATTAGAGCACCAGCTCTGTGCCAGGTCTTTTTGCCCAACACAAGTGTCTGACCTCACTGATGGTCATGAGTCTGAAAGGACGCAAGAAAAGCAAAAATATATTTGAAAGCCTTGCCAGAAGAATGGAAGCTGTGCCAAATGGAGAACCAACTCACTATTAAAGTATTAGTTGACTTACAGAATAAAAAATCCTGATAATTTACTTACCCCCATGTCATCCAAGATGTTCATGTCTATCTTTCCTCAGTCACAAAGAAATAAAGTTTTTTGAGAAAAACATTCCAGGATTTTTCTCCATATAGTGGACTTCTATGGTTCCCAATGGTTTGAACTTCCAAATTGCAATTTCAATGGCTCTACACGATCTATATTATATATATCTAATATACTTTTAACCACAAATGCTCATCTTGCAGTAACTTGACCTCACGCATTACGTAATCAAGCATGCATGACATAGGCGGAAATACTGACCCAGTGTTTACAAAGAGAATGTGCAAAGCAAATCAAACCACCTTCACAAAATAAGGTAAAACAACCCTGTTGGTTGATTTTCAAGTTGGAGGAGAAAATAAGATAGAGAATTTCTCCCTACCCTATACCTTTTTGAACTAAAGTACACAGACGAACTAACAACACGTGACTTTTCCAACATAATTATGCAATGTGTGAAGATGCGCATTAGAGAGCTAGTGCAAGATGAGCATTTTTGGTTAAAAAGTATATAAATTGTAATTTTTTTTTAAAGAAAGTGACCAATCATTTCGCTAGAAAAGACCTTTATTCCTCGACTAGGAACTGTTCACTGAAAGGTTCTTTGGGGAGCCAAAAATGGTTCACAACCTTTTGGAACCTTTATTTTTAAGAGTATATGTGGAGAAAAAACCTGGAATGTTTCCTCAAAAAACTTAATTACTTTGCGACTGAAGAAAGAAAGACATGAACATCTTGGATGACATGAAGGTGAGTAATTATCAGGAAAATTTCATTCTGGAAGTGAGGTGATCCTTTAATGCCTGTGGTATTGAAATAAAAAAAATTCACAAGCACATATGGGTGTGGTGTTTGAGTATCCTTATTTTGGCAATTTAGTGTATATTAAAGCAAAATACAAAAATATCATTAACAGTTTGAGCACTTGCTGAAACATGTATACAGTACTAAAATAAATTTGAGCAGCAATATAAACATTCACACTGATCAGCAACAACATAAAAACCCTTGTGCTGCCAAAACAACTCTGGTATATCGAAGCATGGACTCTGTAAGACCTCTGAACATGTCCTGTGGTATCTTGCACTAAGACATTAGCAGTAGATCCTTTAAGTTTTGCAAGTAATGAGGTAGGGCCTATGAGGTGGCAAACGTTGGCCCTGGAGAGCTGCAGCCCTGCAGAGTTTTGCTTTAACCCTTATCAAACACACCTGAACAAGCTAATAACAAGAGCTGAACTCTGCAGGCTGCGGCTCTCCAGGAGTAGAGTATGCCACCCCTGCTCTATTGGATTAAAATCTAGTGAATCTGAAGGCAGCACCTTGAACTCTTGGTTTGATCATGTTCCTCAAACCATTCCTGAACATTTTTTGTGGTGTGGCTGGGTGCATTATCCCGCTGAAAGAGGCCACTGCCATTAAGGGGTTTTTAAGGGTCATCGGATGTAAAGTTCTCTTTTACATGTTGTTTGAACATTAATGTGTGTTGGCAGTGTATGTACACATCTACCCTATAATGATAAAAATCCATACAGTGGTTTTTAATTAATCTGTAAAAATAATATCCCCTTCTTAAAATTGAACCATTCTCAGATGCCTGTTGGTGTGGCGTCACACCGACAGAGGCCGCTACCACGATAGTTGATTGACATGAGCGTCTTACCTCAGACCCACCCTAAATCAGCTGTAACAGTCCGACCTTCATTGTTTCAATGCCGGAGCAGGGATGTAATATAGACAAGAATATTCCGATTGAACAATTCAGGTGTTGTGTTGCTGGATGTCATAATGAACATAGTGGTCGTCATTTACTCCTGACATCTGAGCCGCTGAAGATGCAGCGGATTACATTTGCTTGTGAAGGAAATGCACTTCCTGATCTACATAAATGCATCTATGTTCGCGCAAATCATTCGTGATCCAGCTTCACCTACAGCAAAAGTGAGTATAAGGTTTTTTTTTATGAGTTTCTGCAATCACCTTTCCTAATAACAGGCTTGTGGAAACTTGTGGAAAATGGACATTCGATGACCACTTTAACATATTCCGCAACAATCTTTAGGTAGGAGGTATGCGTCAAGTAACACCCATATAAATACCAAGACAATGTTTCAGGATTTCCCACTGAAACATTGTCCAGTGCATAACACTGCCTTTACTAGCCCTCCTTTTTAGTGCATCCTGCTTCCATCTTATCCCCAGGTAAACAATGCACACTCACCAAACCAAATTCATCAGACCAGACAAACTTCTTCCATTGCTCCATTTGCGAGTTCTGATGTTTACATGCTCATTATACACGCTTTCACTAGTGGATGGGGGCCATCATGGGCACACTGACTGGTCTGCTGCTATGCAGCCACATACTCAGCAAGCCGTAATGCATGCTGGCAGCTTTCTATCATGACCAGTATAAAGTTTTGCAGCAATTCAAGCTACAACAACTCTTCTGTGTGATCAGACCAGATGGACTAGCCTTCACTTCTCTTGCGCATTAGTGAGCCTTGGGCACTCATTACCTGACGCTGGTTCACCAGTTGTTCTTTCTTGCACCACTTTTGGTAGATATTAACTCTAACATAACGGAAACAGATGATGCAAGACTTGACGTTTTGGAGATGCTCTGACTAATAGCTGTCACAATTTGTCCAAGATCATTTTGCTTGCCCATTTTTCCTACTTCCAACACATTAAATTCAAGAGGTGACTGTTCACTTGCTGTCTAATATATCCCAACCTTTGACAGGTGACATTGTAATGATAAAATCAGTATTATGCTGCCAGTGGTTTTAATGTTGTCGCTGATCAGCGTGTAAGACAAATTTTATGATTTGTTACACAATAAACAAACAAAACTCCTGTCACATCAACCCGTATACATTATCTTTGCTATGATTTGTATTTAAAGAAAGAAAAATGTCAGTTTTTCAAATATGTGATAAGCAACTGTTTTGGACATATTCCCTCATTAATTGGAGTTTTATGTTAATAAGACACTGTGTTATCTGAGGACATTTCTGCAAGAGTGAACACATTAGTAAGGCTTTTATATTGTCCCACTGGCAGTTTGTTTATCCATCAGATCTAATCCTATATTCAGTGGTTCATTGTATGATTAGCAGAAACATCATACCCATTCCCCTGTCTGGAGTAGCATTTTGATTTGGGTCACAGGCATCATTTGCTTTGTAGCCTTATACTCAGATCGCTAACCTACATCAATTTTTTATGCTATTGTGATAAGTCAGTGGGCTTTAATTGGTTAAAATACCGCTGTAATTGAATCTAATGAGCCATGCTCTAACACTTTTGGCACTTCTTTGCCTGATTTCCCTAAGCATTGCACTTACTGTGTTTTCTTTCACACACACACATGCTTGCATTTAAATGTGCATGTATGCATGCATCTTAACTCTGCAGTCAATGAATGTAACAGTACACACATGCCCTAGAGACAAATCTTCAGCCATCACTTTTGTGTTTAACTCTTCATTAGAGGAATTAAAGCATCTAATAAAGTACTTCAACAGCAACCCTTAGGAAACTAGTAGGAGGTAAGAACAAAGGGCTTGTCTTGACTGTTTCATAACACAAGCTTTAAAAGATTTAAAATGGAGCATTAACTGTAGTTCCTGCCTCGCCCACTCACTGGCCTTCCTAATGGCTCAGTTGGAGGTAGATGGCGAAATATAAATTGTGTCCGTCTGTCTGCTGACGAGAAAATAATGTGTTTTTAAAGTGGTGACAGCACTTAAAGAGAGAGACGGAGAGAGTGAGTGAGCAGTGATGCATAAGGGCCTAACTTACACAGCATTGTCTGCATTTCTACAGCAGGCAGGACCGCCGTAGGTTAAACTGGCTCATCTAATAGCTTGCATAACAGAGATCTGCAAATTAGTGACATTCGCTCTACTTTTTTTTAAACCTATGCCTTTGGTTTATGAAATATTAAATAATCTCCCAATTTAAAAAGCTAACCTATCAATAATACACTCATTAGTACTAAATATACCCAGCGAGAGCATCACATTTTTTTCCATTTGAATGAGCAATGGATGTAAATTAGCGTAATGTGAAAGATTGGTGCAATGCTTCGTATTCATGCACACATATCAACCAATTAGCCTCTAGACATATCTTGCGTTATAGACTTATCTGACTGTTGCAGTCAGACTCAACGGCAATCCGCGTTAGTGAGAAACCCGAAGAATCTGTACTCTGAATGCATTTTAACAATGCACTCCACAGACTTGGCATCTTCAGCATAATCTTCTACCCTGAAGTTCTTTTCCACCACACTAAAATCCTCTTAATGTACACTTAAAGCATTATTGAGGAGCAGAGAAATAATTTTCGAAATTCTGAACATCTACTCTTATTTAAAGACGGTCTCTCTCCTAATCATGTGATCTTGCCCATCAGAAAACCTTTTAAGCGAGAGCATTTTTTTTTCTTTGAAAAACCTGTTGGTAAATTAAATTTTGAGCACAGCCAGTGTTCGGAGAGGTTTGCAGCCCTTGTCATATGTTCCTTTGTTGGTGAGAGAGATGAAGATGGGATAGATGCAAGCAGGATGATATGTAAAATAAACAAATTTACATCCCTAATCAAATTTTTCAAAAATGAGCATGCATGTGGAATAAGAACAAATGTCTTCTCATAAGATCTGGGAGAACAGGTCGGGATGTTTAATTAATCCTCTTAGATTGAGATTCATACAATCTGTTTTTTCATGCCTCACCTGTCTCTGTATGCTCTGAGCTTTTAAACAAACCAAATGCTTTTAACAGACACAAGTCTGCTGACAGATTTGTGGAGGAAGTGCCTGCTTTTAGCTTAAATTAAAACATATGGATGTGCAAATAAAACTTTACATCAGTTTTGTTAGTTTTATCCATCTGCTGCCTGTGATGTCAGTTCAGAAAAAGTAAAGAACAATGCAGCTTTCCAAAATGTGTCTCTGTGTCTTCAGAAGCAGTCCACTGAACACCAACATTTCAGATGGAAATAAGTTCAAACAAATGCTGATGTTCAGAAAAAAAGTAAATTAATAAGTGCAGAATTAATAAATAACTCTTTCAAAATTTGGTAATCGAGTGAAAATTCATGTTCATATGCATTTGAGGCATCATAGGCTCATTAGAAAATTATAAATCACAGGGGGGCTTATCAGTTACAATTTCTTATCAAGTGGATACACATTAATTCAGAGAATGAGGCATGGATGGATTCAGAACAATATGATTGTGAGGATATTAAATTAAGTGATCTACCTTTTATTGGAACATCAATTAAAAAACTGTTTTAAAAATAAATACATTTCTTCAACTTTTAAAACTTGGTGGAAAATAAAAATATAACTAAATCTTCAATGGATCCCTGTGTACATTCTCCAATTTGGTATAATCCTGATGTTTATTTGAACAAAAAAAACCCTCTTTATTTCAGTCTATGAAGTCAATGTGGCATAACTCATCTTTATCTTTTATTTTGTGAGAATAAGTTTATTTCTTTTAACAATTTAACATCCAATTATACTACTCCTAAAGGAGAATTTATTTATTATTTACATATAAGGGAGGTAATTATGAGTAAAGTAAATATTAAGTACAGTATGCTTCAACCTTCTGCATTTGTTAATCAGATCAGAACACTCACACTCGCCCACTCACTCGCCCTCAAAAAGAATGCTATATAAATTATATAAATTGATACATGATTTTAGTATATGGACACAAATTTGTAAAAATATTTTTTCTATGATTGATAATTCTCATTTACTACTTATTCAAGACAAGATTTTGCACATATTAGTACGTATTACACAATACAGAATACATAAAATGGGTTTTACCAATTCACCAATATGTGATATATGTGAATATGTGATGCTTGACATAGAAATACCATTGTCTCCTTTGTTCTGTTTATGTTCGGAGACGGATATTGCACCACATTATGTAAAATTGGTTTACATTGCTCTGATTCAAGAAAAAAAAGCTAAAGCTTCCAACACTGGAAAACTAAGCAATCATTAAATATCACCCATTGGTTGAATTTAATATTAGAAAAATTATTAATTATGCAAATTGAGAAACTGATGTCATGTGTTTTGTGTGTCTGTGTGTTACTGTGTTACTGTACGTTTTGTTTTTTTGTGCATTGATGTTAAATGTATTACATTGTTAAACTGTGCCTCTATCATGCACTTCAATCTCCAAAAACATACCTATACATAAAATTCACTGTAGCTGATATGAAAACTAAAAGTTTGATTACAGGGACAGATTATTGAATAATAAAGACTTATTTTTTTGCATGGTAATTCTTATATTATGACATCAAAAAAATATTTATAAACTAGTACATTTTGATGCTTGCATCACATGACCAGTTCCATATGTATGGCTTTTCTGAAGTTGTAAACTTGCTTGATAGCCCACGAGTCACAACACTCAATAAAAGAGCTCAAAGACTTATTATATAAGCAAGCTAAAATGGCAAGGTTGCTTAAGTAAATCCGTTTTTATCATCGGTTAGCTTTAGGGTAGAGTTTTAGGGGTTGTTATTTTCTAATGTGTGAGCTGCCATGATTAATTTCTGCTGTGAACTGCTGTGAAATTTACAATAAACAACATAATAATATGTTGTCACATTTACAATCTTTTGTTTCAGTTAAAGGAGAAGTCCACTTCCAAAACAAAGATTCACATATAATGTACTCACCCCCTTCACATCCAAGATGTTCATGTCTTTCTTTCTTCAGTCATAAAGAAATTATGTTTTTTTGAGGAAAACACTTCAGCATTTTTCTCCATATAATGGACTGATATGGTGCCCCGATTTTGAACTTCCAAAATGCAGTTTAAATGCGGCTTCAAACAATCCCAAATGCGGTTGTAAAAGATCCCAGCTGAGAAAGAAGGGTCTTATCTAGCGAAACGATTGGTTATTTTAATAAAGATAATACAATTTATATACTTTTTAATGCCAAACGCAGGTCTTGTCTTACTCTGCCTGGACTGTTTTTATTCCTGTTCATGACAGTTAGGGTATGTCGAAAAACTCATCTCATGTTCTCCCTCAACTTCAACATCGTCCTATATCGCTTTTACCTTTTTTTGTTAAGGGTGTTTGATCTTCTTTGGATGCTCACTTTGCAAAGAATGGGTCACATGTAGGATGATTTTGAAATGATTTTTGAAGTTGAGAGAGAAAACACGATTTAATCACGAGTTTTTCAACATGCCCTAACTGTCTTGAGTCAGAATACACAGAGTTCAGGGAGAGAAAGGCAAGACAAGCGTTTGAGATTAAAAAGTATGTAAATTGTATTTTTTTAATGAAAATAACCAATCGTTTCGCTAGATAAGACCCTTCTTCCTTAGCTGGGATCGTTTACAACCGCATTTGGGCTCGTTTGAAGCCACGTTTAAACTGCCTTTTGGAAGTTCAAAATCGGGGCACCATATCAGTCCATTATATGGAGAAAAATGCAGAGATGTTTTCCTCAAAAAACATAATTTCTTTACGACTGAAGAAAGAAAGACATGAACATCTTGGATGAGAAGGGGGTGAGTACATTATATGTGAATCTTTGTTTTGGAAGTGGACTTGAACTGAATGCGGTTGTAGCGCCACTTACTGGGCCATCATTTTGCAGAAATGCTGTCAAAGGTATGAGCCTTAGGTGTACATGTTAAAATCAGTGCTACACCAGAACACAGGGAACAGGGAGCTATGAATAGATTTCTCCCACTGTAGCGTCTCACTGGCTATGTCTTAAATCTCAGATTAATTTAAAAATTCTCCTCCTTATGTCTAACACTATTGCTTCCTACCGTCCTTTTCCAGCCCCTTACTGTGAAAGGAAATGCTCTCATACTTATAAGGGTCAAATCCTCAATACATCCTAAATCACTTCACCATTGTGCTGCCTTCTTGTGGAACAATTTACTGTCTAATGTCTGATATTCACACTGAGCCAAGAGCTAAGAATTTATCATTTTAGCCATGCTAGAACTTTAAGACTTGTTTTGATTTTGGAATGGGGCCAGTATCAGAATCATACTGGTTTGTCCTGTCATCTTCTCATTGATTGGCTGTGTTTTGCTTGCAAGTCATGTTCTGATAGGGCTGTATCTTGCTTACACCACTCATGGTGTTTCTCTTTGCAATTTATCCCTTGATTATGCTGCCATGTTGGTCTGGGAGAATGCAGAATTTCCCTTATCATTACCTAACCAATGTCTTATACTAATTGTCATTCTTTCAAAGCTCTAGAGACTGTTACAGTATCTCATTTACCAGACCTACCATTGCTACTTGCCCTGAATGGACACAATCTACCCTGGGATCCTTCTGACCTTTAGTATAATTTGTGCAGCTTCTACTCCAGGCCACATGCAGATGCTCCCAGTCTACCTTCAGCCTGTCTTCTAGGTCCTCATGAGACCTGACCTTTAACCTCAGTATGATTCATTGTGTGATCATGCTTACTCTGTGCATTCAATATTATTTCTTTTTAATGGCATTAACGACTTGCATTTTGGCTTTGCCAAAACATAGCTGGGTTCATCCTTTGTTCTATGAAAAGGAGGTTGTCTGTACATTCTTAAAAATAAAGGTTCTTTATCGGCATCAATGGTTCTATGAAGAACCTTGAACATCCATGGAACCTTTCAAATGCAGAAAAGGTTCTTTACAGTCCAAAAAGGTTCTTTAGATTTGTAAAAAATGTTTTTTCAAAATGGTTCTTTTAGGAACTGTTCATTGACAGGTTCTTTGGGGAACCAAAAATGGTTCTTCTATGGCATCACTGCAAAAACACCTTTTTGGAACCTTTTATTTTTATAGAGTGTATCTCATTTTTGCTTGTTTGAGCTTTTAGCAATCATGCAGAGGCAATAATACTTTATATTTGTGGGTTTGTGCCAAAGTATGTGGACAGTTTTCATATAACTTAACAGTCTGTTCTTTCTCTCTACTGTTTTGGACTAAAAATAATTAGAGGGATGTTGGCAAAACCCTGCCAGACCTCACAGAGCGGAAAAGGTAGAAATCAATACTCTCATACCAAAAAAAAAAAGCCCCTCTCTGTGAACTGAAATCAATTACAGCCTTTAAGTCTTCTCAGTTTCCTGTGGAGTTTATTTATTTATTTGTACTTATTTATTATTATTATTTTTTGTAGCAGTTTACGAAATGTTTGGCAAGTAAAATCATTGTTTGGAGGCGTGAAGTGAGATGATAACAGGACAAGAACGTTCAACCCCATCTTTTTTTTTTTTTTTTTTAAAGTCACTATTTTTTGTGTGCAAATTCGCATGAATTATTCATATGTGACTTGTACGAAAATGTAAGATCATATGAAAGCAGATCAATCAAAAAAGTACATCTTAAACACAAGTCATGATTTCATATGAATTTGCAACAAATAAGAACATTGGCACTTTACACCTGTGGTGGCTGGGTCAAACTGAAGGTTTGCAACCTAAATGCTTCACAGAGAGTGCTCCTACTTCTAGTGTCTATTTTTAGTATAAAAGTTTATAAAAAATACAGTGAAAATCAAAGTGTCTCTCTCATTCACTTGCTGTCTTTTTACAGCTGTTCTTTCCAGACACTTTGTCCTTTTTGTACCCACATTGCTTTTCTTCTTTTAAACTGACATAGATGGTTATCTCCAGGTAATGGAGTGTTCTGATAAAATCGACTGAAATCATTTGTCCTAACAATAAGGAACTTGCCCAAACGATGTTCCCTCACCTCAAATGTTGTGCCATTAAGAATTTTCCCAATCTTTTCAATGATTATTACAATTAACAATTTTTGAACCAATTGAAAAATGTAACAAGAAACATTTACCACAGTTGTACTCCAAATACATGTATTATATTGTCTGAAAGCTGACAGGACTGGATAAACAAAGAAAACACATAAATATGGCGATGATGTGATCTTAGTGATGAATTTTGACCTGTTGTGTTGGGTGACCGCTCAGAAGTAGACTTGAAGAACCACTCCTGAGAGTGTTCTGCTATGCATGCAAAGCATATTTTTAATGATGCATAATGAACCACCATTCAATCAGGGAGAAGAGCTATCCATTCTGAATGCTGTGTTGGCTGAAAATAATGCTGACGACAAGCAAACTGACCCTAACTATTCAATAACATGCCCAAATATACAGGAACTCACGTGTAGGCAAAAAATATTAACTGGAACGTTTCTTCATTCTAAAAGAGAGAAACACTCAACCGGTTTACACAATGGTCAGTTATGCCTAACAAAAAAAAAAAAAAAAAAACCCTTACAAATTGCTGGATTTCATTCTTGTACTAATCAACACATTATTAATCAAAACCTTATCACTTTTAATTAACATAATTTCCTTCTGATCTGCATATTGTGTTTTTTGTTGTTGTTATCTTTGTGTTTTTTGTGAAACTCTCCCATTGAGCAGTGCTGCAGGGCTTCTTGTGTTTCTCTGTAATTAGCTGCTGGTGTTTGGCCTTCATCCCCCCTGCAATCATAATCACTAATTAAACGCCCGTGTTCATTGTGCAATTTGCTGCTTATTGTGACATGATTAGTTTTTTTTTTTTAAACTGAATTCTCAAATTTATTAGGGTTGCAATGCACCAAGGTCATTTTAAGGTAGTTTCCCTACCAAACTTCCTAAAGAAGTTGAAAAAGGCCTCCTATGCTGATGTGGCTTGATGTGAATCAGTACATTATGAGCATGAGTTTGAAAAATTCGGTCATTAATTACTCACCCTCATGTCATTCCAAACACAGAAGACCTTTGTTCATCTTTGGAACACAAATTAAGATATTTCTGATGAAATCCGAGAGCTTTCTGACCTGCAGCTGACATGAGGACATTTTTAAAATGGTCCACGTGACATTAGTGCTTAGTCCTTACCTTTCTGGGCTCTGAAAGTGTCAGTTGCGTTGTTGTCTATGCAGGGTCAGAAAGCTATCGGATTTCATCAAAAATATCTTCATTTGTGTTCTGAAGATGAATGAAGGTCTTATGGGTTTGGAATGGCATAAGGGTGAGTTATTTGACAGAATTTTCATTTTTTGGGTGAACTATCCCTTTAAATGATACTGTGATTTTGTATTGAGGTATACTAAAATGTTTTATACTTTAGATTCATATTTTATTAATACTTCGATTCAAAATCTCAGAAATCACATAAATGATCAAATATCTAAAAAAATAAATATGAATTTTTAAAATCTCTAATTAGTTAAAAGTTACATTTTATCCCTTTTGTGCATAATGATGAAAGACGATTTCAAACAAAATCTTTTTTAAAGACAAAAAGTAATGTATTTAAACTTGCACTTGTAAAGAGACTATGAAGTTTCTAAGAACAAAGTGAATAGTCAATGCTCACTGGCTTTTATACTCCATTCTAAGATTTTTAGAGGGTGTACATTTCAGTGCAATAGAATAATTTTGACAATAAGACAGCACTAGAAATGTCTCCCTATAGCCTGTGCACTGATTGCTGAACTAGGAAACCCTCAACCTCTGTAGTATCCAGTTTTAGAGCAGGAATCAAATCCCCAAAGACCTTGTAGCAGATGTTGTTAAAGAAAACACCTGATAGTGAGCTCACTAAGTATTTGCCTTGGGTCTAGTGTACAACTTGTGATTGGATTAGGAGCATTTCCCACCAGTATCTTTACTGGCTTTTTGAATGTTTGTGAAGGCGTGGAGGAACGGCAGCCAAGCAAGGAAAGCAAAATGATGATAAGGGATTTTCAGGTGCATGAGCAAAAGCACTGATGTGAACAAACTTAATATATCTAACTCTTGAGAAGTCTCCTCAAAAACCTGGTATACCCATTTGGAACAGTCCTTCTGATGCTTCAAGAAATCTGAAATCTGCAAACTAAAATTAGTACAAAATCTTTATTAAACAGTGTAAGTTAATCAGATTACTTTTTTTTCAAGTAACTAGTAAAGCAACACATTACTTTTTCATTTACAAGAAAATATCTGATTTACTTTTTCAAATAAGTAACGCCAGTTACTTTGTTTTCCTATTTATTGACTGACAAGTCTCCTTTCGGATGTGTTGTGTGCTCTGTGTAAACATGATGTAAATGTGAACATTCATTAATTCTCTTACAAAAAAAAAAAACAAAAAAACAAAAACAAACAAACAAACAAAAAAAAAAAAACAAAAAAAAAAAAAAACAGAGAAATGCAAACTCACAATATGATACAGTGTTTCCCCTACCATTATATTAGGGGGGCGGCCTTTCCTATAGAACAGGTCTATACCTTGTTCTTTTATTTTGAAAAAAAACGAAATAGCCTTATGTTATTTATCTTATTTACACAACGGCATGTCATTTCTGTCTCTAACGTTACGTGGTCTCGCGTGTACAATTTCTCCTCCGCTAAAACGCGGACGGGATCGCGGAGTCCATTCATAAAAGCGGAATTTACTCTATAGCGCGGGATGCCGCAGAATTCCTCAATTTTTGGTTTAATAAATCAGAAGTAGGTCTCTCACTTAATTCAAATCGCGATATGGACTAGTGTCTGTGTAT
Organism: Cirrhinus mrigala; assembly: GCA_036247105.1. Taxonomy (NCBI): domain Eukaryota; kingdom Metazoa; phylum Chordata; class Actinopteri; order Cypriniformes; family Cyprinidae; genus Cirrhinus; species Cirrhinus mrigala. The sequence goes on from CM070012.1 coordinate 9,831,353, forward strand.
ATTAAAACGCAAGACGGTTTAAATATGAATCCTCCATGTTCCGCTTGGCTCTGTATGAATGAATGGCGGAGACGCAGCTTTGTTTACTACACAAATACTGAAGCACACGTGACGGTCGCGGTTATTTTCGGCCTCTGCGTCTCATTATATGACGACATAAACGCATGAACTTAATCTCCAGAACTGCAGTGAGTCACTTCATGCAAATTTTACCGTTTTATTTGAGAAAATTAGCATCATACCGAGGTGAATATACACACAAAAACTAACCGGCAACCTGTCAAAATAAAAGTACGGTTTAACATGTAACAGAAATGTATTAGTCTTGTATTACTTTTGTACAGTATAATGTAGGTGTTTAAATATTTCTATTTCTGGCTAATTTAATTAAACAATTAAATGCAGAAATTATAATAATAACAGAAAAACAGAAAAAAAGGTTAATTTTCATTTCATTAAAAATAAATACATATTTAATGCCTGTATTTGATTATCAGAAAAATTAAAGCACACAAGAATTTTTGGAAAAAAAGAAAGAAAAAGATTGTATAGGGCCCTATTTTTCAAAATGTTGAAATTGCGATTTTTCGACTTATTTTTTTCACTGAAACACTGTAATGCATAACTGCAATAATTAAATGTTAAATAACACAAATATTCTTTATGTATTTAATTCCATTTTATTAACCAGTGTCTTTGCTTCAACCATACTAATAAGCAAAAATGACTTTGGAATAACTAACATTTGTGCTTAATTTTTGAAGAGTGCTGAACCTCTATCTCTTACAGTTCTACTGTACAGACAAAAATGTACTTTTCCTTCAGCCTGAGGCTTATTCAATTCACTTTTTGGTGTGAAAGGGCTTTTACATTTGCTAAAAATAGAAGTTTTTTTTTATTAAAAACAAACAAGCAAGCCCTGCCTAGATTTAAAAAGTAATGCAAAAGTAACATAACGCATAACTTTCCACCAAAAGTAACTAAGTAACGTAATAAGTTACTTTTTTTTAGGAAGTAACGCAATATTGTAATGCACTACTTTTAAAAGTAACTTTCCCCAACACTGTTATTAAACATTTCTTTGTTTTAACATAACACATATTCATATATGCACACAAATTCCTCTTTTATGTCTTGGCGTGTTGCCTTTCCCATAGGCATAATTTATGAAGGTAATTGCAAGTTATTAAGTGTTTTAACAACCTCTAATTTGCTTGAAGCTCGAAGCTATGTGTTGTCATCTTGGGTTAAGATCAGTTTTATTCATGAGAAAATTAATTGAATCTACAGTTGCATTGATATGGATGGTCTGGCTGTGCCCATATTTGCGTAACATTTCATGGCAAATGTCAATATAGATCAGTTTGCATCGCAGACATAAAATGTCAAATTATCATATGTTTGGTGTTTCAGAGGTTTTCAGTAGACAAAAGATTCCTTCTCTAGACACAGTTTGCAGTAACAGGAGAAAATGGTAAATCAGATATCATAATAGTGGGGGCAGCAAATGATCGAGAACTATTACACATCCATTTCTGTGTACCCTTGCGTATGTGTACGTACAGGTGTATATGATTCTGCACGCCAGCCTTCGGGCACCCAAGAGTGTCCATCAGTCATCAGGGCGTTGAGATGATGCTGTTTGTGTGTTTCTGTGACAGAAAATCGATGGCTTTCTCCCCACAGTGACTGTTTAACAGTCAGAGCAGCACGCTGTGAAAACTGGGTGTCTGTTTTAGTCAATGACCCAGCACTGAAGCCCAGCAACTGAGTATGGAAACGCAGATAGAGAGAAGAGGTCAAACACGTTAGATCAAGAGTATGTGAATCTATCCTTGCTGTCTTTTCTCAGACATTTTATTCCATTATTGGCTCGAGCAAAAACACTTCAACTGCTTCTCCTCCCAAAACACATCACTTAAGACCACTTTATGATGTGGAACCTGGTCAACAAACATTTTTAGCAATGTATTATCCATTAAAACCTCAATAATGATTGAGACACAACAGAAGTCCACTGTGTTTAGTTCGCTAACGGCTACATGTCTGAAGACAGCCTGACAGCCTGATCTGAAATGTAGCACAAAGTGCTTAAGTACAAAACCATGAACAAGTTTAGCTTATTCTGGTCAATAGAACGCAACAGCTTAATGACATCTTCCATACTTTTCTTTACACTGTGCTCCCTTCCTTCTTTCAATCTGTCTCTCACTTCTTCTTTTTGATCTTAATAATAGGTCAAGACTAGAGCTGCATTTTTCTGCAAAATGATTTTAGGTTACAACAGAGACATGTTTGAGAAGACGTTTAACAGTGACAGATATATTGTTGTTTTGAATCGTTCAAAACAGCACTCTGTGTGCTTGATTTAGCATTTGTTTGATTTTTTTGCTTCTGTAACCATTGTAGAACTAGTGGACCAGCACTATAACGGTTTATTGTCTGTGCGTTTCACAACTGCTATGATTGGTTTGGCTTCATAGGTGTTTGACGGAGATGAAGTGCTTGAGCTTGTGTTATGTAATGTCCGCTTTGTGTCTCTGAACCCAGTGTCAAAGCCATTACCAGAGAGGACGCTGGGAGTGTCTGAGGGCTTGCAGCCAGAATCTCTCCTCTTAGAGGTCACAGATCTGGAAACAGCCTTTTTGTGCATATGCTTCCCTCAGCATGACCATAGACTGGCCTCGTGTCAGTGAAATCAGAGTAGGGATATGACTCACTTAATAGCTTACAATTTACAGCACAAGGTGCCTGCAGAAGTACGGACTGCTAGTGGGGAAGGATTGCCAAAAGATGTAAGAAGTTGCACCTGGGTGCTTGTTAGTCTGCAGGTGTGTGTCATTATGTTCTCCATTGCCCTCTATTGCATGAGTCCTGGTAGTGCTAAGAATGGTTTTATTTGAGAAGCAGATTACCCAGGAAGCTATTTTTTAAATGCTAATGCTACACACATTGGCAAGCTTATTTCCCATTATTTGCTATTTAGTTAGGCCTATATGGCAGGATCAGAAAATTACCTGGGTACGGTTGCACCAGCTGTTCATAAGAGCTTACTTAGAGAGTTAGAGAGTAAAGAGAGTAGAGTTAGAGAGTAAAGTCCACACTAGAGGCTAACCAGCTACAGCAGCTTTATTTGGTTGGATAATTTTTTCTTAAAGGGATAGGTCACATAAAAATGCAAAATCTGTTATTAATTACTCACCCTTATTTTGTTCCAAACCCATAAGACCTGTTCATCTTTGGAACACAAATTAAGATATTTTTGCTGCGTTCATGCCATATCGTAATTACCGTAATTTCGAGATGACAACATGTGACGTTCTACTCGGAGCTGTTCGCATCCTCAGACTTGGAATTATTGCAACACTATCAATGCCTAAACAGAGCCTACATTGGTCAGGTGGTACAGCGGTCATGTGGTACAAGTAGTAGCTCTCAGAAGACTCCCAGTTCACAAGTTGTAATTACGAGTTCTACGAGGACGTAAATGCTTTTTACAAGTTGGAATCTCGTAATTACGGTAACTCTGATACGGCGTGAACACACCTTTTTTATGAAATCCAAGAGATTTAATGATGTCCTTACTACCTTTCTGTGCCTTGAACATGTCAGTTGCGTTGCTGTCTATGCAGGGTCAGAAAGCTCTCAAATTTTTTCAAAAATATCTTAATTTGTGTTCTGAAGACGAATGAATGTTTAGAACGACATGAGGGTAAGTAATTAATGACAAAATTTTAATTTTGGGTGACTATCCCTTTAAGACAAAATATAGCTTGTGAATCATAAGCTCTTCTTAAAATAATTTGTAGTCACATAATGTGTTGTTTTCTTTTAATGATCCAATAGCAACCTTCCAATACATGAGCAGATGTTGTGTTGAAATACTGTGAATTTCAGTTTATCTTCGATTATTTTTTTCACTCATGTAAATGTAGGGTGTAAGGTTTTTTAATATGTAACATTCAGAAACTGTATTTGATATTTTTTTATTAGGGCTCAGTAAATAAATACTGATGAAAAACAATTAAAATTACACTTATTTATTATGATTGATTATATTTTACATGCACCAAGGCACACTGTTTAAGTCATGTTGAAGAGCCATTCACATAATGTTCTCTCTTAAAAAGTAAACAAGTATAAATGCCAACATTATCATTTATGTCTACATGATTAAATTCTAGTTTTTAAAAAAACATATTTCCTTCATTTTATTATTATTTTATTTTGTTATAGGAGTTTATTTAATGTGAATTTTTCTGTTTATGCAGGTCTTTTTTCATGCCTTAATTTAATTTTGCTATTTTTTAAAGGATTTATATAACTGATAGTTTTACCTTTAATGTTTAATTTTAAAATATGGAAATCCATCATAAAAATGTTAACTATTGCATTTTAAAACTATGTTCTAAACAAAGCGTAAAATCAGCATGAACTATTCAAATATTTAATATGTGAAATATATTTTTACACAAATTACCACTGTCCTTCAGGCCTCATTTCCATCATGGCCAACAATTATGTCACTACTAGTTTTATCAAAAAATTAGTGTACTTGGGTATCAAGGACTAAAAAGTGTCAACAAAGAGCTTGCTTAAGATGCAACGTGCTGTCAAACACAATAAATAATTTAAACTGTGGTGAAAATGTTCATGACAGAATTCTCCTTTATATAACTATGCTGTTTGACATTGTTAGTGGACAAATTATTATGACGTGAGACTGTGAAAGTGTTTTTTAAAAGTTTCTCTTCTTTAAAAGTCCACAAAAGTGGCCATAGTTGGAACACCCGAATACACACAAACACAACAAGGTAAAACTGCAGAGATGTTTGAAGTGTGTAATTACCAGGAAATACCTGCTTGTGCAAAATTTAGCAAAATGATATTACATTAATTGCAATTTTCACAACATTTTCAGTGTGCTAACTGTGTGTTCAATTTTATTCGAAACAGAATCCGGAAATTATTTTTTCATTAATGTATTAATCATTGATGTATATATCATGGCAATTTGTAAATAAATTGCCTGGCGAGTGGCAAAATCAAACAAGTTAACAAACACGAACGAGGTGAAATGCATCTGCTGATGCAACCATGCCATTTTAGCTTGTTTCTTCAAGTCTTTAAGCTTTTTTATCATGTTTCATGTGACTCAGTACGGCAAGTGCAGCACTGCACCAGGTGAGCTACTGAGCAAGTTTACTTCAGCAGAAAAACCAAACATATGGAGCAGGTTATGTGATGCAAATATCAAAATGTATTCATTTACAAATAATACACTATGGCAAAACTGTTTTGAGGTCATACTTAAAAGAACAGTGTGGAAATGGTCTTTATTAAGCTACAATATGCCCTGTAATCGTAAATGTGATAAAGGAATAAAAGTTGTTAATGTTTTACAGCCTCCAGTGTTTTTAACTGCAAACTGCAGTGAATCTATTATCTATTATATTTCACGTAAAAGATGCTTACATATAGTCAACAAGAGAAAATAATAGTTGAATTTATAAAAACGACCATCTTCAAAAGTTTACATACACTTGATTCTTAATGCTGTGTTGTTACCTGAATGATCCACAGCTGTGTTTTTTTGTTTAGTGATAGCTGTTCATGAGTCCCTTCTTTGTCTTGAACAGTTAAACTGCCCACGGTTCTTTAGAAAAATCCTTCAGATCCCACAAATTCTTTGGTTTTTCAGCATTTTAGTGTATTTGAACCCTTTCCAACAATGACTGTATGAATTTGAGATCCATCTTTTCACACTGAGGACAACTGAGGGACTCATATGCAACTCTTACAGAAGGTTCAAACGTTCACTGATGCTTTAGAAGGAAAAACCATGCATTAAGAGCCGGGGGTGAAAACTTTTGAACAGAATGAAGATACATGTACATTTTTCTCATTTTGCCTAAATATCATATTTTTTCATTTAGTACTGCCCTTCAGAGGCTACAGAAGATAGTTACATGTTTCCCAGAAGACAAAATAAGCTTAATTTACCCTGATCTGCGCATTCAAAAAGGTTCCAAACTTTTGAACGAAGTCATTTTTATAAATTCAACTATTATTTTCTCTTGTGGGCTATAAACATCTTTTATGTGAAATATCTTATTCAGGTCAGTACTAAATAAACAATACCTTGCATTTTTTATGATCTTATTTTGGTAAAATAATGAACATTTTTAATGATTCTGAAAGGGGGATGTAAACTTTTGACCTCAACTGTAGGTGTGTTTCAACAGTATTATTATTCATAGTTTTCCTAATACTCAAACAACTTTATGTGAATTTTGTTTTATTCATCTGAAGCTAGCCTTCAAATAACAATAAATTTGGGCCTTTATTTAAATTATACATTAAATATAAAGGTTAGTATTATTAGATCTCTTCTTGTGCTTTTAAGGTAGACCTAAAGAAAAGGAGCAAACATTTTCTAAGAATGCACAGAGCATAAATTATGCAGTGGACTGTGTGTGGTCGCTGTTATCTCTCTCAAAGGTCATTGGTTAGGTTAATTAAATTTTATTCACTTGTTTTCAACTTGATACCCTGCCATTTTATTCAAATTACTACATATGCTACATTGTTAGATATGTAAAACAAACATATAGATTTTCACATAGCCCAATGATTTCAAATTATTTCAAAATTCTTGCATTACAGTACAGAGTGCCAATATTTCAGTTCCACAGGCCACTGCAAAATAGCATTTCATCATCAACCTTGTCCAAAGTCAAGTATCCTCTCCATGCCTGTTGTGTCCACACAAATTATGTTTGGAGTGACTATGCGCAGACTGAAAGAGAAGATAGATGGAAAGATAGATGGAGAGGGGAATACATTTTAACTGACAGTACACCCCAGGGAAAAGCTTCAGGATGGCCCTGCACAGGCTTGTATAAATCAAAATGATTTTGTGTGGCCAAATCATCTTACTCATCTTCTTCTGTAACCTAAAAGATGATGTGATGGTTCCCCCAAGGTGCAGAAAGATGTAGGCTACAGATGCAGTTGCCAAAAAAAAAAAAAAACCCCAGACCTATTTTGATGAGTGTGAGCAAACATTGCACAATATATACCCATGGCATGTTCAGTCAACTGTCCTCCTGGGTTCTCTCTATCAGAGTATTGCTATTATCGAATGAAAGAAGGCAGGAACATAAACTCTGGTTTGTAATAATCTAAATTACAGAGTGAGAAAAGACGAACACTAATAACAAGCGCTATTGTTACAGAATCACAAACTTCAACTTAAAAAATATCATTTTAGAAAATAAAACATCTCATCATATTCCAGAGTGCTTTCTCCCTCTGACAGGAAAGGCTAGAAGTGTGTTTAGAGCTAAATTGTCCACAAAGATTTTCCTAGTTAATATATTCATGTGTTTTCAGCACCTCTTTATTTTTTCCTGCATTGCGAGCATCAATAATGGCATTCATCTTCTCATTTAGACATGGTGCCTGAGGCAGTCCGATAAACAGAAATCATTTGCATAAATATGAAACACCTCAGTTTTGGAGTGGCATGGGGTGATCTAATGAACCCTCTTTCTCCTGTGTGAGGAAAGAAGGAGATTGATTCCTAAATTAGACAGACAGGTTGTTTTCCATCGCTCTGACTGAGGCGGTCGCCTAGAATGCTTCTTAAGCGTGTGTAATATATGGATTTCGCCCGAGTAGAGTTGCGTCTTTATCATTTATTTAATCTGGAAGCGTTCCAATCTTGTGGTCAGACTATAAAATGCCATCTAAATCAAACCTATTTTAGATGCAATGTTAGTCTTGTTAACAAACAAATAGAGGCTGTAAGATATTAAAACACCCACACTTTCATTTACCTCAAGATTAATTAACTCCTCTCGGTGATAAACATATTTGTTAAGTGCTCATGCCGCACACTCTTGACTGCGGTTCCCTGATCTAGTATTCAGGGACACCAGTGTGCACTAGACATCCTTCAACTCACTGCATCTGATGTCTTCGATCTTACACCTAGACACCTGGAAATGAGCAGGGCGCAGTTACAGATAACAGGTACATATAAATCCAGAGTTTCAGAAGTAGCTTTCCTCATAGCTGCTTTGTTGTATGTCTCAGGTGTGATTGATAGTAACTGATTTTCTCTCCCAAGAGACACGAGAATCTTCTTACTCTGGAATTGCACATTCCCTGATCAAAGAATAGGCCAAAGCCTGGTGCATTTACTATGTGAGCTGTCTCGGTTGATCAAAGTGATTACAACGCCCCCAAAATACCCAGATGATGCAAAAAAGGAAATCAGGTTCTTTCTTACAGCAAAGACATCTGCGTAACTGCACTAAAGCCTATTTATGTGTTTTGTAAATTATGGTTAATATATAGGCCCACAGTTCACTCAAACAGTCTGTACACAGTAGGACACATCATTCTGCTTTCCCCCACACTCATTCATTCCTTTCATAATCCGCTCCTTTAGTTCCTCTGCCACTCATTTCCTTCTTGTTGCTACTTCCCTCTGAGTCATCTCGCTGTTCTTCATGACGGAAGAAGCAAGGAAGCAAAAAGAGAGCGACGACTGAGATCACGTCATTCAGATCAATAATAATAGGTTGTGAGTAAGATGGTTTCAAATATGCACCTCTTAAAAAAGTGATGGAAAAAAGTGTTCTGAACTTCTTTTTCCATTTGAATTGTGATTTACAAATACAACAGTATTTATTCTTTTTGTTTTAGTTCAGTAATTCTTTTAGAAAATGTTATTTGTTCTTGTAAGTTAAACATAATGGAATAAGTGATCTAAATAAATAGCCTCAGTTGATTTTATATGTATTACGAGAGAGAGAGAGAGAGAGAGAGAGAGAGAGAGAGAGAGAGAGAGAGATGGACTGAACAAGTTTGATTACAGTACCTGCATCTGATACAACATTCATTCTTCAGATTTTGTATCCACATACACATTAGTTTGAATGTCTGCTGAGGAAATCGTAACGTTTGTCGTAACGTTAATATAATTTCATCTGTTAAGGGTGATTTTGCTGCTCAGCACATTTCTTCACTGCATCAAGCTGTTGTTGAAACTAAAAACTTCCGTTTACGGCCTCTATAACTTTTCAATGTAAAAGTCTTTACCGCTGACTCACTCATAAAAACAGTCTCTTGTCGCCATCTAATGGCGGAAGAATGTAACTAAAATCACCATCATGAACACACACCGTTTCTCAACAGTAAACACTATTATTAAATATATGATTTATATTAAATGTTGTTTATATTAATTATTATTTATTGAATAATAATATTTAATAAACAACAATAAAAACAGCCATCAAAAAGTTGCAAGGCAATTCAGTCAAAAGTACAAAGGCAGAGCTCTGATATACTGCATTGATTTTACATAAACATGAGATTTTGTCAAAACTATCTTCTCTGGAACAAATAATAAGTTAATGAGACCAAAGACTGCCCGTTAGATTTACCCAGAACGAATTACATCTCACGTTTAACCACTACAGAGACATCAGAGCCAGCGGTAAAATCCAGAAAATCGGCCCAAGGTAAGGTGCTCGGGCTGATACTGTACATGAGCGCTGAAGCTAATATGTCCAAAAACGTCAAAGCAAATTTTCAAATAGACATTATCTTTTTTAACAAACTGCATATTTGAACTACAAACAAGTACACTCTTGCCTAAAAACCTCTTAAAACTACACTCCGCGACACAAAACAGTAATATTTATGAAATGATACTGGATTTGGGTGTCCCCCATGACACTTGCTGTAAGAAGTACCGCAAGTGGAGTGATACTACTACAAACTGTGAAACCACTGCTGGAGTTCTGATATCACTCTAATATCGCACTCTTATCAGCCAATCAGATTCGAGGACCAGAAAGAACTGTTGTATAAATGTATATCTTTTTCTAACAGAGTAGAAGTACAGAGTAGAGTACAGACAGGAGGTGCCTAGTCACTGCATTGTCTTTTGTACAGTAATTGCTCATTTTTAGTGAAAAGAACAGGATTTCTGTCTTTTCCTCAGTATTAGTAGTGAATTCTATGTGAGTTCTGAACATTAATGTGGCGGGATCTTATGCGTTGATTTGTGTGAATGACCGAAATACATGAAGCCAAAGGTGATGCCTTTGTATTGGCATGCATCTTCACAGCACAGACTAGAAAGTTACCTCAAAATTTTTATTTTTAGAATTTTCGTTTCAGTGCATCGCCATTTATTCAGCTGTATTTAATTTCGCTGTTAAATAAGCACAGACCCTATCACTTAGATGCAACATGAAATGTAAATAAATGTAATGTGGCTATAGATTATAGTATGTGCATGCACTGTAAGTGCATGACTTTTCTCTCCCCATCAATTTTCATGGAAAGCATGCTGTGAATTATAAAACCCCTGCCCAGCTTCAGTTAATGCCATCAAAAATGAATCATATAGTCCCATTTGGATTAAATAAACGTTTATTATTTTAGAAATTAAAGTAACTTACTTAACATGCAATGAAATTAAATTGTGACAAAATTATAAAAAAATGTATTGCTTAAAAGTGAACTGAGCATACTTTAAGTATACACATCCACATGCTACAGCTGGCATATGCTTGCATTAATTATAGTTTTATTTTGTGTAAACCTCATTTTGAATATACACCATTACTGAATATTCATTCATATCTGTGCATGTCCAAACAAAGGTAACTCTGGGTGATAGTAGTCACAGAGAGTGTGAGAAGTCAAGCTGTTCAATGAGCCTCATGACCTACATTTTGCAATTCATCGCACTCTTGTCTGTTATTGTTAAAGACATGAATGAGAATTAATGAGCTGGTTAAATTACTACCCACAATTACTAAACTGGAGCATAATAAATGACAAGAGCATCTCCATTATTTCTTGAAGAAATTAGCAGGAAAAGAAGTGAAGAGCAGGAAAAGAATATTGGCTTTTAAAGCTGATCATTTGACATATAAAAGGTCACTATACAATAAAAAAAAACATACTGTGAGTTTCATAACTCAAAACTTTCCAAAAACAGCTTTTATTGAAATGAAGCTTTTTTTATTTTTATTATGTAATTGAGATGAAAGCGATCAAATAACCTTCCCTTTATAATCACCAGCGCTGTCAATCACAAAGGGCGAGCTCATTGACTGCACTCTCCCATTATAATCAATGATACAGTCTACACTGCTCAATTAATCTTGTATTTATATTGTGTTTGAGCTGTGTTAGTTATGATGAATGCATTTGAGGGAGTGCAGAAATTGAGCTGCAATAGATGGTAGTCAGGGTAGAGCCAAATCAAATTTCTGACAGGAATGAAAATGAGGCTGTAAGGGATAAAAGTATAGTGCATTCAATGGATTTTACTTTTGTTTAACATTATACAAAATGTATGTTTCTGGGAAAAAGCTCTCTGTACATTATGCTATAATCAACACTTTTCATATCCAGTTGAGGTCAAAAGTTTACATACACTATGCAGAATCTGCGAAATGTTAATTATTTTACCAAATTAAGATAATTCAAAATGCATGTTATTTTTTTATTTAGTACTACTGACCTGAAGAGTTTACATACACTTGGTTTTTAATACTGTGTTGTTACCAGAACGATCCACAGCAGGCTTTTTTTTTTTTTTAGGTTTATAAGTCTCTTGTTTGTCCTGAACAGTTAAACTGCCTCGCTGTTCTTCAGAAAAATCCTTCATGTTCCACAAATTCTTAGATTTTTCAGCATTTTTGTGTATTTAAATCCTTTCCAACAATGACTGTGCGATTTTGAGATCCAACTTTTGACACTGAGGACAACTGAAGGACTCGTATGCAACTATTACAGAAGGTTCAAATGCTCACTGATGCTCCACAAGAAAAAACAACGCATTAAGAGCTGGGGGGGTGAAAACTTTTGGAATTTGAAGATCAGGGTATATTTAACTTATTTTGATTTCTGGGAAACATGTAAGTATCTTCTGTAGCTTCTGAAGGGCAGTACTAAATGAAAAAAATATGATATTTTTTGTCAAAGTAAGAAAAATGTACACATTTTCATTCTTTTCGAAAGTTTACACCCCTGGCTCTTAATGCATCATTTTTCCTTCTGAAGCATCAGTGAGCATTTGAACCTTCTGTAATGGTTGCGTATGAGTCCCTCAGTTGTCCTCAGTGAGAAGATGGATCTTAAATCATAAAATCAATGAACTAAGAGAGATGGACTTTTTACGTCAGAACGCCGGCTCCTGCGTCAGCAGCATCACTCGTATGCGTCATGATACTCTCGTGAGCACCTGTTGAAGACTGACACAGAAGAGAAGAAATTGTTAAAAAAAGAAAAACATTTTTGTTTTCTTTGCGTGCAAAAAGTATTCTTGTAGCTTCATGACATTTCAGTTGAACAATTGATGTCACATGGATTATTTTAACAATGTTCTTACTACCTTTCTGGTCCTTGAACGTGTCAGTTGCATTGCTGTCTGTGGGTCAGAAATGTGTGTTCTGAAGATGAACAAAGGTCTTAGGGGTTTGGAATGACATGAGGGTGAGTAATTAATGACAGGATTTTCATGGGTGAACTATCCCTTTAAAAAGATGCTCCCCTTTTAATGAAGTGTTCAAATCAGAGAAGTAAAATCAGGATAGAAAATGGCCTTTCATTTTCTAATTGTGAGAGTTTTTAATGTAAAACCTTTTTTTGGTTTGTTGTTGGGACAGGACATACAGATGGAAGGACAAAAATCATAGCACACTCCAGATCTGACGTTCTCACTCTGTGTTTACCAAATATATTTGAGGACAGCCGTTCAGGGAGAGTCATCGCAGAGTAAATCATGTGTGAGAGGCATTTAAAACTTCTTCTCTGTCAGTCGGAGTGGCTTAGAGTGGTTGATGCGTGGAAAGAAGTCAGAAGTGGGGCGCTATCAGAGCAGCGCCAAGGAGAAGTGAAGCAGCACTTACTTTCACCTTAAATCTTTCTCAAGCTGAGTGTGTGTATGATTACGTGTTTGTTGGGGGAGGAAGGCGTGGATCACTGTCAGTGTTTCTTCCTGGGGGGAGATTAATAATTCATGAGACGGTTGGTGAGACTCAAAGATTCGCCTGGTGTGTCAAGACTGCGTTACATGTCTTTGCGTGTTTGTATGCCGCAGTGCAACACGTAACGTTCCCCTCACAGCGAGGATAAATGATGGGACCACTTCTCTTTTGCTCTCAGATCTCTTCATAAATATAAGATGGACTTTCTGTCTTTAGGTCTGTCACCACTGAAGCTTTGAAACGTCTCAAGCGTTACAGACAGACTTTCTTTTTCCAAAGAAAAAGTTGACAAAAGTAGTTCTAATGTTCAGACTAAACAAAATTGGGACAAGGTCAAAATGTCCTCAAAAATTCACCCGCAAGACCCACCTCAGTGTTTTTCTTTGAATGAAATACTGTCAGACTAAATTACTTTATGATTCACAAAACCAATTCTGTTCAAAGCTCAGAGCTGCTTTTGAAAGGCCGGTCATCAGAAAGCAGACCCCGGTGGCCTCCGATTTTCTAATGCTTTCTCTGTTGAGATGGATGCATTTGTTCAGTGGAAAAGTCAGCTAGGCAGTTTTGTTGCAGTACAGAACTGTATACAATACATATTACACAAAACATTTTCCTTTAGATGACGGATGAAGAGTCAACGCTGTTTGAAAGCACTTTTCTAAGTCTTATATTTCACTACATACATAGAAAGCATCCTCGTAGCGGTCGACTATTCATTACTCCGTTTTTCTCTCACATACTTGCCATTTCTGATTTTTCTGGGCATCTAAGACTTGTGTTTAATGTATTGATGATTATTGCATATCTAATATGCTTTAGGAACTGCTCAAGAAGGCTTTTTCCAAAGGGACTAAGCGTGTGCAGCAGAGTGGTACTTGTGTGTGCGCTTGTGTTTGTTTGTGTGATCACACTACTCCTTAATCACTTGTTCTCACATCTATCTAATCAATGGTCTGTCAGTCTCTTTTTTTCCGGCAGGGAGGGAGATTGATCTTCAGGAGTCGCCTCACACTCGTTACAACGTTCTCAGTCTTCATTAACACCACCATTAGTCTCACATTGTTACTCTCTAACACAACAACACAAACAACACTTTGGCTACAACACGCATGGGGAGATTGGAATAGACTATAGTTGCAACTTGGGAAGAATGACTCACGTGTGCAAGCACAAACAAAAAGGCAGACACAGATAAAACACAGCATATCATTTCATTTGAGACATACATTCGCATTTATTCATCTTGCAGATGCTTTTATTCAAAGCAACTTACAAATGAGGAACATCACAAGCAATTTGTCATAAGAAGCAAAAATATTTATAGTACACAATAGAGTGCTGCAACCATGGCATCAAAACCCAGAAGACTTATTCACTGCTGGTTCCCTTGTGATTTTCTTATGGGTTTTTATAATAGGGTTTTTCAATTTATGAGTAAAACAAGGTCTGTGGTAAACATAACAATACTTGGACATTTTATTCTACAATGTAAATTAAACACGTTTATACTGCAAATGCAAAATTTGAAGCAGTTATGTTTATTTTTAAAACCTATGTTTGTAATAAGTAATTAGTTTAGAACATTTGAGGTGTGAGTGTGTGCAATTTACGTTGTACAAATTGTCCAATTATCGCAGAGTTATGTTTACTAATGACTTTTTAAAAAACCCATTATAAAAGCTCATGTGAAAATCTAGGTTATGGGTTTTGATGCTATGACTGCAGCACTCTATGCCAAGTATAAACTAGTCGAAATGAATTTGCACACAAGCTACAGCTGAAATGAACAAATTTAACAGGATTAAACAAAATTAACGAAATTAAAACAGGATGTTTAAACCTTAAAAAAATGCTGTTTCTGAAATGTTATGACCTAAAATAAAGAAATATTTAACATTCTGCACTATTTCAGGGTAATCTAATTTGCAATTAGTAATAGGCAGTCATGTGTAAAGTGTGCATTCTAGCTCACAGACATTTGCCTAGACACTGAGAAATACCAAATTTATATATCAACCTCTGAAATGTAACAATTTTACGAATGAATAACTTTAGAGACATAAAAAGGTTTGCAAGTCATTTTAGGTTCATAGAATCTTAAATTTGTGGAATTAACAGGTCAGAAACATGTATAGCTATTAGGGATGTCAGTTTAACATTAACCAAATTAATTTGTTAAGAAAAAATAACGTGATTAAAATATTTTAAAGGAGACATCCACTTCCAGAACAACAATTTACAGATAATGTACTCACCCTCTTGCCATCCAAGATGTTCATGTCTTTCTTTCTTCAGTCGTAAAGAAATTAGGTTTTTTGAGGAAAACATTTCAGGATTTTTCTCCATATAATGGACTGCTGTGGTGCCCCGAGTTTGAACTTCCAAAATGCAGTTTAAATGCAGCTTCAAAGGATCCCAAATGCGGTTGTAAATGATCCCAGCCGAGGAAGAAGGGTCTTATCTAGCAAAACGATTGGTTATTTTTATTTAAAAAATACAATTTAAATACTTTTTAATCTCAAACACTCATATTGCCTTTCTCTCCCTGAACTCTGTGTATTCTGACTCTAGACAGTTAGGGTATGTCGTAAAACTCCAATCAATATTTTCTCCCTCAACTTCAAAAATCATTTCAAAATCATCCTGCATCGCTGCAGAAGTACTGACCCAGTCTTTGCAAAGTGAACATGCAAAGAAGATCAAACACCCTTAAAGTGCCCCTATTATGCCTTTTCAAATGTCCTTTCATGCAGTGTGTCATGTAGCTGTATGTGAACATAAACTATCTGCAAAGTTGTGAAGCCGACAGTGCACAATAAATAAAGTTATTGTCTATCAAAAAAAAGAGTCGGCTCACATTTGCCTAAACGAGTCGTCAGGAATTCGAATCTTTTTCTGTTACGGCCACACGTCATGAAGTAACACATTTGCTTAATGCCCGCCCAAGTTCTACGTCGCGAACAACTTGTCTGCCCACAAACAGTGAACAACATGGAAATTTACACATACATTATACAGAAGACGCTGTATCATACGCTGTGAGTAAAACTGTTTTATGTTCACTTCCAAAAGATGAATCTACAAAGATTGTATTTTCTGGCGATCGTTCAAAATACGTAGTTGTGTATGTTAGGTTGTGTAACAACCCTGCACATGTCTTGCTAACCAGCTAAATCACTTTTGTAGTTCTGTTGTTCAGCTGTGGACCCACTGTAGTCTGACAATTTGTGATTGATGCGGCTTGTCTGTCTCATTAGTTGAAGTAATGATAAAGGATGGCGTACGAAGCGGCTTTCACACCAAATGCGGAAAGCGCTGTGCTATGAAACCCATTCGTTTCAATGTCTTCCGCCCTGCGAGGATGGCTTGTTTCTGCCTCAACCAAAGCGGACGTGCAGCGGAGCGCGCACGCTGCGGACAAAGTTCAAATAAGTTGTTCAAATAAACTTTTGCCGCTGCGCTCTGAAGGGCTGCACTGAACCCAGCGGCCAGCGCAGCGCTTTCCACGTTCGGTGTGAAAGCCGCCTTAATGCACTATAGAATGTTGAAGTTTACAACATAGAGGTGTGCCCGATTCGCTTACATAAGCAAATTGCGAGCACTTTCCAAGGTAGACCGTGTTAACTTGTCGATCAGCCACTTCAGTCGTTTCATCATCAGACTCTGGCTTGAATTGGTATGGCAAAATCGATGCCATCTTTTTATGTATTGACAAGTATCCAAGGCTGTCAGTCAGTTATGGCAATGGGCGTTTCGTTCTCTGACACGCTGTACGCGGTAGACCAATCATAAAGGACTGCGCCATCTGACCAATCACAGCAGTGAGGGCTCACGGAAAGGAGGGGTTTAGAGAGACTGATTCTTCGAACTGCTTTGCACGAGTCGTTTAGGAATCATTTAGAAATGGGGTAAAATTAAATCTATTTTTTTAACCTTTAAAATGGCATAATAGGGGCAGTTTAACAAAAAAAGTAAAACAGCAATATAAGACGATCTTGAAGTTGAGGGAGAACATGAGATGGGAGTTTTTCGAACATACCGTTACTGACATGAACTGGAAAAAAACAGTCCAGGCAGAGTTAGACAAGACAAGCGTTTGACATTAAAAAGTATATAAATTGTATTTTTTTAAATTAAAATAACAGATTGTTTCGCTAGATAAGACCCTTCTTTCTCGGCTGGGATCGTTTAAAGCCACATTTATTACATATATTTCATACAGTTGATTGCTGACAAATATGATGCAGGGCAACAACTAAAATTCAAGATATTGGTGCAAAAAATGCCCATGTACACTCTTAAAAATAAAGGTGCTTCACGATACCATAGAAGAACCTATTTTGTCTAAATGGTTCCATAAAGAACCTTTAACATCTGAATAACCTTTCTGTTTCACAAAAGATTCTTTGTAGCAAAAGAAGGTTCTTCACATTATAAAAAAAGGTAAGAAAGAAATGGTTCTTTAAAGAACCTTTGACTAAATGGCTCATTGTGGAAACAAAAATGTTTTTTTCTATATGGCATCGCTGTGAAGAACCTTTTAAAGAACCTTTATTTTTAAGAGTGTATGTGTTTTGTCTCATATTGATATACATCACTATCACACAATATCACAGGGGCAGCAAGAGCAATATGACATGAGTGCTGATTTTGTCCCGATCTATCACGAGCTTAAATGTGATTTTAGACAACAGTTCAGTAGATAGGAAGGTGATATTGTGTTATATTTTCAAACTATTTGTGTTTTTGCTCAATTTTGCAGAGAACTTATTACCTTTGAAGCCATAGCAGAATTGTTGTGTGTCTTTGACCAATACAGCGGTGATTTCGTTTCGTTTTGAATCCACGTTTCAAATGAATCATATGAATCAATGCTTCAAAGGCTCATTTATAAAGAGAGCCATTTACTTCATTCCTGAATTAATCAGCCATTTGAAAGAATCGAATGAATGAATGACTCATAAAGACACTTACTGCCATCTGCTGGCAGATTTAGTTTCTTATTTAGAGTATCATTTCATAAAAAAAAGAAGAAGAATAAATAATAAGAATAAAAATAAAAACTTTAAAGGGATAGTTCTCCCACAAAATTTAAATCTGTCATCATTTACTCACCCTCATGTTGTTTCAAACCTTTGTTTTGTGGAACATAAAAAAAGTATTTTGAAAACTGTTGATAACAAAGCTGTTTTGGTTACCAATCCTTTTTATTATGTGAACAAAACCACTGACATACTGAGATGTCAGATTATCTTCTTATATGTTCCATAGTTTACATTAAGCCGTTGCAGCCTAAATGTTTATGTGTAATAAATTTTATGTTGAATCAAATCAAAGATTTCTTTCTAAAGCTACAATTTGTAATGTCTACTTGACACTTCCTCATTTAACATTTAAAATAGCTTAAAATAATCTTTTGTGGGTATTTTCACAGTCAAATTTATTTTGCCATTAATTAGATTAATTAATCGATACATCGTGTAGTTAATTACATTAAAAAATTTAATCGAGTGACAGCCCTAACACTCATATTATATAGTGATTAAAATAATTGTCCATTAATATACATTTTTGTTCAATAAAATTCCGTTTTTTTTTTGTTTGTTTTGTTTTAGTATTTTGGGTTTAGATATTGTTGCAACGTGTACTTGTACAAATTCATGTGTGTTTAGTTATAATTGATATATTACAGTACAAGTTTTTTTTTACATTTCTAAAACTGTTTATGCTTTCAATACGTATACTGAGTATATACAAACATACAGAAATGTATGCATATTTGGTATGTACAAATAGTAATATATTCTTTATTTTATGTACTTAGATTTAAATTAATCATTTGACACAATGCACTTATTGTGTAGATTATATACTATATTTTAAAAAATAGCTGCATGTAATAACATCTGTAATTAATTTTTGTTTATAATTACTGTGTTGACCCACCCTTAAACCTCCCCATACCACCAAACCTGTCCCTAACCTCAATAGCAGCAAAAGTGTTTTGCAATACAATATGAACACAATAAGTACATTGTACTCATTTTTGATTTGAGTACATAGTTAAGGCCACCTAATATAAAGTGGGACCGTGAATTCTTATGTTGTCAACCATACAATATCATGAAACTAATTTTTGACATATACCATATTGGCTTTTTTTTTTTTTTTTTTTTTCTCAAAGCTCAAAGCTCAAAGATGTTTTTGCTTCTGTTGAAGCACAAGTTGCTTCTTTGAACATTCTCAAATCATGCTGGAAAGCATGGACCAAGTCAACTTTTATTAATGTAGTACTTTACACAATCAATATTTTCAGAGGAGCCTTATTTGTGCAACAAACTTGTAGAGTGTGCTGTTTTTAAACCATGAAGGACATACCAAATGCGGATTCTTGCATTCCACTTTACCTATAGTACAGTCACATTCACACCTGGGGAGTAAAAGACAGATGAAGAAAGAGCCAAGAGAGGGAAAGAAAGAGAGTGTCGTGGTGAAGACAGTGAGTGACCGCTGTAAGTGGATGTAACAACCTGCTGCTGAGAGAGAAATAAAAGCCCTAGTGTGGGTTGGGACGACTCTTCTCCACTGAAGGGGAAATAACCCCTGCCTTCTCTGCTCATGTAATATTAAATATCTCTCCTTCCACTTCTCTCTCTTCCCCTCCTCTTTCTTGTAGGGCATGTAGAAAGGGCAGCATTTGTACTCCCTGTCTTTCATATCAGCTCTCTCTCCGGTTCCCTTACTCTCTCCATCGCTCTCTCGCTCTGAGTGCGCGAGAGGAGTTCGGGCAGCAGCTACGTCAGCCGTCAGCGAGCAGCTGAGGAGAGCTGTGGAACTCACATGTGTGTGTGTGTGTCTCTCCCTCATCCTTCTCTCGTAGTCTCCAGCTCATGCCTCTACTCTCTCTGGAGTCTACGGCTGTGGCACATCCTGGGGCACTGACACGGCGAACGAAGCACCTCCTCTCACCATCTGCACTCTGCTCCTCAAACAGCAGCGGACCACAAGGAGAAAAGAAGGAGAGAGTGGAAGCCAAGGATGGGAGAGAAGAAGAGAGAGACGAGAATCTGAAGGAAAAGTGCGGAGGTAGGAGAGACTGATAGGTCGGAGTAGAAAAAGTATGTGAAGAATTAGTATTAGAAGAATGAAACAGAGAGGAAGTGAGGAACGCACTTTAAACTGATAAGAGCGATATTTCTTATAAATAGGACGTAGCTGGGTCCGGAAGAGAATAACAACCACAGAGAAAGAAGATTTAGGAACAAAAATGTTCTAACAGCCACAGCGTGGTAGAATAGCTGCTGAAACGGAAAAGAGCAAAGGCTCAGGGAGAGATCAGCAGGAGGGATCAGAGTCATTCGCAAAGGACTCTTCACACACAGCCCTGGCCAACCACATGCCCATCGAATTTGTTTGTAAAATCAAGTTTGCTGAGGGCGACGAAGCCAAGGGGGCCTCGACAGAAGGAGGCGGAACCGTTATGCTAGATGAAGGCCTTCGGCGGAGAAACGGAGGCATGGCTGACCTGGCGTCCTTTGCGAGCTCCTCTTCGCTACACGGTCTGGCTCGGGTGTTGGGGACCTCGGGGCGCTTGGGCTTCAGACAGACCCTCTGGGGACTGGCACTGTTGGTCTCGCTTGGTCTCTTCCTGTACCAGGCGACACGGAGCACGGCGACTTATCTGGAGCGACCCCACCTTGCAGCTATGAGGGAAGAAACCCGCCGTGAGCTCACCTTCCCGGCCATCACGCTTTGTAACGTCAACCGATTCCGGTTCTCAGCCCTCACCGACGCGGACATCTACCACTTGGCTAACCTCACCGGCCTCCCGCCCAAGAGCCGTAAAGGACACCGGCCAAGTGAGCTCCAGTACCCACCCCCTGACATGCTAGACATTTTCCAGAGGACTGGCCACCAGCTGGAAGACATGCTGAAGAGTTGCAACTTCAGCGGGCAGAACTGCTCGAGCGAAGACTTCAGTGTGGTGAGTAGCTCAGGCTATGAAGAAAGAAAGATATGATTGTGGCTTGAAAATCTCTCCTTAAGCAAAATTTTATAATGCCTCCTTCAGTCTTTCTCTATGAGAGACAGCTAAATGATTTGTTTGGAAAGAGGAAATTAAGCCCCATCCATCTGTGTCGAACCTCCATGCTGGGGCAACAGACAATAGAGCGATGCGGTTATTTGCCATCTCAATTTCTCTTTCCCTGCTTTCTACGTCCCTTTCTTTTCCTGTTACATCATAGTCTGTCCCATCTGATGCTGAGTCTTATTTTGGCCAGAGAATGGATGAAAAATTCAGGAGAGGGACAAGCGACATGATTTCTGCATTAGCCCAATCAGCCTTGAGGAGACATGCGTTCAACTCTCCAAAGAAAGTTCCTATCCTTGCGTTGACATTTTTTGCTTGTCACGCTGGTGTAATTCTCTTTAGTTTTTGCTGTTGTTGTTGTAATTTCAGTCAGTAATTTCCTCTTAGGGCTCTTTCTCTCAGTCTAAACAGGATTAGATAAGAGAGATGTCCGTGATTTAGACCATGATACTTCTTGCAAGGATATCAGCTCTCTCTAGAGTTCGAGCACTCCTCAAATAACTAATTTACTCCTTTTCTCTTCTCTGCTACCTCCTTTACTCTTTTTAGTCTTGGTTTCTCATGCAGAGTTTTGAAATATAATCATTTATATGATTGCATGGGATTCAGCAGTGAAGGTTTGATTGGTGGGAGTGACTGTATTGTCCTGTTCACAAATTTATTTGCAGTATGTATAAATTTTCATTGTGCTCAATGACCCCGGAATTACCAGAATTTCTATTGGTTTTCATATGGTGTTATGCGCATCCAAATTGCTGTGGTTTTGTGCATATTGCTGATAGTCTGTTTGTCAGTGATTGACATTGTAACTTGCGCTTATGAAAGTGTTTTCCCATGTGCACTTACGAGAGACTAACATCCTATTCTAAAGACCTACAATATTTTAAATCAGCTTGCATTTAGCAAAACCGTTGGAAATGGCAATCTTAAAGTGTATTTTAATTGTTATATTATTTTAAACAGTGTTTATTTTTAATTATTAATCATTTTAATATTGTCACGAGGATAATGGAGAAAAGACTGTTAGCTTCTTAATTACATTCTGACATGAAAGTCAGAATGTGAGACAGTTGCTGTGAGTCAGAATGTGAGACAGTTACTTATTTAGATCCATCAAAACAAATACTTACATTTGCACATTGAAGTTTAAAGCCTTCATCATGTTGCAGTTGTTAAAACTGCTTCCAGTTGCTGTGTTATTCAATTACAAAGCCAATTTTACTTGCATTTGGTGCTTGTTAGTTAGTTTTCAGTGTTGTGGTATTATGTTTGTTCTGTTGACACTCTATTTAGTTCAACGTTTCATGCTCTTTGATCTAAGAAGTCACTAGCAGCTGTGATTTCTCTGATGTCTTTAGATCTTGAACCATCCTTATTAAGCTCCTTTGTTGCTCAGTTATGATTTCCTGTTTTGTCAACAGGTCATGTAGTAGTGCGAAACACATTTAATACAGTACCTGTGAGGTTAACACATCATAGTTTTGACATAAAGCCCTTGTTATGTTCTGACATTGCAGCAGGATGTTAGTCTTAAAGTCTGTGGAATTTGAAGTTGCTTGGTAATGTGTCTGTAGACATTGCATAGAGATGAAATAGTGCTACTATACTATTTGTTATTTAAAAAATGAGGTCATAACTGCATTCTGTTAAATTGAATTTTAGTGGCTGTAAATTAGTGCTTTAAAATGGAAATAAGTTCCATGTTAGATGACAACAGTCTGAATATAAAACTCATCTGTGCTGTCAATACAATCATTTGCCTAGATTGTTGTGCCATTATTGGAATGAGCTATGACAGTCTGTCTGTTTTAAAACATACCTGCCTGACATGTAAAAAAAAAGGAACAGTGATTGATGGTTTTGATACAATATTGGATTAGCCTTTTCCTGTCAAATCAGACAGATCTTGTCAAGAACAAGGCTTTCGTCAAAAGTCTGTTCTGCGTTATGGTAAACCACAGTGATGTCTGACACTAACAAGAAGTGCCAAAATGTAAGCCAGTTTTGGCATAAACTATTGTTATCTGGGTAGTTTTTGTATCTGTTAATTTACTGGATGATCTAGTGCTGAATAAAATGCCTTCATTTTGTTTCAACCATCTAAAGCTTTTTTTGGATCAATATTCAGTAGAGATGTGAGACAGACCTCTCTCTACAAGCCAAATGCTCTGTAAGTTACAAGCTGATCTATCTGTTCTCCTGTCTTCAAAGATCGTAATAGCCCTTTTTATGGCTCTTACACAAAAATTGCGCCTGTCTAGTTGTCTGTCTCTAAGGATGAACCGATTAAAGACCCTTTAAAATCTTTTTTTTTTTTTTTTTCAGTATTAAAAGTAGACTGCTGTAAAGGATTAAGGGCGACAAAATGTGACCTCATTGTTGACACCCCCACTGACCAATAAAAGAGTGTGTGTAATCAAACCTTATGTAATCATGTTATTTAGAATCATGGAACATCTAATAACTGTCAGTTTAAACAGGATTAATATACTGTATGCCACTTAAAGCAAAACAGTAATGTTTAAGGACATTAAATAACAATAACAATAGGCATAATAATTATTCCTATACAATGTACTGCAATGTTTGCATGGACAATGTATGTAAATATTTTGCAACGAAGTCAAACCTGCACTACATTTTTTTCTCACTTTAATTAAGCAGTCAATTAATTAATTTTCCTTTTATTACCACAATTACATAAAGCTGAACACATATTTATAAATGTCACTTTACTGTTTGCCTTGTTACACATTTCATATATAAAATTTGCTTGATGTAGCCTATTAAAAAATTTCAGGTTTTTAGGACAATTGGATGGACTGCTAAGTACCGTAGGTAATCACAGCGTGTCGATATACAGTCATATTGCACGACTGTGATATTGCTTTCACACAACAGTGTGTGTAACTACATAAGAAACAATAACAGAGTGTCTTTAAAAACTCATTTTTTGCTAACTACTTCCTTCTTCCATGAATTCAAATCTCAGTTTAACAGTTCAACAGCTGAGCCCAAGCCTCCATTACTAATTTGCAACGTCACTTTAAAACTAGTAACAAAGGACTTCATTGAGGACACTGAGTTGCTTCATTGAAAGCTTATTTTATTATTGTATTAAAGGAGAACTCCACTTCCAGAACAACAATTTACAAATAATTTACTCACCCCCTTGTCATCCAAGATGTTCATGTCTTCAGTCGTGAAGAAATTATGGTTTTTGAGGAAAGCATTTCAGGATTTTTCTCCATATAATAGACTTCATTGGTGCCCTGATTTTGAACTTCCAAAATGTAGTTTAAATGCAGCTTCAAAGGGCTCCAAACAATCCCAGCCGAGGAAGAAGGGTCTTATCTAGCGAAATGATCGGTTATTTTTATTAAGCACAAAAGCTGGAGTAGCACAGGCTCTGGGATGCGCGTCCACGACACTATGAATCATGTCTAAGTTCATCGTCTGTGTACTCCGGCTACAAAAATTAGAGTATGGCGAAAAACTCCATCTTATTTTCTCCTACAACTTCGTCCGACATCATTGTACCTTTTGGTTTCTAAACAGCGTTTGACTTACTTGCACTTCCATAGTCTTTGCGCGTTCACTTTGTAAACACTGGGTCTGTAATTCCGCCTACGTTCCACATGACCTTTCGATGGATTCAATAGTACGTTGTGTTGGCACCAATGAAGTCCATAATATAGAGGAAAATCCTGAAATGCTTTCCTCAAAAACCATAATTTCTTCATGACTGAAGACAGAAAGACATGAACATCTTGGATGATAAGGGGGTGAGCAAATTTTTTGTAAATTGTTGTTCTGAAAGTGGAGTTCTGCTTTAAAAGCTCACTGTGTTATGTAGAGTATTTTGAGAGAGAGAGATGGACTGAGCGAGTGTGATTACCTGCATATGATGCAGAATTCTTTCTTCAGCTCAATCTCATATTCACAATAAAACATTAGTTTGAATGTTCGCTGAGGAAAGCAATATCTTTGTTGTACTATCCTTTCATCTATTAAGGGTAATTTCTGATGACAGCGCTGCTCTGTGCATTTGTTGGCTGCATCTTACAAGGCGTTGTTGAAGGTAAAAATAACTTCCTTGTTTACAACCCTTTCGATATAAAAGTCTTGACTGCTGAATTACTCATAAAACTGTCTCTTGTAACTAAAATCACCATCATGAATACATATACCATTTCCCAATAGTAAATACCATTATTAAATACTACTAATATTTCTATAAAATATTATTTATTCAAAAATAATATTTAATAAATAACAAAAGCTATCATAGAAGTTGTTTGAATTCAGTCAAAACTACAAAGGCAGCTCTCTGACATACAGCATTAAATTTACATACAAATATAATGTGATGAAATTTTCCCCTCAGCCAAAATTGTTTGCCCTGAAACAAATAATAGATTAATGAGACCAAAGACTGCCGTTAGGGTGGGACACTTTTTTTTTCTTTGCCATTTTTTTAAAATAAAATAATATTAATATAATAATAATTGCCTTTATTATTATAGTGTTAGGCCCGAAATTCTTCAGGTCAGTGTATAAATACATAGATATGCAATAAACATTTGTTCTCCTAAATCTGCCCTGTCTAATTTTCTTCTTCTTCTTCTAAAATCAAAGATGTTCTTCAGTAATCGTATATGCAGAGCAGTGACACAATTTGTGTTTTGTTTTGCGATTTATCCGGAAGGAATAGATAGTCTCCGCAATGTTTAAGCAATAGATTGAAGCACTGGTGTGTGAGACTGCGTAAGAGCCACAAGAGAACGCTGCTGTCACTAAAAACAATGCAGCGAAGATTCACGATGACTTTAAAAACAACAGATTCCAGCATCAGATCACAGCTTATTTAACAGAAACAAATGTCATATATGTTTCATCTGCATCAGGTACATCCTTGCCGCGAGATGTTTCAAAAAATGATGGGACAATATCGACCATGGCAAGAAGTGGTGGGGACATGTCCCACCCGTCCCACCTGTAAATTGTATTTACCCTATGTATTTACCCAAACAAATTATATCTCATGTTTAACCACTATATAAACATCAGAGCCACTGGCAAATTCCAGAAGAACTGGCCGAGGCAAGGCTCCTCTCGGTGGGTTCATGAGCGTTGAAAGGTCTCTGACACCCTAGAGCTCTTATATCTGAAAACATGGAAGCAAATTTTTAAATAGACATTGGCTACATTCACACTGTCAGTTTTTGGGACTGACAATCACATTTACTTACAGGTGTGAGCCTCAAAATGTCCTGTTCACACAGCAGCTTACAGTCGCTTTTCAAATACTGTCTGTATGAACGCACAACAGGAGTCAAGCCTGTATTCCTTACGAGTAACCATAGCAACAGAGACCAAAGCAATATCAAAGACGGCAACGTCCATAAAACTAAACGTATTACCACTTTCTGACACGACAAAAGTCCAATTGAGCCGTGAGTTCATCCATCAGATCATCATTAACCGACAAGAGCTTTTAAATTTGAGTGGAGAGCAGAGCATTTGAGCTGCGCACAGAACACAAAACTGATGGGAAAGGCTCCGGTGGAGACTGGATATAAAACTTTAAGATGACAAGCAGCTTATTTCTTTGTCAATGCAAGTTACCGAAACCACAAATTAAAGCACGCAACACATGGTAGATGCGTGTTTGTGCAGCAGAGCGGCTCTCTCGTACTGAATGACATGACAGACAACTAGTTGTCCAGTCTTGTTCTGTTCACACAGCGCGTGTGTTCCAAGAATGCGGCTCTGTGTCCTGAAAATTTATGGGTGTGGGTTCAGTTATAGAATACGGTTGTCACACCCGTAAATAACCATACTGTGTGTGAACTTACCACATTAGGGACTCAAATACAGTATTGACAACCGTATTCTGTTGCTGTGTAACAAAATTTATTTTTGAAGTCTAATCAAGTACATTCTCGCCTAACAAACTCTTAAAACTACATTTTGTGACACAAAAACAGTATTAATTATAAAATTATAGTGGATTTGGGTGTCCGTCATGACACTCCCTGTGAGAAATACTGCAAACAAATTGATACAAACAGTGAAATGTTTGGAGTTCCAATATTACTACAATATCGCACTCCTCTCAGCCAATCAGACTCAAAGACCAGAAAGAACTGTTGTGAATACATATAGTATATATTTTCAAATATATTTATATATAAACAGTACTGTATTTTATTACATATTTATTTACTTACATACAAATTTATGTATTTATATTATTATATTATATTATAATCAAAAAGTTATATTTTATTACATGTGTTATTGAATATTAAATTACATACAATATATAGAAATTCAAGTAAATATATTTTAAGTATATGAAATATTTTTCAGTATATGAAAAGTGGTATTTCCTTATGTATTACTCAATATATTTTTAAATATTAACACAATATATTATTCTGTATACATTACTTCAATATACAACAATTTAGTTCGTGGATGTTGCTACCTGGTCTCATTGCAAAAACATACCTGAGAAATACGTACCAATAAGTACATATCACTGCAGTTTCCAAAAGAACCCTGTTGAAAAAAACAGCATATGCTGGTTAGGTAGGTTTCGATGCTGGGATGCTGGTTTTTAGTTGGTGTATGCTGGTCCTTAGCTGGTTTATGCTAGTCCTTTGCTAGTTTATGCTGTGTTTTTGCTGGTCCTTAGCTGGTTTAAGCTGGTCCTGGACCAGCACATGACCAGCTAAGGACCAGCATAAACCAGCTAAGGACCAGCATACACCAGCTAAAACCAGCATCCCAGCATCAAAACCTACCTAACCAGCATATACTGTTTTTTTTTTCAACAGGGAAATGAACACTAGAGGCAGTAACACTCTGACACCTTTTATTCTTTTTCACACAAAGTATGATTTACAGAGTTTCAATTGGTGGAAAAAACAGCTAAAACCAGCCTAGGCCAGCTAAGATCAGCCTGGAATTGGCCAAAACCCTTTTAAAACCAGCCTGCTGACCAGCTATGACCAGCCTGGATGACCAGTTAAAACCAGCCAACCAGCTTAGGCTGGTTTTAGCTATTTTTTTCAGCAGGGACAGCGTAATTTTTGCACAATTTCTTGAAGAATATTATATTGTGACTTCAAAACAATTTGAATATACTGGGAGATTTGAAAACTAATGCTTTTAATTGTTAGTATCACATATCCAGCTTCATATCTATGGGTTTTCATAGCTGGTAGGTGTGTTTGGTAGCTTACGCAGTAGGGAGATGTACTTGAGAGGTGAGCTCCGGTACGAATCCCGTGTAATACGGTTCGACAAAACAGTTCAAATCTGCACACAAGGAAAATTCAAATGGCACACTTGTGTCAACATATGCATTTTATATCAGTGTTGCATTTGTTAACAATATTGGGTAGGTTTAGGGTTGGGTGTAAGGCATATTTCCAACACGATAGAGCATTAACTTTTAGCGACAGTCCCCGGATTTTTGAACTTCTGAGCTGCCGCAATACGTACCTGAAGCAACGTAATAAAAACACAGCAATACGTACCTATATCAACATAATAAAAACGTAGCGCCACTCAGTGGACATTTCTCTTTGAAACTGCCACGAAAAGTGCAGTAGGTACGTAAAAACGGTGTTGCAGAAAAGTACAGTGTTGCAGAAAGGTACGTATTTTTACGAGACTGGGCTATCAATGTAAGGAAATATAATTTCTTTGCATAATGGTGAAATATTATTGTATCATAAATTGTCACCACTGTTTTTCATGTCTATCAGTAGCTCTGTATATAGTTCCCGCTTTTACTAGGAGAGAGATGAAAACTTGTTACATAATTTTCCTTTACAAACACAAATCTAATTTTCATGCACTCAACAATAATTAGATGCCTTATAATGATATGATATTATTCATCCAATAGTCAAAACGCATTATAATGTAAACCAGTTTGCTTATACAGTGCCACTCAGAAAACACTTTCAATTTGCATTTCTATTCTATTTCCATTCAAATCAGACTGGTTGGGATTTTTTAAGCACCCAGTGGTTCAGGTGCGAAGGTTGCAACATCCCGGTTGTCAGAGATAAATGTAATTACTATTTTTGGCATACAAGAAAGTCAGCAGTAATCATTTCTGTAAATAATGACCACACAACGACCTTGGGGGAACAAGAATAAACAAGCCCAGTGGAGGTCAATGGATCAGTTCTCCGTTTTCCCTCCATCCTTTAGCTTCGTAATGATTTTGCATGCTTGATTTTCCACAATAGAGTGGCATAGATTAGTGAAACTCACATGAAACATTCATCAGAGCTCCCTGCCACTGGGATAGCAATGGATGGGTCCTTCCTGCCACTCACTGGATTTAGCTAATCACTCACACATTCCCACCACTGAAACACTTATGCTGGCCATAAATTAAAAGATTCTCACACATGCATGCACACAAACATGTTTTTTTTTTCCTGCACACAAAAACAAATAACTTACAGATCACAGATGTGATATACCACAAACAGTTACTTCACACAGTCTTTCCTCATTTCTCTGTCTTTCTCCATTCGTCTAAGTTTCCTCTTAAATATGACTTTATCTCTAATGTAGTTTTAAGAAAAAAAAAAAAAGAAGAAAAGAAAACAACAAAATCTCCCAGCAGCAGATATGTCAGCTGTAGTCTCAGACTGTGGATGACTAATGTGTACGCAGTGGGTGATGTTAACAAACTCTTTGGCTTTCACAGAGCTTTTACAGTTCACTTAGTTTAAACATGGAACATCAAACTGAGATAATGTTTTATTTCGTTCATTTTCCCACCCAAGAAACAGATTTCACTTAAATTCATTTGCTTTATTTCTCGTCTTGGAAACAGGTTTTCACATGGAGGAGGGCTACTAATTGAGGGCTTCTGGTCTAAGTCCAGGGAATGTGAATCATTCCTTCCGTTTAACGTCACGAAAGTGAACTGTGTTGGACTGCTATTTCTCTCTCTCTCTCTCTCTCTCTCTCTCTCTCTCTCTCTCTTTTTTTTTTTTTTTTTTTGGCAGAGGAGGTTTATCAAAATATTCTGTGATGTTTTGATTTTGGAATATTTATGAGTTTCACATAGCAAGGCTGCAAACCACTTTTTCATTTTGTTTTAAGAAAATAAGAGATCGTCTTTTATACATTTATTTATTTATTTTTAACCACAAACGCCGTTTGAGATTTTTGTAAAGAGAGCATTATTAACAAAATGCCATGGAGTAGTGTCTATAAAATAATACAGTATAAAATAAAATAGTATAAAACATGTTTCACTCAACTGGATTGAGTGAAACATGATTTTATTACATGATTTTGAATGACTGACATATGACTTTATTGCAGTAATTTACTGTTGTTAGTAAATTAATTTCATTGTTCTCTCAAATTCTTGCATTTGTACATATATATTAGTTTGCTACCTAAGAGAATGCCTGTACTTGCATATTTTAAGATAATCAGATTCACTATTAAAGTTCAAAATGCTTTGTATTTTAGAGATTTTAATATATATAGCAACATAGCATTCTTGTGAAAAATGTGAGTAAAGAGAATGCACAAGAAACTGGAAAAAAATGAAAACACTGATTTTCTATCTAACCATAGATATAACAATTATTTTGGTCCTCTAACCGAATTGGTCTGACAGATCTGAGTGTTCACTGCTTTTGACACAAGTAATCAGGTTATGTCATTACACCAGTAGGTGGCAACAAGGGACTGAGTCACTGCATCATGTATTAAACCAATTCATTCAAAACACTGATTCATTGAGGAGCAAAACAAATGATTTCCTTTATAGTTGTTTCTAAATTGGAAATTTGCATCCTTCATTTGGCATGTCCTCCATTCACCCACAATCCTTTGCACACATTCCAATTCATGAGAAAGCAAGCTTGACAAATTTCACTATCAAATGCATTTTCATTACTTTCATGCTGTGACTGCAGAGTGGAAACATTTATGATGTGGGATTCAGACTTACTTACCATATCATTCTAGTGTTTATGGGGAGGAGTATATAGAAACCTCAGATGGACTGGTCTAGGATGCACGCAGCCTCACTACGATGATGCCTTCTGATTGAGAAACACCTTATCACTGCATTGCATTCTAAGGGCTCATTCCTATGCTCTAATCTCTTTGAAGATTTTTCCATCCAGAGGGAGAGTTTGAAAGGATAAAGGGTGTATCTTCCCAAGCCAATTATAGAGAGGGAATCCTTGCACCGTTAAACCTGTGGAAAGAATCAAGGGAGTGTCTCTCAGTTGTATACCCTTCAAAATCCTTAAAGGAACACTCCGCTTTTTTTGAATAGGCTCATTGTCCAGCTCCCCTAGAGTTAAACAGTTGAGTTTTACCTTTTTCGAATCCATTCAGCGATCTCCGGGTCTGGCAGTAGCACTTTTAGCATAGCTTAGCATAGATCATTGAATCTGATTAGACCATTAGCGTCTTGCTCAAAAATGACCAAAGAGTTTCAATATTTTTCCTATTTAAAACTTGACACTTCTGTAGTTACATTGTGTACTAAGAATGACGGAAAATGAAAAGTTGCGATTTTCTAGACCGATATGGCTAGGAACTATATTCTCATTCTGCTGTAATAATCAAGGAACTTTCTCCAGACCCGGAGATCTGCTGAAAGGATTCGAAAACGGTAAAACTCAATTGTTTAACTCTAGGGGAGTTGGTAAATGAGCCTATTTTCAAAAAAAAGTGGAGTGTTCCTTTAAAGGTGACCTATTATGACCTATTAAAGGTGCCCTTTTTTATAATATGTAATATAAGTCTCAGGTGTCTCCAGAACATGTCTATGAAGTTTCAGCTCAAAATACCCCAGAGATCATTTATTATATCATTTTGAAAATGCCTGTTTTGAGTGGAAGCAGAAACACACTGTTTTCGTGCATGTATCTTTAAATGCAAATTAGCTGTTGCTCCCCGCCCCCTTTTCCAGAATAGGACTGTGTTTTTACAGCTGGTACATCAGATACTCCGCCAAAAACATCTGTTTGGTTTTGATTATCATGTCTATCGCACTGAAACCAACAATATTAGTTTAAACTGATATACCATTTTCTGAGCGCACACATCCAAAGCTTACGCACAGAAAGCGGCTGTCACACGGCATGTGAGCACTAAACTAAGTCCTCTTTCATGTCCTATTGTGCTTAACCCTTTAACTGTCACTCCCATTTTTGAAAACAGACATGAAAATGCACTATCCAGACTTAAATTTTTATAATTCATGAATGAAAACATTTTGTAATATGATTTTGATTTTCCATGGTAATGCAGTATCTGATTTTAAAATGCCTTTCAAAGGATGAATTTTGAGATTTTAAGTTTTAAACTGATATATAATTTCTTACGATATCTAAAGCGTTGGTAAATGAGCCTATTTTCAAAAAAAAGTGGAGTGTTCCTTTAAAGGTGACCTATTATGACCTATTAAAGGTGCCCTTTTTTATAATATGTAATATAAGTCTCAGGTGTCTCCAGAACATGTCTATGAAGTTTCAGCTCAAAATACCCCAGAGATCATTTATTATATCATTTTGAAAATGCCTGTTTTGAGTGGAAGCAGAAACACACTGTTTTCGTGCATGTATCTTTAAATGCAAATTAGCTGTTGCTCCCCGCCCCCTTTTCCAGAATAGGACTGTGTTTTTACAGCTGGTACATCAGATACTCCGGCAAAAACATCTGTTTGGTTTTGATTATCATGTCTATCGCACTTTCATGAATGAAAACATTTTGTAATATGATTTTGATTTTCCATGGTAATGCAGTATCTGATTTTAAAATGCCTTTCAAAGGATGAATTTTGAGATTTTAAGTTTTAAACTGATATATAATTTCTTACGATATCTAAAGCGTGAAAAGTAAAAAAGAAAAGAAGAAAGTCTTTTGTGACAAAGGTCAGAACTCATGTTTTTATGTAGATTTTTTAAGTTGCACCCTTGACATATATTAGTCTATTACTTTTCCTACATAATTTGTAACACAAAAATATGGTAAAATATCTATTTAGCAGTCCTTTAGACCTTTCCAACGATGTGTAGTTTGTCATGATTAGATTAGGATTTATTTGTAACATGGTGAAGTAATCTTAGGCGTCCCACAGATTGGATGGTGACAGTTAAGTGGTTAAACTGTCAAATACACACAAGTTTATGTTAAAAACACGAGTTACAAAAACAGTCGGTTACGTATGTGAAGGTAAAGTGCTTGGAAAGAAATTGCATGTTTATATTAGATCTGTGTGGCATCAGTGTAATGTACAGTAAATAAATCAATAAATCCACTGCTCTCTTGTCTCCTCTGAGGCTGAGACTCTGAACAGTGTTTTGTGCTTGTCTATGCAGCCAAAGACAGAACAGTTAGCATGACTTTGCTCAAACTTTCACCATGGCGTTAGAACTGATACCGTTGTTGCTTGCGAAAACATGCAGATTAGGAGGCGGTAATGTTATAATAAGATCCCCTTTCTACATAACAGAGGGAGCAAAATCTAAGTGGCTCATTTTTTAGATGCTTACAGAGAAAGGCTTACCAAAAAAACGGGTTCTTTTTTTTTACATTTTCTGGGTTGGTAGATGCACCGGGGACCCGATTACACCACTTAAACACAAAAAAAGTCAGATTTTCATGATATGTCACCTTTAGTTCCGAGAAGCTCCTTCGAAGTGGCCAATTTTGTGTCCTTTGGTTGGGAGTGACCATATATATACATGTTCTCACTTCGAGATGCCCTTCAGAGGAGGATTTCATTTGGAATGCAGTGCAGATGTGATATTCATGTGCTGATTCATTCAGGAATAAAACAAGTGTCCCTATGAATGAGTCATTGAATCATTCACTCAAATGATTTTTTCAAAAACACAGAATCCTTTACACAGAAACACCACTACTGTGTTGCAGTGTAAAAGTTCTGCTGTGGCTTTGTTTGAATCTATTTTCATTGGTGAAGCAACTGTTCTAGTTCTAATGTAACATTTTCAAATTAGTAACAAAGGTTTTGACACACCTTTTAAAGAAGCAACAGCAGATCCTGAGGAAAGCTGTCCCTGATGGCTCACATACATCAAGGAGACGTCTATTTGACGTCTGCATTTACATCTGGAAGAGTTTTTAGAGTTTTTGCTCATCTGCAATACGTCTATAGGACATTTCCTATCAGATGTCAAATAGACGTCCATTAGATGTCTTTAAAATGTTTATGATTTAGAATGTATGAAAAACTGACATCTTACAGACATCTGTCGGATGTTTGTACACAGCAGATGCTTTCCAGATCAAGTGATCTTTAACAGATATCTTGCAGACGTACATGTGCTATCTAAGGTCCTACACACAAAGTTTTTTGTGATACTCATCTGTTGAACTGACTGTTGTTTAAAAGCAATATCACTTGCACAAGAGTGCTTTATGTCTATATATCAGCAAAACTGTGTTTACGTGCACCCACTTGCCCCATATACAACTAAGTACTCTTGTGAGTGTAAATTATATACATTCATTCTGATTAAATAAAAACTAAGAGTCCAAAAAGTCAACAGATAAAAGTTAGTAGCATCTACCCTGAACTGATCTTCCTTGATCCTCCCCCACTATCAAATGTATCTCTATGTTTAGACTCAACAACAATTCAAACAAATAGCGTTTGTGTAGGGTCATGTCTTTGAGACAGTTTGTGCAGCTTATATTTATTTTTCAAAACTTGAAATCATTGTTAGCTTTTGCGGCTACTGAAGTGTGAATGCATTTGGACAGCTAATATGAGTTTTTGTTTGCCGTTTGATGGACGGAGTAAAGTACAAATGCCGCCATAAACTTTTGTGTCTGAAAATGTTCTCTATACTTCTTAGTATGTAGGGCACTTTAGGCTTTTTTAAAACATAAAATAGTCTTTAGTTACACTTTAATAAATAAATGTGTTTACTGTACCTTTGTGTTTTATTTTGCAAGTCTGGAGTCAAGGAGCACAGAGTATGAATTTTTTATACATTGTATTTTATAAAAAAACACAAATGTGTTCAGAGTACAATGCATGTGTGCATAATTTAAGACAGAAAGTGAGCTGAAACAGCAAGCTTTCAGGTGCTTATTTCCTAGTTATTCACTCGGATGATGCCTGGTGTGGTGTGTAATCTACACATTGTTTATGCACACTAAGCACTCTATGCTTCTATTGATTGTCACAGCTGATATCAAGCTATGTAGGAGAATCAAATCAGTGATGTGGTTGATGATTGGTGTTTTGACTCATTGTGTCTCTGATTGGCTCAGCAGGATCTGTGATAGCATTAGTGACTAGGTAAGTCCCTAAGACAAGCTTATTGCATTACTGAGTTATTTTTGCATTACACCTGTGAGGGAGACACTGATCTCACCTGGTGTTCAGACACACTTCTTACTCACTAGAGCAAGGTGGCATACGTCCTAAAACCTTGTAGACACATGTTTTGTGTCCTAATTATAAAACCCTAATTATAAAAAGAATACATTATTGAACACATAATACATATTTTATAATAAACTAATGATAATATTTGATACATTTTATACACTGGTGGCCAAAATTTAAGAATAATTAAGATTTTTAAATGTTTTTGATAAAAGTCATTTCAATTAAAACTGTTATAATTGTAAATACTGTTTGAATTTAAAATGAGTGTTTTCTGTTTTAATACATTTTAAAACAATGGCAAAGCTGAATTTTTAGGAGCCATTACTCTGGTCTTTAGTGTCCCATAATCCTTTGGAAATCTAATATACTGACTTGGTGCTTAATTATTTTTGGTGCTCAGTTAATTATTAATAATGGTTCTTATTATTAATGTTGAAAACAATTTTCTGATGATTATTATTTTGGTGGAAACTATGATACATCTTTTTCAGGATTCTTTGGTAAATACAATGTTCATTAAACAGCATTTATTTGAGATATATGAGATATATTTTTGTAACATTATAAATATCTTTACTGTCAGTTTTGATCAATGTAATGCACCCTTGCTGAATAGTAGTAATAATTTAATTTTTTTATAATTATTTATATAATTAATTATATTATTAATGTATAATTTATGCACTACCAATCAAAAGTTTTTGAACAGTAAGATCTTTTAATTTTTTAAAGAAGTGTCTTCTGCTCATCAAGCCTGCATTTATTTGATCCAAAATACAACAAAAACAGTAATACTGTGAAATATTTTTACTATTTAAAATAACTGCTTTCTATTTGAATATATTT
Organism: Cirrhinus mrigala; assembly: GCA_036247105.1. Classification (NCBI taxonomy): domain Eukaryota; kingdom Metazoa; phylum Chordata; class Actinopteri; order Cypriniformes; family Cyprinidae; genus Cirrhinus; species Cirrhinus mrigala. The sequence goes on from CM070012.1 coordinate 9,867,756, forward strand.
CAAAAACTAATTAATTCCTGTGATCAAAGCTAGATTTCAGCATCATTACTCCAGTCTTCAGTGCTTCAGGGTCACATGATCCTTCAGAAATTGTTGTAATAGGCTGATTTGTTGAAATATATATATATATATATATATATATATATATATATATATATATATATATGTATAGTGTTGGGGAAAGTTACTTTTAAAAGTAATGCATTACAATTTTGCGTTACTCCCTAAAAAAGTAACTAATTACATTACATAGTTAGTTTTTACGGAAAGTAATGTGTTACATTTCTTTTGCGTTACTTTTTAAATCTGGGCAGGGCTTGCTTCTTTGTTTTTAATATAAAACAGTTCTAATGTAAAAGCCTTTCTACACCAAAAGTGAAATGAATTCACCTCAGGCTGAAAGAAAAGTACATTTATGCAGGAGATCACTCTTCAGCTAAAAAAAAAATTAAGCACAAATGTTAGTTTATCTAAAGTAATTTTTGCTTATTAGTATAGTTGAATTGCATCATCGAAGGTCAGCAGCAAAGACACTGGTTAATAAAATGGGATTAAATACATAAAGGATAATTGTTTTATTGAACATATTTAATTATTGCAGGGTTGCATCATATTCTGAGTTTGCATTTCACTGTTTTTATTCATTTTGAGGAATACTGAATCTGTTTTTTGTGAGTGAGATAAATTAATACATGTTCACATTTAGTCTAGAATACAGTAACATCATGTTTACTCCCAATTTCCCAACAGGAGACTTGTCAATCAATAAATGGGGAAAAAAGTAACTGGCATTACTTATTTGAAAAAGTAACTCAGATATTTTCTTAAAAATTCAAAAGTAATGTGTTACTTTACTAGTTACTTGAAAAAAGTAATATTATTACGTAACCTGCGTTACCCCCAACACTGTGTATATATATTTAAGATAAATGCTGTTCTTCTGAACTTTCTATTCATCAAAGAAACCTGAAAAAACTCTGCTCAGCTGTTTTCAACATAATAATAATAATAATAAATGTTGAGCGGCAAATCAGAATATTAGAATATCTTCTAAAGGATCATTTGATTGGAGTAATGATGCTAACAATTCAGCTTTGAAATCACATTTTGAAATATATTCAAATAGAAAACAGTTATTTTAAATAGTTAAATATTTAAAAATTGTACTATTTTGCTGCACTTTTTTACTTCTCTACTTCTTCTTTAAAAAAAAAAAAAAACATTAAAAATCTTACTGTTCAAAAACTTTAGACTGGTAGTGTATAATATTTTTTTTTCTTTTAACCGCACTTACCCAAAACTCATCCATGTTTTCAACACTGATAAAAATAAGAAATATTTCTTAATTTTGGTTATATTACATAATTACCAATTCAGCATATTAGAATGATTTCTGACAGATCATGTGACACTGATGACAGGAGTAATGATGCTGAAAATTCAGCTTAGGAATCACAGGAATAAATTACATTTTAAAATAATCAAACAGAAAACAGTTTTAAATATTTTACATGTAATAATATTTCACAATATTACTATTATGACTGTATTTTTGATTAAATAAATGCAGCGTAAAAGACAACATAAAAAAATCTTAATTTTAAAAACATAAAAAGCAACACTCCCTTGGAATCATTTTATTTAGCTCTTCTCCAACCATATAGTTCTGCGTGCAGTGGACTTTTCAGAAAAGAAAAAAAGATTTAAATTTGAGATAGAGATGATAAACAAATGATGAACAAATTATAAAGAAATGGAGCAATGAAGACCAATAAAGCACAAATCACAAAAAAGGTTAAATGCAGGTCAGTTTTGCAAAATGCACACCGTATGACTTTAATAACATAATTGAGATCACATAGTGGTCATTGTCATTTCATCTCATTTTGAGTTTAGTCATGGAAATATATGAAGAGTTCAGATGCAAAACCAGCTAAAAGCCATCTCGGTCAAGAATGAGATAATGATACTGAGTGAATGCTCTAGACACATATTATACGTCCATCAAATACTTTTTCTTCAAACTCGCTAAAATACCAGCCTCAGCCCAATCAGAAGTACCAGTACTTACATAAAAACCTGTACATCTGAGCCTGATAAAAGTGCATTTTTTAAAGAAAGACGTCAGATGGATTTAGCTGGTTTTGCATCTGAACTCTTCATATCATAAAACCACACAGTACTATATAATGATTATAGCTCTCTATATAATGATTGAAATCTCAAAATGCATTTGTTTGGCTTTTTTATTGCTGTATGATTGTCTCGGTTGCAGCAAAAACAGGGCAGCAGTGAATCCCAGATCCCGTCCTTTCCCTCTGTTTTGGTCTGAATTATGATGATTCCTCCTAGATGGTTCTCTTCATTTGTGACAACTTCAAAGGCAAACTCAGTATAGCAACAGGATTTAGAGATTACACATTCTGGGCTTGCTCTAAAATCAATTGCGTGTTTGAAGTTGCTTTAGTATGAATGTAACGTATCCCATTACTCAGCAACATGCAAATTGCCGGGCATCAAGAGGATGAGAGGGAGATGAGATAGATAGATAGACACTAAGCAAGTGTGTGAGAGAGATCTGATGAACTCTACCACTACCTTTAGATGATTTAAAACACTAATCACATCTCCATCAAAGACTCCTTGAGATAAAAGGAAATCACTTCGCTTCTATTAATACAATCACTTTCAAATGGCATCTCATTAACGTCTAATCATCTTTCATTATGTGAGGTGTCCAGGGATTTTATTCTCTAGTACAATGTTCAAGACTTTTTTTTGCCACATTGACATTTTTATTGAATACTGACGAAAATGAACACATGACATTTTATTTTTTGTTAAAGAGTCATCAATGGATTGAAAGTTGTTTTTGTGTGGCATCTAAAGTGGTTTATTGACATACTCTGTACAAACATTCTGAACGCGCAAACTAACTGTCTGAACAAATTTTCTGCTCCTCAATTCTGATTGCTTGTTTGATGAAGCATGTGCGAGCATTTAACCACACACTCGAAAATAAACTGTAATGACGGCACAATATATCAGACTTGTTAGATGAATATCACACAATCACGCTTATCTGTTTACTCACCAAAGCTGTCAACATCAAATATATCAGAGAAGATATGTAACCACCAAGATGAACATGAAGATGAAGCAGTAAATAGAATTGCATTAAATATTAATTTACTTATTGTAGAACATGTCATTACTGCTTGTTAATGAATCAACATCCTATCATTTCACGAAAAATCACAATGGGTGCAATTTGTTTCATTTCCAAGAAATTTTTTGGGATCAGAAACATTTTAACTTAAGTATCTTTGCTCTATCCATATTTAAGCCTGACAACACCATATGTTTGTGACTGAGAATAATTAATCAACTAGAGCTATGGCAGGTTTGCCTCTGTTTCACAATTCTTTTCTTTTCTATTTCTTTTCCATACTTTAAAGGGGACCTATTATGCAAAAAATGGTAAAAATCCACCCACTCATTTTTTTATAATCCCAATAAATGATGAACAGTCTCTCTGAAAACACAATTCCAAAATCATCATCGTAGGGAGAAAACCCACCTATTTGTAATGATTTCTGCCCTATTAGCATAGACATATGGCACCATGAGACCAGAAATGTCGCTATTTTTATCGCGCTGTGCTCCCCATCTGTGTAATTCATAAATGCGTATATAAAAAGTACAATCAGTTGACTGACTTTTAAACCAATTTCATTTTGAACATATAAGGCTGAACACCGCTACTGAGAGTTTCTGACATTTTCAGTGTGTGAGATTGTTCTGTTTTGTTTTTGCCAGCTCTTGAAGCTCCGCCCTCTTCTGAAAAGGGGGCCAAATGCACCAGGTCATTTGCATTTAAAGAGCCCAACACAAAAATGGTGCATTTTGGCTCATACTCTAAAAGTGGCAATTTGAGTTTAGTCATGGACTATTAAAGTGTTTCATTTCGTGAAACAAAAAGGTTCTTCAGATGTTTAAGGTTTTTATGGAACCATTTAGACAAAAAAGGTTCTTCTATGGCATTGTGAAGAACCTTCATTTTTGAGAGTGAAGCTATAAAAAATTATCTGTTGGGTATTTTGAGCTAAAACTTCAAATACACACTCTGGGGACATTAGAGACTTGTAAAATGACATCTTGCAAAAAAGGGCATAATAGGTCACCTTTAATGATTCTTAGAACTAGTAAATAATTTTTGTAAAATAACCAAAGATTTGATTGAATATTTAAAGTTTTATTGGCTACTATATATATATATATATATATATATATATATATATATATATATATATATTCGTGTAGCCTTTTTAAAATTTGGGATATATTTAATTTTTTTCCTCTTTTTTTCGGTTAATATAACAAGCATAGTATAGGTTAATCAAAGTCTACTCTGTCCTTTCAATTACTGTTCAAAAGTTTAGAGTCAGTAAGATTTACTGTAATGTTTAAACTTTCAATTGGTCAATGAATCCAGATAAAAAAAATATGTATTTCAACAAAACAAAACAAAAACAGCACATACGTTTTTAACACTAATAATAAGTGAGCAGCAAATCAGCATATTAGAAAGATTTCTGAAAGGGGTCATGACATTGATTTTCTTTGATTCTTTCAAAGGGTCATGACAATGTTCCTTGAGGTTTACTTATAATGTTAATAAAGTTCTTTGCACAAAAAAAAAAAAAAACAATTATGTGGAAAATTATTATTTTCAACCCTCATTCTGACCCTCTGTCTGAAACAACCTGTTTTAAGGGGTGTGTCCTTAAAGGTGTCTCAGTAATTGGCCACTGTTATGATTGGCTAGCGTTGTTGCATAGGAAACAGTATCAATGCCCTCTCGCTATTGCATGTGAGTGTTCTGACAGCATGATAAAAAAAACCCCCTGTAATTTCCAGACAAAGCATTATGAAATAATTTACTTACAGATGCAGCTGCAGTCAGATTTAGTACCGCTTTATCTTTTAACAAATGTTTCTATGTGAACTCCATGACGCTGTACCTCAATTACAAAACAACATGCTCCGAAGTCTGAACAATCCTCTGACACAATCCGGGATGCAATTAAAAATAAACTATCCACTTGTTACGCTGGGTTCCTTCTGATATCTATAGAAAGATGTGAACAAGCTATTTAAATCAAACGTGTCAAAGCGAATGTTCTTTCACTTAATTTGTCCTTTTGACAACAGACTTAAGCTCGTGAATTGTGTCAGAAAGTGAATGGACATCTGTATACTGTATCCAGTGACAGTACTTTCTATTAGCTTTTGATGCGATGCGACACTCGCATTTAGCATATTCAAGTGTCAGCCATTAAAGGATAAGTCCACTTCCAAACAAAGATTCACATATAATGTACTCACCCCCTTGTTATCCAAGACGTTCATGTCTTTCTTTCTTCAGTCGTAAAGAAATTTTTTTTTTTGAGGAAAACATTTCAGCATTTTTCTCCATATATTGGACTGCTATTGTGAACTTCGAAAATGCAGTTTAAATGCGGCTTCAAACGATCCCAAATATGGTTGTAAATGATTCCGACCATGAGAGAAGGGTCTTATCTAGCAAAACAATCAGTTGTTTTCATAAAAAAATAATACAATTTATATACTTTTTAATGTCAAACGCTTGTCTTGTCTTACTCTGCCTGAACTGTTTTTGTTCCGGTTCAAGACAGTTAGGGTATGTTGAAAAACTCCCATCTCATGTTCTCCCTCAACTTCAAAGTCGCCCAATATCGCTGTTTTACCTTTTTTGTTAAGGGTGTTTGATCTTCTTTGCATGTTCACTTTGCAAAGACTGGGTTGGTACTTCTGCAGCGATATAGGATTATTTTGAAATGATTTTTGAAGTTGAGGGAGAAAATACCCAACATGTTTTCCAACATACCCTAACTGTCTTGAGCCAGAATACACAGAGCTCAGGGAGAGCGAGACAAGACAAGCGTTTGAGATTAAGTACTTAAATTGAATTATTTTTTATGAAAATAACCGATCGTTTCGCTAGATAAGACCCTTCTTCCTCGGCTGGAACCTCGTTTACAACCTCATTTGGGATAATTTGAAGCCGCATTTAAACTGCATTTTGGAAGTTCAAAATCGGGGCACTATAGCAGTCCATTATATGGAGAAAAATCCTGAAATGTTTTCCTCAAAAAACATAATTTCTTTACCACTGAAGAAAGAAAGACATGAACATCTTGGATGACAAGATTCACATTATATGTGAATCTTTGTTTTGGAAGTGGACTTCTCCTTTAAGCGACTGCTGGGTGAAGCCTATGGTGAAAAGATGACTATTTGTCAATGCCAAGCTCTGGAGGCAATGTTTATGCAAATGTTTGTGCCTGGGTGATGTCACCTTGCAGATCCAATGCAGATCCAATAAATGCTTTGTTTATAATGAGGAGGATGTTTTAAGCTATGAAACTTGCAGGATGTTTTAAAGGTACAAAGACCTCTTAAATGCAAAAAAGATCAGGGAAAATTTGATTTCTCATGTCATGACCCCTTGAAGGATCACCTGACTCTAAAGACTGGAATAATGATGCTGAAAATTCAGCTTTGCCATCACAGGAATAAATTACTTTTTAAAATGTAAAAAAAAGCAAACAGCAAATGACAATTAATAAATAATAAATACATTGAAATAATGTAATAAAATTTCACAATATTAGTTTTTATTGTATTTTTCATCAAATAACTGCAGCTTTAGTGAGGCGAGAATAAAAAATAAATGAATAAATGAAATAACTGCACGCTTAGTGAGCATAAGAGACTTCTTTCAAAAAATAATAGCAAAACAGAATAAAATAATAAAGTAAACAAAATAAAAATACCTTTGAAGGTAGCATAAAGGGAACTTTTTTAAAAGTAATAAATCATTAATGAAAAGATGAGGGAAAAAAAAAACAAAAACTAAAAAACCAGTTGTAAATGAAGTTTCATGATCATCTAATTTTTTACAGTGTGCTGTTGTTTGCTCTCTTTTTCCATTTACTTTGTTTTATCTGTTTTCTTTTTGCTCTGTTTCTCATCATCTTTTTTTTTTTTTTTATAATAATATTTCCCTCCTTTAGATATCAGTGTAAATAACCCATTATATCACAGATATGGCAGTTTGGGTGCTGCGGTATGCTGACACCCTCTGTCACACAAATGGCCGTAACCAACCACAGCTGTCATAATTACACAGAAATGACCTGTCACCAAGCAGACACATTATGCACGACACAAACACAAAAGAATCCACACTGTCATTGGGTGCTTTGATCTGTTTCCTGATATGCGCTGGAAAACGCTCTTGTTCAGACAGGTTTTAAATTGCTGAAGGAAATCATTTTCAGATCAAAACAAATTCAGACAGTTTTAATGTTCAGAGCTCTGAAGACGTCAGACGTGAGTATGCGATTCTCTAGAAGGAATTGAAGCAACACAGAGCTCCTTTTTGTTATCTTCTACGCATACAGCAGTAAATGTGGAGATTTTATGGTCTTATATGTAAAAGTCTCAGATGTGATTCATGTGCTCAGTCCATATCTCATTCTCCCTCCTCTCAGTGACAGGACAGAAGTGCTGACATTTCTTTTGACTCCAGGCTGATTCTCTGTGATGTCAGTGCAGTGTCCCGAATGGTTGGTCCCAACAGACAGGACAATACATGTGCAGAATTTTATTTCTGCTGCTTCTGGTCTGCAGTGTGTGTGTGTAGTAAACATCGAGACGTAACTGACACTCTGTTACGTCTAACCTTTACGTCAATCGATGGGACATTATCTTTATAATGAAAGGTTCGAGGGTTGAGACTGACAGATGAGATGATTGCTGATCTTTGTGCTCAGAAAAACATGGTCAAAAAAATACACAACAAACACAGACAGATATGCGAGTAATGGCAAGCTGTCCCAGTGAGAGGTCATTATAAGGACAGGAAGAGAGAGCGACAGACAGAGGCTGTAAAAGAGAGAGAAAGAGATCCAGGTGGTTTCAAAGTGGGACACTGAGGTGTTTTTGTACATCTCGCCATCTCTCCAATTGCAGATCGACAAATCTCTTGTTTCAGACTGCAAGCAAACACATCTAAACAGAGCTCACTGTAAATAAAATGAAACAGGTCAAACAATGTCTCCAAATTGTATTCATTCTAAAAGCAGCATTTCTGTCAACACCTGCATGTTTCTGAGCAGTAAAAATGAGCCAAAAACAAGCCCTCCAGCTCTGATGCAACATCTGCCTCTGAGTTCCAGGATGCCTTAAACTGCCCAAGGCAAACTGAGAGCACATTTTCAAAACATTCAGCTCTAGGACAGGAAACACGCAGAGAGATTCAAACCCGCTATGAGAAGAATAAACCACACACACACACACTCTCATGCTTGACACACTCATTAACAATCAGGCAGGTATAATCACATTTTGATTATGAGTTGTTTAGACTCAGTTTGAAGCATTAAGTTAAGAGAATCCATCAGTGTTTTGCATAGTCTCATTATAATTTTTCTATGGGCGATCATGATTGTCAGTAAACAAAAGCACATGCTGTTTGTGTGTACTCTATTGTCCACATGGCAAGCTGAAATGAAAATCTTTCATTTACCGTAGTATTACAGCAATGTTTTGAACTAGAAATGCCCATTTGTTGTCCTTTTCGCAAATACATTTCTTTATCTTTTTGAATTTATAATTTAAAGGGGTCATGAATTGAGAAACCAAAGTTCCCTTGATATTTTGACATATAAGAGGTCATTGTACTATAAAAACATCCTGTGAATTTCAGAACTTAAAACTTTCTCGTTAGTCTAAAAATAGCTTATATTGAAGCCAGTCTGCCAAAACAACAGGTTGTGGAATGTGCCACTTTATGATGTAATATGACTGCCTGTTTAGCCCCGCCCACTCATTCACAAATGTAGCATAAATAACGAGAGCGGCGAATGCAGTTCACAGAAACCAAACAATAACTGAATACAAGAAGATGCTGTGTAGTGCTAAATTGTGGAAAAACAGTGTTAGCATTGCTTTCCTTTTGATCCCAATGTGAGGAAAGAGTGAATGAACTTCAGTTTCACTTCACTGTATTGCGGATTTGTTTACAAAAATGCACAATTCAATGCAGGATTTTCAGAAAGATTGAAACTAAAAGACGATGCTGTGCCGACTATATTGAATCCGGCAATGGTGTTGCAACACACAAGTGTGAGTAACTTTTTATTGTGTGGTCACTATTGCTTTGTACAGTGCGTTATTACAGGTCATTTGACATGTACTGAGTATTTATGCGTTTTTTGACCTAAATCACAACAGCGTCCATCTATGAGAAATGTAAGCTGTCAAACATACACAAGTGTTAGCCAATTATAGGCGTTTACTTCCAAATCTCTAATCTGCCACACCTATTCAAACAGAGCGTTTTAATGAGAGGGGTTAAAAAAGGACAGAAAATAGCCTACTTATTCTAAATTATGATGTTTTTTGATGTAAAAGTCTTGATAACATTATTAAGGGACCTCAGAGAGCAATACAAAATAATAAAAAGGGCAGGTCATGATCCCTTTTAACAAATATATGTACACTTTTATTCAGCAATGATGCATTAAATTGATCAGTGATGACTGACATTTCTAATATTACTAAAAAAAGTTCTGTTTCAAGGAAATGTTATTCTTTTAAACTTTCTATTTATGACACTTTGCATGGAGTTTGATTGACAGGTGATCTGACCAATCATAATGCTGATTTTTGTCCAACGAACAAACCAGACAGGGGAGTAGATTAATGTCGGTGGACTTGAACTTGAAAAATGGAGGGTATTGAAATCTTTCTGCAGTTAAAACAAGATAACTTCTGATGTTCATTCGTGTTTATTTCATGCTATAACTAGCAGTGATGGGAATAACGGCGTTATAAATAAATGGCGTTCCTAACAGGGTTATTTTTTTTTAGCAACGAGTAATCAAACAAATGACTGTTTCACCTGTTACAACACTGTTACCTTTACTGACAATAAAATGTGGTGTTACTATAATTTATTATAATAATATTATAATTTTATTTTTCTGTTCATCTGAATGGATGCGCAGCGTCCTGTGTTTGACAAACCGTAAACTCTAGCGCAAAGGCACACGACTACCCCCCCCCCCCCCTTTTTATAGAAACACTAAATTACAAACAATATCTTAAGCACCACCAGTCCTAAGTACAGTCAACATGACAAATATGCATTCATACATGGTTATTCGAATTACTAAAGTTCTAATTACTAAAGTTTAATGCTGAATTATCATAATATCATATTATAATGCTTGACTGACATATGCTAAGTGTACTTTCAGATATATATTTATATATACAGTCTCAGTCTGGTGAGTAAACGAAAAAAAAAAAATTACTAGGCAATGGCGATTCTGTTTCCAAGGTGTCCGTAGAAGGTTATTATTTACAATAATTTATTGAATTTGATAGGTGTCTCTCACATTGTCCCATATCATCATTAAAATATTGTAGATTAGTGTACAATGTTTTTATTGTCCATTTCATTCATTTAACATTGAATACTGGGGGCATCCGAGTTATTTGACATATTTGAACATTTTTTAAAAACGTAACACATTAGTTACTTTCCCTGGTAATTAGTTACTTTTATAATGATGTAACTCAGTTACTAACTCGGTTACTATTTGTGAGAAGTAACTAGTGACTATAACTAATTACTTTTTTAAAGTAACATGCCCAACACATAATTAGTAAAGAGGACAAGATGAACGGTTCACATGCCACTTAAACTGAGATGCTACAGCGTGCTGCCACGACACATTTAGAGCCACAAAACGGTATTTATTTTTTTAATTTCTTAAACAATTACAACATTTAAAGCTGAGACTTTGTTTCATACCAAAAGTATCCTGCTCTGTCTTGTCTGTCGGCATGCTGTCAGTTTTTCACTGTGTGAGAACATGATGTGTGTAGTGTGAACAGGTTTGCCAAGTTTTCACAATAAAACCCACCCAATTGCTATTTAAAACTAGCCCAAAAGCCTAATTGCGTTCTGGGGGGTAAAATACACATTTTCATGGCCCAATTCCACAGGAAAACCACGGAGTTGGCAACTCTGGGTGTGAGAGCGGCGTTGCTTGTCGGACATAGCAACAGTAACTAAGGGTAACATTGATACGTTTCTGGAGGACCAAGTTAGCATATTTAAATGATTTCTGAAAGATCTTGTGACACTGAAAACCTGAAAATCCAGCTCTGAACTATACTTTAAAAATATATCAAAATAGAAAGCATTTCAAATTTTAAAACAAAATAAATCACAACAGTATTGCATTTTTTTTTATCAAATTCATGCAGCCTTGGTAAACATGAAACATTGTAAAATCTTACAAACCCCAAAGTTTTAATCAGCAGTGCAAATAAATATAATAATACCAAATAAATACCAATGCACATTTATCATTAAAGAAACACATTAGGAGCATTTTCTGTATGTATACAGCACACGTTGTATATAAGACAAGCAGATGTGGTGCTAAACACAGCGTGATGTGTGAGTCAGGATGGCAGAGAGACAGAGAGGTTCTAACCTCAGCAGGGGATCAATCAAGCGATCATTAAGTGTGATGTTGTGCATTGATTAACCCCAGCATGAGGTCGAGAGAGTGATGGAACAGATTCCATATAACCTTCAGCTTTAAACATACACACACTAGTGGAAAATGAAACAGGTCAATATAGCTAACCTGAAGCAAAGAATATTCCTGCAGATTCTCAGGCACTTACATGCTTTACAGATGGTGTGTATGATGGACAGACATGATTGACAGCTAGCCCACTCAAGCAGAATGGGGCCAGAAGGCTTGTGCTGCAGTTGTGCTGCAATTGATTACTGGTTCGCTTTGTAGAATTAGCTACAAATAAATAAAAAAAAAAAAAAAGATTTTTTTTTTTTAAATGAATCGTACAAAGGCAGTGCATGTGTACACTTGCTTGCCTCTTTGTGACAAAAATCTCAAGGTTGTTCACTTCCAGTGTACCGTGTGTTGCTCTTCTCAGTCATTCAAGCTTTTAGCCTAATGGTGTTCATTAATTAAAACAGTCTTTAATTAATCAGATATGCCTACTTAGACATGTCTGACTCGCACATTTCTGCCACGACTCTCACTGGGGACCCAAATCATGTGAATGTACACCCGACTCTACGCTACAAAACTACTGCGTGGCCATGAACGTTCACAAATCTAAACTTTAATTGCATATCCACATTCATTTTCATCATGGTAAATTGGGTATGTACCTTAGTGTGCATCCAATTGAGGCTATGAATGGTGATGAATGCTTTCGTTTGGGTGCATTCTGGCATCCTCGTGACCTGTGTACGTTATAGGCGGGGGAAAGAGTGAAAGATTCTTTTTAGAATCACAGGGCTCAATAACGTGTCTGTCTCCACAAATCTGTGGGCAGTCGAGCAGCTGGTGAACATATCTGTCTGTGGACGGTTTCAGAGAACATAGAATGGAGCTACCGTTTCATTACAGTTGTTCAGATCACTGGAGCAGAAAACCTGAGGCAGGACTGCATGGCCGTGGATATGTGTACATGCCTATGTGTGTTTGTTTATCTGTTTTAAGAGGATGTGTGGACCGATGCTGCCGACATTTCAAGCTTTTTGTGTTGTTTCCAATGACAGAATTAAGGAAATATTTCAATTAATTAACAAGATTCTTCTAATAGTCGTTCAGATAAAAAGTGAAGTGACTTGTGGGACACTGTGCTGTAAACAGTATTTCATTTTTGGTTGAAATTAATTTAAAATAATTTCAGTATCAATGCAAAATTCTGTACTTAATTACTCACAGTCATGTTATTCCAAACAATGCTGTTCAAACGCTTAATCGCGATGCTGTTCAAACGCTTAATCGCGATTAATTGCATACAAAATAAAAGTTTGAGTTTGCCTAATATATGTGTGTGTACTGTGTGGAATTATTATCTATATATAAATACAAACACATTCATGTATATATTTAAGACATATTTACAAGTATATGTATCTGTTATCATTTTCATATAATTGATGTAACAATATATTGTACATTTTCTCTTAAATATATACATTAATTTGTGTGTATATATAGATAATAATTACACACAGTCCACACACATTTATTAGGCAAACTCAAATTTTTTTTTTTGTATGCGATTAATTGCGATTAATCGTTTGACAGACCTAAAATAAAGATATTTTTAATGAAACCTGAGTGATTTCTGTCCCTCCAAGTCAGTTCCACCAACAGTTTGATGCCTCAAAAAGTTCATAAAGACTTCAATAAAGCAATCAATAAGAATTAAGCAGTTTTTTTCAAGTTTTCTAAAGAGATATGATTGCTTTGTATGATGAAAAGGTTTAGTTTAGGCTATTTTTTTTACATATAAACAATGATAAATGCACATGCATAGAGCATATCAAATATGGTAAACAGATGCTCAACTGTACTTGCAAGAGAACCTCATTGGTTCTCATATAGTTTTATTTTATCCTTTATATGTAATTTTTATTTATTTTTTTGTTCAATGGTTTTTCAATGGAGGGTCATATATCTCTCAGGTTTCATTAAAATTTTAATTTGTGTTGCAAAGCAATAGTTTTATGGCTTTGAAACACCCCCTATATCAAGGGTGAGTAAATGGTGGCAGAATTTTATTTTTTTGTGTGAACCAGTCCTTAAAGTCCAGCATGCATTGTGTCCCAAGCCCATAACTTAAAAATAAGTGTCTAAAATGGTTTGGATTTGAATATAATATAACCCTGACTTGCTAGTAACCTTTAAAATTGTTTTTGAAAGGAGTATACAACAAACAAATTATGCTCCAAAAATATAGTTGTGCTGAATTGCACTGAACTGAATGAAAAAAAAAAAAAACAACAGCTTTCAATAAAGAGCTTAGGAATGCGATGCTGTGTTAACAGTCGTGAGGAGTTAATTAGGGACGGGAAATCACAAATGAACGAAAACGCCTGAGGCAGACCTAATGGCAACAATGGTACTCTGTTAGTAACACACACACACACACATACACACAGGATCCATATGTCTTCTGTGTTCACTTCTGGCTGTTTTTAGAAACTACATTTAACCAATTAACTTGTTATAACCATGTAAACAGTATTTGAAAACTTCACAGTATTTAATTATGATCTGTAGTATATTACAGTAATATATAGGAAATAGTACCAAAGGGAAGGCTGTTTTATGCTGAATGTAGTGCTTTGGTTGTGTTACAGAAGTCTGTGGTACATGTGACATATCATGCAAATCTGACTTTTTCCGTGTTTAAATGCTATAATCGGGTGCATCTACCAACCCAGAAAATATGAAAAAGAACTCAGTAAATTTTTTGGTAGGCCTTTTTCTGCAAGCTTGTGAAAAAATTAGCCACTCAGAATTCGCTCCCCTGTGAAGTAGAAAGGGGATCTTATTATAATATTACCACTCCTTAATATGCACATTTCCACCAATGGTGGCAATGGTGTACCAGTTCTAACGCCATGGCAAAAGTTTGAGCAAAGCATGCTAACTGTTCTGTTGTTGGCTGCACAGATGAGCAGAGAACACTATTTAGAGTCCCAGCTTCAGAGGAAACAAGAGAATAGTGGATTTATTGATTTATGTAATGTATATTACACTGCTGCCACAAAGATCTAATATAAACATGTGATTTCTTTCCCAGCTGTTTACCTTCACAGACATAACCAACTGTTTTTGTAACTTGTGTGTTTTTAACATAAACTGTTAAAACTGTATATTTGAAGCACAATAGTTAAAGCGCAATAAGACATGAAAGAGAACTTAGTTTAGTACTCACATGCCATGTGACAGCTACTTTCTGTGTGCGTGCTTCAGATGTGTGTGCTCAGAAAACCCTATATCAGAAGTGTAAACTAATATGGCTTTAAAACGCATGATTTCAGCATGATAGACATGATAATCAAAACCAATCAGATGTTTGTTTGTTTTTTTTATCGGAGTAAAGGTGCAGCTATATTTTGTAAAAGGGCTGCAGAACAGCAGCTCATTTGCATTTAAAGAGACATGCATGAAAACAGTGTGTTTCTACTTCCACTCAAAAATAGGCATTTTCAGAATGATATAATAAATGATCTGTGGGGTTTTTTGAGCTGAAACTTCACAGACACATTCTGGGCTCACCTGAGACTTATATCTTGTAAAATAGTGGATAATATGTCTCCTTTAAATTATGTTTCTGAGGAAACAACACAGAATATACTCTATAAAATAAAGGTTCCTTATTTCCACATGGCTCCCTTTAACACCCGTGGAAGCTTTTCAAAATGGTTCTTTGGGTTTTTTTAAAAATAGTTTTTTTCAATGATGGGTTCTTTGGGGAACCAAAAATGACTCTTCTATTGCTTTGCTGTGAAACCCACCTTTTGGTGCCATAATGTGTAAGAGTTTAACTGAAGAATCATTATTAGGACTCAAAAATGCAGTCTAGGTTTCAGATGCTGAGGAAATGTTGTGCAGTTTGAGGTGTGTGGTGAGACATTTGTGCAGTGATATGTATTTATCATCAGCAGCACCTTTACAAACACCCGAAATGAAAATCGCTCAGTAACAATAACAAGCATTGCCGCAGGCACAATTAAAGACTACACGTAAGTCTGCTGTCAGAAAGAATTAATGTAAGAACACACACATGCTCTGTCACACTCTTATTCTTAATCTTACTCTTAGACTTTCTCTCTGTTGTTTTATTTCTCCTTTTTCTTTGAACCTGAACTTCTTCTCACTGGAATACATTCACACGGTACTTCTATCCAGTTAGCAGATTACTCATGAAATATGCATTTCACATCCATCTCTTTATATCTTACATGAGAGTCAGTCATGTTGTTTTTCATACCCACACTTCTACAGCTATGCTTAACCTGATTCAGTCTTTATACCTCATGTGTCTTACAGGGATGGTTCACCCAAAAATGAAAATTCTGTCATTAATTACTCACCCTCATGTTGTTCTAAACCTGTAAGATCTTTGTTCATCTTCAGAACACAAATTAAAATATTTTTGATGAAATCCGAGAGCTTTCTGACCCTGCGTAGACAGCAACGTAAATACCACATTCAAAGCCTAGAAATATGTATGTAGTATGGAGATTCTCAAAATAGTCCATGTGACATCAGTGGTTCAACCGTAATATTATGAAGCTACAAGAATACTTTTTTGTGCACAAAGAAATCTAAAATAATAGCGTTATTCAACAATCTGTGGTGTGGTTTCTGTGTTGTTATACTCTCTTGAATGCATATCGAAGACTGACACAGAAGGGAAGAAATTGTTGAATACAGACGGTTTCTAGGTAGATAGCTAGCTATTTAAATAAGACCACCTCCGAACCATATCCACCTCATTTTTCAATGCTGAAGTAAGCTGTTTTCCGGTAATGTGTTAAACTTCCTGTTCATAATCTGCCATAGAGAAATAACGAGAAGAATATTGAAGTGCCGTAAATGGTAAAACAGTTTGGACTACAAACTATTGTGTTCATAATTAAGATATTACATTAAAATAATATGGTAAGACACACCAATTTGCAATTTCAAGCAGCAAAATGAGCTATTTCGTACAGATAAACATAGCTGGACGCGGATGAGACCGGAAGCCAGACACATTAAATTTACAAATGGCCGCGCCCACTCTTACGGCAAAAATAAGGTGGATACAGAGTCCAAGGCAGCAATTCACACATCTTGTATCGACACACCCCATGGGAGGGAGGCGTGGGGTGAGCAGTAGCTCGTTATTTTTTAAAGAGACATGCACCAAAATAGGTCGCTGTGAACCGAGCTGTTTTTGACAAGGTGAAAAGGGTGTTTTACAGGACCACTGAAATTTTAACTGAAGTATGTTACAGACATTTCATGAAGACCCTAAAGAATCATACCAACTTGTGGAAAATGGGCATCTGATGTCTTTGTTAGTGTGTGAAAGTTTTTATTATAATGCCATATTTGTTTGTTTATATGATGTTAGTGTTTTATTTAATAGGCTACGGGAGTTAACTTACCATTTTGTTAAATACTAGAGTGAGGCATTTGTATTATGGTTTGTTGGTCTTTTCCTGACCTTTAGATTAAACCTTAGGTTAAGCTTCTATTTCCTGTCCTTCCAGTGAACCTGAAGAAGCACTGTGTGTAATGAAAATCAGCTGCAGTTTCAAGGAAATGGGAGATGACAGATACATATCAAAACTGATGCACAGTTAAGAGTGGTAAAAATATAAAACTGGTACACACACGAAAGTATTCATACCTCTTTATTTTTTCACGTTTTGTTGTGTTGTAGCTTTATGTTAAAATGATTTAAATTACTTTTTTTCCACATTAATCTACGCTCCATAATGACAAAACACAAAACAGGTTTGTAGCAACATTGAAAATGTATTAGAAATAAAAAACTGAAATGATTCCATCACATAAGTTTTCATACCCTTTTCTGGGATGCTTGAAATCGAAGCATTCATATTGCTTGTAGATGATTTGTAAAGGCACACACTTCTCAATAACAGGTCTAACACCTGAAAATGTGTGTCAGAGGAAAAAGTCCTGAGGTCAAAAGAACTGCCTGTAGAGCTCAGAAATAGGATTGTGTCAAGGCACAGATCTGGGTAAGAGTTCAGAAAAAAAATTCTGCTGCATTGAAAGTCCACAACAGCATGTAGCCTCCATTATCCATAATGTAAGAAGTTTGGAACAACTAGGACTTGTTCTAGAGCTGGCCTCCTGGCCAAACTGAGCAATTGATAGTGAAGAGCATTGTTTGGAGTGGTGACCAAAAACCTAATGGTTACTCTAGTTGAGCTCCATGATTATATATGGAGACACCTACAGAAGGACAAACATCACTGCAACACTCCACCGATCTGGGCTTTATGGTGGTGTGGCAAGACTCAATCCTCTACTCAGTGAAGACACATGAAAGCCCACTTGGAATTTGCAACAAAGGAAATTGTGATTGTGACTCAGATTCTGAGAAACATGATTCTCTGGTCTGATGAACCTCAATTCCAAATATCACGTACTGTATGGAGGAAACCAGGCACTGCGGATCACCTGCAGAGTACTATCCCAGGAGTAAAGTGTGGTGGTATCCTCATGCTGTGGGGCTTTTTTTTTAACAGCAGGGACTGAGGGACTCATCAGAGGAGAAGGAAATCTCAATACACTAAAAATTTTAGATAGCCTTAAATAAATAATGCAGATGTGCAAAACTTGTTGCATCATACCCAAAAAGACTTGAGGCTGTAAATGCATGTCAACTAAGTACTGAGTTAAGTGTATGAATACTTATGAAATGTATTTATTTCAGTGTTTTGAATAAATTTACGAAGCTGTCACAAATCAGTAAGGCTGCAACATAACAAAACGTGAAATAAATTAAGGGGCATGAATACTTTTGCAAGGCACTGTAGAACTGCAGACTGCATGGACTGCTGGAAAAGTAAGTAGCATCTCTTTTTCTGTCAAAGAATAGGGTGATCCAAGGGTAAAAGATAAATGTAGCTAGGTTGATAAACTGTTTTCCTGCAGGAAGTGTGGTTTAATCCCCACTGTCTCACTCTGGATTACTACAGATGCACATGATTATCTGGCCAGACATATGCAGGACACACACAAACATATGTTACACACAGACATGTGTCACCCACCATAGACAAACATGAGTCACACATAAGAGACTAGCCGTAAAAAGCTAAAGTTTAACTAATTACACAACACTTTTGTACATATTTCATATACTGACCAAGGAAGTCTATAATGCCTGAAGAAAGCTTTCCATTAACATTCCCATTCATCTTAATGGCAGTTGGCCAGGAATTTGCAGGGCCCTCAGAGGTATGTGACCTGGATGCTGCCATTTTGGCTCCTGGGCACTTAGTTCCTGGTAACATTTGTCATGTGGCTGATTACTCATCAAAGGCAGTGGTTAGAGGAAAAAAAAAAACTATTGATTTTTCAAAATATCCAAAGGTTCCCGCGGGTCCTCAAAAAGTCTTAAAATGTCATCTGTCAAATGTCAAACTGTCAAAATTAAGATCATAAAATATCTTAAATGGTATAACAACAAAAGTTTTGTTTATCAATATAAAAGGGCTTAAATTTGCTGAAGGAAAACAAGAATCATAATACAGGTTAATGTTTTTAAGCTCTACCCATCACTAAGCTTTTGACTTTCCCTTCAGTCTTTATAGAAATACTAAAGGGGACATGAGATGCCTATTTTCCACAAGTTGGTATGATTCTTTACAGTCTTCTTGAAATATCTATAACATACTTTGCTTAAAATTTCTCAATATTCGTGTAAAACAACACCCTTTTTATGTTTTCAAAAGCATATCTGTTTTAGCGACCTATTTTGGTGCATGTCCCTTTAAATGATAATGAGCTACTTCTCACCCCACTCAAATGATTTGTGCACACATAAATGCATTTAGGTGTGTTCGGTGGCGCATTACCATCAAAAACAAATCCACTGCGTCATCTATCTATCTATCTATCTATCTATCTATCTATCTATCTATCTATCTATCTATCCCCATTTTACTTGACAAAAATGGTTGTACACTCATAAAAATAAAGGTGCTTCACGATGCCATAGAAGAACCTTTTTTGTTTAAATGGTTCCATAAAGAACCTATAACAAATGAAAAACCTTTCTGTTTCACGAAAGGTTCTTTGTGGTGAAAGAAGGTTCTTCAGATTATAAAAAGGTAAGAAAGAGGTAGTTCTTTAAAGAGCCTTTGACTGAATGGTTCTTTGTGGAACCAAAAATGGTTCCTCTATGGCATCGCTTGAAGAACCTTTTGAAGCACCTTTATTTTTAAGAGTGTATGTCATGTATATCTGGTCTTATACAGTTGGTCTGCTAGTCATGTACACAGTGTTTGTGTACATTTACATAATAGTGTCTCCTCTACCCGTTACATCTGTTTTATGAACAATTTCTGGTCATATTAGACTTTTATACCCCCATGTCTGTTATCAGAATGATTTGTGGGAGGGCTTCTGCGCTACATGAGTATTTGATTTTCTCAGGGGGAAAGGTTTCATGCATTGAAATAAATAAAAAAATAAATAAAACCCTAACCAGCATGACATTGGGAAAATTGCTGCTGTGTATAATGCTGGGTAGATATAAAATAATTGATGTCTTGCGTGTTTGTGTTTATCTGAAAATCTGTGTTTGAGTGACAGATGTGCACAGTATTTTGTACAATGTGAAAGCTATTTCAACAGACTAAATTGGCCTTTTGAAGAAGGAAAAGTGTTCTCTTATATTTACATTCAAGGCATTTAGCAGATGCTGTTATCCAGGGCATTTTACAAAATTGCTTTAGCATCACGTACAAGACCGTTGTTATCAACAGATGGCATGCATGCAATTTGGAAAGCTGTCTACTAGAAAACAAGTGCTTCCTATACCAGTATGAAAAAAAAAAAAAACAAGATAAAAGTCAAGTCATAGGTCTGCATGGATTGGATGAACGATGGAGCTTGACCCTTGACTAACTTTATGCTAGGTTGTGCACTACAACTAAGTGATTTGAACTGTGAGTGTAGCAGCGGTGTGATGTGGGAGTACTTGGAAGTTCACAATATTATTTTTGCCATCAGGAGAAGAGAGAGAGGAAGGCGTAGGTGGACGGTTGAGTAGGGAGTAGAAGGTGCAGAAGAGTTTCCTCAGGGCAGCATCATCAAGCTTTGCTCTATAGGTTTTCGGCATGATGGGAATATGAGGTTCTGAAGTTCCTTTATGTGCTGTTTGAGAACCTTTTGAAAGCTATGGAAGCGTTAATAAATAAATAAATGTAATAAAAAATGTAATTGCGACTTTTTAATCTCACAGTTCTGATTTTTTTTTTTCTTGCAATTCTGAGTTTCTATCTCAGTGCTGAATCTAATAGAGAAAAACATCAGAGTTGCGAGATGTTAAATAAGAAGTCCACTTCCAGAACAACAATCTACAGATAATGTACTCACCCCCTTGTCATCCAAGATGTTCATGTCTTTCTCTCTTCAGCTGCGAATAAATTATGTTTTTTGAGGGAAACATTTCAGGATTTTTCTCCATATAATGGACTGATATGGTGCCCCGATTTTGAACTTCCAAAATGCAGTTTAAATGCGGCTTCAAACGAAATTGGGTTGTAAACAATCCCAGCCGAGGAAGAAGGGTCTTATCTAGCAAAACAATCGGTTATTTTCATTCAAAAATACAATTTAAATACTTTTTAATCTCAAATGCTCGTCTTGTCTTGTTCTCCCTGAACTCTGTGTATTCTGGTTCAAGACAGTTAGGGTGTGTCGAAAAACTCCAATCCTATTTTCTCCCTCAACTTCAAAAATCATTTCAAAATCATCCTACATCGCTGCAGAAGTACCAACCCAATCTTTGCAAAGTAAGCATGCAAAGATGATCAAACACCCTTAACATAAAAGGTAAAACAGTGATATAGGACGATTTTGAAGTTGAGAGAGAACAACTCAGGGCACCATATCAGTCCATTATATGGTGAAAATTCCTGAAATGTTTCCCTCAAAAAACATTTCTTTACGGCTGAAGAAAGAAAGACATGAACATCTTGGATGACAAGGGGTGAGTACATTATCTATAAGTTTTGTTCTGGAAGTGGTCTAATTGCAAGTTTTTAAGCTGTAAGATATAAACTTGCAATTTTGAGAAAACAGAAGAATAAAAGGTTGTAATTATCTTATTATTATTTATTTTTATTTTTGTTTTATATACAGTGGTGGAACACTAGTATTTTCACCAGCTAAAAATGGTTTAAAGTCAGTTATTTCTATCTTTTGCTGTACTGTGTCAGTAGGAAATATCAGTTTACTTTTCCAAACGTTCGTTTTGCCATTAATTGTAATAATCTAGTGAGATTTTTTTTTTTTGTAATAATCTAGGAGTTTGACAACAGCCAGTGCTCCACACAGAGATCTGTTTTCATCATCATCCAGTCTGTCTGGAATTACATGAAGAGACAGGACAAACGGAGACAGACTAAATCCAGAAGAACTGTAGCAACATCTCCAAGATGCTTCAAGAAACCTACCCGCAAAGCTACAGTACTGTTAAAAGTTTTAGGCACTTGTGTAAAAATGCTGTAAAATGAGGATGCTGTCAAAAATAATGTTATAAATAGATTTTCTTTATCAGTTAACTTCTATTAACTAAATTAAATCAACATTTGATGTGACCATCCTTTGCATTTAAAGCAGCATTTGCCCTAGCATTTGCGCATAGTTTTTCAGGTAGCTCTGCAGGTAGGTCTCTTGAAGCTTGGAGACATCGCCACTATACAGTATATATCCATATATATATATATATATATATACACTGTGACATGCGAAAGTTTGGGAACCCTCTGCAGAATCTCCAGAAGGAAACAGGATGCATTAAGAGCCGGGGGTGAAAACCTTTGAACAGGATGAAGATGTCCAATTTTTTCTTATTTTGTTGAAATATCTTTTTTTTCCCCATTAAGTACTGCCCTTCGGAAGCAACAGAAGATACTTGCATGCAAGACAAATTAAGTACAATTTACCTTGTTCTTCAAATTCAAAAAGTTTTCACCCCCGGCTCTTAATGCATCGTGTTTCCTTCTGGAGCATCAGTGAATCTTTGAAGCTTTTTTAATAGCTGTCCTCAATGTGAAAAGATGGATCTCAAAATCATACAGTCATTGCTGGAAAGGGTTCAAATATGCAAAAGATGCTGGAAAACCAAAGAACCTGCAGGACATGATAGATTTTTCCAAAGAACAATGCTCGGTTTAACTGTTCAGAACAAACAAGGGACTCATGAACAACCATCACAAAACAAAAAAATAATCATACAGTAGATCATTCAGATAACCACACACAGTATTAAGAACCAAGGGTTCCCAATCTTTTAAAGGGGGTTAATTTAATAATTTCAGCTATTTTTTTTGTCTTGTATGTAAACATCTTTTATGTAAAATATCTTACTCAGGACAGTACTAAATAAAAACTAACATGCATTTTATATAATCTCCCTTATTTTGTTAAAATTATTCACATTTTCACCGATTCTGCAAGGAGTTCCCAAACTTTTGCATGCCACTGTATTTGTTTCATGGCAGAAACAAAAAAACTTAATTGTGAGATGTAAACCAGTTTTGCCAAGTTTGTATTTTACTGCAAAATTTCAAGTAGTGACTGTTGCCACGGGATGTTTTTTAGTCCGTGGGATTTCGCAGACCTGGCAAACTTACAATCAGAATTCAGAGAGGAAAAACATCAGATTTGCAAGATGCTAACTCACAGTTAAACTGTAAAAAAAAAATAATAATAATAATAATAATTGAGAATTGAGAGACATAAACTTAGAATTCTGAGGAAAAAAAGGCAGTACTATGAGATGTTGTCACGCATCGTGCGAGAAAGGGGCGAACGAAGACAAAGGTCAAAGGTAAAGTCTTTATTATGTTCCACAGGTAAATCCACAGTAAGAAAGTAAAAACACACATACATTGACAAGACCAAACACCAAACACTGAACAAAATGCAACTTATAAAGACAGGTGATAACAATGAACTTCATTAAGGCACAGGTGAAACAAGGTAAACTAATGATGATTAAACGAGGACAGGAAACAGGAACAACCAAATATGGGCACAAGAGGGAGAAACCAACATAAACAGTCCACAGGGGTGTGACAGATGTAAACTTGTAATTCTGAGAAAAAAATTAGAATTGTGAGATATAAATTGGCAATTGTAAAAACATAGACACAAAAAAAATCGGAAATTGCAAGATAAAAAGTCACAATCATATTATTTTTTATGTGGCAAAAACAAGCTTCACACCATGACTACTTGTAGGAGGCAGAAAAGAGTCTCAAAATAAGAAAAAGATGCAACTGTTGATGCTGCTGCTTCGATAATGGATACATCATAAGGTGCTGGTATGGTTAGGAAATCTGAGAGAACTGAAGTACCATTTTCTAACACCTTTGTATGATTTTGGTGCATGTGACTAGGCAGAGGAGCACAGGTGTTGAGGTGTTTTCAGTAGTGTAAATATGTCTAATACATGTTTGTGTCTTTGGTCTGCAGGTGTATACACGATATGGGAAATGTTACACGTTTAATGGAAACAAGACGTCACCCAAGCGGGTAAGGCAAGGCGGCACAGGAAACGGCCTGGAGCTGATGCTGGATATTCAGCAGGATGAGTATCTGCCCATTTGGAGAGAAACCAGTGAGTGACAAATGCAACTGCAAATACAACAAATCCATTTTGCATCTCGCTAAATGATTGTAGTGAAAAGTTTCAGAATACATTTTAATGTGTACTGCTGCAAAAATCATTGTTTTGTACAATGTAATCTCTTCATATAGTACCATTTAAAAGTTTGGGGTTGGTAAGATTTTTAAATGTCTTTTTTTCTTACCAAGGCATAATTTACATACTGTATTTGATCAAACATACAGAACAAACAGTAATATTGTGAAATATTATTAAAATAACTATTTTAATAAAGTTAAAGGGTTAGTTCCCACAAAAAATGACAATTCTGTCATAAATTACTCACCCTCATGTTGTTCCAAACCTGTAAGATTTTTGTTCATCTTCAGAACACAAATTAAGACATTTTTTACATCAGGGGTGCTCAAACCTGTTCCTGGAGATGGACTTTCCTGCAGAGTTTAGGTCCAACCCTAATCAAACACACCTGTCTGTAATTATCAAGTGCTCCTTGAGATCCTAATTAGCTGGTTCAGGTGTGCTTGGTCAGGATTGGAGCTGAACTCAACCCAGGGTTGAGCACCCCTGCCCTACATAGACAGCAATGCAACTACCACATTCAAGGCCCTGAAAGGTAGTAAGAACATTGTTAAAATAGTCCATGTGTTGTTAGATGCTTATAAGGAAGATATACAGAGATGGGCCTCTCTTCCAGTATCGCTAATTGGCCGTATTCATTTAGTTAAAATGAATTTCTTCCAGCACATACCCTTTTATATTAACCTGTCTTTTTTTGTTACTTTGAATCAGGCAACTAACTCTTTTTTGTGGAGTGGCAAATATGCACGAATAAGAAGAAAGGTCCTTGAACTACCAAAGTCGAAAGAGGGCCGTGCCTTACCAAATTTTCAACAGTATTACTGGGCCTGTAATATTAGCAAGCTGTTATATTGGACTAACACTTCCGGAGTTCCTGAATATCCTATCTGGGCCTCAAAAATGTCCCTTAATTCAGTGATTTGCTCTCAGCTTCCTATAAGGAGTAAAAATGTCTCAGACAGTTTAGTGGTGACCAATACTCTTAAAATATGGGTTAATTTTAGAAAGCATTTTGGGTTAATCAGCCCATCAACTCTTGCACCTATAGTAAACAATTTATCTTTTCTACCATCTTGTTCTGATTAAGTTTTTCACGACTGGTCTTCTAGGGGTCTTAATACCATCAAAGACTTGTATGATAAAGGTATATTCTTATCATTTTCAGAATTGTCAGAAAAGTTTAATCTTCCTAAACCCCATCTTTTTCGCTTCAGACTAGACATTTTGTACAAAATCAGTTTCCTCATTTTCCTAATTTCCCTTCTGATTCAAAAATGGACACAATTCTTTCTCTTAGTTCAGACAGAAGAGGGCTAATCTCTGTCATTTATGAATCAATAGATACTCTGAATTCTGACCACTTTGAAACACTCAAGAAGACCTGGGAACAAGAGCTGGGGATTACTATAAGCGAAATAGAGTGGGACTATATGCTCGATTTTGTACACTCTTCCTCTATATGTGCCCGACACAGTTTGATGCAATGCAAGATTCTTCACAGAGTACACTACACTAATGCCAGATTAGCCAAAATATACCCAGACAGAAGTAACACTTGCAATAGGTGCCGACAGTCTCCAGCAAATCACACCCACATGTTTTGGTCTTGTCCAAGATTGACAGAGTTTTGGTCTAAAATATTTGATACCTTTGAAAAAACCTTTAACATATCAGCCACTCCAAGCCCTTTTACAGCTCTGTTTGGAATTCCTTTTAAGCCAAATTTGTCTTCAGCAACACAAGATGTTGTTGCTTTCACTACGCTATTAGCTAGGAGGCTTATTCTCCTTAGGTGGAAAAATGCATCCCCTCCCTCATATGACAGATGGATGAAATACATTTTTTTGTCTTTAAAACTGGAAAAAATTAGTTTTTCATTAAAAGGGTCTTTGAAAACTTTTTATATAGCATGGAAACCTTTGCTGAATTATAAGGATACTATTGATCTGTCACTTGAAGATGCAGAAGAGGATTAACTTTTTGTTTATTTATTTATTTACTTCTTTTTCTTGTTTTTTTTTTTTTTTTTTTTTCTTGTTTGTTTGATTTTTGTATATATAAAGGTATTGTATCTGCACAAAATATCAGAAAAAAAAAGAATAGTCAATGTGACATTGGTGGTTCAACCTTAATTGGGCATATTTTATGCCCACTTATGTATTTATTTATTTAGCACATAATCATGCAATAATATACAGTTATTAGTGGTGTCAGTCGATTGAAAAACATTAACTAATTAATGTTTTAATCGCACATTTTTTTCTGAAATAATTAAAAATCACGATTAATCCCATAACATTACAATTTTAATTGTATGTTATATACTTTTATATTGCAATAATTTCACATTCAAACTTCAAATTAATGTAGAAACAACATAAAGGAAGTATATTTTTGATATTTGTTTAATGCCATCTTTGTTTTATGACTGAAGGCAAGTATCACTGATACCAGCTGATGTCTCTTAGAATTTTTTATCCTAATATTTAACCATTGACTATAGCCATTCAACATTACAGTATAAGTGAGAGCTTTCAATTTAACATTTATTAGACTTGTAATTTAAGTGAACTTAAAACAATCTTCACATAAACCCATTATAATAACTGTCATAATAACCTGTGCCCTTCAGCAAGAAAATATAGCCAAATTTAATAAAGTTATCAAACACTAAAATCTAAATTAAATAAAAGATAAAGCTTAAAACTACAGAAGTTATTGATTTCCTCGTTTTTAATTTTGGATATTTTGGCTGCTGTTACTTTAAAGGCTGCTGCTCCTGAACTTGGGGTGGATCTGACACTGCTTTATAATAAACTCTTATATGCACAGTTTTAAGGCAGCTTTAGTCGCCTTTTTTGTAACTTCATAACTTAACAAAAGACACAACTACGACTACATACTTGCAGTTTTATGTGGGTTTGAATGTGATGCAGTATATTAAAAGGCTATAGCCTAATACAGCGCGCGCCTGCACATTTGTGCGTGTGCTTGAAAAACACGCGCTACGAGCACAGTATAGCGGCTGACAGGACAGGAAGATTCGTTTTTACTGACATATGGACAGACAACATCTCATCAGACTGCAGTTCACTGATGTTCTACTGAAGCTCCTCGTCACCGGTACCGTTTCCGCGCATGTTTGATTCGCGCCTGGCGCTGAGGTGACGTTGGAGCGCGCGTTTGAAAAGTCTACCGTCTGATGTGCTCGTTATTATCTTCTGCGTGTAAATAAACTCAATTCTTTAATGTTGTGGGTGGGGTGGCTAAACCTAGCCCCGCCCCTTGCGTTAATTGCGTTAAATATTTTTAAAATGAAAAAATTAATCGCGCTAAATTTGACACCACTAACAGCTGTACAGTAATTTTTACAAAATAAACCCCAGCAGAGTGATCAGGACTCCGACATGGAACAGATTCACATCAATTCACCTTCAAAAGTACAGTACAAACAAACAGAACGTCTGTCAGATTTTTTTTTTACCCATACAATCTGTCCATTTTCAGATGAGACGACATTGGAGGCAGGTATTCGTGTTCAGATTCATAGTCAGAACGAACCCCCGTACATCCACCAGCTGGGCTTTGGGGTCTCTCCAGGATTCCAGACCTTTGTTTCCTGTCAGGAACAGAGGGTAGGTTTAACTGGGGCAAAAAAACACAAAACCTGTTAAGGTCTAAATTCAACAGCAAGCTGTTCTAAACTCTAGAAATCCAAACAGTTTAAATTAGGAGCTACAGTAATTTACAAAAAGTCAAAAAGATTTCAAGGCTGACTGGGATATTTTCTAATTGAGACTGCATGTGCTAAGTATTTCACAGCCATAGGGTGCATTCAGGCAGAGAGACAGACTTTTTCTCTAAATGTCTGCTGTTTTTCTAGCTAACATACCTGCCACAGCCGTGGGGAAACTGTCGGGCTTCATCTGAACCTGTGATCCCAGGATACGACACCTACAGCGTCAGCGCTTGCAGACTGCACTGTGAGAGCACACAGGTGCAGAGAGAGTGCAACTGCAGGATGGTGCATATGCCAGGTGCGTGCTGTAGTATGTGAGTGGGAGAGTTGTCATAAAAACTGTCTGTATCAGTAGGAACAAATATGCAGTGTTGGTACTTGTCACACCAACACACAGCTCATCTGTAAAACTGTTCTTAAAGCGGCTGACAGATTGGCAGCTGCATTCCAACAATCCTTATTTTACTGTCAACACACTGGCTTTCTTAGAAATCCTTTATGGAGCAGACTTCTGTAAACAATCCACAAGCTCTATTACTGATGTGCTGGTTCAATTTTTCACACATCAAATATCTCTCAACAGGCAATGCTGATATCTGCACACCCAGTAAAATCAAGTGTGTTGACAAGGCATTAGGTAAGATCATCACAGGCACATTTAAAACATATAAATACTGATGCTGATTGATTGAACTCAATTAAAGGATTAGTTCACTTCCAGAATAAAAAAAAATATGTTTCCTCAAAAAACTTTTTCTTTGCGACTGAAGAAAGAAAGACATGAACATGTTGGATGACATGGGGTGAGTAAATGACCAGGAAATTTTTATTCTGGAAGTGATATAATCCTTTAAGTTTAAGGCGAGACACTGCAGGTGAATAGGATCATTTTTTTTTACTAATATTTATCACCTTACTTACCCAGTTGATTGATTACAATGATTATTGCAAACATTATTTGTATTACAAGTTTTCCAAATTTTTAGGTTTAAATATGCAAATGAGGCAATATTTAAAAGAGAGCTCCACTGCCAGACCAACAATTTACAAATAATTTACTTCCCCTTGTCATCCAAGATGTTCATGTCTTTCTGTCTTCAGTCATAAAGAAATTATGGTTTTTGAGGAAAACATTTTAGGATTTTTCTTCATATAGTGGACTTCATTGTTGCCTGATTTTGAACTTCCAAAATGTAGTTTAAATGCAGCTTCAAAAGGCTCTAAATGATCCCAGCCGAGGAAGAAGGGTCTTACCTAGCGAAATGAGCAGTCATTTTTTTCGAAAAATAAAAATTTGTATAAGCACAAAAGCTTGTGTAGCACAGGCTCTGGGATGCACGTCCATGACACTACGAATCACGTCTAAGTTCATTGTTTGTGTACTCCGGCTCAAAAAGGTAGAGAATGGTGAAAAACTCCATCTTACTTTCTCCTACAACTTCAGAATCGTCCGACATCGTTGTGCCTTTTTTTGTAAACAGCGTTTGACTGACTTGTACTTCCTTAGTCCAGCGTTTGCTTTGTAAACACTGGGTCTGTAGTTCCGCGTGAACTTTCAACGTGATTCAATAGTACGTAGCGTCGTGGACGCGCATTCCAGAGCCTGTGCTGCATGAGCTTTTGTGCTTAAAAAGTATACAACTTTTTATTTTCTGAAAAAAATGACGTTTCACTAGATAAGACCCTTCTTCCTTGGCTGGGATTGTTTAGAGCCCTTTGAAGCTGCATTTAAACTACTTTTTGGAAGTTCAAAATCGGGGCACCAATGAAGTCTACTATATGGAGAAAAATCCTAAAATGCTTTCCTCAAAAACCATAATTTCTTTACAACTGAAGACAGAGAGACATGAACATCTTGGATGACAAGGGGGTGAGTAAATTATTTGTAAATTGTTGTTCTGGAAGTGGACTTCTCCTTTAATGAAATATGCACTAATTTGGATACATTTCTAGTACAAAAATCAAAGACTGGATGAAGTCAGTTTCAAAATTCTTGTTTAATTTTTTTTGACATATTAGAGTGGAATTTTGGGTATCTCATTTTTGTCACTCCATAATTCGGAAAGTACTTAAAGGAGAAGTTCACTTCCAGAACAAAAATGTACAGATAATGTACTCACCCCTTTGTTGTCCAAGATGTTCATGTCTTTCTTTCTTCAGTCGTAAAGAATTTATGTTTCTTGAGGAAAACATTTCAGGAATTATCTCCATATAGTGGACTTCAGTGGTGCCTGTGAGTTTGAACTTCCAAAATGTAGTTTAAATGCAGCATCAAATGGCTCTAAATGATCCCAGCCAAGGATGAAGGGTCTTATCTATCGAAACGATCATTATATTTATATGACCACCAATTTTTATACTTTTTTTTTACCTTAAATGCTCGTCTTGTCTTGCGCATGCTGTATAATCCGGGTCAGTACAGTTAGGGTAGGTTGAAAAACTCCAATTTCGTTTTCTTCTTCAACTTCAAAATCGTCCTACATTGCTGTTTTACAATTTTTTTGTAAAGGCCGTTTGATCTTCTTTGCATGTTCACTTTGTAAACACTGGGTCGGTACTGCTGCAGCGATGTAGGACGATTTTGAAGTTGGGGAAGAAAACGAGACATTAAATGTCTTGACCCTAAATGTCTTGACCCTAAATGTCCTGAACTGGAAAAAAAACAGAGCATTAGAGGTTAAAAAGTATATAAATTGTCAATTTGTTCTGAAAATGACAGATCATTTAGCTAGATAAGACCCTTCTTCCTCGGCTAGGATCGTTTAGAGCCATTTGAAGCTACACTGAAACTGCATTTTGGAAGTTCAAACTTGGGGGCACCATTGAATTCCACTATATGGAGATAATTCCTGAAATGTTTTCCTTAAGAAACATAATTTCTTATCGACTGAAGAAAGAAAGACATGAACATCTTGAATGACAAGGGGGTGAGTAAACTATCTGTAAATTTTTGTTCTGGAAGTGACCTTCTCCTTTAACAGACAGAAAATATCTTTTTTCTTTTTTTTAGGAATAAAATGTTGTATATAATTGAGCAGATTATATATGAACAAATCCCTCTGTAAAAACCTTCAGGATATAGAAAGGAATAAAAATGTAAAGTCTGGTGTGTGTAAGCGCTACCGAAGTGGAGATTTATGGCTCAGTGTAAGAGGAAAAAAATCATTTTGAGAAAACAGCCTTAAAAATATGTATTGTAATTGAAATCTATTGACACAAAAGTTCTATTAAAAAAACACTTAACAGTGTCTTTTGAATGTTTTCTTTTCCCTAGTCTAAAAAAACACTTTGTGAAAAACCAAAAAGCCCAAAATCTCAAACTTGACAGCTGCATGAAAAAACTGTTTTTGGCTACAGTGTCTCCCCTTTAAGGGATAGTTCACCCAAACGATATAGATACATTAAAGGACAGATTTTTCCAAACTATGAAAGTCAACATTAGACCTTTTTGTCTTTCATTGTATGGCCAAAAAAGAGACATTTTTCAGTATATTAATATATAAAAAAATAATTATTTTACTTCATTACAAATTCATGTAGACTTAAAAGTACATAAGTTATAAGTCTTTTCCCAGCTATTTAAAAAAAATATATATATATTTTTTTCTTTATCGAAATGTGATTTTTAAAGACAAGGGTGAGCAATTGATGAGGTAATACTACATTTTTTTCCAGTTAACTAGTCCTTTCAGACAAAGGCCTTGAACTTTTTTTATAATAGCCATTCACTGTCAGAAAAAAAGGTACAGTTCTGTCGCTGGGGCGGTACCCTAAGGTACAAAGTGAAAAGGTACAAATATGTTCTTTTAAAGTACTAATATGCACCTTTAAGGTACCAATGTGTATCTTTAAGGTACCAATATGTATTTTCAAAGTACTAAAATGTACTTTTAAGGTAGTAATATGTACTGTTTAGGGGTAGCTAAGGTATAAAGATGTACCTTTTCACTTTTGTACCTTAGGGTACCGCCCCAGCGACAGAACTGTACCTTTATTTCCGAGAGTGTTGATGTAGATGTAATTAAGTCAAGTGTGAAATGTCAAAAGACTGTAAAATATAACTGAAAATATCTAGTTGACAGGTTGCAGGATATTTGCTTTAGTTTAACATCTCCTGTGAGATTTACATAGTCAGACCTGTAAGAAAATAATAATTTTTGACAGATTTCTTTATGGAGTTTAATGGAGTTTTCCATCAAAAATACTAAAATTAAAAAAATAAATAAATAAATAAAAATCTGTACAACCTCTTGTTTTCAAAACAAGTTGAAGCTAAGAAAAATGTTTATATTTGAACTTTTAACCTTTTAACTGTCACTCCCATTTTTGAACACAGACATAAAAATGCATTATATCCAGACTTAAATTTTTATAATTCATGAATGAAAACATTTTGTAATATGATTTTGATGTACATTTTCCGTAGTAATGTGTGATTTGAAAATGCCTTTCAAAGGATGAATTTTGAGATTTTAAGTTTTGAACTGATATATCATTTCTTATGATTTCTAAAGTGTGAAAGGGAAAAAGGCAACGAAGAACGTCTTTAGTGACAAAGGTCAGAACTCATGTTATGAGTTGTACGTTCCTTTCCAACAATGTATAGTTTGACAGGACATTAGATTAGGACTGATTTGTAATATGGTGAAGTAAACTTAGGCGTCCCACAGAGTGGACGGTGACAGTTAAGGGCTTAAATAATAAAATGCAGATACTTGAATCACATTTTGTTTTACACACCTGGTAAATAATGAATAATCTGCAATTAATAGTAACAATTAACAGCAATCATTCACAAATCCACTGATTTGAAGTAGGGTTTAATAACTCCCTATTGTATTACCTATTATTATAACTATATGTATATACTGAACAACACTGAGAGCTTGATTATTGATGATAACTACAACACCATTTATTGCAGTTCTTGTCCTCAGCAAATATAATTCATCAATATTTCCTGTACTCTTTTTCTGCAGCTTTACTCCAGAAGAGCACTGGTGACTCATGCCCCTGCGAGACGCCCTGTAATTTGACTCGGTATGGAAAAGAGCTCTCTATGGTTAAAATCCCCAGCAGGGGCTCTGCTCGCTACCTTTCTCGCAAATACCAGAAATCGGAGGAATACATCAGGTAAGTCTAATGCATAAACTGCAACACATTCTCATGGGGTAGTTTTCATTTTGCTGCTGAACATATTCGAACATTACACTCTCAGACAGACCAGAGAGGAAACAAACCCAGCATTTTTTTCCATGTTCAGCAAGGATACCTGCACAGCATTTTTTATTTATTACTGTTTCTTTTGCAAAACATGCTTCTCTCACAAATTCTATCAGCCTTTTCTAATAACTATAGCAGGATTTCTATTGTCCAAACAGGCAGGCTCGTTTCTGTCAGTTATATAATGGGATGAAAAATGTAATTGTGGTCTTCCATTCATTGGCTCCATAATAGAAAAAAAAAACTATTTTAATAGACTGCTCTATAATGACATTCTGTGGTTTCCACTAATTGTTATTTTTTAACTATTTTTGGTGCTAATCCTTTTCTTTCCATAATACAAAAAATAATGGGCTCATTTCCATACTGTTTCCCTGCAGGGAATTAAACATTTTTATTAAACTTTTCATTGTGCAGAGACAACTTTCTCATCTTGGATATTTTCTTTGAGGCACTTAACTATGAGACAATAGAACAGAAGAAAGCATACGACATCGCTGGTCTGTTAGGTAGGTTTGCAATCCCCACACATTACAAACATCTGTACTGCAACTGTTATGGTCATCAGGGGTGCGGCATGTCAGCCTTCTCAGAAATGAAAATTAGGTCACTTCTTTGACTTACTTTCTTCTGCACAACAAAAGAGACACTAATGTCTCTAGTGTTCAAATATTGAAAGTAGGGTCTAGTGTTATAAACATTCAGAAAGTCATGTATAGCATGTATAGATTGCAATTGGAGGCAAGCGGCTACTTTTTCAAGTCATTCTTACTCCCTAGGGTATCATAAATGCCACATGTCCAAAACTTTTGTGCATCATTGTACAGACACTAAAGTACACTAAAGATTTTTTTTTTTTTTTTTTTTTTTTTTTTTTTTTTTTGCGATGAGCCGCACTGGTTTCAGTGAGAAACATTTGCCGTCAATATACTGATGTGGGCATGAAAATTTTATCTTTATGAAAATATATGCTGGGTTATAATTTCCATTATCAGATGCACTGGGAATGAGAACAGGTTGGCATTTTTTATGGATGTCAATGGAGGACAAGCTTCAATGTGTTTAGTACACAGCTGAGAAAGCTGAGTGTTGAGAAAACAGCTGATCACCTTTTTTTTTCAATAAAATTGATCCAAAATCAGTTACAAGGCAAGTACATAACCAATCAGTGTTCAAAAGTATTTCCTTACTTCAGCCTGATTCATAATGGTAAGCTTATAATAATGTTTTATAAACTGAGTGATTCGGGTCATTTGTCTATGGATGCTGCAGGTGGTGCGTCATTTGTAGCCTCTTCTTTCAGCAGCTGGAATAATTAGACTTCTCATTTTAAAATGAGTTCTAAGGAACGTTAAATTATTTTTGTCATTAAAAGAATAATTTCTTTCGATGACATTCGAATGGTAGGACAATTAGAGATTAACCCTCAAGCATCCTTCGTATAACAGCTCTTAATTTGTCCTTCGTGGACAAATTTGGGCACGGATGTCTCAGGCATGATCTCAATTATTACTAATTTATTTACCTCTAAAAGTACCATATTTTTATGTAAAACACGTTTATTTTTATGTTATATTTAATATTTCTTTTACTTAAGTAAAACAATTCATTCCAGTAAGTTCAGACAGCCAAAACCGTTTTGGTGACTCTGGTAACATCTTGTTGACATATGATGGTATAAAAATGTCAAAATTAGGGCTGTCGGTTAACGTCAGTTAACGCACTGGCCACGCCCCCAGACCTGTACATCATTTTATATTTCATACAGTAGACTGCTGACTAATATGATGTAGGGTAACAACTCCATAAATGCAGTTATGCCCTAAAATTCAAGATATTGGTGCAAAAAATGCCCCTGTGTGTGTTTTGTCTCATAGTCATATATATTATATATCACACGATATCACACAGCCAACAAGAGCAATATGACAATTAATCGGCACATAATGTAATTAATTAGATTAAAAATTTTAATCGATTGACAGCCCTAATCAAAATATCAAAAATATCAAAAGCCACTATATGGCTATAGTACTCAATGGCTGCATATAGGCTGAAATCTATAAACCTCTGTTTCAACAAAAAACAAACAAACAAACAAACAAAAAAATAATAATATTGAAATAAAATTTCAAAAACTCAAAGTAAAATGGAACCAAATGGTGTTAAACAGGTAAGAATAAATGATAAAGTAGCATGTTTTAAACATTTTTTGTTTGGAATCATCAACAAATCTTGCAGTAGGAATTTGATCTGACTTTGAAGTGTGTGTGTGTGTATATATTTATTTTTGTGTGCGTGTTTATGTGCGCACAGTGGCTGAGTGGCACAAAAAATGCTCAGTCATTGGATCATTCAATTCTTTGGTTTTGTATGTGTTAGTATGTGTTAAAAACTGCTGTGTTATAGGCTCATTCAATGCTTTGTATATGGGGATCTGGTTAGGGGGACCCCCCAAGAGCTTTGACACAATTTGAACACTGCTTAGTTCTGATGGGTAGGTTTAGGGTAAAGAGCTAGAGATTGCATTGTGTCAAATTAAAGAGCTTTTTTTTCAACCACTTAACTTTACTGAATCGAGTCAAAAAAAAAAAAAAAAAAAAAAAAAAAAAAAAACTGTGTTCAGGAAAAGTACCTACTTAGGAAAAGTAGCCAAGTCTTGTACCACTCAGATTAAGGAAACTATTAAAAAAAAACAAAATGATTTTGTCCAAATTTGTCCCAAAGGATACTTGAGGGTTAAATTAAAATATAGCCTACAGATACACTAATACACATTAAATACAGTCATACAACGTTGATGTTGTTGATCTTAAAAAATTGAGAACAAAGTATAACAATAAGGGTTTCACGGTTTGACATGAGCTGAACTAACTTTGCAATCATTAGATTTAATCACCATTGGTAGCGCGATTTATTGTAAAACCTTATTTTTCAGTTGGTCAGAACAAAACTGGCAGACATCCCTGCTGTTAAAAACAGCTAAAACCAGCTGCTTTAAGTTGAAAAGCTGCTCAGGCTGGTTTTAGCTGGTTGTTCCAGCTGGTCTCCCACCCTGACTAGGTAAGACTAGCTAAGACCAGCCTGGAAGTGGCCAAAACCCCTCTAAAACCAGCCTGCTGACCAGCTATAACCAGCTTAGGTGACCAACTAAAACCAGGCAACCAGCTTAGGCTGGTTTTAGCTATTTTTTTCAACAGGGATGTTACTTACTTACTCTTATTTTGGACATACACTGACCAAAATTATAAATGCAACACTTTTGTTTTTGCCCCCATTTTTCATGAGCTGAACTCAAAGATCTAAGACTTTTTCTATGCACACAAAAGGCCTATTTCTCTCTAATATTGTTCACAAATCTGTCTAAATCTGTGTTAGCGAGCACTTCTCCTTTGCCGAGATAATCCATCCACCTCACAGGTGTGGCATATCAAGATGCTGATTAGACAGCATGATTATTGCACAGGCGTGCCTTAGGCTGGCCACAATAAAAGGCCACTCTAAAATGTGCAGTTTTACTGTATTGGGGGGTCCAGGGGGGTCCGAAAACCAGGTGTGACCACCATTTGCCTCACGGAGTGCAACACATCTCCTTTGCATAGAGTTGATCAGGTTGTTGATTGTGGCCTGTGGAATGTTGGTCCACTCCTCTTCAATGGCTGTGCAAAGTTGCTGGATATTGGCAAGAACTGGAACATGCTGTCGTATATGCCGATCCAGAGCATCCCAAACATGCTCAGTGGGTGACCGGGATATCTGGTGAGTATGCTGGCCATGCAAGAACTGGGATGTTTTCAGCTTCAACTTCAACAATGGGCCTCAGGATCTCGTCACGGTATCTCTGTGCATTCAAAATGCCATCAATAAAATGCACCTGTGTTCGTTGTCCATAACATACGCCTGCCCATACCATAACTCCACCGCCACCATGGGCCACTCAATCCACAAATGTTGACATCAGCAAACCGCTCACCAACACGACGCCTTACACGCTGTCTGCCATCTGCCCTGTACAGTGAAAACTGGGATTCATCCTTGAAAAGAACACCTCTCCAAAGTTCCAGACGCCATCGAATGTGAGCATTTGCCTACTCAAGTCAGTTACGACGACGAACTGCAGTCAGGTCGAGACCCCGATGAGGACGACGAGCATGCAGATGAGCTTCCCTGAGACGGTTTCTGACAGTTTGTGCAGAAATCCTTTGGTTATGCAAACCAATTGTTGCAGCAGCTGTCCGGGTGGCTGGTCTCAGACGATCTTGGAGGTGAAGATGGTGGATGTGGAGGTCCTGGGCTGGTGTGGTTACACGTGGTCTGCGGTTGTGAGGCCGGTTGAATGTACTGCAAAATTCTCTGAAACGCCTTTGGAGACGGCTTATGGAAGAGAAATGAACATTCAGTTCAAGGGCAATAGCTCTAGTGGACATTCCTGTAGTCAGCATGTCAATTTTTATTGTGGCCAGCCTAAGGCACACCTGTGCAATAATCATGCTGTCTAATCAGCATCTTGATATGCCACACCTGTGAGGTGGATGGATTATCTCGGCAAAGGAGAAGTGCTCGCTAACACAGATTTAGACAGATTTGTGAACAATATTAGAGAGAAATAGGCCTTTTGTGTACATAGAAAAAGTCTTAGATCTTTGAGTTCAGCTCATGAAAAATGGGGGTGAAAACAAAAGTGTTGCGTTTATAATTTTGGTCAGTGTACTTCCAAGACGCAATATCTGTAATTCCGAAGTACAGTGAATATCCATACTGCTGCGCTGACTTAACAGCCCACACATACACCTCAAAACATTAGATTCATCCACACTAAGGAGCCATGCCAATGCACAACCCATGTAAAAAGCAACAAAATAATTCCACAAATAACTGCAATTGCAGGTTTCAAACAGACATGGCGACAAAGGTACATAGTGCAGCTTTAATAATAAACACAAAAATAAATATTATTAAATCAGACCTGTGATATTGATAATCTTGTTTATTTCTGATGTTGTTGTTTTGGCTAGTAGACATTCTACAGAATACAGAAATTAATACAGAAAAAGACTTAACTATTTTATGTCATGGTTTGGTTTCCATTTCCAGGAGATATTGGTGGACAGATGGGACTCTTCATTGGGGCCAGTATTCTTACTATACTGGAAATTCTTGACTATATCTATGAGGTATCTTCACTCTACTGTGAAAGGACAGTGCTATGACATTCATATAAACACACTATCATAATACACACTATCTCTTGTCCTTTCAGTCTTCTTTTAATCTTTATCTCTGTAGGTGGTCAAACACAAAATCAAGCAACTCCTGAAACCAAAAAAGAGTCAGAAACAACAGAACCAACGGAACTTGATCCAAGAGCAGATCCAGAGAACAAAGAACCTGCGAGAACAGAACCTGAGAGCTCAGCTGGCAGCCGGAACTATAGCTACAGTAAGATTTGAAGAAGTCAAAGTCAAGGTGAGTCAGAGAAACATAGCTTTTTTTTTTATGGTTTATACACATTGCAACAAATAACTGATGATTCGCATCATGCGATTTGTTTGTCAACAGGCAGCTAATGAAGTGGCTCAACCGCACAGTGCACATCCGACTTCAATATTACCAAATCATCACAATGCACAAGCAGTCATACAGCAGGACTTTGCTTGTTAAGGGACGCCTCTTCTTTATATCTTCTATATTTATTTTTTTCATATCACTGAACTTGAAATTGGGATCCTGGATGGACCCTGTACACTGAAATACAAATTTCATTTTTTTTTTCCCACTTATAAAAGCTACAGCCAAAGCCTAATCCAGGACCTCGTGTAAAACCGGCTTAAACCAGTCACAGCATCACTGTTCTCATTGTTCCAAGTCAATACCAGATGAAGAAACCATACAATGTGTTTCATATGTGCTTTCGTTGATTTTTCAATGTTGATTTCCATCTGGATGGACCTATCGTGGACTTCAAAGAAGAAAGGACCAGAAAAGATACGAATGTTGCATTTCATATAAATTACCTATTTGATAGGACAAATAGGAACTAAATGAAAGGTATAAGAAAAACAGAGAGATGAAGCAAGCACAGCTGTTGCTTAGTGGAGAAAAAAAGTTGGTTTTATACGTGGCTCTTCCTTTGGTAATGTACAGTGCTTGCAGCATTTCACCTTTTCACATTTCTTAATAACATAATGAGACTTCTCAGTAGGAGAAAAGCTAAAATATAGCGCTCGTTTCTCTGTGAGTAGGTGTTATGTTCTTTTTCAGTCTTATGTAA
Source organism: Cirrhinus mrigala (assembly GCA_036247105.1). Classification (NCBI taxonomy): domain Eukaryota; kingdom Metazoa; phylum Chordata; class Actinopteri; order Cypriniformes; family Cyprinidae; genus Cirrhinus; species Cirrhinus mrigala. Next base: position 9,907,409 of record CM070012.1, read on the forward strand.
CTTTTCCATTGTGCTATAGTCCTTATAATGAAACAGTCTGTCTCTAGGTTTAAAACATGGAAAACATCACAACTAGAGCACACTGTTCGCTGAAATCATCTCTAGTAAAAAATAAATAAAATAAAAACTATAAACTAATATTCTTTACATGAATATAAAAATGTAGAGGTGATATTTATTTTGTATTCAAATACAAGCACACTCAAATACAAATAGATATTTAAAATTGTAGCAACATTTTGGTGAATATACATCATTTCCATCCGGTCATCTTAAAAAATAATAAAAATAATAAAAAAAATCATCAGTCTGAAAAAGACTAGAAATACTGAATTCGGATGAAACAAAACTGAGTATAACCTTAAAACCACCATCAGTTCTTCTTCTCTTTTTTTTTTTCTTGAATAACGTATTGGAGACAGAGCCTTCTGATTAAATATGCAGAATTTCCACAATTAACCTTGTACATGAAAAAATCGGCTTTTACTGCCATCTAGTGGGCCTAATACTAAAACACAAACACGTATCATGTTTCATCAACACCACTTTGTATGAACTTTGCAACACTAAGTCAAAGTCTGGTGGCTCCATAACGGTGGGCATTCAAGGGTAGAAATGTTATATGAAATCATGCAATTCTGCAAATTATTGTGGAAGTATTTGGTGAATAAAAGTTGTTTTTTTTTTTAGCAGAACATCACATGGGTGTGCTAATGACTGTAATGCAAGTTGTGAGCAAATAGGTTGTAATCACATAAAGATAATGATATAACAATAATAATGAAACTATACCTTCACCTACATGGACACATTTTCAACAAATAGAATTAAAGCCTCTTAAGCTCTACATCTGTAACCATTTCTGTTGGCAGCAGCACTGAGTACACAGTAAACATCTGCAGTGTGATGCATTAACTCTATAATCTCATTACAGATCATTTCAGTTCCAAAGAGTCCAACACCTGGTTCTCTGCTCACAAACATCTATTGTAAAAGAAATATGGATAGAACAAAAAAACAAAAAAATTGACATAAATAGTCTTTATGTGCAAAACAAAACAACAAAAAAGTGGGCTGCATAGCTGAGATGCATTTCACCGTGAAGAAGCAGATTTAAAGGCACAGAGTTTTACGTGGACAATATAGTTATGTTGTCCCAGACAGCCACAGCTCACGGGAAAAGGAAGTGTGGGTGGAATACTGGAATGTATTTCAAACATGGGTGGATTCAGAAAACTGGAATAATGCAAAATACATTGTGGAAATAGCTTTATACATTCGCCCTTTCTAAACTGTCCAGTATTGTTGTAAACATACTTTACCCTCTCTTTTCTCATCTGCAGCTGCAATAAAAATGCAAAGCAAATCCTTTCACTACAATTATAGAAAAAAACAGTTTATTCACATTCTCTTTCCCAGCACCATCACCAGCCCCAAGTATACTTTGTTTTTACACATATGCTAGTGTATTCATAGGCATTCGTGTTTAGTTGAAAATTCTGTCATTACTTACTAACCCTCATGTGGTTTCAGACGTGTAAGAACTTATTTTTGATGAAATCCAAGAGCAATCTGACCTTGCATAGACAGCAATGTAACAGAAATGTTCCCAGGCCAAGAAAGGTAGTCCATGTGTCATCAGTGGTTCAACCGTTCATCAGTTATGAAGCTATGAGAAGACTTTTTGTGTGCAAAGAAAACAAAAATGACTTTATTCAACAATTCTTCTTGCGCGCAAAAAGTATTCTCGTAGTTTCATATTACGACTGAATCATTGATGTCACATGGACTATTTTAATGATGTCCTTACTACCATTCTGGCCCTTGAACGTGTCAGTTGCGTTGCTGTCTATGCAGGATCGGAATACTCTCAGATTTCAACAAAAATATCTTAACTTGTGTTCCGAAGATGAACGAAGGTCTTACAGGTTTGGAACGACATGAGGGTGAGTAATTAATGACAGAATTTTCCTTTTTGAGTAAGCTATTCCTTTAAGCACAAAACCCATTGTTCAACTCAGTCATGCAGTAAAGAAGTGTAGACTTAATGGATTTAGTTCAGAGTTTAAAAACATAACAGATGGATTAAAATGGATACATTTTTAGAATTGGCAGTGGACAAGGTTTGTGCTGTACTGGTTTAGGGGAAAAACATGCTATGCGTACAGTGTGCGTGACAAATTTCATCCTAGAATGCATTGGTGTATGACTATTTCTGCAGCGCCATTTCATTTTCCCATATGGATTCTAAAAAAAAGTTTTCGGTAAAAGCACTGTAAGTCATGAACCAAACCAAACCAACCCATTACAGAGTGAAACACAACATCACAAACTTTCTTTTGAAGCAAAAAGCATTTGAAAATTAAACAAAAAGACAAAGGTACAATACATACAGTTGAGGTCAAAAGTTTACATACACCTTGCAGAATCTCCAAAATGTTAATTATTTGAAAAAAATTATACAAAATGCACATTATTTTTTTAGTACTGACCTAAATAAGATATTTCACATAAAAAAACGTTTACATATAGTCCACAAGAGAAAATAATAGTTGAATTTATAAAAGTTACCCCTTTTCAAAGGTTGACATACACTTGATTCTTAATACTGTGTTGTTGCCTGAATAATCCACAGTTAAACTGCCCGCTGCTCTTCAGAAAAATCCTTCAGGTCCCACAAATTCTTTGGTTTTTCAGTGTTTTGGTGTATTTGAACCTTTTCCAACAATGACTGTATGATTTTGAGATCTTTTCACACTGAGGACAACTGAGGGACTCATATACAACTATTACAGAAGGTTCAAACACTCACTGATGCTCCAGAGGGAAAAACAATGCATTAAGAGCCGAGGGGTGAAAACTTTTTGAATTTGAAGATCAGGGTAAATTTAACATTTTCTGGGAAACATGTAAGTATCTTCTGTAGCTTCTGAAGGTCAGTACTAAATAAAAAATATGGTATTTAGGCAAAATAAGAAAAATGTACACATCTTTGTTCTGTTCAAAAGTTTACACCCCTGGCTCTTAATGCGTAGTTTTTCCTTCTGAAGCATCAGTGAGCTTTTGAACCCTCAGTTGTCCTCAGTGTGAAAAGATGGATCTCAAAATCATACAGTCATTATTGGAAAGGGTTAAAACACACAAAAATGCTGAAAAACCAAAAAATTTGTGGGACCTGAAGGATTTTTTCTGAAGGCAGATTAACTGCTCAGTACAAACAAGGGACTCATGAACAACTATCAAAAAAAACAAAAAAAAAACAGCTATGGATCATTAAGGTACCAACAAAGTATTAAGAATTAAGCGTATGCAAACTTTTGAACAGGGTAATTTTAATAAATTCAACTATTATTTTCTCTTGTGGATTATGGCCGTTTCTCAAATGGAAGGCTGCATCCTCTGGAGGTTGCATCTGCAGGCTGCATACGTTATCAACCCTGGTTTATTTCCTGTTTACAAATTTATAACTGTTAATATTATAAAATAAGATCTTCTTTATGACGTATGCAGCCTACAAATCTTCCGTTTGAGAAACGACCTATATGTAAACGTCTTTTGTATGAAATATCTTATTTAGGTTAGGGTCGTTTTTATAAATTCACTATTATTTTCTCTTGTGGACTATATGCAAACGTCTTTCATGTGAAATATCTTATTCAGGTCAGTACTAAATAAAAAATAACATGCATTTTTTATGATCCCTCTTATTTTGGTAAAATAATTAGCATTTTGCAGATTCTGCAAGGTGTATGTAAACTTTTGACCTCAACTGTATATAACAGCTTTAGTGAGGAAATAAACTACAGTTCTATAAAGCATTACGAATGACATTAATTAAAAATATAATATTCATGAAAAGTTGTTTAATTCAATAGAAACAATATATTTTAAGTTTATTGTCAAATATGCATATATACAGAAATATTTAAGTATTATGGGAACATAGAGAGACCGACTCAATTACGTCAGATTCTCTAATTGTCATTATTAACAGTTTTTCACCACAAATTCCTCTGTTAAACATGATTATTTTAAAAATAAGTTACAATTTAAACAGATGTTTTTAAATATTGAAACATTGAAAAATGAATTTTCCCATGGAGAAAACTGAGTTAACTGAATACTCTTTTAGTATGCGCATACTGTATGTAAGCTGACAGATATTTCTAACCACTTAACTCTGTACACCCTTGAAATTTTTTTTGCACAAATTAGTTTGTCCACAAGGTGGCAACACTGGCCCCGGCCATTTGTTTCACAGTCAGAAAAAAAGAGGTGACAGAACAACAACAACAACAACAACAACAACAACAACATCAAACCACTAGAGAAGGCAACAACAGTAGATGCCTGTGTTGATGAGCACTTGTGTGAGGAGGTTAAGAGATACCTGCAACTCTAGCTAAAGTAAGTACAAAGATTTTTTATCTGTCATAATTTCAGGGGAGAATTAGCACAGACACTGGTCAAAGTTAAAACTTTCTAGTGTGCATGTGACAAGTGGCTGCGTTCGCGCATGCTATCAAATGAAGTATACTTCATGTGCTAGCATCTGTCAAAACTGAAGTATACCTCGGGCTTAACTTCACCAGTCTGTAAGGTAAAATTACATTTAGAAATGGGGAAACATCAAAAGCAGTTCATCCTAATGAGGCAGCAACAAGAAACGTGCCGCAATACAAAATTCTAAAATTACTCAGAAAAGCACAGTGAAAGAATTTTTTTTGTAGTGCATCAACAGTTGTGAGTCAAGTGCTCACAGAAAAGATGTCTCTAGACATTTCTTGTTAAATGTCTCTGAATGTTCCTTTCAGAACATTTCTCTTTGGTCTCAGTAAGATAATCCATCAGCTTTTACTAGAGAATTGGTTGACCGATGTTAAAATGGAGTGCTAGCGGTTAGCCAGTCTACAGTTGCCGCACTGTTGCTTCTTTGGAACCTCCTCAGGTGCTGTTGCCTGCCTCTTGTTCAAATATTAGCATGGCGAGCTGGGAACGTGACCCCTGACTCTCCAGGGTGCTTTGGAGACAGCGGTGGAACACGTCCTCACTTAGCCGAGGATCGCAGGTCCGGTTGCGATACGCCTGTCGCAAAGCAGGCTCGACGGCACGGAACACGTGCAGTCCCGAATACTGCACAAACATGTCATAAAGATCCAGGTTCTCCAGCAGCTCCTCGTTCTCCTGCAAATCACCTGACATCCGTGTGCGCGTTGACATGTAGTCAGAGTTGTAGAAACACGCCTCCTCGAAGGTGTTTCGGTCAAAGTGACCCGCTTCCCTGACCAGGTCTGGTGTTGCAGGAGGAACCTGGTCTGGGTAAGCCACACTAGGGTCAAATTCTTGGAAATGAATGGGAAAGAAAGCCTGCCAGCCGCTGATGGCATTCATACGACAGCGATTCAAAAACTCTGAGTTGAGTACAGTGTCAGCTGTGACCAGGAGGAAGAGTGTTTCCACCGGGTGCTTCCTAGATACGATATCCAGGATCCGCAGGACACCTGGGCTTTCTGTCTTTATGCTGATCCAAGACACCTTCACGCTGGGATATGTGTGCTCGACGGAAGTGATCTTAGCCTTGACCTCTGCAAAGACGTCGTTTGTACTCACTTTTTGGGCTTCCGTGGGTTCATAGATGAAGAGGAAGTTAAGAACTGCATTTTCGCCAGTCTCAAACAAGTTGGAGGAACAGTGATCTAAGAAGCGCAACGCTGCATGGGAGTCGTAACTGGTGAGGGGCAGGAGGACGTGGACTCGTGTAGCCTCTGTGACATAGGGCATGGGGATAATTTCCACTTGGCTGAGGGGTCGCACAAGGTGCACACGGCGTGCGATTGATTTCTGGTGACCAGACTCAGTCGTGGCCTGCAACTGCAGGTCCAAGGTGTACTCCATTCCTCGTGTATGGTCCAAGCGCCTGTACCCGTTCACCAGCTGTGGAGCGCTCAGCTGTACAAAAGGGTTGTATTTTTTGTTGAGCTCTTCAAGAGCGACCCTGATGACGTCAGTCACGTCATCACGATCCGCACCATTGAGCTGGCATTTTGGGTCACCGTCAACGCAGGAGAAAAGGTTGTCTTCGGTAAAGTAGTCCCAGCGCAGCACCTCAAAGCGGCTCTTGGGTTCAAAGGGAGGTGTGATGCCGATGGGCCACTGAGCACTCTTGTTTCCATCCACTGCTAATTCACTCACATTCTTTATCTCAGACTAAGGGTGCAAAGAAAGATTCATGAAAAGCTGACAAAAGCTATAAAAACAAACACATACACTGTATCTTTAGGAGAAGAAGACTGTCACCTTCATAGCTTTAACCCTTTAACTGACACTCCCAGTTTTGAACATAGAAAGTGCACTATACAAACTTAAATTATTAAAATTCATGAACAAATACATTTTGTAATATGATTTTAAAGAACCATTTCCATGGTAATGCAATGTCTGATTTTAAAATGGCTTTCACGGGATGAATTTTGAGGTTTTAAGATTTCAGTTGAGATATCATTTATTATGATCTCTAAAATGTGATGTTTGTGACAAAGGGCAGAACTCCTGTTATGATATAGAGTTTTGAGATGCATTCTTGTCATAAATTAAACTATTACTGTTCCTACATAATTTGTAGCAAATAACAGTGGTAAAATATTTATACAACCTTTTCAACAATATATAGTTTGTCATGATTAGATTACGATTTAGTTGCAATATAGTGAAGTAAACTTAGGCGTCCCATTGAGGAGATGGTCACAGTTAAAAGGTTACATAACCTTAAAAGGTGCATATTAGTTCCCTAAGAGTACAAATCAGTATATTAAAGTGTAGTATAGTACCCTTTAGATCAGTGGTTTTCAGCTAGGCGGCTGGGGGATTCAAGATGACTTAAAGGGGGATTCAAGTTAGATCACTAAAAAAAAAAAAAAAAACTAAAACTGGATATTTCTTATTATTATTATTCTTTTTATTTTATTTTCTTCAAAGAACCTGGATATACTGAGGGCTAATTTTAAAAGTGTGATTTCTTGACCTTAAAAAGTCATGAAAATTACCCCACGATTTACTCACCTTCAAGCCATCCTAAGTGTATATAACTTTTTTCTTTCAGACAAACACAATCTGAGTTGAAATAATACATTTCCTGGCTTTTCCAAGCTTTATAATGGCAGTGAATGGGGTTTAAGATTTTAAAGTCCATTAAAGTGCATTCATCCATCATAAAAAGTGCTCCACATGGCTCCGGAGGGTTAATAAAGGCCTTCTGAAGCAAATCAATGTGTTTGCGTAAGAAAAATATTCACATTAAACTGTAATCTGTAGCTTCCTCTAACTGTCGTATGTGCGATCATGAGAGCGTGGTGTTCCAGCAGATGATATAGGACGTAGGCATAGCGTAAGCTCTGATGAGAAGTGGCGAATGTGAAAGCACAGAGGAAAGAGCAAACAAACACATCACAAATAAGTACAAAATGAGGATTTGTTAATAAAAATGTTGGAGGATTTCAATATGAGCCAAAAGAAGACTGGTTTTCCTTTGCTGTAAACAAAACTATTCTCACTGGAGCTTATGCTATGCTATTCTTTTTCATTAATGCGCATACGACAGTTACCGGAAGCTAGAGATTTGGTGTATAAAGTTTTAAATATAAATATTTTACATCGATTTGCTTCAGAAGGCCTTTGTTAACCTTTCGGAGCCATGTGGAGTACTTTTTATGATAGATGGATGCACTTTTATTGGACTTCAAAATCTTTAACCGCATTCACTGCCATTATAGAGCTTAGAAGAGTCAGGACATTTATTAATATAACTCAGATTGTATATGTCTGAAAGAAAAATGTCATATACACCTGGAATGGCTTAAGGGTAAAATATCCCTTTAATTCTTATTCAGTAAATTACAAACAAATAAAAAAGTCATGGGGCCTTTGTATGGAGTTACTTTTGTGCTTTTTTATTCAATCAAACATACTGTGTTTAAGAGTAATTATATTGTAATTAAAAAATAAACGATTACAAATAAAAGTTTTGTTAAGACTAAAGTAACTGATAACAAAACTCTTTGCATTGCAAACAAATATTCTTTCGTTTATGCAGTTCCTATGGAAGCCCATTTCCACCACTGAATAAAAAATAAAGATAAAGGTAATTTGTCTCACAATTCAATTTTATCTTTTTTTTTTTCTCTGAATTGTGAATTCTGAGAAATTAAGTCAGAACTGCATGATATAAACTCTTTTCTTAGAATTGCATGATATAAAGTTGCAAATCTGAGAAATAAAGTCAGAATTGTGAGATATAAACTCACAATTGTGACTTTACTCTCAGAACTGCAAGGTTTTTTTTTGCAATTGTGACTTTTTCTACTTTTTCTTGTGACTTTATAACACGCAATTGCGAGTTATTAGGCCAATTCTGAGAACACAACAGTCTTTTTACCCAAAAATTGGACTTTATAACTCACAATTGGGGGTTTACATTTCACAATTCTAAAAAAAAAAAAAAATAAAATTGCAAGAAAAAAGTCACAATATCATTTTGGTAACACTTTACAATAAGGTGTTATTTGTTAACATTAGTTAATGTATTAACTAACGAACAATGAACAATACATTTATTACACTATTTATTAACCTTTGTTAATAAAAATACAGTCGTTCATTTTTGTTCATGTTAGTTCACAGTGCATTAACTAATGATAACCAACACATGATGCTAAACCTAATGCTAAAATTAACATTACCTAACATTAATAAATGCTTCAGAAATATTGTTCATTCTTAGTTCATGTTAACTAATGTAGTTAACTAATGTTAACTATTAAATGTTATTGTTAAATGTTACCAAAATTTTTTTGTATTTTTTATTCAGTGGCGGAAACAGGCTTTCATAAGTTTCCACACTTTTCATTATGTAGCCATACATTTTGCTCTCTGTTCTGCCAAAAAAATTTCACTTTTTACGGGTCTAAAATCTCTGTCTAAAATTTTTGTTTCTAAGTAAAGCTGCACCTCAGTGGGCGGTAACTATGCACCAGAATGAAAGACCTGTTGCTACTGGCCACTCTCGCTTTGTGCCATAATTTGGCTACACCCACTGCACAGTCCCAGACAGAGAGGGAGTTTGTAGCGTGAAGATCAGCAAGTCGTTGTTTAATGTCATGATCATGAATTTCTTTAGAACACTCTTAACTGCATGTAGATAAACCAGTTTCAAAACTTGTCAACTAGCAAGCAACGATTTTAGACCTGCAAAAAATGACAGCAGAATAGACAGCAAAGTCCATAATGTGAGTCCATAATGAAAAGTGTGGGAACTGCATAAAGAAAAGAGAAAATTTCTTTGCAAGAAATAAATAAATAAATAAATTGTTATAAAGAATTTATATAGTATTTGCAATCTTCTAATTTTAATTACAGTATAATTAGTTTTGCTCTCACACAGTATGTTTGACTAAATAAAAAAGGCACAAAAGTAACTCCATACCTATGAATAGTGTTGTGGAAAACAGGGGGCATTTGAGATAAAAAAAAAAAAAAAAAGAGATTAAAACCACCGATTTATAAGGTAGAAAGTTGTACATTTGAGGGTCCTGGCCCAGTGAGAAGTTAATGTAGCTGTTAAGGTAATGTAGCATGCATTAAAAAAGTATGAATTTAGAAACAAGTACAGAGGCTGGTTTTGATGGCCTTTGTAAGCAATATTAAATGTCATGCATGCAGAAAGTATACAAAATAAAGAACTAAATAAAGCAATGGCAAAGTAATATATATATATATATATATATATATAAGAAGTTGTAAATCTAACCTGTAGTTTTTCAATCTCTTCATAGGTCTTCTGCAGTTCTATTTCTGTGAAATGTTTGTGCAGACGATACATAAGTTCTGCACTGGTCACAGGATGAACAGTGAGAGCATTTTGGAATCCTTCATTCCCCATTCTGGAAAGGTCCATATCGTTTTCCATGGCAAAATACTTATAATTCAGGCCCTGAGATAAAGCAAGATTGAAATTAGATCAGAACATATTATTTTACATCAATATTTTTATATGTATTGTGTTTCTAATATGTCTTGACATCTGGCACTGTAACAAGAATGTGGTCACAGTTTCATAGACAGCACCTCTAGGTTAATTCTGGTCAGCTGTAGTCAGCAGACCCTTGCAATTTGCAGTAATGCTGTTTAATGTCTTGTTGTAACCATGCTAATTAACTGCACAAATCGCAGCAGGTCTGCAGCTGTCCTGCCGAGAACAGGAAATCATTTACTTTGTGGCTCAGCAGCAGAAGTAGTACATCATTCCATTAAAGTAATCCTGGTTTCTGGACGCTCACTTGTTTTATGCTGGATCCAAAAAGCCCTTTTTAGGTCTGTGTGAATTACTGATGCTTTATATTCAGGTCACTGATTTTTACATCAGTGTCCAAAAAGTCCAAATTTGAAAAACTAGACTGTCCTAAACACAGTCTGATGATATATTGCCTCTTCATGAGACTGATAGCTCACCTAATGAAAGCCAGTGATTTTGGTTTCTCTGTGGATCGCAGAAGAAAACCATTATTTTGGATATTATTTCCACTTGCAGCAATAATGATCATTCATTGTTTTACAATGATAAACATTTAGCTTCATGCTGTGCATGCTGTGCTGATTGCCTACATAACACTAAAACAAATACTAACCAGTAACCTTGGTAGCACATCCAAGATAGATACCATTACTGTTAGTCATGATTAGATCCATCAAGGATTTTTTTCTGAGCTCTGAACTGAGAGTCTGAACTTTTCTTGACAGGTGACTGTGTAATTGAGCTGACCACTGAAAGCTACTGTGGGTTGGGGATGTTGTTTTCTTCCAAAAACTCAAAACCACTAATTGATTTCTACTTTACAGCAAACATGAAATTTATATACATTTTTAATTAAATTATGTAATTCCATTTTTTTAATTAGTCTGAATCTACAATGATTTTGCATCAACTTACAATTTAACTTACAAAGGTTTTCTTGAAATAAAAACTTTGTATCATTTATGACTGTATTTACAGTAAAACTAAAGCATGACCATATTTTTTGTCCCTGTAACAATGTCAATGGGTTACAGATGTATTTTGTAGGAGACGTGGTACAGAGTATCTATACTACCGTTCAAAAGTGTGGGGTCAGAAAGATTTTTTTATGTTTTTGAAAGAATTATTATGCTATTCTTATCCCTTTATGCTCACCAAGTCTGTTTTTATTTAATCGAAATACAATAAAACAGTAATATTGTTAAATATTCCAATATTACTTCAAAAACTGTTTTAAATAAATAAATTACTTATTATTATTTGTAATAACCTGACAGTAAAGCTAAACTTTCAGCAGCCAATTTTCAGTGTCACATGATCCTTCAGACTTAGTGCTGATTTATGCTGATTTACTACATTTCTTATTATTATTATCATTACTGAAAACAGCTGTGCTGCAAATATGATCAATTTCTTTGCGATTTTTTTCAAAATAGAATTAAAACAACTACATTTATTTAAAATATAGCAGCAATTATTCACAAATATAGTTATTTCTAACATTAAATATTTTATATCACTATATATTAAATATCACTGTCACTTTTGAACAATTTAATGCATCCTTACTGAATAAATGCATTAAAAAACGTATTAAACCCCAGACTTTTCAACAGTCATGCAGATTTGCAGTGTAAGTCATGCAGAAAACCTGAATCCAATCAGATCAGGCTATTAAGAGTGCAAAGGTGTTCTTTCTTCTCTATGCCAAAGCACTTAAATAAGCCAGCAGCCATTACCAAGTCCAATCCCATTTAACACATCAACTCACAAACTTTTCGCACTTACACTGTTTTACCAAGCACATATGCAATTCTATACTGTCTCTGGTGCGGATTACGTGCAATGCATGTTTTGAACACACGCAGAACATTTTCACATGACTGTGAGCTTGTTTGAGTATTTCAGTGTACCTGCCTCAGAATTTGAAAAATACTGTGAACTATTGATTATTTGGCCTCCCTGTTGCATTGAGAGCCTCAATATATAACAGCACACCCTCTCAATAAAGCATGGACCCTTGGGTAATGTGGTTTCCTGTCGAAAATAGAGACCCTAGGTGAAAAATGTAGTCATTTGTGACCAGCATAAACATTGCCAACTAAGGGAAACCAGCTACATGAAAAGTCCACTTTATCAACACAGGCCTGTTTTTAGACTTTGCCAGGATGATCTGTACATAGTTCAGGCTCTGAGCGCCCCCAATACCCCCTCCTCCCTTACTTCAGCTTATTTCGGTACACAGCTCTCTCAGCCACATTTGCCCTGGGATAGATACTATTTTAGCCTGTGCCTAATTGGAATCTCATGATATGAGAAATGTAACTGCCTTTGTGATTGCAGGGAAAAATCAGATGCAGAACTGATCGTCTCGAAAACCTGAATTGAGATTTAGCGCATTTCATTAAGACTGACCAACAAGAATGAACAAAACAGAAACAAAGTTACATTTAATTTAATTTCAATATAGTTGAAGGAATAGTTCACCTCCCCAAAAAAAGCAATTTGCTGAGAACTCACTCATCCTCAGGCCATTCAGAATGTAGATGAGTTTGTTTTTTCATCAGAACAGATTTAGAGAAGTTTAGCTTTACATTATTTGCTCACCAATAAATCCTCTGCTGTGAATGGGCGCCATCAGAATAAGATTGCAAACAGCTGATAAAAGCATCACAATAAAACATTAGTAATTTACATGACTCCAGGGGCCAGCTGTTCAAAAAGTTTAAACTGGATCAGAATGACCTGGATTTGTAAATCCAATGTTTTGCTATCCAGGTAACCCATCTTATTTTTGTGCTGGTTTTTTAAAGCAAGATTGGACTGGATCACCCCTGTCCAGATACACACTTTTTCAGATTTCCAAATCTGGATTACTAGTGCTCTACGGAGCACCTGGGGGCATGGTGATGGGGGAAAAAATAAGATGTGGGGAAAAAATGCCAATGTTTTGCACTGCATTCACACAAATAACTACTTCTGACTGGTCCATTTCTGCTGATTGTGGAAATGTAGTTTATAATCAGTGATTAAAATAATAATAATAATAATAATAATTTAAATATAATATTTTTGTTTGATACTGACAGCGGTTGGTGGATTTGAGGATATATTACATGTTAAAATATTGTATTTTTTGGACCAGTTTTAAAGTTGTATTTATTTCAAGTTTTTATTTATTTACTTATTTAATTTAATTTTTGTTCCTGAAATCCTCTCTTCTGCTAGGATCAGAATAATTGAGTTTTTTGGATAGTATCCCAGTCTTTTTAAAACATTTTGAACAACATAAACTGAGGATTTAATCCAGATCAAAACCAAGATTGGATTTTATGATCTAAACTGAATTCAGGATCCTTTTTTGTTTTGAACAACCTATTTTCAAGATTTGATCCAATCTGATGGCCAAAATACGATCAGATTACTTTTGAACAACTGGCCCCAGTCCATCAATTAACATCTTGTGAAGTGAAAATCTGTGTGTTTGTAATAAATAAACCTATAATTAAGATGCTTTTAAACTTTTAAACTGTTGCTTCTGGGTAAAATATGAGGAGAGAAATATGCACAGATCAAGTACTGTTTGCAAGTTAAAAGTCTGTTTTTATCAGCTATAACTAACTTTCATTCTGACGGCACCCATTCACTGCACAGGATCCATTACTGTGATGTAATGCTACTGTAAGTTTCACCAAATCTGTTGCAATGAAGAAACAAATTCATCTACATCTTGGATGGCCTCAGGGGTGAGTAATTTTTCAGCAAATTTTCATTTTTGGGTGAACTATCATTTTAATAAAATGCTAAGATGATTAAAAAAATAAATCATGAAAACAGAATGCAATTTTGATTGTTTTGCTCTGGACACCATTTCTGTTTTTAGGATTGGATTTAAAGGGGAGGTTCAACCAAAAATGAAAATTCTGTCATTATTTACTCCCCCCTATGTCGTTACAAACTTGTTTGGCCTTGTTGTTCTTCTGTGGAGTTAAACTTCTGGACCCACTAACATAACATGGAGAAAGACAAATGAAGCATGAGGATGTGCAAATGAAGACTTGCATTCAGTTCTAAATGCTCATAAAAAGTTTGCATAGATGTCATAAACCAAATACGAGTTCCAGTTAATCATTACCTCTTACCTCATATTCCTCCACACAGCTCATGCCAGCATAATCAATGATACAGCGACCGAGCCACTCATCAGGTCTGATGCTTACAATGTCAGTCCTGCAATGCTCCAAGAATGGCTGTAGCTTCAGAAGTACCGCACGGGATAGTAGAAATCCTGGTCCACTGTGACAATACCTCCTCTGGGTTTCACCTCCAATGAACTCTCCAGGCTGGCCCATGTAAAGCTGAAGGTCCATGCTCAGGTGGCTTACTAAGGTTTTCAGCCTTTCAGGCTGGGTGTAGGTATCATCCTGGACGAAGTAGAACCAATCGTAATCAGCAATGTGATGTTCTAGAAGATATCGAACAGACTGGAACATGTTTGGAACTGGACGCTCGTCACCATGGGCCACCACAAACATTCCATTAGGGAGTTTACGATTGCGAGTGCCTGTAAAGAAAATGAGCCGGCCATCCAGATGGTGGTTGAGGGTCCGGTTGATGGCCACAGCTAATGTGTTCATGGTGGTTTTGGAGGTAAATACTGAGACGAAGAGACGTTCACGAATTCCAAGCTCTGTGCTGGCATACTTGGCTCTAAAGAGAGAAGGATTGAGGATAAAATAATAATATGATGAGTAAAGAAATATAAAACACGGCACTTACATTAGGAAGTCACAAGCACAGCTGCGTTTGATGTGTCAGTTGGTCAAATAAACCAACCCAACCATTTATAACATACCACACACAGAAGTCCAAAATAGGCAGCAGTTGTCATTATTTACCCATGTTATTAAAACTGTCATTTTTTCCCATGAAACACAAACTAATTTTCATACAGTTTTTTCCATATGACAGGACAAACCAAAATCTGAAACCATATGATATAGTAGCTTTGTGTGAACAACATTTTGGCCAAAGTTATTCAATGAAAATAAACTTCCACTCTCAAAACTTTTGATTTGCCATTTTATGTTCAGTTTAGGCACACATGAGAAAATGATGTTTTGGCATTCATTAAACTCAAATTGAATGCAAAAGAGATTTCAGGACTTTGATGGAGGGGAAGATTCTTAGTTAAATATTTCACGTTAAATAACTTTGTTTCTACATAAAGCTATTTTGCAACTTCACTGTAAGCTTGAAAACCAAGCTTGAACATATTTACTCACTATGCACCACTTTTTAAAAAGTACTGCTTAAAGATTCTTCAATATTTTTCAGAAAAGCAGCAAGAACGGGGATGATGTTGAAATATTAAGTTTAAAAATGTGCTTAGATTATGTATTACACACTCGATCATGTGTGTTTTATATTTAACATTTTTTCCCTCATTCTCTGAATAAATCTTTGACAAATTGCCAGAAATTGCCAGGTAGTTGGGTGTTTGTTCCAGAAAGTTTTTTTTTTTTTTTTTTTTTTTTCTGTCTTAAAACAGCAGACGTTATTCTGTTTTAATCATCCAAACTTTAGATGCCATGTTCTTGTGATGAATAGCCATTCTTCCAGGGTTTTCTCCTGCATATAGATGCTAGGATAGAGGATAGACCCTAATTTGATATATTTGCTCTCATTTGTACACTGCTGTTCCAAAGTTTGGGATCAATAAGATATATAATGTTTTTAAAAGATGTTTCTTATGTTATCAAGGCTGCATTTATTTGATCAAAAATACAGAAAAAACAGTAATATTGTGAACTATTATTGTAATTTAAAATAATGGTTTTCTATTTTAATATACTATAACATATAATTTATTTCTGTGCTGCAAAGCTTAATTTTCTTCAGTCATTACTCCGGTCTTCAGTATCACATGATCCTTCCGAAAGCATTCTGATATGCTGATTTATTATCAGTGTCAGAAACAGTTGTGCTGCTTAATATTTTTTGAAACCTGTGAAACTTTTTTCAAGATTCTTTTATGAATAAAGCACTACTAATATACACTACTATACAAAAGTTTGGGGTCAGTGATTTGTTTTCTTTCTTTTTTTGATAGAAGTTAATACTTTTATTCAGCAAGGATGTGTTAAATTGTGATAGTAAACAAAAAGTGATAGTAAAGACTTGTATTGTTAGAAAGGTATCTATTTATAATAAATGCTGTAATTTTTAAACTTTTTATTTATTAAAGAATCCTGAAAAAAGTATCACAGGTTCTGTAAAAATATTAAGTAGCACAGCTGTTTCCAACATTGATAATAAATCAGCATATTAGAATGATTTCTGAAGGATCATGTGACACTGAAGACTAAAGTAATGATGCTGGAAATTCAGCTTTGTGTCACAGAAATAAATTAT
Organism: Cirrhinus mrigala; assembly: GCA_036247105.1. Classification (NCBI taxonomy): domain Eukaryota; kingdom Metazoa; phylum Chordata; class Actinopteri; order Cypriniformes; family Cyprinidae; genus Cirrhinus; species Cirrhinus mrigala. The sequence continues at coordinate 9,923,889 of CM070012.1, forward strand.
ATTTAAAGTATATTAAAAATACAAAACTGATTTTTTTTAAATTGTAATGATATTTTATAATATTACCATTTTTTCTGTATTTTTTATCAAATAAATGCAACCTTGATGAGCAGAAGAGATTCCTTTAAAAGACATTAAAAATCTTACCGATCCCAAACTTTTGAACAGCAGTGTACATCTATTAGTGTCTGACATTTTCTTTTAAACTACATGCTCAAGTTAAGCGTAACGCTTAATATTGGCTGGAAAATCCATTAAACAAATGTCACTGTTTAGTAACTCAAATACGACTCTGGTAACTTTATAAGCCACCTCTTCAAATACAATCAATCAATCAGTAGTTTTAATTTTTATTATTAGATCCTTACACTATTTAACCTATCACCTGATAGGCTGAGGCCCTCATTGTAGTTCAGATTACTAAACTGCTGATCCATGACTGACAGCATGCTCTAGGTGACCTGATGACATCATTAGGCCGCATCAGCTTCAAGAGGCCAAGGGGCAAGATCAGAGCCTTTGCTCTTTAAATAGCAAGTGTCCTACTAAAACGTTCCCTCTTCTGTGCATAAAAGACAAACCAGGTAATTTTTTTATTATTATTATTTATTATTATTATTATTATTATTATTATTATTATCATCATTATTATTAAACAATCATTATTATTAAACTTTGTTTTATTTTCTAAACTAATCACAACTTTTCGTGCTTTAAACACGCCCAAGAGATTTTAGTCAGAATGCGCTCTGTATAGAATCACTGGTGGAGCTCCATGCTACACCTACCTGAAAACTTTCTTTGGAGGACCTTCCTGGGCAGGCTTGTTATAAGGCACTATTCTGGGTTCAAAATCCCCTTCGAGATTTCCGTTGTCAGTTGTGCCAGTGGATATCGAACTAGGTTTACGGGCCCCTTTCGAGCTCCCAGGCTGCCCTATGAGCATCTCGTCGGCGGCTCCCAACCAGTCAGAGTCGCAGGACTCATCCACCCAGGTGACGCTGAGGAGACTCAGAGTGAATCCCAGAGAGATGCCCACAATAATCGGCCCGGTCGGCCTGATGAGAGACACTAACATTGCAATTCTCATGCTTTCAGTCGGCAGCAGTAAACAGCGAACTGTCCGCTCCTCAGCACAATGAGGAGATGCTTTTAGCAGAACGAGGCTGAGGAATTGCGTCGCTCTCTCTCTCTTCACACCTATAAAAAGAGACGTGACTGTCTGTCTCCGTTGCCTTCTGACGTGTCATCGCTGCGGACTCCGCCCTCTACTAACCAGACGTCAGTCAATGCAAATTCTAAGCGCTGATTCTTGCCATTCGACAGAGGCATGGACGGAGGAGGCGCCATCTGCGACACCGCAACAAACCTATCATTAGCTCCAGCTATAATTTAAGGGTAAAAGCGAATTTGGTCGTTCGCCCTAGGATATTGCGAGGAAACCGCGTTTGACCTGGAAAGTTTATGATCTTTCTTTGTCTCACTAGAGGGCGACCATTCTGTTTGAGACTACGAATGTAATCCTACATGTGGACGCCTAAAGCAAGGGCACACACACAAACACTCAAAAAACTAGTTGAGAAAAGTATTGAACAAATGAAAATTTGAAAATTAGGCTATTATTATGTAAAAAGGCCGATGTAAATAAACTCTTTTTCCAATCAAAAGTAATTCGTCCCATGTCCCATTATTTACACTAACACACTCTATTTTATATTTTTACAATAACAATGTAATCAATGTTCTATTTATTAAAGCCACATATAAATCTAATCAGATCAAGTTTGTTCAAGATTTTACATTTATTCCAAAATAATAACTCAAGGCAATATTAACAATATATTTTATTTATGAACTTATTTCAGATATTCTTTTTAATAGTTAACTTTAATCTATCTTTAACTTTTTCAGATCATCGGTCATCAAAGCTAGGTAAATATTGGTCACAGACAGAGATTTACTTTAAAATTTACCAAGAGGAATACACACTAAAAACTCCCACAGATAATGTTTTCATGCTATTTTAAGTCTAACAAAGTGGTTATATCTGTGTCAGTTGTTCACTTTTTAAAAGGCTTCCCATTTATTCTATTGTTCATTCCGACTGCTTTGCCAATGCTGAACGCTCAGGAACACAAGAAGTGGGATTTATTGCATGAACCGATCACAGCCGATCATAACCAGTTATATTAAATCATATTGCGATGGAGGCACTGGCTCCTCTCATGTGACTTCCCCCACTAATTCTCAGTTACCCCCCACCAAACCCACCACACACTTTATGACAGGGGTGTCAAACTCTGGTCCTGGAGAGCTGCAGCCCTGCAAAGTTTAGATGCAACCCTAATTAAACGCACCTGATCCAACTAATCAAGTCCTTCAGGCTTAACTGAAAACTGCATAGTATGTGTGTTGAAGCAAGTTTGGAACAAAACTCTGCGCGGCCCTCCAGGAACTGAGTTTGACATCCCTGCTTTAGGGGGTCTGTTAAAACTCCGTGGGCTCAGGGAAGGCGAGAGAAACAGGGACTCATGCTGTATCTTTACCTGCTGGTGTCGGCATTGGACAATGTTTCTTCAGAAAACAATTGATTTATACATATTTTAATGTTATATTTTGTGATATTGTCATTGTTTTATTTTTTTTCTCATCCAGTATTTTGAGGAGAAACCGCCTCCCTTGGCTCCTCAAAGGAAATGATCATAACAGACAATGTGTGTGAATAGTCACTTCAAACAATTCTGTTGGCTTTCAAATGTTGGCTTATACACTTTTATTGATTGATTGATTGTGATCTTTGTGGACTAAAATGTTTTTGTTTAACATTTAAGTAAAAGTTTTCAGTAAATGCAACATTTGAGATTTTGCTGATTGCAGAAGATCCTGTTCTGCCATCTAACATGCATTAACTTGATCGTGTGAGTCATATTTTACCCATGAAGTGAAATGTTTATTTTTCTGCCTTAAAATTGCTAAATAAATAAATAGCTAGCTAGCTTTTGGTCTCTATATAACAGGAGCTATCAATCACATTATCTTCAAATACACAATCATTGTTTGCTTTGCACGCAAACCAACTTTTCCCACAAATCCACTATCCACGGGCAAATAACTACACTACTCTCAGACTTCAAATGTGTGCAATATACAGAAAAACACAGCTCAGACCTTGCTTTCTCTTTCATTCTGTCCTCCCCTGGAGCATCACATCTGTTCCTTCTACTGCATGCCTGCAGCTACAACTGAAGAACACAGTGAGTGTTCAGAGCTGTGCTGCCCTGTCTTTCTGTCCCACGGTTGTTACAGAGAAAATATTTTTCTCCTTGTATGTGGTTGTTAAAACAGTAAATATTCTGACAGTGGCTTGGGTTTGTTACGGTTTTACTTTCTGCAGATGAAGTGGAGCATGAAGTGTTCTCCCTAGGGTAATCATTAGTTTGAGAGTATAATGGTTATTGTTTTTAAAGTGCCTTTCATAGGAAACAACGCAACACTTTTGGAAAAATTCTATATTTGATACGATTGTGTGTATTTGCCAGCTTTGTCGTTTTCAACAGTGCCTTAAATTTAATAGTGTAAGGCTCTCAAAAACATGTTAACTGAAGCTAACTTTAGACAATGTTAAAGAGGGACAAATACAACAGAACTATTCACTGAAGCATGTAGTGTTTTCATTCTTCCACTAGGTGGCAGTAATTCATTAAATTGAGTGCCCTCAAATAGCCCCATAACATTTAGAAGTAGGACGTGCTTTTTGAGCGCCATTTATAGAGATGCATTTATGCTTTGTAACATTGTTTTAAAGCATAATGTGAACACAGACACATGCTGAGAGAAAAACTAGAAATGATTTAGAACTTACATTCATTTATACAAGATCATATATGAAATATAAGATCTAGATTCCAGAGGTGCAGCAAACCGGCTCAAAAACTATGTGACACCAAAGATGCTTTATGAAACTATTTTATTCGTTTTCCCCCAAATGTCCACTTGTTCAACTGAAGAAAGTACAATGAATAAAACCATAGGACTAGATTTGAAGGTCAAAGACCTTTCCGAGTGGATGGAGATGATTGTCCAGGCCCACAGTTGTGGTATTCACAGTAAGCCATCATAGTGTATGGGGCCCTGAGCCAGGCATTGTTCATTCACAGCTCACAGTTTTCATCTGAACACTGAGGCTGTTTACTGTCTCTGGAATAAACGCAAGGAATGTATGGCAGAGTTTACTAAATAATGTCACTATGCCACCACCTCCCTCGGAAAGCCCAGATCACATGATCGCAGAGGCTTCTGCCTCTTCAAGGCACCCAGTGTTATTCGCAGGACTCTGAAAAGCCATTTTGACATAGAGCCTTTTATTATGGGTTTCCGTCCTGATACTTACCAAGAGCAAACTGTATCCAATTACCTTTATAATTATAGCACAGAAGATTATAGGCTATATTTATTTAATTGGAAGTAAAAGCGATTTAGCATAAATGCACATGAATATCATGCACAAGAAATGCATAAACAAAGGCCGCTGATGCATCACCTCTAGAATATTCTACTCATATAACTTTCACTGATAGTAAGTGCTATGTTCAAAATCAGAAAATAGATCATTGTAAACTTGTTCATGATATTACATGTGCTTTGTTTTGTTAAATAAATACTTTTTAAGAAACAGTTCACCCAAAAATTGAAAGTTGCTGAAAAATTGCTCACCCTCAGGCCATCCCAAATGTAGACAAGTTTGTTTCTTCATTAAAACCTGATTTGGACAAATTTAGCGTTACATCACTTGCTCACCAATGGATCCTCTGCAGTGAATGGGTGCTGTCAGAATGAGAGTTCAAACAGCTGATAAAAACATCACAATCCACAATTCATCATTTAACATCTCGTCAATCAAAAAGCTGCATGTTTGTAAGAAATTCATCAAAATGTTTTTAACTTCAAACCATTAATTTTGGCTAAAATAAGAGTTTTATTCATAATATTGTTTTTTCCATGTGATGTTTTTATTAGCTGTTTGAACTCTTATTTTGACGGCACCCATTCACTGCAGAGGATCCATTGCTGAACAAATTATGTAATGCAAAATTTCTCCAAATCTGTTCAATTTTTTTTTTAAATCTACATTTTGGATGGCCTAAGTAAATTTGCAGAAATTTTTACATTTTGGTTGAACTGTTACTATATTCAAATCAAATTCCCAGACATTTTTGCCACTGGCTCACCATACAGCACATGTTTTGGAGAATGCATGCATGCACATTTCAGTTTTAGTTTTTTCCTTTCTGTTTTATGCTCTTTCACGCTCATTCGATTTAAAAATATCAATATTTCATATTAAAATAAAATATAAATATACGTAGAAAGTTTAGAAATATCACAGAATTCTATGAATTCTTTTTTTAGTATAACTACTATGAATTTCTAAAATTAAGTGTCCCTTTCCATGTTGTGTGTGTGTGGTGTATCATCAGACTAAATGTCTGCCAACTGATTAATTCAAGTACTACAAGTACAAATAATAACGATACTGTCATCTTGCAAAAAAAAAAAAAAAAAAAAAAGAGGCAGATGCAAGAAAATATCAATGGCCATAAAAGGTTTTCCAATCCACCCCAAGACTGCCCTGAGAGAAAGATTAGAGCTCTTGTTTTATCAAAGTTCGATATTCTAAACAAGAAGATGATAAAGTCAATTTAAGTTTTTCTCTAGTCCTGAAATTTGATGGGAAGGTTTGGCATGGACATTTGAATTTCATTCTGTTTGGCTCGAAAATGCTCAAACAGACTAATTCTGGCTGATAACACAGGATACTGATATAGCTGTAGGGGCCAAGAGGACTGCCAAGGTCAACACAGGCAGGAGAACACTTTATGAAAAACATATCAAAAACGACAGCTGGACATCATAACACTAATTTAAATTTAAGACCTGATGAAAACGAGAAATAAAACGAAAACAAAACGAGACGAGTTTTCTGGTTGACATAAATCCATGGGAATCATTTCTGTTTCCAAAACAAATAAGGGCTGTGCGGGTTTACATCAACTAAACGCGTGTCATGTAGGGTTTCTGCGCCGTTTGTTTACAAACTCCTGAACTTTTTGACTTGACAGGGATTTTTCTGACGCTACGTCAACAGAGGTGGAATGCGCGCGTGCCAATAGATGTTAATAAGATACGATAGACGCGCTGTTCAGAAGTGAGTCGCAGGGGTTTAACTCAGTGAACGCTCTCGGAAAACATTTTTATTTCATGCCAGTTGTTTGGTCTCACTAAAGGAACGGAATACTTTTTTGGATTGAGTTAAAAGCAGCAATGATTCCTTTGTCCTAGTACCCGTACTTTTTTTGCGCATCTTGGGGTCTTCGCGTACTTTCAATCAGCAGCGCATTTAAAAAGTTTTATGCTGTTCTTGATTACTGCTGGATATGATGCCTACACAAAGATTCGCCGGCAAAGCACGGGCACATCGGTGGGAGAGTTTCAGGTAGATTTGACCCGTTTGTGGATGTAAATCCCTGGATGATGCTCTCAATGCAAAAGAACGTCCTCTTGTTCCTTATCGCCCTCAATACGACCCTCACACCTCTGCAACGAAGGTAAGCGGTTTTATTCCTGTCTGATAATATCCTTTCTATACAAATAAGGTTCTCTGAAAACTAGTGTAGCATTGCTGCTAAAACTGTTTTGAGTCAAAAAGTTAAAGGTGATTACACAAACAAACATAGGAATTTATTACTTTCCATTCAGGTTCAACAGGCCTTTTTAAATAACAAGAGGCAATGAAAGATCTAAAAAAAAAAAGTTTGTTCATGGCAAGTAACTTTAAGAGGGAGGGTCAAGACTTTAAGGATGATATAAGGGGGAAGAAAGAAAAAGGAAAGAAGTAAGAAATAGATAGATATTGAAAATATGTCTTTTGTGTCAATGTGTGTGAGTGTGTCTTTGTGTGGAAATGTATTTACTTGTATATACCTATTTCTTTTGTACCAGGGTGGATGGCAACCCCTTAGTGATGGATCCCAATAGTATCTGTCGTAGAACTAGAACGTTGGTAGGCAAACATGCCGACATGTGTCAGTCTCAGCCTGAGATAATTCAAGAAGTGGCAAAAGGTTCTCGGTTGGGCATGCGAGAATGCCAACATCAGTTCCACAACCGTCGCTGGAACTGCACCAGCCAGAGCAGAAACCTGGCCAAGATCCTGCAACAAGGTGAGGAACAATACTAAAGCTCCTCATATTTATTTATACATTTGAATCTTTAAAATGAAGATGAAATGGATATAGCCTTCTTAACAATCAGAATTACAATAACCATGTCAGCAAAACATCAGCTTCATTTGGCCTCTCTTTTTATCTGTCATCTGCGTCATCGGGAATTCCTAAATTTTGTAATATCACTGTTACAGCTGAGTCATCATTCCCCAGAATAACATTACAAAATTTCCACTGGTTTGAAACTATAGTTTAAAATGTAGTTTTGTTGTAGTTCCGTATGGCATGTTTGTATATTTGAAAGGTATTCTGTTTGATGATGATAGAATTTTATTTTTCAAATTAACTTTCTCTTTAATGAAGGCCTTCATTAACGCTATGTAGTTAGCTGTATGACCATTAGAGGGCATGATTGTTCTATGTCAGTTTGACCATGTAAACGGTTACTTGATACAACAGGTTAGGAAAAAGTAGTAGAGCTTGCGCTTTTGTTAGTAGTTTCATACCTTGTAGTGCATGTGTCTAAATGAGGCTGAGACGAGGCATCTTGCCAATAAAAGACATTTCATTTGTTATGATTGCATTTTTTAATCCAAACATGACATCCCAATTGCCAAAGTATGGCAGTTTGTTAAGTTGTGTACATGTTAATTTGATACCAAGAGTGAGTGTGTCTTGGAAGAATCCTTTACACTAAAGGGAAAAATGCTTTTTTGGCAGGTCTAGGTGTATTGAGGCAGGTCTAGACAACGGAGATGTGTGAGGAATGTGAATCTCCAAATGAGTTATTGTTAATGTCAATTCCTTAGATATTTAAGTGATCTTAGATGTGGGATGGGGTGTTCTACTGAAACAAGAGTTTAGATAAAGATCCTACAGATCCTATCAAACACATTCCATGAGATGATCCACATGACATAATGCACTTTTTCAGATGGTCATGAGACAAAATATAATGTTTTGTATTTATACAAACTGTAGATTTTCCCCTGTTGAGTTAAGGTTCTTGAACTCTTCTCTAGATATCCGGGAAACTGCATTTGTGTATGCCATCACAGCTGCCGGTGTGCTGCATGCAGTGACGCAAGCCTGCAGCCAGGGAGCGCTGCCACAGTGCGGCTGTGTGACCCTTCAGAGTTCCTCTGAAACTTACCATGACTCCCCAGCAGAGCAGGTGCTCATCCAGGCTTCACTTGTCCAAGCTGGGCGCTGGGAATGGGGGGGCTGCGGAGATGATGTGGACTTTGGCTACGAGAAGTCTCGTCAGTTCATGGACACCAGGCAGCGAAAAGGCAAGAGTGACATCAGGACCCTTATTGACCTGCACAACAACGAGGCAGGAAGATTGGTACGTTTATGTTTCTGGATTTGGCTTGGAGCACAGAAAGATAGCATTGTACATTGGGACATTATTCAAAAGACCTTAAAGGATTAGTTCACTTCCAGAATTAAAAATACTTGATAATTACATCACCTCCATGTCATCCAAGATGTTCATGTCTTTCTTTCTTCAGTCGCAAAGAAATGTTTGTGGAAAACATTCCAGGATTTTTCTCCATAGTGGATTTCAATGACGTTTCACTGACACTTTAAAGAGCTCTACACAATCCCAGTCAAAGAATAAGGGTCTTGTCTAGCAAAATGATTGGTCATTTTATATATATATATAAATTTTATACATTTTAACCACAAATGCTCGTCTTGCTCTAGCTTTGCAATGCACATCTGCAACTTCACACATAACGTAATCACGTTGAAAAGGTCACGTGTGGTTAGTTCTTTGTCTGTGTACTTTGGTTCATTTTCCCCTCAAAACTGTCTGACATTGTTGTTTTACCTTTTTTTGTTAAGCATTAAAACTTCACTATGGACCTTCAACAGGGTTGACCGGGTTTTGACTACTCAAAACTAGCTCAAAACTAGTCCAGTCACATTCCGAGGGGGGTCCCCCATTAAAAATCGCGTTCCAGGGGATAAAATACATAGGGTTTTTTTTCAGGTTCCCCTGGTAAATTTGTATTTCAGGGGCTAAATATGACGTTATTGGGGTTGCTTCAACCCACAGGCATCAAAAACAACCCGCAGCAACAGTGTTAAAGTAGCCCAAATCCACGGAAAACCCACGGACTTGGCAAAACTGACCTTCAACCCGCTGGCCACCACTGAAGTCCACTATACGGAGGACAATCTGTAATGTTTTCCTCAAAAAAACGTAATTTCTTTTCAACTGAAGAAAGAAAGACATGAACATCTTAGATGACACGAGTTGAGTAAATTATCAGGAAATTTTTATTCTGAAAGTGAAAATGTTATGTTATATTAAACGTAATGTACTAACAACAACAACAAAATTTAAAAAAAAAATAATAATTTATATACTTTTTAATGTCAAACACTCATCTTGTCTTACTCTGCCTGGAATGTTTTTTTCCAGTTCATGACAGGTAGGGTATGTCGAAAAACTCCCATCTCATGTTCTCCCTCAACTTCAAAATCGTCCTATATCACTGTTTTACCTTTTTACCTTTAAGGGTGTTTGATCTTTGCATGTTCACTTTGCAAAGACTGGGTGGGTACTTTTGCAGCGATGTAGGATGATTTTGAAATGATTTTTGAAGTTGAGGGAAAAAATACAATTGGAGTTTTTCAATATACCCTAACTGGCAGAATACACAGAGTTCAGGGAAAGCAAGGCAAGACGAGCGTTTGAGATTAAAAAGTATATAAATTGTATTTTTTTAATAAAAATAAACGATCGTTACGCTAGATAAGACCCTTCTTACTCAGCTGGGATCGTTTACAACCGCATTTGGGATCGTTTGAAGCCGCATTTAAACTGCATTTTGGAAGTTCAAAATCGGGGCACCATATCAGTCCATTATATGGAGAAAAATGCTGAAATGTTTTCCTCAAAAAACATAATTTCTTTATGACTAAAGAAAGAAAGACATCAACATCTTGGATGACAAGGGGGTGAGTACATTATATGTGAATCTTTGTTTTGGAAGTGGACTTCTCCTTTAAATAAATGACATTGTTGTTTCACTTTTTTCAGTGTGTAATTCTTTTTATTATTATTATTCTTTAGCTAAATTGAGCTAAACAATGAGAATTGGCTTTTTGTAGAGCTGCTTTACAGCTGAAATTTGCTCTTAATTTAAAACGCTGGATGAACTGCAGGACATCGTCTCTTTTCTTACTTCTCTCTCTTGTTTTATGTTCATACAGGCCATACGAATACAAATGCGGACAGAGTGTAAATGTCACGGCCTTTCTGGTTCCTGCACTCTTCGCAGCTGCTGGAGGAAGATGCCTCTCTTCCGTCAGGTCGGTGACTACCTCATGCAGAGCTTCCATAGGGCCGTCCGCGTGATGGGTGGGAATGATGGTAAATCGCTTGTCCCCATCGATCCAGATACCCCTCCCCTGGATGCTAATGTCCTTATCTATTCAGCTGAGTCACCTGACTTCTGTCAGGCCAATCAAAGAACGGGTACAGAAGGCACACAGGGTCGTGTGTGTAACAGCACAGAGACAGGCCCGGGAGGCTGTGACAGCCTGTGCTGCGGCAAAGGTTTTGCAGACTACACACTGGAATATGAGGAAAACTGTGAGTGTCAGTTTCACTGGTGCTGTGAGGTTCAGTGCCAGACATGTTCTGTAAAAAAGGACGTCAGCCTTTGCTTGTGAAGTCCACTCAAGAAGATATAAAACAGAGCTGCATCTGTAGTAGCTGTGTTTGAGCTGGAAGGGCACGTTTGTTTGTTGTTGTTTTTTGCTAGGAGTGTCCTCTATGCAGAATTAAGCAGTGACTTGTGAAAACAGGTGCTTACCATTTTTATTGCTCTCATTAATTTTTTGATGGTCCAAAAGACTGAGTTTTGCAAGAGAAATAAGTGACATGGTCTGAGCAAATACAAATACAAAATAAGTGACCTGGCATTCATCCAAACTATCAGTTTCAACCACTAACAAGCCCAAATACGCAACTGTATTCTGGAAATAATCCCCCACCCTCCAAAAAATACAACCTGTGACTGCCCAAATCTATAAGCAACTTCATGAAAAGGCATGCCCAATTGGCAAGCTGATTATAATAAGTGGACTTGGCAACACTGGGTGAAAGTCTGGGGTTTTATGGCTGCTTTCAAAAATAAACATTCATCTTACTGCCACCTACTGGTCTTTTATTAAGAGAAATTAGCGTGTTGAGAAAATAAATTTCCTCTGATTTTTTCAGAACACTAAAAATCTGGAAATAGAGCAATGAGCTTGAGAAATTTTAGATAAAAACATCCTCTAACATAGATTCAGACCAGTTTAAAGACTTTGGCTTATGGCCATTTACGTGGTATCCATTGTCGGTACTGTCCAAGGTGCTGAAATCCTGACTGACAGTTGCCTTGCAAACCGGAATATGTAGTCAGAACCTCACTGATTAGAACATTTGTTGGTCTAATTCTAAATCATTTGTCCATTATGTACCTACACATGATTTTTATTAAATGCAGAGATTTGTTACATATACATATATATTGTATGATATACACTGGAAAATAATGGTAACCGAAAAATATGGTTCATATGGCAACATCTAAATTATTATCTTTTATTTTTCAAATCAAAACATTTACTTAAATTAGTGAATAAGCCTAAAAATATTAACATATACCAGCAAAACTAAATGTACATGTAGGATCAAGTAGAAATAAATAAATATTTTGACATAGAGTAATACAATTTTCAAAATTTCCACAAACTCACATAGAAACAGATTGCTTGCATTTTTCAGTTTGAATGTATGAAAATAAAACATGCAACATGTTTTATTAGAGTAAAAAGAGGGGATTTTGTAAAACAACAGGAGAACATGCCTCAATTTTGTTGGTAACCAGGTATTTATATCAAACTAAAATTTAAAAGTAACATCACTGTAAAAAAAAAAAAAAATCTGATCAAGAGTTTCAGGAAAAGAAAGAAATATCACTTTAAGGTAAAGCTTCACATTCAGGTTTGCCAACAACAACTCCAAAGATAATAGTGGGGCTTTTTCCACAATGCTGATATTGTAAGAATTGTTTTATTTTATGTTTGTCTACAAATGAATGTCCACAAGGTGGAGCATAAACATGGCCCTTTAATGCTGCAAAAGTGTATAGGCTACTGTAAGCAATGCACCTGTAGTGCATCCACTAGGGTTTAAAAAAAAACATATATTTGTGTTATAGTAATCTATACGTATTTAAAAAATATGAATGATCTAAATCATTGTTTTTGGAACAATGATTTTTTTTTTGGAAGTGACTGTGAAATACAAGTACAAATACACAATTACGAAAAATCGTTTGTTATTTGTATTGTATACTTATTTCCCTTTACTTAATTATTTTACACTAAAACATTTGGTGTTTTCACTCAGAAGTTGCTAGTATTTTTTTTTTTTTACAGTTAAATTCTGAAATAGCAAGTAACATGAAATTTTGAAGTAGAAAGACTGAAATAGTATTTTCTTGTAAAAAAGAAATACTTCAATAATCGTCAATAATGAAATAATTTTACAGCAGCTGTGAGACATTTTGGGAATTTATTGTTTGTCTGTGTTTGTCAGAGAGATCTAGTAAGCCTGCTCGCTAGCTGACACGTTGAACAGCTGTAATTATGAGATACACTGTTTTCTATTGTTGGGAAAAATCCATAAATACTCTCTGAGCCCCTTGTATAAAAATAGACATCTGAAAGAGACTGTCTAACCCATATACAGACTCATTTAAGAGATGTGGGCAAATATGCTTCAAGCTTCTCTGGTTGGTGAACGCAGACATCAGTCCTTTCACGTCGCGTCAGGATTGGCAGACGGAGGAGGCTTATCCCGGTTTACAGGTCTGTACCTTTAGTTTTTTTGCCCGGCTACACATTACAAGTCCTGCCCATTGCTCCTGCTGTCTGAGGCTGCGCGCGCAGTGGGATGCAGAAGGAGTGGCGGAGCGCGCGCGTGTGTGACTGAGGCGAGCATCGATTATCACATAGGTACGGTAACCTAATCAGTTCAACAGCTGTTTTCCCCACTGTGTAACCCAGTGGTCACGCGAAACATAAATGGACGTGAACCTGTGACTCTGAAGTCGCACCTCCCCGAGGCACTGAACGGGACGAAAGGCGAGACAGCGCATTCCGAAGGGCCGGTGGGTGTTGGTCGCCAGTGGAAAAGATGGGCACGGTGCTGTCGATTTCCCCCACGTCCAGAAAAGGAGGGATTCTGGATGAAAAGACGGACGGAGCTAGCGGCAAGACGGAGAAGAGTCTCAAGCGCCATTCGGTGCTAATATCGGCTCTGACGTGGAAGCGGTTAGTCGCTGCCTCGGCCAAGAAGAAGAGTGCCAAGAAAGTGAACCCGAACCCACCCGTTTCTCAGATCACTAACCCAGTTGACCAGCTGAACACCGAAAATCTTAAAAAGTCTCAGTCAGGCTCCGAGCGCAAGACGAAGCCTGGGCCACTTGCAGTGCCAGTCCCCACAGTACCGGATAAAAGCCTTCGATCCAGTCAAACCCAGAATGCGTCCCAGAACGGAAAGCAGCTCCTGTCGGTCCAGCGGCAACCGAGCAGCCGCTCCATCATCTCGCCCAGACGAGTCATCGTGCAAGCCTCCACAGGAGAGCTCCTTCGCTGCCTGAGCGAGTTCATGTGCAGGAGGTGTTACAAACTCAAAGAGCTGAGCCCCAACGAGATCATCCTGTGGTTCCGAAACGTCGACCGATCGCTGCTCATCCAAGGCTGGCAAGACCAGGGTTTCATCACTCCTGCCAACTTGGTGTTCGTCTACCTGCTCTGCCGGGAGGCGGTGACCGAGGATATTTCCAGCGAGTACGAGCTGCAGGCCACCTTTCTCACCTGCCTGTACCTGGCTTACTCTTACATGGGCAACGAGATCTCGTACCCTCTCAAGCCCTTCCTGGTGGAGACCAACAAGGAGGTGTTCTGGGAGCGCTCCCTGCGGATCATTGACAAAATGAGTGCCAAAATGCTGCAGATCAACTCCGACCCGCATTTCTTCACCGAGGTCTTCCAAGACCTCAAGAACGAGGGTGGCTCGAGCGATACGAACGGAAGGTGGAATAATAACCTGGACCGCTAAGTTTGGCTCGTGTCAAAGGGAGAGAGAAGCTCTCTGATACCTCTCCACACCCTTCCTGTAAGGGTGAAATGAATGTAAGGCCCGACTGCTGAAGGTGTGAAGAGTGTTTCACTCTATCGCTGGTTTATGGAAACGGACAGGGGGATTTCGCCTCACCTCCATGAGAGGGGGTTTACGTTAATACATGTGTAAAATACAACCTTCATGACCCAGTGAATGTCAAGAGCGCGATCTGGGGTTTCTTCATAGTTTACTTAATGCATGCTTAAAGTATTCTACTCGTATCATCATTGTGGTTTTTGAAGAAGAAGATGAAGAAAAAATAACGCTATCTGGTGCCGAGCTAAAGTGAGAGATGTAAATTATTAGCTTGTGCGTCAGTGTTGGGGTCTTATTTTTCTATTAGTTTCAGAAACGATGTTGTCACCGACGCTGAGCTGTCCGGGGTGCTGGCCTGCAACAGATACTCTCCTCTTGTCTCCTGTGGCGCCTGATGCTATCTATCTGAACGTTGAATGTACTGTTTTACAACAAAACGATTCTCTACAGTCATATGTGCCAATTGTCATAGTATAAAACGTAATGTTTTATATTGTATATTTGAAAATATATGAATACAAATACCCCCAGACTCTCTGCCGCTTCTTTATTGTTTTGGTGATGATGAAAAGGGGACAGTCGATCATCAGTTCGCGATTGAAGTGTCCTTTCTGCTGCGTTTTTCATCTAACTAAGCATAAATGATCAAGGTTTTGCTGACATTGCCTGGCGCCGGCATAATAGTGCATGCAGTAACATAGTGCATTTTGACAAACTCAACCACTGGTAAAATTTGAATTCACATCATGCACGTGAACAAGCAACAGTGTAGGGAAAGTGTCTACGTCATTCCTGTGCAATGACCGCATATGCTTGAAGATAATCATTCGGATAAGCAGCGCAGTAACAACATAAATCCAGAGCCTGGGCTCACCGGAGGCTTTTCCGTTCATGTATAGCTGTGCAAAATCGTTTTATGTTAATTCTGGACAAAAGACACCTACATTTAGGATAATCAATCGTTTGTGACTAAATTCTACGTATAAATATGTATCCGGTCCTTTTTTTATTCATAGCTGGTTGCTAGCCGTGGTGCTGAAACGCGCATTTCAGTTCCTGCGTTAGTTTCATTAATAGGCCCACATAGATATGGGTTATGTATCTATGGAAACTAAGTCCATGGCTAAATATGGGGGGACCTTGAACTTGGTCGATTATCTTACAAACATGGACACGACTCTAACATATCACGTTTCAGAGTTTACAGTAAATTTAAAATCAATGTCCTACTTGGTCTTTCAGTTCTAACAATTGGCTGTCACATAACGAAAACGACGACTTCCAGACGTCATATGATTTGATTACCTCATCAATTAAATCATCAGTTTTGTAATGGAATCGGATAAAAGTCGGGATTTATATATAGACATATATATAAATCCCGAAAAAAAGTTATATATATATAATAATCATTTTATTTTAATTATACTTAAGTGATATTCTGGTAGGGATTATATGGAATGTTAGTTTATGTATATAAAAAAATGCTGACACCGCTGGACACAGGGCATTGACATAGGCCACTGTTCATTTTCTCCTATCGGTACAGGTAGTCCTCAAGAGAAACGTCTTGAGTGTGAAAATGGCCTCGGGGGTGCATGAGTCATTGAGCGAGTTAGAAGCAGCTGGTTTGAAACGAGAGAACCCCCAGAATTTGTGAATAAAACACGTGGTCCGGGAGTTCGAACATTTGATTGGCTGGATTTTGGTGCAGTCTGATAGAAGTGTCATTGTGACGGAAGGCTGCAGAACCGGCCGCGTGCATGTCGGGCCATAGGAATTCTGCGGGCGCATACCGCTCCGTCTCTATGACAACGGCTATATTAGTAAAAGGGTTTGATCCAGATCGAGCGTGGGCTGAGAAACGCGAATACGGGTATCTCGTAAAACAGCTGTCTCTAAATACGAAACCGGACGCACCAGAGTTAAATTATTACCTGCAATATAGCGCCTGTAAACGTAACACCTCGCCTATTATTATTTATGTGCATCAATGCCCCTCCTATTCAATCGATGTTTTTAACAGTGAAGCAGGAGAGGCTGCAGACATGAATGTTAATGGCCTATAAGAGCCGTATAGCCCTTAAAGCGATGCACAATGAAGAAATGCACCAGCAAGCATGAATTAGGCAGCATTATTCCTGAATGAACCTTCAATGTGAAGATCATTCTTGTTAAGTAAGCCGTTTATGTAAGCGTATACTGTTGTCTGCCGGAGCCGTAGCAACCACGGACGGATGCAGCCGTAGGAATGCGGTTGCTGTGGAAACGCCAGCAGCGGGAAGCGAGATCCAGGGACCACAGAAAGGACGAACGCCACAATTAATAATTTACACTATTTCTTTCGGCTTTCTATTTTTGTCCGAGATGAGTGTCAAACCTTTGGTGGGAATGTGGGTTTAGTACCCAGATAATGTTATAGGCAACATGTAAAGAAGCCTGATTATAAGGCTATTGAATTCAAAAGGTATGCGAGAACGACAACATAAAAGGGAGGGAGATTAACTGGACAGGTTCTTTCAACCATTCATGTTTCTACTGAAATATACATAAACGGATGCAGTCCAGACTCTGTACCTGTAAAATATTATACTTATAGCAATGCTATACGTTTTTGTCAGAGAGAGAGAGAGAGAGAGAGAGAGAGAGAGAGAGAGAGAGAGAGAGAGAGAGAGAGAGAGAGAGAGTACAATTTAATAAAATATTTAATTTGGTCACACTTTAGTTCGGGGACAAATTCTTACTATAAATTGTTTTCACGACGCGTCATCAAGCTGCCGGCACTGAAGGTAAACAATGCCGCTGAACCGAATGGAACTCGCAAATTTAGCTGATTGTTGCTGAAAATGGTCGATTATTGTCATGTTTTGGGCTGTACTAATCGTTAGGACCGGGAAAACATTTTAAGTAACTTACTATAGACTGTCAAAAGTTATAACAAATGAAGGAGAAGAGTGCAAAAAACTGAGGAACAAAAGGCGTTTGTGGTTGGCCACACTGAACCAGGATTTCCAGGGCAAGTATCAAACAACAGTTTGTTCTTATCATTTCCGGTCAGGTAGGTGAAATATTAGGCTAATATCTTAATTAATACTCCTACTTATCTTTACCACCTATTAACTTTGTCAAAATATTGCGCCCTTTCCTGCTTACTAAGTCCTTCTCTGTATGATTTAGAAGCTACCACGCATTTCTTTTCTGTAGTTTAGACAGCATAAATTAGCAGACTGAGGAACAAAAGGCGTTTGTGGTTGGCCAAACTGAACCAGGTTTTCCAGGGCAAGAATCTGAAATAATGAGGGGAATAACAACTTGTGTTAAAACCGTTTGCACTACAAACCAGTGTGCTCATAATTAAGATAATACATTAAAATAATATAGTAAGACATGCCAATTTCCAACATCAAGCAGCAAAACGAGCTGAATAACAGAATAAGGAATTAATGTGTGCTTTATGTACCAATAAACTAAAGTGTTACCTTTAATTTTTAATTAAATATTTACTAAAACTAAGTTGTACAGTAGGTTATTACTTTTGGTAGATAATTACTGAACATTTTATTAAGCTAAAAGTAAAAAAAAAAGTATTCAAACTAAAAACACATTAAATATTTAAAAATTTTCAATTCAATTCAAATTTATTTGTATAGCGCTTTACACAATACATATCGTTGCAAAGCAACTTTGCAGCAAATTAAAGTTTTTACAGTATATTTAGTAGTAGCTTACTAGTGATGTCAAGTTGATGTACATATGGCAGAGATGTATGGTAAAGATCAATTAATAACGTAATCAAACAGACAAAGAACACTATAAATTAGTAGCAAAATTCGGTAGTGCTGTATGTTGTTTCAGGGGTGGCATCATCTGAAGTCCTCTGAGGGGTTGGCATCATCTCTTCTTAAAGGAACACTCCACATTTTTTGAAAATAGCTCAGCATAGTTAATTGAATCAGATTAGACCGTTAGATTGAGTGAGATGCTAACGGTCTAATCTGATTCAATGATCTATGCTAAGCTAATTTAAAAAAAGTGGAGTG
Source organism: Cirrhinus mrigala (assembly GCA_036247105.1). NCBI lineage: Eukaryota > Metazoa > Chordata > Actinopteri > Cypriniformes > Cyprinidae > Cirrhinus > Cirrhinus mrigala. The sequence continues at coordinate 9,942,386 of CM070012.1, forward strand.
TTCCTTTAAGTGTTCTGGATCCAGACTGAAGCTTGTGAATAGTTACCCAGGGGTTGTCAATCCCATGGCAGAAACAGAAAACAAATAGGAACATAATTAGCGTAGCTGCTGTTCAAACCAAGCAAAGAAAGATTTGCTCAACCAGAGCTAAAAGATTAATAATGTGCATTTGATCAGATATAACTGCAGTAAAAGTTTATGAGATGCATTATTTGAATGCTTGGCTAAAAAGCTGTGTCTTTAATCTAGATTTAAACAGAGAGAGTGTGTCCGATCTCCGAATGTTATCAGAAAGGTTATTCCAAAGTATGGGAGCCAAATGCAAAAAAGCTGTACCTCCTTTAGTGGACTTTGCTATCCTAGGAACTAACAAAAGTCCAGAGTTTTGCGACCTTAGGGAGCGTGATGGATTGTAGCGTGGTAGAAGACTAGTTAGGTACACAGGAGTTAAACCGTTAAGTGCCTTATAGGTAAGAAGTAATATTTTGTAGCTGATGCGGAACCTAATAGGTAGCCAGTGCAGAGACTTTAAAATGAATATGATCATATTTTCTTGACCTGGTAAGGACTCTAGCAGCGGCATTTTGGACTATCTGTAGCTTGTTTATTGAGGATGCAGGACAACCACCTAGTAGTGCACTACAATAGTCCAGTCTAGAGGTCATGAATGCATGAACTAGCTTTTCTGCATCAGAAACAGGTAGCATGTTTCATAGCTTGGCAATGTTTGATGGAAGATGGAAGAATGCTGTTTTTGTAACATGAGAAATATGATTTTCAAAAGACAAGTTGCTGTCTAATATAACAACTAGACTTTAGACTGTAGTGGAAGTAACAGTACATCCATCTAGTTGTAGATTGTAAGCCAAGAAATTCTGTGTATTGTTTTTTGGTCCAATAAGTAATAACTCTGTCTTATCTGAATTTAATAGAAAATTATTGGTCATCCAATCTTTTACATTTTTAACACACTCTGTTAACTTTGATAATTCAGAAGTTTCATCGAGTCTTGTTGACATATACAGTTGAGTATCATCAGCATAACAATGGAAACTAGTACACTGATACTCAAATTGCTGTTCAGCCTTTGTCCAACAGCAAGCAGGTCACAGGGCTCATGTCCTAATCGAAGTCAAAGCATGCAATGATAACAACTGAAGCATATCAAATAATTAATATAGTATATAAGCAACTGCAAGCAAAATGTCCTTGTTCCTGTTCTATTTTCACTTTGTAAAGAGGTAAGGATTATTTTTACTGTCTCTGTCTTTTTCTTTCTAACAAAATATAGGCAAAGATGAATTCTGAAAAAAGATGAAAAATGCTGATTCTCATACTAATAAATCCACATAGCACATTTAATCTATAAGTTGCCCTCCCGCAGCTGACATATCATGTATCATCCCAGTTAGACATCAGTTAATATTAGCTTCTAGGTCATCAACACAGCATTAGCAAAAGTTTGTTTTTCTTTGTTACCTCACACCTTATTCAGGAGGGGGCTTATGTCTTTCTGTACTGCAGGCTATATTGGTATGGGCTAATCTTGGCTATGAGATTACTTTATTCTCCCTGTGCATGCAGTTAGACCCTCTGAGACACTCAGATAAAAGTGGAAGACATAATCTACATTTAGTATGAAAATAACATGTGGGCCAAGACATAAACAGTTTTAAAAATGAACAGTACAGACCTAAAAAATTCTAAGCCATTATAGATGCCCATTATGTGAAATAACAACATCTATTCAACTATTCAAACTATTCAGATAACTCATTATTCTTGCTATATATATATATATATATATATATATATATATATATATATATATATGAAGATGAATTAATCTGAGCTGAGATCTATTGCTGTCTTTCCTCATTTTGACAAATGTATATTTAAGCTTCTGTTAACAAGTTATTGTTATGACACAAGCATTCATGCAAAATAAACATTGAGGCAACATTATTTATATTATTCCAACTCTCTTTTACAGTAATTTTTGTCCCCTGACACAACATTCGTGAAACTTTGCCAAAGACTTCCAACAAAAACAACTCGCCCACACAATGGTTAGATAATGTGAAAGAGGGGGAGTCATCAATGCAGCTTTGATGATTTCATACAAGCATAATGAGGATAAAAGCCAGATCAGAAGACTGACTTGAAACAGTAGTTCTTTTTAAAGATCAGTTACTTTAGTAAATTTAGTGACATTGATGATATCACTGATACCGAAAGACCCATCCTGCATCAGGTTCAACATTACACATTTTTTACATTAAAAAGGCCTCTGCACCAATTGAACCCCAACATGTCTCTTTCCCTTCATTGCAAGTGACAATATCTGTGTGTTTTGCTCTTCCTCATGGCCTCAGAACCCCACAGAACATTCCCGATGCTCTCACAGTGAGACTCAGTGGGGATTAGACTTCTTCCACCCACCTGGCGCAATTATGAATAAAGTCTCAGAGCTGAGAGATATGATTATATAAGCCCTGAATATAAGCTCACTCAGCATCTTCAGGATTCAGCTTGTATGTACAGGGCAAGTCAGGGCAGAATAAAGCAGCATGTTACGTGTGTATGTTTTCACTGGAGTTGAGCTTATCAGAAGGTTTTGTAAGGTCTTTAACCCTCTAAAGCCTATTGTATCATATTTTATATGCAAATGCCTCCAAATTATCAACATGATTAAAACTTGATGAAAAATCATGCCTGACTGATCATTTCAGAAGGTAAAAGGCCTTTTAGTATAATTCTAAACATGTTCTTCTTCAGGTTGTGCTACACAATTTATTTTTTATTTATTTATTTTTATTATTTTTTAACAAATAAATAATAAAAAAATAAAATAAAAATTCAATGATGAGCTTAGGTTGTCTTGATTATCCATATATATATATATATATATATATATATATATATATATATAAAATAATAAAATAAAATAAAAATGTAATGATGAATTTAGATTAGGTTAGGTTAGGTTTTCTTGATTATCCACATATCATCCTTCATTAAAGATTTTGTTATTATTATAATTCTAAAAAATGTCCTCTTTCAGGTTGTGGCACACAGCTTTGGTTTGTAAATAAATAAATAAATAAATAAATAAAAATTTAATTATGAACTTTTTCTTGTTTATCCACATATCAGCTTATATTAAAGATTTTTTATTATTATAATTCTAAAAATTATAATAATAAAAAATGTATAATAATAAAATTTTTTATTTTTTTATAAAATAAAATAAAAATTCAATGATGAATTTAGGTTAGGTAAGGTTTTCTTGATTATCCACATATTAAAGATTTTGTTATTATTATAATTCTAAAAAATGTCCTCTTTCAGGTTGTGGTACACAGCTTTGGTTTGTAAATAAATAAATAAATAAAAATTTAATTATGAACTTTTTCTTGTTTATCCACATATCAGCTTATATTAAAGATTTTTTATTATTATAATTCTAAAAATGTCATTGTTCAGGTTGTGGTACACATTTTTAAACAAATAAATAATAATTAAACAAATAAATAATAATAAAAAAAATTAAATGATGAACTCAGGTAAATAAATAAATAAATAAAATATTATTAATAAAATAAAATAAAATAAAATAAAAATTCAATGATGAATTTAGGTTAGGTTAGGTTTTCTTGATTATCCACATATTATCCTTCATTAAAGTTTTTTTTATTATTATCATTCTAAACGTCCTCCTTCAGGTTGTGGTACACAGCTTTTAAAATAAATAAGCAGTAAATAAATAATAAAATAAAATAAAATAAAATAAAATAAAATAATTCAATGATAAACTTAGGTTTTCTTGATTATCTATTTCTATATCTATTTTGGGCCATATTTTTGGAAGATATGGAGTAAGCTCCATTGTTTACTGTTAATTGGTATTTGACAGAAAAGTGAATGGCAGTCTGACACAATCATAACAAGGAATGAATCATGTGGGGTCATCACTGCCTCTGCCTTCTAGAACACCACTGCTGAAGTGTTGCCATGGTAGCCAGCAGTGGCAGTAACAGCAGAGTGAGAAAAAAAAAAAAAAAAAAAGTGAAAGATACTGGCAGCTGGGAAGGAGCGGGAGGAAGGGGGAACGTCTGGTACTGTTCAGAACACAGAATAGAACAGATCGGAACATGAAAACATGAATGAGGACAATATAATGATGGATGTACAGCAGAGAGAAAAATAGGCTCAGGAATATGTTTTTGGGGGTGGTGGGCGGTAGGCATGATAGGTTGGTGGTAAAAGGGTGATTTGAATTGTTTACGGCTGATTAAACTCTCCTGATGAAGAGTTTTGTGTAATGGCTGGTATAATTAGCGTAGCAACAGGTGCAGTGTTAGTTCTTTAAAGTGCAAAGGCCTCATTTTGTCTTAACCAGGTTGATGAGTTTGCATCAGCATCCTTGTAAGCATTTCACCCATTTAGGTCACTACGGAATGTATAGTAAAATGTATTAACATTTATTTTCTATTAAATGTGGGGTTTAAAGGATGATTGATATTCAGTTATCAATTTAAAGGAATAGTTCACCTGAAATTAAATTAAATTAAATTAAATTAAATTAAATTAAATGAGAAGTCCACTTTCAAAGCAAAGATTCACATATAATGTACTTACCCCCTTGTCATAAGATGTTCATGTCTTTCTTTCTTTTCTTTCTTCAGTCGTAAAGAAATTATGTTTTTTGAGGAAAGCATTTCTGCATTTTTCTCCATATAATGGACTGGTATGGTGCCCTGATTTTGAACTTCCAAAATGCAGTTTAAATGCGGCTGTAAACGATCCCACCCGAGGAAGAAGGGTCTTATCTAGCGAAACTATCGGTTGTTTTCATTTAAAAAATACAATTTAAATACTTTTTAATCTCAAACGCTCATCATGCCCTTCTCTCCCTGAACTCTGTGTATTCTGACTCAAGACAGTTAGGGTATGTCTAAAAACTCCAATCGTATTTTCTCCCTCAACTTCAAAAATAATTTCAAAATCACGCTACGTCGCTGCAGAAATACCAACCCAGTCTTTGCAAAGTAAACATGCAAAGAAGATCAAACACCCTTAACAAAAAAGGTAAAACAGCAAAACAGGATGATTTTGAAGTTGAGGGAGAACATGAGATGGGAGTTTTTCAACATACCCTAAACTGTCATGAACTTGAAACAAACAGTCCAGGCAGAGTAAGACAAGACAAGTGTTTGGCATTAAAAAGTATATAAATTGTATTATTTTCATTAAAATAACCGATTGATGCGCTAGATAAGACCCTTCTTCCTCACCTGGGATCGTTTACAACCGCATTTGGGATCGTTTGAAGTCGCATTTAAACTGCATTTTGCAAGATCAAAATTGGGGCACCATATCAGTCCATTATATGGAGAGAAAAGCTGAAATGTTTTCCTCGAAAAACATAATTTCTTTACAACAGAAGAAAGAAAGACATAAACATCTTGGATGACAAGGGGGTGAGTACATTTTATGTGAATTTTTGTTTTGGAAGTGGGCTTCTCCTTTAAATTAATTTAAAATTTGCTAAAATTCACTCACTCTAAGATTAGGTTGTTTTTTTGTCTGGACACATTTTGAAGAAATTTAGCATTACAGCATTATAGCATTTGCTGACCATAGATCTTCTGCAGTGAATGGGTGCCATCAGAATGGGAGTTCAAACAACTGATAAAAGCATCACAATAATCCACAGGTAATCTACACAATGCCAGTTCATCAGTTAATGTCTTGTACAGTAAAAACCTGCATTAAAAAAAAAACACACAAAACATAAATGAGCCATTTTAACTTTAAACCATCACTTCAAAACACTTCCTCCAGTGAAAAAGTCCACATCAAAAAGCATCAAAATGTTTGTTTAAAACTGTGTTTGGTCTGTTTTCACTCGTTAATGGTGCTTGATCTCTGCAGATTTCTCTCCTGGTTCAGACAAGATTACTTATTCACTTTTATCAATAGTGGACTTATATTTTAGCTAGAAGTAACAGTTTTAAGTTAAAACACCATAATGGATTTGTTTATTGCAACTTTTTTTTTTTTTTTAGATTAAGATGTCATTGATGGACTATTGTGTGGTTTACTTGTGGATTATTGTGATGTTTTTATCAGTTGTTTGGACTCTCATTCTGACGGCACCCATTCACTTTGCTGGGCAAGTGATGTAACTCTAAATTTCTCCAAATCTGTTCCAATAAAGAAACTCATCTACTTCTTGGATGGCCTGAGGGTGAGTAAATTATCAGCACATTTTTGGGGTTAACTATTCATTTAACTGCACTGAGATGAGATGAGATGTTGGATGATAACAAAATTTGAACTAAATTTAGGTGGATAATGACAATAACTTTGCAACATTAACACTGTTACTGAACTGAACTAAATCAATATTGAATTAATCTGAAAAAAAAAAAAAAAAAAGCTATTGTCTTCTCTAGAGCTGCTTGTATTTGAATTAAACTTGTTTCATGACTGATGAACTATGCAATATCGACACAGTTATTGAATTTAATTAAAATAAAATTATACTAAATTGAGCTTAATAGTGAAACTATTACCTTCTGCAGAGTATTTTTATAAGTGAAACTAAATGTTTTAAAACTGAATTGATTAATTTTCTAAAATGAATGCTATTGTTTTCTTGTTTATCTGTTTTGAAGCTGCTTTGGAACTGTCTATATTGCTGAAAGCTCTATATAAATACATGTGATTTGACTTACATGTTTAGCATTAGATCCCTAGAAACTCCAGCGTACAGCATAGATAATTTGTTTCTCCATGACATTTTGCCATCACATTTTTTTTTTCTGAATATGTAATTTTAATGTCTGTAGAGATTGCAGGGCAAGTGATGAATTAAATTTGCAGTGATAAAGAAAACATATTTTCACCTTTCTAACAACCTAAAATGTGTGACAACAGCAGAACATTTCAATGCAAAGAGCCAGGGCGCCATCATGTGGCAACATGGGAGATTTGCGTATTAATTTAATGTAAAGTGTATAAATGTATCCTAATTTACAAATTTACATAATATATAATAATTTTATGTTTATATATTTTACATTTTAAGACTTGCAAAATTAAACAGAAATGCAAAAGCCTTTAAGTTTTAAAGTCATAATCATAACCCATAACCCTTTTTCATAGCTAGACTTTTATATATATATATATATATATATATATATATATATATATATATGACTTTTTTTATGTTGGCATTGCGGTTTATATTTATCTTTTCTGTATCTATTTGTAAGTAATTTCAAACAAAATGCAAAATGTTGAACTAATAAAATTTTTTTTTAGAAACGTTTTTAAATTATTGCTAAACTATGGTCTGCACCTATTGTATATATGAAAATCAACCAACAGAGGGCGCTTAATGATCATCTCGTGCGCTGCCAGCCTACTATCTCATAACATTTGAATGCGCCTTACTAATCAAAATACTACATTTACCTTTGTAACCGATTGCATTGTGCTGTGCTGTTGTAAAGCCGCTGTAGCTGTGCTTTAGTCTTGCGTGTTGACTACATTTTATCATTTCCCTAATTCTTCTTAATTTTCTTATTTAACGCAATTAGATGAAAATCGAACGGAAACTTCGGTGAAGTTTAGAAAAGAATGAAAAAATACCTTTCCGGTACACAGATCCCAAATATTAATAAGGCTTTGTTAGTCTTGCGGAGCTAGAAGACGTCAGCACCGCGGACAGCTCACGGTTATTTACCTATATGTAAAATATCTGATCAAATCGGATCAAATAAAGAGATTTAAACAAACTTTTATGTAGTATTCAAATAGCCAGTGCTGAATCATTACAATAAATAACGTTTTGAACAGCAAAACAAAATCTAGTAACAAAATAGAAACACTAACAGTCATCATCTCGTGCTTTTGTTTATTGAAAATAAAATACAATCCGACAAGAACAGTATACATTCTATGTCTGACATTAAGGAAAAAGAAAAAAAAAAAAAAAAAGCTAAAAATAAATAAAATAAATTTTAAATAAATTAAACTAAAAATCTAATCTAAAAATGTCTAATCTGAATTGAAAAGCTCTGTTAACAATATGTTAAATCTTTATACTGTAAGGCTTGGATGGCCTTTTAAGCGGTTGTCAATTTGTTATAAAATAATAACACTCCAGTTTTTAACGATCTAACGTTAAATGTTCTGGGTTTGATAAATAAAAGGAATGGCGACAAGCACACTCTTTTTTCTGGAGTTTGAAAAAGCGTTTATTTCCTACATGGTCTCATGTAAGTTCATGCTATCGCTTGATACACAGTAGCCAATAGGAGAAGAGCGGGGGCGGACTTAGTGTTGAATTCTGCGGATTGATTGGATCTGATTGCTGTGGGCCTGGGTGCCGAACTCGTTATAGTTCCTGTATTCTCCCTGACGTCTGTCTCTCTCAAAGATATACTGGTATCCACGGTAACCTGGAAACTGGTAGCCCACCCAGCTGCAGTAGGTGTGAGGGTGAGATGAAGAACAACATATTATTATCGAGATAAGTCTGTATGCAGAGAGAAGTAGGCTAATACAAATATACTGAAGCAAATTGAGGATGACTTACGCTCCAGAGTTGACTTTGATAGAAGGAACCTCCTTACTGCACCAGCCCATGGCTTGAAGAGAGGGGTAGTCATCGCACATCTCGAACTTGCGTCCCATCATGTCCTCACACTCATACAGGGTAATTTTACTGTCACTGTGTTTCTGGTAATGAAAGAGCATAAAAATTAGGACCAAAAAGTACATTCTGAGAGGTTTGTATTGAAGCAAGATGTCATTTTAATAATTAAAAGTTAAATTATCTTTACATTTCAGTGGAGAAGACACTGAAATGCATTAAATGCATGTGATAAACTCACAGCACACTTGATGGGTCTGAAGGAAAGCAGGTGCTCAGTGCGGTAGCTGCTGTTTCCACTCCAGGCCTGATAGCAGGGATAATCTCCCTTCTCCAGGATGAACTGCTGACCCTGATACTCTGGGTACTCATAACCCACCCAGCTGCAGAAAGTAGATAGATATATAGAGAGGGAGAGAAAGAGAGCATTTTGAGCTCTTTAATATATTTTCCAGAGCATTTCTGATGTTTTACATGCACGTAAGACTATGATAAAAGCATCAGCTCACACACACACACACTTACGGGCCGTTGTCCACCTTGATTGAGCGGATCTTTTGGAAATCCCTGTCCAGAATGTTCGGGCACTCCAGCATGAACTCACAGCGCTTGCCCTGGAAGTTTTCCTCTTCCCACACTGTGATCCTCCACTGTCCCCGCTGCTCCATCTGCTCTCTCTGATTCATGATGGCCGCCCGTCTGCTCTCTCCAGCTACCGGTAACATTAGGGATAGGGTTAACAATACAACATCACCTGCCCTCACCTGACAAATCACAAGCGTTGCTATTTAACATTAAGGCCTAATCTATGACCTCAGCTGTTTTCTTTTAGCATGAAGCTATCAAAAGTAAGACTACTGACAATGCGAGAGAGACTGTTTTTGGTCACTTTAGAATAAATGCATTTTGTACTATTAGGCCTTTTCAGTGTAGCTCTCAAAATGACACACATTTGCATTAAAACAACCAGAGAATATCAATAGTTTAAGTTTGCTATCATAGAAAATAGGGGCCCCTTGAATCCAGCGACGGCTGAAACGACTCAGCTCCAATACTGATTTAAAAAATTCATTTAGTAGCCACAAGGGTTGACTTTCCAGTCCATGGAAAGATTCACAAAGGCCTCTATCTCCCTTCATTCATGGCGATCCATGATGATTGTGTCCGGTCAACACGAATAAGCATCAGTTTATCCATTTTCACAGTTAAATCCGCTTTTACGAAGTTTACGATGTTGATTTTGGCAGCATGACGGCGACCCATACTCACATGCAGTTTGTGGGAGAGATTTAGCGTAATTAACGTTGGGGGTCGGTCCAATACGGGGTGTTTATATAGCCGCTGCCACTGCAGTTACTGCAGAATGTGCAGAGGGACAGCCAGCTCAGCAACATGTGTCAAAAGAGAGCTTAAGTCCTGTTATTGTCTAACGGGGGCTTCAATTTTCTGACTCATCAAAAAAAACAAGGCCCTACAGTTTAACACAGACATACACACTCTGAATGCCCTTACAATGACTGCAGATTCATAGGGTTCATTTAAGAAATTGTGAAACATTGACAGAAAATTATTCAAAGCACTGATTTTTCAGTTTGGAAGGAAGCTTGCTGATTATTGCTTCCATTTGGCTTCTTGTCAGTTGATGCTGCACTAGTTTAAGAGAAGAAATGATAATCTTCTGGATAAAGATATCAATCAATCAGTCATCATTTTCGGCTAAAAGGTATTTTCAGCTCTTAATCTTGTATTAATTCTGTTGTTTATTACAGTGGGTCATCCATCCATGATGTGATATCCTCTCAGAGGTTCAGGAACATGATGCACTATTGTGCGAGTCCAAACAAAAGGTATTGTTGTTCAATGGCCCTCATTTTTGTGGGGGTACAATCATTGTACCACCTACAGATGGACTACAGATATTTATGTGTTTAATATTTTTTTCTAGCACGTTCTAGCATGTTGAATATGAACTTGATAAAAACAAGCTTTTAAAGCATTTTTAAAAAAGAGATCCTGGGAACTGTTCTGGGAGAGCACCGAAATTCACTCTAAACATGTATTAAATGTTTAATATTGTTTGCACAAAATGTTTACCTATACATCAACTATATGGGTGTTTCTTTAACTTTTGTGTCCCAAAGTCTTTATTATTTATTAATCACATTAAAACTGTCTTGGAAGCTTTTTTTAATGCCTATCCGCTTTATTTTTCCCGTAAGAGGAAAAGAGATTTTGTAAATTTTATAGGTCTTGCTTCAGGTCTTATCCACGTCCAGCTATTTTTAGCTGTACATAACAGCTTGTTTTGCTGCTTGATATTGCAAATTGGTGTCTTACCATATTATTTTAATGTATTATCTTAATTATGAACACACTGGTTTGTTGTGCAAACAGTTTTACCGTTTACTGCACGCTGTTATTCATCTCGTTATTTCCTTGTAGCGGCTTATGAACCGGAAGTCTCGCCCAAAGGCTTCTGCGTTAAAGAATAAGGTGGATATCATTTGCTTTTGCCGTTTTTCAAATGACTTTTGTGTATAGATTTTGTTTTACCTTTGTCCCAGACCAGGGCTTTCCATCTTATGAAAATCCATTATGACAAATCATGTTCAAAACATGAAAATATATAAAGAGGAAAAAAAATAAAACATATCTACAGTTGAAGTCAAAAGTTTACATACACTTGTAGAATCAGCAAAATGTTTATTATTTTACCAAAATAAGAGGCATACATATAGTCCACAAGAGAACATAATAGTTGAATTTATAAAAACAATCCTGTTCAAAAGTTTACATACGCTTGATTCTTAATACTGTGTTGTTACCTGAATGATCCACAGCTGTGTTTTTTTTATAGTTTACTGATAGTTGTTCATGAGTGCCTTGTTTGTACTGAACAGTTAAACTTCCCACTGTTGTTTTTTTTTTTTTTTTTTTTGTGCATTTGAACCCTGGTATGATTTTGAGATTCATCTTTTCACACTGAGGACAACTGAGGGACTCATGTGCAACTGCTAAAGAAGGATCAAATGCACACTGATGCTCCAGAAGGAAAAACGATGCAATAAGGGGCTCAGGGGTGTAAACTTTTCAACAGAATGAAGATGTATACATTTTTTCTTATTTTGCCTAAATATCATATATTTTTTCATATAGTACTGCCCTTCAGAAGCTACAGATGATGTTTCCCAGAAGACAAAATAAGTTAAATCTACCCTGATCTTCAAATTCAAAAAGTTTTCACCCCCCAGCTCTTAATGCATTGTGTTTCCTTTTGTGTGTGTGTGTATAAATATACTACTACTCTACTACTCTTTAGTTAGTTGTTGTTTAGTTAATTAGTTCTATGATGCATACAATAGTTATACAGCAAACTGTCCACAGAACCAAAAGAAACTCCAGTTTATTATAATCAAAAATTGTGCAGAATAAAAAGTAAAATTTCATGGCTAGCTTGTACTAAATAGTTTGTTTTTTATTTTGTAAATGGATGTTAAATGACAGAACAGGCAAAAATTAGGTTCTCGTCAACACAAGTTTTCCAGAACCACCAAAAATGCAAGACAGGGAGTGTTGTCAATTTTTTTTTTTTTACTGGACCAACAAACATTGTGCAGAATGGGACATTGTGTAGGCCTGCATTTGCTTTCAGAATCGTATGTATTTATACTGATTTGTAATATGTTGTGATGATCAAAAAGTCAAACGGATGTTTGATCATGGATTATATGCTTATAAAAAGAAGTGAAAAGTGTTTCTATTCTCCTGTGGGTGTGAGACAGAGGAGTTGGCAGGCTTAGTCAGGGCCGCAGGCTAATCACATCTTTCCTTGCATCACTACAGCATTCATTTCACAGTAAAATTAGTCCATTTACATCACAGGCCAGCCTACTCTCTCACACACACAGATAACAATTCAAAGTAGCTCAGTGAGTCAGCCAGGTCTTCATGAACCAGATTAAGACAAGATAGTTAGTGCTAACAATGTTTGGTAACATTTTGCAAAATTAGTATAGTACACTACCTGTGTAAAGCTTTTGAAAGAGTTCTCTAATGCGCAAAAAGTCTGCATTTATTTAATAAATTACATATAAAAATACATTTAAAATAATTGTTTACTATTTCAGTATATTTAAAAATCTAATGAATTCCTCTGATGGCAGAGCTACATGTTTAGCAGCCATTACTCCAATCTTCAGTGTAACACAATCCTTCAGAAATCATTCTAATATAAGTTGGTGCTTAAGAAAAATTCCTTTTATATTATCAGTGTTGAAAACAGTTTTGCTGCTTATGGAAACATCTCAGAAATAAATTACATTTTAAAAAAATATTCAAATGGAAAATAGATACTTCAAAGTATTACTGTTTCTACAGAATTTTTAATAAAATAAATCAGCATTGGTAAGCATATAAGTGACTTGTTCAAAAAAAAAAAAAGTTCAGTAGTATAATCAGTAGTGTACATAAACACTCTTATTACTGCTGTTTTACCCCGAGAATCATTCACTCCACCCACTCTTGGAGAGAATCCCGGGTTGACACATGTAGTCTGAATGCACTATATGGAGCTCAGTGTTCCAGGACCATCACCTGCTTCTCACTTCCCCAGTCATTCAGCCATTACACAGAACAAACAGGTACTGTTTACACATCTGCCCCCACTCCTGCTGTCTGCGTGCTACACCCTATACCTGTGTGTGTGATGAATGTTTATTAGTGTGTATCTCATTCCGTGTGTGAACGACAGGGTCAGTTAGTATGCAAGCGCTCTGTGTGTGTGTCTCTTTCATAAATCCATCTGTTCCATGGTAACACTCTTCGTCCCCTGTTCTTTCTGCGTCTCTATGAGATGGCATTAGCATCCTCATGTTGTCAGGTAGGCGCTGGAAAACAAGAGCTGTCTAGATGACGCACATCTCCAGGGCTGTTAACCAGTCACCTGTCCTTGAAACTATATTCGGTGAAGTTTGCACACACCTTGAATATAATATCTAGCATACAGACACGCAGCACAACAGTTAGACCAATTTCACTGCCAAATATCTAATTTGCATTTATTTTAAAGATTCTATCTTTTATGTAAATGCAACAGACAAAGAAGTTGCAGTATGGATATGTTTACTGGAATGGAAAGATGAAACAGAAAAAAAATTACAAATAATTTTTAGTTTATATATATATATTTTAAATTTGTTAATCAATAATTACATATTACGTTTAGCAGATGTATATCATATGTTTCCTTCTCCAAAATGTAGTTTCTGTTTTGTGGCTGGCGTTTTGGGATTTCCTCATAGACGGTGACAAAACTGGTGCCTTTTTTTGCTTGTAGTACAAAGCTGAGGGGCAAAACCACCTGCCACATGTTCACTGGCACCATGGAAACTAATCCTGCTCTGTGTGTGAAAAACAGGCCCTGACAGCTCAAACTCAGACATCTGCACCACCAACAAATATGCTGTGACTCTCACTCTGGGTCTTTGTTTGAATGTGTGTGTGTGTGTGTGTGTGTGTGTTTCTGTCACATGCATGTTTGTTAGTAACGGTATATTACTATATAAAATGTATAGGATTTCATATATATAAAAAATACTTTTGGCCTGTGACATTTATAATGTTACCAAAGACTGCTGTTTAGAAATTTGAAATGCTTTGAAAAAATTTTAGCACAGTTTCCATTAAAATATTAGGTGGCACAAGCATTTTCACCACTGATAATAATAAGAATTATTTCTTGAACAGTTGAGGTCAAAAGTTTACATACACCTTGCAAAATCTGCAAAATGCTAATTATTTTACCAAAATAAGAGGGATGATACAAAAAGCATTATTAATGCATTATTTTTTATTTAACACTGACCTGATTAAGTTCACATAAAAGATGTTTACATGTAGTTTACAAGAGAAAATAATAGCTGAATTTATTAAAATGACCCTGTTCAAAAGTTTACATACACTTGATTCTTAATACTGTGTTGTTACCTAAATGATCCACAGCTGTGCTTTTTTGTTTAGTGATAGTTGTTCATGAGTTCCTTGTTTGTCCTGAACAGTTAAACTGCCCTGCTGTACTTCAGAAAAATCCTTCAGATCCCACAAATTCTTTGGTTTTTCAGCATTTTTGTGTATTTGAACCCTTCTCAACAATGACTGTATAGTTTTGAGATCCATCTTTTCACACTGAGGACAACTGAGGGGCTCATATGCAACTATTACAGAAGGTTCAAACACTCACTGATGCTCCAGAAGGAAAACAATGCATTAAGAGCCAGGGGTATAAACTTTTGAACAGAATGAAGATGTGTACATTTTTCTTATTTTGCCTAAATATCATATAGTTTTTTTTAATTTAGTACTGCCCTTTAAAAGCTACAGAAGATACTTAAATGTTTCCCAGAAGACAAAATAAGTTAAATTTACCCTGATCTTCAAATTCAAAAAATTTTCACCCCCCAGCTCTTAAAGGAACACTCCACTTTTTTTGAAAATAGGTTCATTTTTCAACTCCCCTAGAGTTATACAGATGTGTTTTACCGTTTTTGAATCCATTCAGCCGATCGCCGGGTCTGGTGGTAGCACTTTTCGCATAGCTTAGTATAAATCATTGAATCCGATTAGACCATTAGCATCTCACTATAAAATGACTAAAGAGTTTCGATATTTTTCCTATTTAAAACTTGACTCTTCTGTAGTTGCATTGTGTACTAAGACTGGCGGAAAATGAAAAGTTGCGATTTTATAGGCCGATATAGCTAGGAACTATACTCTCATTCCGGCGTAATAATATCATTGCACCTGCTACACCCATACGGCAGCAAAGTTCCTTGATTATTACGCCGGACTGAGAGTGTAGTTCCTAGCCATATCGGCCTATAAAATCGCAACTTTTCATTTTCCGCCAGTCTTAGTACACGATGCAACTACAGAAGTGTCAAGTTTTAAATAGGAAAAATATCGAAAAGTTTTAGTCATTTTATAGTGAGATGCTAATGGTCTAATCGGATTCAATGATTTATGCTAAGCTATGCTAAAAGTGCTACCGCCAGACCCGGCGATCGGCTGAATGGATTCAAAAATGGTAAAACACATCTGTATAACTCTAGGGGAGTTGGAAAATGAGCCTATTTAAAAAAAAAAGTGGAGTGTTCCTTTAATGAATTGTGTTTCCTTCTGAGGCATCAGTGAGTGTTTGAACCTTCTGTAATAGTTGCATATTAGATAGAGCCCCTCAATTGTCCTCAGTGTGAAAAGATGGATCTCAAAATCATACAGTCATTGTTGGAAAGGGATCAAATACACAGAAATTGTCAGGGCTCTGCCCTGGCAGCTTTGTCTGTCTTGTCCTTGTTTAATGTTTCTTTGTTTGTCTTGTGTCTTAACACATTGCTTTGCCTTTGTTTGTGTCTACCATATCTTAAATTGTGCCCACCTGGCCCTCGTGTACTTTCCTCCCTTTATATGGTGCTGTTTTTCCTTTTGTTTTTTGTTTTTTTTGTTTTTGTTTTTGGGTTCGTCTTGTGACATAGAGACAGTTACTGATTTGCTGCTCTATATTCCAGTCCTACTGTTATTTCCTGTGATTGTGTATCCTTGCTGGAGTTTTCTTTCTTTTTTTTTTTTTTTTTTGGTCTTGAACTTAAGTTATCTTACTTATATTTACTCGTAATATTTTCTTTAGCTTGTGTCTAATCTTGTTTTACTTGGATTTTATACTTTAGTTATTAATTAGTCTAAACTTAGTTGTTTGTTTTACTTCTTGTTTTGATTCTTTTGCTTTACTCTTTTTCTTTATTTTATGTTATTTTATACACTGACCAAAATGATATATGCAACACTTTTGTTTTTGCCCCCATTTTTCATGAGCTGAACTGAAAGTGTACACAAAAGGCCTATTTCTCTCAAATATTGTTCACAAATCTGTCTAAATCTGTGTTAGTGAGCTCTTCTCCTTTGCCGAGATAATACATCCAGCCGGCCTCACAACCGCAGACCACGTGTAACCACACCAGCCTAGGACCGCCACATCCAGCATCTTCACCTCCAAGATCATTTGAGACCAACCACCCAGACAGCTGCTGCAACAATTGGTTTGCATAACCAAAGAATTTCTGCACAAACTGTCAGAAACCGTCTCAGGGAAGCTCATCTGCATGCTCGTCGTCCTCATCGGGGTCTCGACCTGACTGCAGTTCGTCGTCATAACCGACTCGAGTGGGCAAATGCTCGCATTCGATGGCGTCTGGCACTTTGGAGAGGTGTTCTCTTCACAGATGAATCCCGGTTTTCACTGTACAGGGCAGATGGCAGACAGCGTGTATGGCGTCGTGTGGGTGAGCGGTTTGCTGATGTCAGCGTTTGTGGATCGAGTGGCCCATGGTAGTGGTGGGGTTATGGTATGGGCAGGTGTATGTTATGGACAATTTATTTTGGCATTTTATTGATGGCATTTTGAATGCGCAGAGATACCATGACGAGATCCTGAGGCCCATTGTTGTGCCATTCATCCACGACCATCACCTCATGTTGCAGCATGATAATGCACGGCCCCATATTGCAAGCATCTGTGGAAGGAAGCTGAAAACATCCCAGTTATTGCATGGCCAGCATACTCACCGGACATGTCACCCATTGAGCATGTTTGGGATGCTCTGGATCGGCATATACGACAGCGTGTTCCAGTTCTTGCCAATATTCAGCAACTTTGCACAGCCATTGAAGAGGAGTGGACCAACATTCCACAGGCCACAATCAACAACCTGATCAACTGCAAAAGAAGATGTGTTGCACTGCATGAGGCAAATGGTGGTCACACCAGATACTGACTGGTTTTCGCACCCCCCTAATACAGTAAAACTGCACATTTTAGAGTGGCTTTTTATTGTGGCCAGGCTAAGGCACACCTGTTCAATAATCATGCTGTCTAATCAGCATATTGATATGTCACACCTGTGAGGTGGATGGATTATCTCGGCAAAGGAGAAGTGCTCACTAACACAGATTTAGACAGATTTGTGAACAATATTTGAGAGAAATAGGCCTTTTGTGTACATAGAAAAAGTCTTAGGTCTTTGAGTTTAGCTCATGAAAAATGGGGGCAAAAAGAAAAGTGTTGCATTTATAATTTTGGTCAGTGTATGTGGGACCTGAAGGATTTTTCTGAAGAACAGCAGGCAGTTTAACTGTTCAGGACAAACAAGGGACTCATAAAGAATTATCACTAAAAACAAACAAATAAACAAACGAAAACACAGCTGTGGATTATTCAGGTAGCAACACAGTATTAAGAATCAAGTGTATGTAAACATTTGAACTGCGTCATTTTAATAATTCAACTATTATTTTCTCTTGTGGACTATATGTAAACATTTTTAATGTGAAATAGCTTAATCAGGTCAGTATTATTAAATAAAAAATAACATGCATTTTGTATGATCCCTCATATTTTGGTTAAAAAATTTGCATATTCTGCAAGGTGTATGTAAACTTTTGACATCAACTGTATTCAGTGTTGGGGAGTAGTACGTAATGTAATTACAATAGAAATGTAACTGTAATTTGATACAGTTACTGAGAATTTTTTTATTATTAAGTTACAGTTACTTATGATAAATGTTAATGATTGCAAAGGGGGTTGGATCTCCATTTACTGTATTAATATTAACTATTTCTTGTTATGTTTTTAAATCTGTATTTAACCTCAGAATGGTTTATAATCAATCTTTTTTGTCTGACAGTAATTAGTCTTGAGTACAACTGGAAGATTAACTCTGCCTGGTTTAAATGTTTGAAATGATTGAAAGTTAAAAACATTAGTTAGAAATTTATTCAAGTAATCAAAAAGTAATCAAATGTCATCAGTTACATTGCTTTAATAAAGCAATTATACATTTCAAATACTTCTATACTTCAATACTTATAATACTAATCAACTTGTAATCTGTAACCTATTACATTTACAAAGTAACCTTCCCAACACTGAGCATATTAAAATGATTTCTGATGGATCATGTGACACTGAAGACCGCAATAATGGCTGTGGATTCACCACCATGGGTGTAAGTTACAGTTATTAAAATAGATAATAGATAAGTGCTATAAATAGATAGTAAAATATAGTATTTCACAGTATTTCTATCCTCATTGTATTTCTGATCAAATAAATGCCTGGGATAAGGACTTAAGTGCAATAATATTCATGCATTTTAATTCATGCATTTTAAAACAAGTCCAAATGTGTTTTTGAGACTCTGTATGAGGCTTGTATGTGTGCATGTCCATGTGTTCAGTGCAGGTGTGTTTATGTTTGTTTGCCTAAACAGTCAGTAAACAAACCAAACAAAAGACTCCTTCAAATTGCTTTGGGCATATTGAATGTTGACCTCAATATTTCTCAGTCTAATTGGTGATATTGAAGATACTTGCATGACCAATTGCAGGCTATGAGGCAGCCTAAAGGCACTTGCATATTTCATTAGTGGTATTGTAATAGTCTTTTGCCGAAACACATGGCCCCTGGAGCCTCTTTAGTTGCAGTAACCTTCAGCATCATCAGAGCAGAACATGAAATTCTGATCTAATAACAGCCTTCTGATTTCACATCTGCTATAAACGACAATGTTTCGCTTTCAGCTAAACTTCTTTTGTTTTATTACTATGCTTGTGTAGTCTGAGCTTTGTGGTATGGGTTAATAGAAGCAACAGATGGGAAAGAAAACAATGTGCTTCACACTATAACAATTAATATAATGCATATGTGTGGTAAATACAGCATATGAAGGTGCACTGCCAACCTAACAACAGCCACAGATGTTGAATGGCTTTATGTGTGTGTTATCCAGAAGAGTAATGGTAATTTATTTGAATGAATTTGACTTGAGAGATATGGAGGCCAGGGTGACTCAGTGTGAGCCTGTGTGAAACAGTCAGGAGCAGATGGTCAGGCTGATGGAGAGGGAAGAGAGAGTCCAGGCTCCTCTAGTTAATGTTTTACCTGTTACCTATTAATGCCGTTTACCCATTACCCCTTCTGCACATCAAATTCTCCATTGACTTCTAGATTTCCATAGTAACCATATGCCTCCACAGTTACCAGGCTAGCGTACGTGTGATAACTCAACATACAAACACTGAGGAGTTAAGAAGAACTTTATTTTGCCATTACATCACCGCAGCATATGTGAGAACTTCGCCCTCATTTAAAACCAGCACAGAAGAGAGGAAGTGAATAACTCAACAAACATGATGTTGGATAACAGGTGACATTGTAAATCATGACCATTTCAGATAAATTATCAGTTGTGACTCATTCATTTGTCTGTGAAAATCTCACACAAACGGACGCATTTATGTGGTTTGGACTCTTATTTTCCATTTAAAAACAATTCCAAACAAAAAGCACAGTAGTTATGCTTCTAATCCAAAAAGGTCACAGAAGTTTGCACCGAAGAAGTTCTGCACTTGCTTAACGCGAGCCGAACGAACAAAACTGAATCCACATGTATTGTGCGTGTGGCTCAACGTAAAGCAAGTGCAGTTTTATCCATCGAAGTTCTGGATGTGCACTGTGATAAACTCCAAAAATACTGTAGATAATACTGTCAAAACTTTGAATCCGAAGCTTTTCATTCATCAGGTGTGTCCCCTGCCTTTTACCTGCAAATAAGTAAAACAGTAAAGAAAAATAAATTAGATATTCTAATATTAATGTATATTTGTTTTATGTTTAATACACTCATATGTCATTACAGTGGCTTTTGTTTCCATCAATTTACCTTTCCTGACACATTTTTTACTCAGGTTTATTAGTTTTTAGAGTTTCGGTAATTCATCAGTAATTACATTATACATTCAAACTAGTTCAAAAAGTGCAATAAACTTTTCATTGCAGGATATAATTTTGGCAATACTTTCATTTTACTAAACTAAATATATAAAAAGGTTTATTTAGATTTAAATTAGTTTTGTTTTTTGTTTTTTTTACCTTGCCCTTTATTTGAAAAAATAAAAAATAAAAAAAATAAATAAAATAAAAAGAACAGTAACAATACAATAATTCATATTTCAAATTACTTAGAAAAACATATTCTGCAAAATACAAACAGGTTTTTCTGTTTTTTCCATGTATGGAACGAGTAAAGAAAAAAAAGGATAGCATTAAAGTTTATTTTTCTTTTACCTGTCTGGCTCACCTCTGTAGTTTCACATTCAGGTTGCTCTGATGAAAGGCCTAAGTCGACATGCTCGTTTCCGTACCTGCAGGTCCTGTGAATCAGCCTGGCCAGTGACGGGTTTTTATAGTCGACAAAAATCATGCCCCCTCTCCTTTTCCCGCAGCTGTAAAGGTGCTGATCTCTCCACGCACCTGTCGCACTTTAGAGCAGGTCTAATGTTGACCGAGGGGCGGAGTGAGATGGTCCTTGCTGAAGTGTGGTTTGGGCCTCCAAGGCTTTGGATGCAAATTATTTTTTTAGCTACTTCTGCGATCTAAAAACTGATATATACCGACATTTTATGCGGATCATCTGTGGTCGTAAGCGGTTAACGTGTCTGAATCATTAAGTCACTGAATCACTACAAAAAAAGCTGACAAGGAAGGACGTGCTGTTTCACGCAGGGCGGGTTTAATTTGCACAAAATTTACATGGCACTTGCAAATGTCTCTTTTTTTCCTGATTCAGATCGGGAACTGAAAAAATAGTTACCCGATGGACGTCCACTACTACTTTATATAGCGATATGCAGTGAAACTAGAATAGAAGCAATCTCACATCAGAGTAAAATAGTAATAGCCTACATCAACTATGAGTTATAGGTTATCAAACATATATCACATAAACAAATGCAGTTTACCTCAGATATGTAACTTTTTTCTAAAATGAGATGAGGTGCAGATGAGATGTGCAACATCCAGAATATACATTTATCTTCTCACGTCAATGATGGTTTCTGCTCTGTAGCAGGAATGTGGCGCCATCATGTGTTGAATGATAGAAAAGACGTGTATTTCTGTGTGTCCATGACACAAAATGAAAACTTTCATTTTCCCCGGTTTCACAGACAAAGCTTAAGGCTAGTCCCAGACCAAATGCATGTTTGAGCCGTCACAACTGAAAATAGCAAGATATACACCTGTAACGTTTTCCTCTATGTCATTTTTATAAAATCTGCTTAAATATCTTAATTTAACTAAAGCCTAGTCCTAGCTTAAGCTAAGCCCCATCTGTGAAATCGGGCCTTTATGCTTTTAAAAAATACGATTGTATGAAGGAACATTGTTGGATTTCCATTAGGCCTACTGCTTGGGGACTGGATAGTAGGGGAGCACGGGGCACAAACTAAAGCGGGTTAGTTGTAACACACGTGGTTTATTTTATTTATTTATTTTGTTTTTATTTATTTATTTATTTTTATTTATTTATTTATTTTTTTTAATATGCATACAAATAATACACAAAATACACATACAGATTAACAAAGACAAGACGACACAGACCAAGCTAATTTAAAAAAAAAAAACCAAACAAACACAGAATTCACATATAGGTTGGGAGTGACAAATATTGTGGATGTTGAGAGTATTCATTTCTTTAAGCGATTTTCTCTTTCCTTCCTCCTTCCGCACCCCTTTCCCTTTCCTCAATAATAATAATAATTATAATAATAATAATAGTAATGATGGAAATATTGCCCACAGCCAAGGATATCCAAGTATATCCACATATAAACCTTAGGGGGAGGCAGGAGCCTGATCCACTGACACACCTCCGTCCAACATCCAACACACCTGCCTGAGAACTAAGATTATTTTAATATCCAATCTGTTATTTATCAGTTTAGATAGTTTATTAGTGCTTCGCAAACCAGCTGAAGACACTTTTAAGTTCCATTTGCGCTGATGGGGAATGTTGTAACGCTGCGTTACAGTCTGCCCCGCTATATTAAACTATGCTATTCTATGACATTAGTGATGTAATTTTCACTATTTACTTTTATGGATTTTAATAAGAAACCACAAGAAACAGGTGAATAAAGACTGACAATCGATGTTTGATGTTCAGAAATTATTATTTCAAGAAACGTTTGCGTCTCGTTTTCTATGAGAGCTGTGTTTGGAGGGAGGGGAGTGTTTTTTGGAATGTCTGAATGTGTTTCTTTATTTGCGCACATACTATACTGTATAGCTGTGTTTTGCGATCAGGGCCCTCCCAAGCATGGTTGCGATGTGTTCATTGTGAAACTTAAAAATGAGAATATTTTTAATTCTTAAAAAACGCCATTGTTTTATTTGAAAATGTTAATCATTTTATTTTATTGACAAATATTTTAGTTTGTCGTGTATATTTTTTTCATTCGATCAGATAACATTTTAAGCTTTCATATGATCATGTTACAACGTGCCCCTCACATGTTACAATGTACCCCACCTACGGGGCATGTTGTCACATATCACTTCCTTTCTTTAGAGGTAAAGAACAAAAAACGTATAGACTGTAATTATGAATCAAAGCGATATATTTGTGCTAGACAAGTGTGAAATTAACATAGATAAAAAAATATTACTCTGAACCCCACGTGGATTTACACAAACTGAGAAATTCAAAAAGTGTTAGGTTGTGCCCCGCGCTCCCCTACCAGATGTTACAATAATTAATTAACTGACTTTGATAAGATCTTTCTGCTTTGTTTCACTGATATGGCCACGACATCTCTAGAGGGCTCAACCAAACAGCCACAGGTTACCCCTCCCCCCAGCCTCCCCTGGTTAGGTATGTTTTGAAGCAGCTGGTTTGAGCTGGTTTAAAATGGTTCTGACATGGTTATTAGCTGGTCATGTGCTGTCCTAAACTGGTCCTAAGCAACTAGCTCCCACTCAGGACCAGCTCATAACCAGCTCATGTCTGACTAAGGACCAACTTAAACCAGCTCAAACCAGCTGTCATGCTTCAAAACATACCTAACCAGCAGAGATGGGCAGTAACTGATTACATAAAATTAAGTACTTGTAATTAGATTTAATTACATATTAAAATACTCATAATCACACTAGTTATGTTTTTTTATTGATTACATGATTACGTATTATTTAAACAATAGTGATAAATTATTATAATTTATTGATTCTCCCTAATTCCTTTTTTTTCTAAAATAGCCTACTGCTTATATACAGTCAGAAAGTCCAGTTTTGTGGATATTCATACAAAGATCAGTCATTAGCCAGCTGGCGACACAGCATTTGACCACTGATTTACAAAAATCATTTCAGGTTTAAGAAGTGTTTCAACATTGAATCAACTACTGATGAACACATCGCTTTTTTTTATGAATTATCAGTAGGTTATTTAACCTACAGAGGTTATAACCTCTGTAGGTTATTTAACCATGTATTTCTATGTCTTTGGAAGGCGTTTGTCTTTCAAACACATTCAAATGCACAAACAGTTTTGTCGTCTGATCCTCTTTTAACTAATATATTTAATTGAAGTACCCCTGAGATTTTAAAATAAATATTTTAAGTATCAAAATTTTATGTTCATTGATTCTCTGATGTTAGTTATAGTCACATGACATGCAGGTAAACAAATTTTAAAATCAATAAAAAAATGTACTAATATATATATATATATATTAGTACATTTTTTTATTGATTTTAAAATCATTTATTTTTATTTAATATTTTTTATGATTTAATTAATTATTAGTTTTTCATTAAACTGGTAAACCTCCTGTAGTGCCTTCACAAATCACAGTTTAGGAAACCTTACGTAATATAAGATTTAATGCACTTTATGTTAATAACAACAACTCTATTTTCTGTTTTTTTTTTTTTTACTGTATTTTTATGTCAATATGGTACAATACTATCCTCTTTAAATGAATTTGATAAATGAGTTAGGTCAAAAGTAATCAAAAAGTAGTACTCTGATTATATTACCTGAAAAGTGTAATGTAACAGATAACGTTACTAATTACAAATTTTGTCATGTAATTTGGAATCAGTAACGGATTACAATTTGTAAGTAATCTACTCAGCTCTGCTAACCAGTATATGCTGTTTTTTTCAACAGGGTCTTTTTCAATTTGAGGCCTAAAGGCCCGTTCACACCAAGAACAATTATTTTTCAGTTCACAGCTATAATGATAAAGGCACAGAATAATTGGAATCACTTTCAGAATGTTTTTTTTTTTTTTTTTCCATTTGATGAACGATAAAATCATTGACACCCAATCAGAATCAATCCTGCTATAACAAGCTTGAGAATTTAAAGCAACAGATGAGCATGCACTTAGAATAAACAAATGATATTGCTATAGTGTGGATGCTAATGCCATTATCTTTATAGTTTTTGTTCTTGGTGTGAACAGGCCTTAGGTATAGTTCTTTTTTTTTTTAACCATGCAGCTGCTTGTCTCAGCAGTTTTGGTAAGGAATCTTAATTATTTCCTCTGACTCATTTATTTCATTGACCAACTGGTCGACACAGCTATGAACCCTCTGCAACCTATTTCGACTATGAAGATATGAGTTTTCCAACCCTTTGGTCTTGCCTCCTAGCAACGTCTGTGTATTGAACGTCTTGTGTTTGTATTCTTCCTCAGCTGCATCTTCCCAAGGCACCGTTAGCTCCACAATATATAACAGCCTGTGTGATTTGGACCACAATATCAATTTTCAAGTTTACAATCTAGATCAGCCTGCAATTTTCAATCTTGATGCAACAAGCTTGTTTCTCTTATTCTCTAATGCTTTTGCATAATGAGCTGCCTACTCTTGCTGTCTCACTTTCTCTACCAGTAATTTTCTTCTTTGACAGAGCGTTGCGTTATGCCATGTGGGTGCTTGTATGCAAGTTTTGTTGCCAGCTGTACCTTGCTGCACGTACAATATGTCTCCAAACCTGCTACTGGAGAGCTACACTTTAAAATATGGTGCTAAATAGCATTAAATGTGATTCATTGGCTCGTAATCGTAGGAGAACCAGTATAATATATCTTTAAAGTTGCTATACAGCATGTTTGTCAAATGGTGCTATATAGAACCATGAGAGGAACGCCTATCTCCTCCTTAGATTTTAGATAAGTTACACCACTGTCATATTTGCTATGAATGGGAATTTACTACAATGGCAAAAGCTGTTTTGGAAGTTTCTCTGCTCATAATTCCTTATAGGACCTTGGGGGCAAAGAAGTTGAAAACCACCTTTAGGAATTACACTGAATTTTAATTAAGTTTTTTATTTTATCCTTTCCCCAGCTAAACTAATAAACTAATATAAGACTAAAAGACAGTTAGAGAGAAAATTTAAAGAACAATACAAGGTCTTAACAGGTTCTTTAGCAGTGGTGCAGTTTAGCACCTCAAACACCCCAAAGAACCGCTGAAGAACCACTGAAGAACCATATGGGCTTAACACGTTCTTTACATGGTAGTGGTGCTATATAGCACCTCAACCACCCCAGAGAACCACTGAAGAACCATACTGGGCTTAACAGGTTCTTTATATGGTAGCTACTCCAACATATCTTACTGCAGTTATCAAGTAACCCTAGAGACCCCTGCTCTACAGCCTCACCAGACGTCAACTTAATCCTGTTGACGCGTTTGGTTTTACGGCACTTATTGCTGCATCCCCAGATTCAGATTATATGAATCTCATTATATGAATCTTACTTTGGTACACTTACATTATTAAATTAATTATTATTGTATTAATTAAATTAGTTAAGAACTTATAAATTAGTTAAGAATTAGTTATGAAATTAGTCAAGTATCTACTGCTAAACTATTTGTTGCTTGAGATAAATCCTTGTTGCAACTGTTAAAGTGATAATTTCGCCTCAAAATGAAAATTCTGTCTTAATTTACACACCCTGAGGTTTGTTTCAGACCATAACCTCAGGCACCTCACTTTCATGGCATCTTTTTTCCATAAAATGAAAGTGAATGGAGGCAGCCACTAAGCCTAACATCTTTGTCTGTGTTCCATTTTTGGGTGCTTTAATCCTTTAAGTAGCTATAATTTCCGCAGCTCCCTTGAGTCTCTTACGTGTAATAAACATTGCATCCACCAGATGGCACCAGTTGTATTGTACTTTCTTTGTCAAGTTGTCATGTTATTATTTTCCGTCGTCTGTTGGATTGTTGAGCTGGAATGTTTGAGTAGATAATAATGGGGGAATAACAACGACATACACCGATCAGGCATAACATTATGACCACTGACAGGTGAAGTTAATAACACTGATCTAAACATCACGGCACCTGTTAGTGGGTGGGATATATTAGGCAGCAAGCTAACATTTTGTCCTCAAAGTTGATGTGTTAGAAGCAGGAAAAATGGGCAAGCGTAAGGATTTGAGTGAGTTTGACAAGGGCCAAATTGTAATGGTTAGACGGCTGTGTCAGAGCATCTCCAAAACGGCAGCTCTTGTGGGATGTTCCCGGTCTACAGTCGTCAATATCTATCAAAAGTGGTCTACGGAAGGTGGCCATGTGGTCCAATCCAACAGACGAGCTACTGTAACTTAAATTGCTTAATGCTGGCTCTGATGGAAAGGTGTCAGAATACACAGTGCATCCCAGATTGTTGTGCATAGAGCTGCATAGCCGCGGACCAGTCAGGAAGCCCATGCTGGCCCCTGTCCACCACCGAAATCGGCAACAGTGGGCACGTAAGCAACAGAACTGGACCACGGAGCAGTGGAAAAAGGTGGCCTGGTCTGATGAATCACGTTTTCTTTTACATCACGTGGATGGCCAGGTGCATGTGTGTCGATTACCTGGGAAATGCATGGTACTAAGATGCACTATGGGAAGAAGGCAACCCAGCAGAGGCAGTGTGATGCTTTGGGCAATGTTCTGCTTGGAAACCTTGTATCCTGCCATCCATGTGGATGTTATTTTGACACGTAGCACCAACCTAAGCATGGAAGCATGGCCTCTTTCAACCGGGAAATGCGCCCTGCCACAAAGCAAAAATGGTTCAGGAATGGTTTGAGGAGCACAACGAGTTTGAGGTGTTGACTTGGCCTCCAAATATCCCAGATCTCAGTGTCAGTGTCTGAGCATCCGTGGGACGTGCTAAACAAACAAGATCCATGGAGGCCCCACCTCGCAACTTACAGGATTTAAAGGATCTGCTGCCAGCATCTTGGTGCCAGATACCACAACACACCTTCAGGGGCCTAGCGGAGTCCATGCCTTGACGGGCCAGGGCTGTTTTGGCAGCAAAAAGGGGACCAACAAGCTGATCATAATGTTATGCTTGATTGGTGTATAATGGTATTATATTCAGTGATACACTCTATAGGCTATTTTATAATGTTTGACAATAGCCAAGCAGCGTATCATTTTTTAATCAGTCATTTGTGCCGGTAGGTATAGGCTACCAAATTCACACTAAAATGTTAAATATGAAACTATTAATATTTAAATATTAAATGTCCCATAATCTGTAAATGTTCAGCACTGTGTAAAATTATTGATTTGTGTACTATTATGTTTTTGTTTCACACCTGCATTTAGTCTCAGGAGTCATTGCAGCTCATTACAGAGGAGAAGCAAACAGTTGTTTGTTAAATGAGGACAACAGTCTGAACGTTTTATTACAGACACGGATTACTCGGATATGAAATGGATTGGTTTTTATCAGAATTGCTCCCCGAGGCTACCAGGAGTAGAGACTCCCATTAATCGGAATGAATCCCATGGATTTGCATCTGTGTTCATTCAAATTCACGATCCTCCACTAGTAGCACTCGTGTGCCCTACATCTCTCCCTGACCCCGCCTGCTCGGGCCAATACGGTCCGCCCCAGACTCAGTGTGAGTAGGTAACAGCAGTATTTATCTGTGTTTCGGCATCTTTTTGATCAGTGACTGTCATCCCAGTGAAGTCACTGCACATGATGGTATAATATAGATCTTTGTTGTGCTTTATCTTAGATGACTTGTTCACAGATGCGAAGCAATAGTCGGTGCGTGGACTAATTGGCAGCACCCACAACCAACGAAAAGCCGACCGGGAGTCGAAGGAACCTCGGGAACATCACCGGAGCTTTTTGTCAAGACAAACAAGTGCTTTGTATTTCCTCTAGAGCTCAAGTGTGCAAGGCTGGATCGATAGGACTGGAATGTGGCAGCTTCGCCGGAGATTAGACTGTCGGACGAGCGAAGCCGAAGCACGGGACCGGGATCTGGGAGAAGCAGGATGCTGAACCGCGATCAGGGTGAGCGCATTTGGCCACGTCTGGGCGCTTTGTTCGTAATAACATAACATTATATTCAGTCGCGGGGTTGGTGTAAGCGTACTGACACTGTTGTTTATGCTAAAGACACGCATGTCAGTGTAAATGGCTGTAGCATAGGGGGATTTGTTTTGCGTGTTATAAACGCGATCATTTGAAGAAAATGATGTCGTGGCCTACTTCGCTTGCGATGTCTCATCTGCACAAAGTCCAGATGCCTTTATGGATGAGATTTTGTAGTTCATTTACAAGATTATATGTTATGACATCGGTATGTTTTACCGCAGTCCGTCTCTGTTTATAGGCTACATGCATTTACAGGCAATAACGCACAGAAATCTCTATCCATGTGTGTTCATACCTTACGGTAAAGTGAACATGACTTTTGTTTATATGCAGAAACTGGGCATTGATGTGCCAGACGAGACACGACTTGCCACATACACACACATTCATACAAACAAACTTGTGTGACAGCCTCATGAACTTAGAAAGGCTTTTGTTATTTGTTGAATGTGTTTTATGTGAGTGTTATAGTATCACCATATTTAACGTAATTTTCTTGCTCCAGAGAATATAAAAGGTAAGACTGGGAGATGTCATCATACACTTTTCATTGGCCATTTTGATTTAAAATATTAACATTTCTTGAATTTCAGGATTTGACAGTTTTCAGGATTTTAGTTCCATCAACAGTTCTCAAACATGTATTTATGGACTGTGCAAAAAACTTTGACAATATATTCTGATCTATTATTAAACAGTACTACAACACCACAACTACTACGCATACAATGCGAAACAAACAGTACAATAAGTGCAGTATGTTTCCAGAAGACATTCACTTGTGAACATTTCTTTTATTTTTGTTTAGTGAATTCAAAAAAGAGAGCACAAGCAGTGTAGTCTGATTCAGGAATGAATTTCATTTTATGAGACGATTCAGTTTTGTGAACTAGAAACATACAGTGCGATGGCCATAAATCAGTTGACTGTTTGCAAAGAACCCGTCCCCCTTAGTTATTGTTGCTACATCCGACAAGCCATGGCGCTTTCACGGTACACATCATGTTCTCACACAGTAAAAAATACAGCGCAAAGCAAAGAGGAAACTGACAAAGTCTCAGCTTTCAAATTTTGTCATTTTGTAAGAAATTCAAACAATAAATACCATTTTTGTAGCCCTTTAATATGTAATTACGGACCAATGTAGCATCACACTTCAAGTGGCACGTGAACCGATCATCTGATCAACCGATCACCGATCATCATTACTAGTTATAGCACAAAATAAACATTAATGATCAGAAAGTGTCTTGTTTCAACCGTGGAAAGACATTAGGACAAACCATTTTTCAAGTTCAAGTCCACCGAAGTTAATCTACACTTCTGTCTGATTTGTTTGTCATTAAAAAATGGAAAATTCGGCATCATGATTGGTCGGATCGCCTGTCAATCAAACTCCCTGTGACGGTTCAATTTCCTAAAGAGTGATTCTTATGAATGAAGATTTTGCAAAACTAAACTGATTCACTTTCTGAATAATAAGTTACTACTTGAGTTTTATTACACTGTAAAAAAAGATTTTTCGAAGTTAAATAAAACAAAGATTATTGGAATATGTTTTACAAGAAATTTCAAACTACATCAAAACTTACTATTTAGTTCAGTGTAATACTTGTCAATTCTTTGTAATTATTTGTGATATTTACTAGCAATTTCTGAGTAAAATTCGTTTCTACACCATGTTTTTTACAGTATATGGATGTCTGGAATACTTGATTCTGATTTTGTTTTCTGACACTTTTTTCAGTAACATATTTCTGAATGGTCACTGAACGTGATATGAGAGCCAGTATCATTAAATTTCCTACAATTCCAGTCTTTCTTTGATATCAGATTTACAAACAGTGCTTTTCATAAGAAGGAGTCAGTGATCTTGATCAGTGTCCTGTACTGCACACGTATATCCTGTTGATCTCCAAAAGAACATGATGTTAGCTATGTCACCAGTACTTTAAACTGATATTTCATGTTCACTAGTTTTTTTTGCATCATCTTATCACCATGTTCTCCTCACGTTCTTTGTTTGGTCTGATCCCATCAGAGTTCCCACGTATTGAGGACTTTGTTGGTGCATGCTATGAAAAATGTACCAAAACATACCAAAGTCTGTTCTCTGACAACACACATACACACTGGCATTTGTCTCTCTAAACCGTCTGTTACTTTCTCACACTCATTGTGGTGGTCCAAGAATATAGTAGACTGTTGCTTTAAGGAGTCGGTGGTGGTCAGCACGTGTGCTGACGGTTTTATTCATGTGTCATTTGGCCTTTAGCCTGTGCGGATGTTTCCTAGAAACATTTGGTATTGGCACATGTCACCCATCGATTGCAGTGGTACAGTAAGGCAGCAGTGGCACAGCACAAATGATGCCCCTAGGGCAGTCTCCATCATTTGTCCTGCATGCCAGCACACACATCGAATCAGAGTTAATTCATCATGTCTAGAAAGACTGTTCCTGTTGAGACTATGTCACATATAACAGAGCTATCATGTGATGGTAACAGATTTGAGTGTATTTGATTAGAACTTGTGATTGCTATGTTTAGGTTACTATGATTGGCACCTGGTGTGTTATCGATTATACTTAGGTCTGCTGTCAGGTGTTAGCATAATTAATGCTGATAAATGATTAATTAATATTGATTTGGCTTAGGGTAAGGGATCACACTCAAGTGAGGTAACTTCAATACACGTGCCATTTAAATCAATGCAGAGATCAAGTAAAATTAATGAATGAATGTGGTGACGTCATTTCGACCAAAATCAGGCCAAACAAAGTTTGAAGTTCGAAAGAGTTTGCCAAAGCGAGTATTTTAAACTTTTTACCTCTAAGTGAAGAGGAAAAAATAATCTTTACTGTGAGCATACCAAACCCTTTAAGTTGAAATCCAGTAATTTCAATAGGAATCCATATAATGAGGATGAAAGATTTCCCCACGCAGATTTTGCAACCGGTTCAAATTGGCCACACAGAATTTCCAGTAGATTTGCCTATTGACAGTAGACGTTGGACCTTTTTGCCTGTGAAATTTTACAGAGGTTCAGCTAATGTGAGACCTTTAGTCTTCCTTTTTGCATGACCCATTACTTTTCACAGATTGGATGCATTTAACCGAAACATATGTTGCTCATGTAACAGTTGTTTGTACCGTCATAATTTGATGCATATTGTTGCAGATATTGATGTGGTTTAGCTCCGTTTACGCTGGCTCAACTTGCATGAATACAAAAACAGAGAAAAGTATTTCCCCGTATACACTGAACAGACAGATCCATTGTCCTGTAGGCCTCTAGCTGGTTGGTTACATCCGAGTCTTTGCTCCTCACTTGTGTGTGCCACATGGGGATCCCTTTGTTCCATGTGCAAATCACCAAAAGACTTGTGTTCTTTTGATGTCCACCAACTCTAACAAATATATGACTCACAGACTCTCTTATGGTGGGAAAAGGCAGATTTCAAGTTAAATATGAGCATAAAAGCACAAAGGGAAAATCAGTTCATTGCTTTGTTTTAAGAAGTCCCAATCACTCTGAATGTTTATCCCCGTGTTATATAACAGTTGTATTGGTTGCGGAACAGATTATGTGATAATTTCTGCGCGTTAGTGAAATGGTGCTCGAGGATCTGTGCACTCTGTACGTCACAGGGTAATAATTAACGAAATGATGGAGTGAAATTGTGTGCAGCGAAGTCACAGGTGGTTAGGTGGAGGCATTCCTTAAACTCTGAACGAACACAATAGAATAGAGCTGGAAAGACTGAGAAGTGCTGCTGAAGAAAATACAAAAGCGCACAGAGAGGGTGGAGGGCGGTGAGGTCATAATACTAATAATCCACTCAACACAAGCCACATGTACTGCAGAATCTTATTAAATACCAGCGTGCACAAACGCACTTCACATCACACTTGCATTGTCACCATGTGTTGTTATGAAAACTGTTACTTGCTATTGGATGGGACATTTCTGCAACTAGTTTTTCGATCTAAATAGTCTTTCATGAAATGGCTGCATGGATGTGGGTAGACAGCATGTAATTTGATGCAAATGAAAGCAAGTCTTTGTGGGATGAAAGTACAGTCAGTTTCAAAAGTTGTTCTGTTGAGAATTTTAGTGCAGATTATTCAGCCAATAACATTGAAAAAATTAAAATTCAGTCATTGTTTATTCACCCTAATCATCTTTAGCTGGGTTTACATCCAAAGTTGCGAATTTAAACTGGAATATCACAAAAAACATTTGCGAATAGGCACTGTTTCCATCCAACAAGTCAAAGAGAACAAAACTGTCACTTCCTGGTAAGGAGAAGAATATATAATTATAATAATTTAATATAATAATATACATGAGGTCAAAAGTTTACATACACCTTGCAGAATCTGCAAAATGTTAATTATTTTACCAAAATAACAGTGATCATACAAAATGCATGTTATTTTTTTTTATTTAGTACTGACCTGAATAAGGTATTTCACATAAAAGTTGTTTACATATAGTCCACAAGAGAAAATAATAGTTGAATTTATAAAAATGACCCTGCTCAAAAGCTTACATACACTTGTTGGTCCACAGCTGTTGTTCAGCATTTTTGTATATTTGAACCATTTCCAACAATGACTGTAATTTTTTTAAGATCCATCCTTTCACACTGAGGACAGCTGAGGGACTCATATGCAACTATTACAGAAGGTTTAAACGCTCACTGACGATTCAGAAGAAAAAAATGATGCATTAAGAGCCAGGGGTATAAACTTTTGAACGGAATGAAGATGTGTACATTTTTCTTATTTTGCCTAAATATCATATTTTTTTTATTTAGTACTGCCCTTCAGAAGCTACAGAAGATACTTACATTTTTCCTAGAAGAGAAAATAATTCAAATTTATCCTGATCTTCAAATTCAGAAAGTTTTCACCCCCGATTATAAAGCCCCATTATTTTTTGCAAGCAATTGTGTTTTTGTGTTTTTTTTTTTTTTTTTTTGAAGTTTTGCAAATTAATCACTCGTTTCTGATGTGATAAAACAGAGAGATGGAAACGTATCTATTTATTCCAAAATTAAATAATTTTCTTTCTTCTGTGGAACATAAAAGAAGATATTTTAAGAAATAAATTTGGTGGTTACCGAAACTATTTGGTTGCCAGTATTCTTCAAAATATCCTCTGTTGTGTTCCACAGAAAAAATAAACGCATACAGGTTTGAAATAGCATGACTATGTGTAAATAATGATTTCGTTTTGGCTTTAGGACATTTAAAATGTACTGGAATAGACTCCAGTATGTTTATTCTTATAGCCTTGTTTTCATTTGTGTGCAATTTGCATATGGTGTCTACCCTGACTAAGGTCCATTGTGATGCTTTGCTTGGATAGAATCTAATTATTTATGTCCATTTTCCTGCAATATGTTATTATTTGGCAAGCAACAAAAGAATCTGTAATGATAACAGAATAATGCATTTTAGTTTGATTCAGATTTTATGAAACCTTAAATAAACTGAATGCGTCAGGGATCTGATGTCGTTGCATTTATTAGACTAGTAACATTCCCATCTAAGGCCTGTCATCACTGATCAAGTCTGTTTACTACAAAACTCTTCCCTAGCTGGCTGTAATATTCAGTGGTCTGAGCAATGCCATAATGTATTTGTGTTGAGTTGTAGTAGAATGGCCACAAAAGCTTTTGTTTAGCTCTCTGTCAGAGCCAAGCATTGTAGTGAAATCTGGTGTGGTAATCTGAGGAAAGCCTGTTACCTTTTTTTTTTTTTTTTTTTTCCGTGTCAGGTAGATTTCATGTGTGTTGAATTTGTAACCTCATCCTGTTGCTCTGGAATGATCCGGATTTATCTGTCTGCCTCTGGACATTCATTTGATGACCATATATTAAAGGGATAGTTCACCCAAAATTTAAAATTACCCCATGATTTACTCACCTTCAAGCCATCCTAGTTGTATATGATTTTCTTCTTTCAGACGACTGCAATCAGAATTATATCAATAAACATCCTGGCTCGTCCAAGCTTTATAATGGCAGTGAATGGGCGTTGAGATTTTGAAGTCCAATAAAGTGCATCAATCCATCATAAAAAGTATTCCACACAGCTCCAGGGTGTAAATCGATGCGTTTGTTTAAAAAAAAAAAATCCATATTTAAAACATAAACTGTAATCTCTAGCTTCCGCTAAATGTTGTACGTGCAGTCATGAGAGAGTGGCGTTCCAGCAGATGACTTTGGACATAGGCATAGCGTAAGCTCTGGTGAGAATATGTTAGTCTCGAGAACCAAGTTTTTTTTTTTTACAGCAAAGGAAAGTCTCCTCTTGGCTTATATCGAAATCCTCTGACATTTGTCTTTACAAATCCTGGTTTTGTACTTCTAATTTGTTTCCAGTGTTTTGTTTTGTTCTCTTGACTGTACTTTCATGTACGCTGCTTCTCACTGAATCTTACATCATCCGCTGGAATGCCACTTTCTCATGTACACGCATATGATAGTTAGTGAATCTTGTTGAAAGTTACATGCGGTGGCCATCAGGGCATCAACCCGGTGAGTGAATGGCAAAATGAAAGCGACTTCACGAGACGAATGATGAGCATAGACAGCAGAGAGAGAATTAAATTCAGTGCTTTTATTTTCAAAATGCGCTCATTCATGGCTGTATATTATTCAATTCAGGCAAAGTTATTGGGACAGAACTTGACGGATTATCTTACATGACTGTGAGTCTGTCTCTATTTCTTATGACGGTTTAAGCCTATACGTGACTCCGACTTCACGAGGCTAATGATATGCATATAGACAAAAGAGGGAGAATTAAATTCAGCGCTTTCATTTCCAACAAGTGCTCATTCATGGCTGTATATTATTTAATTCAGGCAAAGTTATGTTTATTGGAACAGGACTTGACAAATTATTTTACGTGACTAAGTTTGTCTCTATTTCTTAGAGCCAAGCTGCATAAACTAGCTACATATCAGGCATTTATGTATCACATCTAATGAGCTAATTACAGCAAAGCAAGAAAGTAGGCTATGCTTTACCTTCGTTGTCGGGTCTCCCCTCAGGCGTGCTACATGCGCACAATTCTCAAAACACCCACAAGACGGCGGCGTTTATCGGTGAACCCGATATTACAAAACTGATTACCGATTATGGTAAAATGCTTAAGTATCTGGAAAAATATCGGTAAATCAATATATCGGTCGATCTCTAGGTATGATTTGTACGGTTTTAAATATGGATATTTTTCTTACACAAATGTATTGATTTGCTTCAGATGGCAAAGGACATTATTAATTCTCCAGAGCTGTCTGGAGTACTTTTATGATGGATGGATGCACTTTATTGTACTTCAGAATCTCAGCACCCATTCACTGGCATTATAAAGCTTGGAAGACCCTGGGATGACTTAAAGGTGAGTTAATCTTGGGGTAATTGTAATTTTTGGGTAACTTTCTCTTTAAATTAAACACATCATTGTTACTTTTAAGGACAAGTAGCCACCAAACCAAACACATTTTTGGGCCTTCATAACAGGGTATCAGCTTAAAAGAAATGCATAAAATGCAAAACTTCTTGTTATATTATCAACATATTTTTCAGGCAATTCCAGCTCATAGCAAGCATTTGTTTTGCACTTGAGTCTCTCTTATTTTCCATTGATGTGACCTTTTTTTTTTTTTTTAACTGTAGTTGGGCTCACGTGACTATCCCTGTGGGTACGATTACAACTCTGACGTCAGAGGAACCTGAATTCAATCCAAAAGTCACAAGGTTTCTGTCATGACAGATTGTTTTCATTAACAGTGGCAGTTTGATGAGTGATTTGAGTGATAGACCCTGTTAAAAGGAAATTTTGTTTTTAGTTTGTTTTTTGATTTGTTTGTTTTGTTTTGTTTCATTTGTTTTTTGATTTGTTTGTGTTTTGTTTTGTTGTTTGTTTGAGTTTTTGCTTGTGTGTTTTTTTTTTTTTTTTTTTTTTTTGTTTGTTTTGTCCATATTTTTTATTTCAACTATTTACATCTGTGGCGTTTGCTTTGAAGTTGTTTTTGTTGTTTTGATGCAATGTGTTTCCTGTAGACTGAGCCATGTGGTGTCAAGAGTATGACCTCACTGGAGCCTTGTCGTGCTGGGAGGCCCAGGGTTTGGTTGTTTGAAACTGCAGCATGAGGTTCATTTCCTTGTCATTTAAAAAAAAAAGTTGTTTTTAAAATCAGTTCTTGTCCACATTGGTCAGATTTGTTAAACTCAGTCTGAAGAGTTGTGAAATGTTTCATCCGACTCCATTTTCTAGTTCTCTGACGACCAGACTGTGGGTTCCTTTCACCCTACGTCAGCAGAAACTGCAGGCGACACATGAACAGAATGAGCTGAGCATGACTGATCCATTATGAAGGACTTATGCAAGAGAGGGTTCCATCTCTTACTCTTCCCCACACACACTTACACCCTCCCTCTAATCAGTTCTTCTTTTCTTCACATTGTATTCCCCTCTCAGTCTCTTAGACTCTTTAAAAATCACCACAGTCTTCTCCTTCTCTCTTTTTTTGCTCATTGCCTTTCATCAATCTCATTTTTTCCTCCTTTTTTTATTCCGTTCTCTCTATTCTCCACCCGGCTTTCTTCCGCTGGCGGTGTTTCAGGTTCACCCACACACGCGCACACACACATTCACTCACACTGATCTTTTCCGGAGTGGAATTCTGTAACTCCACGCTGGGTGTTTGGCAGTGTCCAAACCGCAATGGGATGAGAGAAAAACAGCCCCTGCAGGGTTTGGACGCGACGGCAGACTATTTTAGTAGCAGCCTGTGCCAAAAAGAGCACCTTCCGATTCATGAAAATAGGAAAATCTGCTGGTGGTGGATTATCATTATGGCGGTGGTGTGTTGGGCGCTATCTATACAATGTGTGAATGGGTCTGTGTAAATACGATATAGAATGTTTGTATGTGTTTTTAAATTGATTAAATGTGTAAATGTTGATGTAAGGAAAAGATAGAATGGTGGGGTGTAGTTTTTGGCATCTTTGTGAGCATATGATTGAAGCGTACAGCTGGACAGATGTTTTTCTGACATTTTGCAACACGCTAAGACCAGCACACAGTACTGGAACAAAACAGAGAGTGCGAGTCCAGGAAGTATGCATTTTATGAGCAAAACTGGATAGAGAGTTGGCAGAGAAGAAAAACAAACTCTAGAGGCTAGATAAGATGTGGAATACAATGAGAAAAACTATGATCTTGTAGAGGGGTGACGC
The DNA here is from genome assembly GCA_036247105.1 of Cirrhinus mrigala. Classification (NCBI taxonomy): domain Eukaryota; kingdom Metazoa; phylum Chordata; class Actinopteri; order Cypriniformes; family Cyprinidae; genus Cirrhinus; species Cirrhinus mrigala. The sequence continues at coordinate 9,980,628 of CM070012.1, forward strand.
ATCAGCCTGGAACCCTGTGCTCCGATGAACATACATACTGTTCAACCCATCCGCCAAATTATTCAGGAACTGAATGCTTTCCAAACACGACACTGCCTAAAGCAAGCGCACACACATACTCGGTGTAATCTGTAGCCAACGCATGCTGACGGTGCTGTAGGTGGGTTACTTCATAGATGATTGGTGTTGGGTGTGGGTGACTAAGGGAGTCGTGAGAGAACGTAGCCCACAGACAAGGGCCTATTACTGGGTAAGACAGGACAGCTTGTAGGGGGTGTAGCAGGTGGTGCCGGATCTGCTTCTGCAGTCAAATACCACTCACATAGTGCCACTCATTCAGTACATCATGAAACACATACAAACAAATGACTGTGGCATAGTTATTCATGCATGAATCCGTCTGGAATCAGATGCCCTTTTGGTTTTCAATGGAGACATAATCCAGTATTGACTGTTATTTTTCAAAAAATGAAATAATTATATGATGTTAATTCTACAAATATTATAATGTTGTTAATAATACAGTGACTGTAGCTTATCTGGTTGACACTTCAACATAATAGGTTACAGCTAGCTGCCACCTGTCATTAAAATGGGAAGAAGTCAAAGATGAATTTGACTAATAGCATCATTTATAACCTAATATCATGAAAGTCCTTCTCTAACTTTTAGTTTTAAAGGGATAGCTCACCCAAAAATGAAAATTCTGTCATTAATTACTCACCCTCATGTCATTTCAAACTCATAAGACTTTCGTTCATCTTCAGAACACAAATTAAGATATTTTTGATGAAATCCGAGAACTTTCTGACCCTGCGTAGACCGCAACGAAACTACTATTTTCAAGGCCCAGAAAGGTAGTTAGGACATTGTTTAAATAGTCCTTGTGACATCAGTGGTTCAACTGTAATGTTATGAAGTTGGAACTTCCTGTTAACATTTACTTGCCCTCAAGGTGTTTCAAACCTGTATAAATTTCTTTCTTTGGTGGAACATAAAAGACGATGTTCTGAAGAATATTAACAGCTAGGGATGTAACGATATCAAAATTTCACGATACGATAATATCATGATGTGAAGTCCATGAAATGATATTTATTGCCAAATTAAAAAAAAAAAAAAAAAAAAAAAGATAAAGACTTTACAAATAAAGACTTTAAAAAACAAAGAAAACATTTGTACACATGCACTTTGAGAGTTCAAAATTAAGAGTGCCAACCCATGTTCCTAAGAAAACTTAAGTCAGGAAAAAAAAGTGAATTGACCGGAACTTTAAAGGGGACTCGAACCTTATTTTATTGGTGGTATACTGTCTAAGTCTAAATTACATTCACACTGGAGTTTTAGAAGCCAAACAAATTAGAATATAATAATAACAATTTTATATTATTGTTATTCTTATGACGTAATTGGCATATATTGTAAAACAATTGCACCGTAAAATAAATGAAAATGAATATTTCATAGGTATATTATTTTTGCTTTACATGTTTTGTGTAAAGCTTAACTGGTGGCAGTTGCGTACCCAAACGCGCGCTAAACTCGCAGCACGTGCAATAAACTAATTCACTAAATTTACAAGCCGCCTTTCCACTGCACACGACATTCGCACACGACTGTCGCATTCCTCCCCCACTTTGCTTTCGGTTTTAGTTTGTTTGACAGAGACTGTGCCAAAGCATAACGGCCCAAAACACAACTTTAAATACCTTTTATGTTAGAATATTTAAAAAATCTACACTTTTTGCCCAGAAGACCTATATCGTCATGTGACCAAGATAATATCCAGACAGTTTTGCTATCATGATACCACAATATTGATAATATCATTACATCCCTATTAATAACCAAATAGTTGCTGGTCCCTATACAGTCTCATGAAAAAATACTATGGAAGTCAATGGGTACCAGCAACTGTTTGGTTATCAACATTCTTCAGCATATCTTATTTTGTGTTCAAGAGAAAAAGAAATTCATGCAGGTTTCAAGAAGCTTCAGGTGAGTAAATGATGACAGAATTTGCATTTTTTTTTTTTTATCCCTTTAAACATGTTTTTCCTACTGTATCTCTTATAAACTCTATGTGCCGATGTAGTTCACACTGTCATTCATCAGAAAAGTGCTAGTTACTAATGTCTGAATAGGCGTTGATTTGAAACGTGGGAAGAAGTATGTAAAAGTGTTCATGGTTTTAATGTCAATGATGTGATGAATTCTAAATTAGTAATTTTGTTGCTTAGTTTTTATAAATGGACTTTGCAGACTAGGGAGGGAGTGAATTGTGAATATTGCCATATGCTGAGTATATCAGTTGTTTTTGGTTTTTTTTTTTTTCAAAGAAGCCTCTGAAAGTTCCTGTTTTTCACAAAATGTTAGGTTTAAAGGATAGATCAGCTTACAATGGGAGTTAAACCAGCAACTTTCTTGGAGGGAGTGGCAACATGCACTTGCCTGCATCAAAGCAGTTTATTAAGTGCACAAAGGTGCATCTTCACTTTGACTTCCATTCAGAACATTCACTCATCTCCCTGTTGAATGTTAAATGTTTTTTAACAGTAAAGACTGGACTATTTCAGTTCATCAGAAAGTATGGGACTAAAAGGGACAACAAACAAAACAAAGAGATTTAATCTCATTGAGTGCTCAGCTTTTACATACAGTGGTGTAAGGTAAATTGAATGGATGTTTAAATGTGCTATCTGAGATAGAATGGACCGGGTGGCTAATGTTGGACTAGCGGATAATGAATCATATAGTGTTTGTCAGTAATCTGATTATGTTGTTGCTCTGGAGGACAGATAAACACAAGAGTGTGACTGTGAGGTAACTCAAAGTGTGTTAAGGTGAGAAACAGAAGCACAGGTGTCCAAATGCACTACAACACCTCCAGGGAATGAAGATGGGGACCGCTAAGCCTCTCAGTTTAAGTGGAAAGAAGTGCAAGTTGAGGTAAACGACCGCAGATGGAAGTAATTAATGAGCTTTACAGAAGAACAGCAAAGGGAGGAAGAACAAAATACAGTGGGAGGCTAGGAGCAGAGCAAAAGGAAGGCAAACAGAAACAATAGGAGAAATTGAAGCCAGACAATCCTAACAGCTGTGTCAGATTAGGTTACCATGGTTACAAGTGTCCATATCACTGGCCAACAACAGGCGGAGCAAGACTCTCCAGAGGTCATGACCAATACAAAGGTGTCATTTATTTGAATGAAGTATCAGAATTCACAGCAGTTTAGAACCTTCGTTCATCTTTGGAACACAAATTAAGATATTTTTGATGAAATACGAGAGCTTTCTGATTAGGGGTGGGCGATTATAGCCTCAAAACTATATCATGATATTTCAAGAATATTTGCAATAATGATATTTATGACGATATATTTAAAAAAAAAAAAAAAAAAGTTTTATTGGTGATTGCAGCTGTCAGGCAGCAGCATTTATTAGTGAAAACAAAATGAAGGGCATTTTCCATCCTTTTCTAATGAGCTATATATATATATATATATATATATATATATATATATATATATATATATATATATATATATATACTGTATAATATACCATGAAATGAGTCAAATTAGAATGTCAGCGCTGGAAATGTGCAAGTAAACACTTTAAGAGATACCTAGCCATCCACGTGACATCCACGCAATAAGTTCACAGCGCATCACCGCAAGACACACTATGAGGATAATAAAAGAGAGACTCCCCACTGAAAATGTTTTTAAAAAGGTTTTTTAAAACAGGTCTTTTAATTTATACAATGAGTTATATGCCTATAAGTAAACTGCAGTCATCAATAAAAAATATGGGCAGCTTTATTTCATGAGCCGTTTTTTAAAAACGTATGCGAAATACGTTTCCTCTCATGTTTTTCCCTATACCAGCCACAAGAGAAATATTAAGGGAATAATTTTATATACCGTTGGCAGCATATGTCGAAGTAGATTCGTCTCTTGTCATCTCTGCGCCGTTAATGCAGAAAACTCTGTCAGTTTTTTTTTACTTTCACTTTCTGTGTAGTGAATTGACTGAAGTCACCCAAAAATGAAAATCTTGTCATTAAATACTTACCCCAATGTCGTTCCAGACCAGTAAAAGCTTCGTTCGTCTTCGGAACACAATTTAAGATATTTTGGATGAAAACCGGGAGGCTTTTGTCTGTCCCATTGACTGGCAAGTATTACCACTGTCAAGGCCCAGAAAGGTATGAAAGACATCATCAAAGTAGTCCATCTGCCATCAGTGGTTCAATCTGAATTTTATGAAGCTATGAGAATACTTTTTGAACGCAAAGAAAATAAAAATAACAACTTTATTCAACAGTTCGTCTCATCTGCGTCACCGTAGCTCCGTTTTTTGGAGAATATACGCTGGACGCAAACTGCGTATGCTGTTCTGTCAGCCGCATCACACGGATACGCTGTTTTCTTTCAAATTAAAAGCGTAAATAAACGTAGAAGACGTATCCTTGTAGTGCAGCTGACACAGAAAAGCGTACACAGTTCGTGTCAACGGTTTTGAACAACGGTTACTGTTCAAAATGGTGCTACGGTGACGCAAATGAGACGAATTGACAAATAAAGTCGTTATTTTTATCTTCTTTGTGTACAAAAAATATTCTCGTAGCTTCATTAAATTCCGATTGAACCACTGGTGGCAGATGGATTATTTTGATGATGTCTTGCATAATTTTCTAGGCCTTGACAATGGGACAGTCAGAATCCTCCCGGTTTTCATCCAAAATATCTTAAATTGTGTTCCGAATATGAACGAAGCTTTTGGGGTGGAGCAACCCTTTAAGACGTTCACCGGCATAACTGTTGCGCAAAGTTTGCGCCTTGCTTGTGTGATATCCATTGGCTCGCCTTCATGGTTTAAAACAGGACACGTAACCATGTGCGCAGGTTGGTCGGGCACGCCTGTTGGGTTTGTGGTGGTGTTGTTGTGCGCGCTAGGGAACGTAAATGTGCCATACGTCATCGTGTCGCTAAATCATTGATATCGCGAGATGACACTTTTTTTTTATCATGTAATAATTTTATACCGGTGTTATCGTGGACGGTATGATATGGCACACCCCTATTTCTGATCCTAAACAGCAATGCAACTACCACGTTTAAGGCCCAGAAAGCTAGTAAAGACATTGTTAAAACAGTCCATGTGACATCAGTGGTTCAATCTTCATTTTATGAAGCTACGAGAATACTTTATATGAGCAAAGAAAACAAAAATAATGACTTTATTCAACAATTTATATAACAATTTTTATGTATCTTTTAATATTTTAAGTCTTCTGTTTATTAATGTAAACACTGTTCATTTCCTAGTGTGTAAAGTGAATTATGGGATTGTTTAAAAGCTTTTTACTTTCAGCAGTCATTTTGAAGGAACCTTCTGTTGGGACATATTTCTGTATAAAAACAAACTGTTTGATGGTATTGCCACTTGAAATGCCTTTTACAGAGTTTTAATAACCTGTTTAAGCCACAGCCTGTGTAATGGCTTGCATACATAATTCAGAATTCCTAATTCGTTACAAACAGTACAGTTACCATGAGTCACTTCACATTCACGCAGCTACTTCTCTCATTCCACGCTCCCTTAAAAAAATGCTAGTCTGCTGAGTAAAATGTAAAATTGTCTGTGTTCCCCAGACATTTTGCCATATGTCAGTCTCTGTCTTCACATATCAAACTCTGACTTGTCATTTGACTAGACTAGTGGCTTGTTGTGTACTCAGACGTGCGTTTAAGTGTTTAGAAGAGCAGTAGTGTATGTTTGTGTAAACATGAATGAGGCTATGGTGGTCAGTTTATTTTAGTTCCTTAGGTTGGAATGATGATGCTACAGCAACACTTAGAAGAGCCCCACAAGCTAGAATACCTCTGATTGGCTCCTGGGCTGTTGCTATGGAGGGGGAGTCTGCCTTTCTATTGGTTAATACTTCCAGGCCCCGAGCTAGTAAGGTCTGCATCTTTTCATTGTTATGGTCACAGACAGGAAGTGGAAGGTCATTATTGTTGGACATCTGACTGGATTGGGTGATCTATTGATGTATAATGAGGAAAACATGGCTGTGTTTCTGTCTGTGCCGGATTGCAGTTTGGTTTGGCAGGGATTCTCTGCCACATGGGGGTTGACGTAAACTGAGCTTTGATTATCCCTAAGTTAAAGATAATTACTAAGGCATGTGTTTTGTATGACAGAGCAGGGGAGAAAATAGGGAGGGAGTGTAACCAAATGAAGAATGTTCTCACGTTCAACTCGGACTGGCTTCAGGGGAATTATGGGCTAGAGATATACAGCACTATAGTTTCATAATCTACTCCTCAGTGGGTTTTCTCAATGACTAGTTGACTAGTCTGTCTTAAGGAAGCCCTGTATAATTAAGTTGGAATAGGGCCATGCCCACCAGTTTAGACCTGTTTCGTAGAATGTGTTTTTGCATTCAGAAACAGCACAGCTGTACATAACACTGCAGAAACAAATATTTTATATAAATGATTCCATGATTTATATACTTATATACATTACCAGTCAGTAAGATGTTTAATGTGTTTTTTAAAGAATTCTCCTCTGCTATCCAAGCTTACATTTATTTGATCCAAAATACAGCAAAAGAAGTAATAATGTGCAATATTTTTACTATTTAAAATAACTGCTTTCTATATGAATATATTTAAAAATGTAATTTATTCCTGTGACCAAAGCTAAATTTTTAGCATCATTACTCCAGTCTTCAGTGTCACATGATCCTTCAGAAATCATTCTAATATGCTGATTTGCTGTTCAAGAAACATTTATTATTATTATTATTATTATTATCATCAATATTTAAAACAGTTGAGTGTATATATATATATATATATATATATATATATATATATATATATATATATATATATATTTAGGAAATAAAAAATATTTTTCTGAAATAAAAACCTTTTGTAACATTATACACTATACCATTCAAAAAGCTTGGAGTCAGTATGTTGTTGTTGGGTTTTTTTTTTTTGGAAAGAAATTATAGAAATTAATACTTTTATTTAACAATGATGATTTAAATTGATCCAAAGTGATGATAAACACATGCATAATGTTACAAAAGATTTCTATTTCAGATAAATGCTGTTCATCAACATAATAATAATAATAATAATAATAATAATATTGAAAAAATGTTTTTTGAGCAGCAAATCAGATTGAATGATTTCTGATTTCTGAAGGATCATGTGACTGGAGTAATGATGCTAAAAAAATCAGCTTTGAAATCACAGGAATACAAAACATAGAAAACATTCATTATAACTGGTAAAAATATATCAAAATGTTACTGTTTTTGCTGTACTTTGGATCAAATAAATGCAGGCTTGGTGAGCAGAAGAGACTCCTTAAAAAAAAATTAAAATTCTTACTGTTCAAAGACAGATGCATGCTGGAATTTTTATATTTATGTTTTATTATTTGCATGTATATTTTAGATAGCAGTTTCTTGATTCTGCAATTGTACTTTAGTTGTTGTTTGTTTTTAAAAAATAAAGATTATTTATCTGACAGAACTGTTAAAGAAACACAGTAAACTAATGCAGTTAGAGAAAGGAAGCTCTTGTGCATCTGTGTTTAGGCACTGGCTTTCTCCACAATGATAATTTTAAAACTGCCAAATATCGGTCTTGGCAACATATCAGTCGACCGCTATCAAGCAGTTCAAGTAGAGCTGTTAACTTTGCAGGTCGTTGAACCAAGAACTGTCTCTTTTGGACACGTCAGATGTCGTAACAATCAAGATTAAAAACTGAAAAACGTGTTATGTGGAGAAAACTCATGAATGAATTGACTCGACCCATTCTGAATGCACTGAGGATTTGACCTAATGGGGTACAAAGTTACTTTAATGGTCGAATATGAGCAACAAACCATTTACTTGAAACTAACACTGCTGGTCAAGAGACACACACTGCTTTTCACTACAGTGCCAAAGTGCATTTGCTTAAATTAGAGTGTTGGATAGGGAATGAGGAACTAGAAGTAGACGAACTGAAGATGTCTGGCTGAGTTCTGTAGTAAACAGTGCCAGAACAATTACACAGCTGTCAGAGGAGAAGTGGCCATTGATTAGATTGTGATTGTTTAGAGAAAGAAGACCTGACCGCAGAACAGTTATTAGACATCCTTAAGCACACAATGAACCACAAATATGTGACAGGAGCAGGGCATGACAGAACAAGCAGTGGAGGGGTAGGAAGTGAGTGGGGGGTGATAAAGAAAAAAAGTGAATGGAAAAAGAGTAAAGCAGAGAATAAAACAGAATGGCAAACTTCTGTGATATATCAGCTAGTGGATATATTTGTTTCATAAAAACAGCCTTACATGACCCAAAATCTTTCCAAGGAGCCTCGGATGTATAGTTAAGTTCAGGGGAAAGGATAAACAAAGACAGAGGGAGATTAAAAGGAAAACAAAAACATGGGAGTCTCTCACCTCTGCTATGTTATGGGTTGCGGGTGGAGTGAGTATAATTGTAAACCTGTAAAACTTGAATATTGTGCTAGATATAGCCCTAGCTAACTGTTGTACAAGGGAGATTTCTTTAGTTGAATTGTATATATTCTATATAGCAAATTTGAACTGCTTTCTGATGTAACATTTAAAAATTTAAAATATGTTATAACTCAATGATATATTAAAAGTTGGATGTAGGAAAAACGCCACAAAAACTGTCACTAGGGAAGTATCGTATAAATTTTTTGGGCCTTTTTAGGTACATTTCGCCACATAAATAATTATGAAGAAATATATTAAATTTAAGATGAAAGTCTTTTAAAATCTTACTTGTCTGTTATATATCTTATAATCATTACAGTTTATAAAACAATCGTAAAAGGTTCATTTTAATTAATTTAATTTTCTATATAGCACCAGATCACAACCGAAGTCCTTGTTTTTTTTTTAAACAAACTAAATAGCCTTATGTTATTTATCTTATTTACACAACGGCATGTCATTTTCTGTTTTTACATGGATTGATTCTATATAGCAATTCAGTAAACAAGAAGTCAATATTAAGAGACTTACGTTTTAGACAACATATTTTCTGTTTTTGCTCAATTTCGCAAAAAACAAAGATCATTTCCAAACACAGCCACAGCAGTGTTTTGCGTCTGTGAGCAACATGGTGTTTCATTCATGAATGAATCAACCATTTAAATGATTCGGTTCAATCACAATGACTCACTTAACAGTGACTTGCTGCCACCTACTGGCGGTTTTAATTTCAAATGTACATTTTCTTTTCATTTTTAAATAATTTCAAATATGTTTCAAATATCTAAACATTATTTATGCCTTTGTAACTGCAGTTTAAAGTATTCCATGTCCCTCTGAGCTGCATTAAACAGTGTGTAAATACATCTAAACGCCACTTCAGATGCAGCTTCTGTTTCCTCTGCATTGCAAAGATGAATTTTGTTGATACTGATTTAATTTGCTTGGTAACAGCCCAAACGTCTTATTCTAATTGATTGGTCAAATGTAAGAATTTTAATGAACAAATGGCTTTATAAAGGTAAAAATGCCCAAAAAAGGTAAAAAAACAATTTAAACTTACTCTATAAGATTAATTTCTATCAATTCTATCACTGCAAATTCAGTGTACACATAATATTGATGTGAGTTTTAGTATTTTATTAGTTAACTAAACACAAGTTTTCACAAAGAAAAACTGTTCCTAGCAAGTGTATAGTGCTGACTTTAGTTACCCGGATGAGCTTGTGTTATCAGCTTCTACTGGTTGTTATCAAAGAATAATTTGTGATTGACCAATCAGAATCAAGTATTCCACAGACCTGTGTAATAAATACTATATTGCAAATCTCAACCACTTCATTTAATTTATTTTGTCACAAAATGTAACCATATCATTGCCCAGCTTTATGTCTAAGTTGAATATAAAAGTACATCCAACTTTATCCGCATACTTACGGTACATTCGTGGAGGGGGATATTTAATATATGGCATATCTTTACTGCTTGTTTGTTTGTATCATCGCAAAATGTAAACTTTATTATCGCTCTGCGCTAATCTAAATGTGACTATAAGGCATGAAAATGCTAAGCTATTGCAAAAAGTAACATCATGATTTTCTGTTAAACTGCTTTGAAGCAGTGTGTATTTTTAAGTGCTATGCAATTAAATTTGACTAATTCCATATTGTAGAGTTCCTATATTATATTTTTGTGATTTAAGCAGTGTTAAAAGCAGCTGTCTGTAAATTTTGTTGATCTAGTGGTTAATAAACAGAACTGTATCTGTCTTGTGGAAGAACATTATAGCTGGAGCTACTTCTCTCTGTTTGTCTATACTGTAAAAAAAAAAAAAAGTTTGTTGAGTCAACTTAAAATAATTTGTTTAGTCAGCTTGAAATGTTAAGTTACACTAAGTGACAACTTATATATTTCAGTTGATTCAACTTAAAATTTTAAGGCAGCTGGATAACTTACATTCAACAAACCAAATATCTAAGTCAACTCAAATATCTAAGTTTTCACTTAGTACAACTTAACATTTTAAGTTGACTCAACAAATTGTGTTTTTTGTTTGTTTTTTTACAGTGTATGATAATTCACGTAGGTACTGGGCTACTTCACAGTGGTTCCTACCAGTAGCAGTCTGAAATAGTCCAAATATAAAACTTATTATAGGTGTACTGTAGTCATCCAAAATCAGCCAAAATGACAATTTGGAAAATGGATTCATCATGTACTCGCTTATTATATACATCTTGTAAATTTTGAACACAAAAATGCTACAGACTGCAGCTTTAATCATTATATATAACACATTTATTTTCCTCTCTCTCTCTATTACAGGTAGATTGATGTGGACGCGAGGTGTACCTTGATTTCCCAGCCCCTCCCCCTTCCCTCAGTCACCCCTTCCCTACAACCTTACTCACTCCATCCGGCACACTACGGTCACCATGACGTCCACCTTGCAGACCCTTGGCTTTAAGCTGGCCCTTCCATCACGAGAAGCTGGAGCAGAGCAGTTGGACCCTTGTAACGACGGAGTGGGGCGACGTTATGAGGTGGTCCCCTCAGTGGTCTGCTCCATGTGCTGTCTCTTTGGAATCATCTATTGCTTCTTTGGTGAGTCGAGTCTTCATATTTACTTACGCATCACCAAGACGATATTCGTATTACCAAAAAACAATGTTGATCTTATGGTGGTGGTTAAAAAAATTCTGTTTTTGTGTCAAACCCATGTTCTTATTCTAAAACTTGTTTTTTTGCCCACTTTTAAATATTTCATAAGGTTCTAAATAAGGTCATGGCTTGTATAACTGTTCTGCACTCTACTTGAGATGGGCACAGATTTAAACGGGACATATTCTACTTATTTGTACCATTTAGTTTTTTTCCTCCTAAAGTCCACTTTTGTTAGTCAGCAGCTGTTGTGTAGTATTTAATGGATGTTTTTGTTAATGTACCTTTAAGCTTTCCCTGTCATAAATGAAAAATGCAAACAAAAATTTTAATGGGCATTGATAAGAAATGTGGGTGATCATGTGTTAATATGCCTGTAGTTGTAACATAATAACCATGATGATTTTTACATTACTGTGTAATAGGGATGCGTAATATATCAGTACCATATGTGACCCTGGACCACAAAACCAGTCTTAAGTAGCATGGGTATATTTGTAGCGGTAGCCAACAATACATTGTATGGGTTTAAATTATCGATTTTTCTTTTTTGTCAAAAATCATTAAGCAAAGATCATGTTCCATGAAAATATTTTCCTACTGCAAATATATCAGAACTTAATTTTTGAATAGTAATATGCATTGCTAAGAACTTAATTTCATCAGCTTTAAAGGTGATTTTTCTTAAAAATTTGATTTTTTTTTTTTTTTTTTGCACCCTCAGATTCCAGATGTTTAAGTAGTTGTATCTCGGCTAAATATTGTCCTATCCTAACAAACTATATAGCAATGGAAAACTTATTTATTCAGTTTATTCAAATGATGTATAAATCTCAGTTGCAAAAAATGAACCCTTATGACTGGTTTTGTGGTGCAGGATCACATATTGTTATCAGCCGATATTATATATGTATTTGTTTCATTTATGAGTATTGATCAATATTGAATATTTAAATTTACGTTGTCATTTCTTCTATTTTTAGAGTTTAGATCACTTTTGCTGTCATTTAATGTTTGGGTCATGTAAAATTTGTTTTAAAAACAATTTAATCAAATAATCCTATAAAGCCTACTGTATCATATTTGATGTATAAATTTCTAAGGCCTATTTTTTTTTTTTTGTAACATGATCTTTATCAAAACTGCACACAATCTACTACATGCCTAGTGCTGTCAAACGATTAATTGCATCAATCGTATACTGAATAAGCTTTTATTTGCATAATATATATGTGTGTGTGTGTACTGTGTATATTTATGTATATTTAAATATACACGCATACAGTATATATTTTGAAACTATTTACCTGTATTTACATGTACCTGTACTTGTATGTATTTTATTCATATATTAATATATAATATATTTGAAATATAAACATAACATATTTTTTTTAAATATATCTGTGCGTATGTGTATTTATATATACATAATAAATATACACAGTGCACACACATATATATATTATGTAAACAAAAACTTTTAATTTGGATGCGATTAATCGCAATTAATCGTTTGACAGCACTAAATAGTTTGTATTAAAAAAAAATAATAATGCTATGGCCCATAAACTTGGCTTGCCTTCACGTTTGTGCATCACCCTGTAAAAGAAGTTTTACCATGGTGTAGAGCTGGAAATATTACACCTGAAAGGCGTAATCCTGAGTGATTCATCCTCAGAGTCACTTTTCCATATTGTTTTAGGTTTTTTGCTCACTGACAACATTGGAAAGTGTTGAACTGCTAATAAACTGAGCAGTATCGTGGTCTCACACTGTCATGCTATTCTTGAGCTGTGAAATCAGCCACTGTATGAATTTCCAGTGCTTATTCGTCTAGCTATTTTTATCTTTTTTTTTTTTCCCCTCCTTCACTGTTTCTCACATTTTTTTTCACTCATTCAGTTCTCACCTCCTGTTCTTTCTCCCCATTGCAGGTTACCGCTGTTTTAAGGCTGTACTCTTCCTCACGGGGCTGATGTTTGGTTCTGTGATCATCTTCCTGCTCTGTTACAAGGAGCGAGTATTGGACACGCAGCTGAGCGTTGAGGCTAGCGTGGGCATCGGCCTGGGCATCGGCACCCTGTGTGGCCTGGTGACCATGTTGGTACGCAGCGTTGGCCTTTTCATGGTAGGGCTGCTCCTGGGCCTGCTGGTGGGCATCGGGACCTTGATAGGCATGGAGGAGCTGTCGTCCAACCCCCCGCGGTCAGTGTGGGTGCCCCTGGGTGTGCTGCTGGGGCTGGGCATGCTGTTCGCCGTCCTCACCCTGCAGTGGCAGAGATGCTTCACCACCCTCTCCACGGCCGTGTTTGGGGCTGCCGTGATAGTCGTGGCTACGGATTATTTCGTAGAGCTCTTCGCGCTGGTGAGGTACATTTACGAGCGGGTGAAAACGGGCCCCCGGGAGCCTGTGTGCTGGACGACGTGGGTGGTCCTGGGAGCCTGGCCTGCTCTCGCCCTGCTGGGTGTTTTGGTGCAATGGAGAGTGACGGCAGAGGGCTACTCCCACACAAAGGGTGAGTCAGGGACGGACAAAGTGTTGTTTGGAATATATGACACACTGTTCTTGTGGATTTACTGTACCGGAGAGGGAGAGAAGGTTGTATGAATGCGTGCAGCACGGCAGATGGTTCCTGTCTGTCGGTGTGCTCTCAGGCTTGTGTGACTAATGATCATAGAAACAATCATGCAGAGCTGAGCATCAGCTCATGGAGAGGCTTGCTCTTGTCTGTCTGTTTCCAGTACAGAAAAGCTGTGTGTACACTAAATGGTTTATAACATCCGACTTGACCCAGAGAGTTGACCTAAGCATTAAAGTTTGGCATTATTTCAACTTCATGTCATTCCAGAACTATATGATTTTCTTTCTTCCATGGAACACAAGATAAGAAGTTTAACAGAAAATGCAAAGTTCTCTTTTAGAAGTGAATGAGCATAAATGCTGTCAAACTCCAAACGTGACAATAAAAGTACCATAAAAGTAGTCTAGATGTTTCTGACCCTGCATAGACAGCAACAGAACTACATTTAAGGCCCAGAAAGGTAGTAAAGACATCGTTAAAATAGTCCATGTGACAGTGGTTCAACCATAATGTTGTGAAGCTACAAGAATACTTTCTGTGCGCAAAGAAAACAAAAATAACGTCTTTATTCACACAGCAGCACCACACGCATGCGTCGTGGTAGCAGCACTGCAAAAAAGCACAGCTATCCTATTAACAGAACATTTAGTGACTGTTTACACACACTGTCTGATTTTAAGGTTTATGCAGCTTTATGAAGCATCATGTAAAACCCAAATCATTTTTTACGCCATTTAAGAGATTAAGAGAAAGTGTTAGACCTGTGTTTGCGCCAGAGAATGCAGCTTGGTTGTCCATGTAAACACATGTAGGTTTTTGAAGAGCATGAGTGTAGAGAAGATGGATAACTAAAGTAAAGGAAAAGTGTGGAGAAAGCTGCTTACTGAAGTCAAAAGTTTACATCTGCACAATCTTAGTTTGTTTCTGCAAAACGTTAATTATTTTACTAAAATAAGTGGGATCATACGAAATACATGTTATTTTTTATGTGGTACTGATCTGAATGAGATATTTCACATAAAAGATGTTTACATGTAGTCCACAAGAGAAAAAAATTGTTGAATTTATAATAATTAACCCTTAAAAAAAATAATCCATTCAAAAGTTTACATATGCTTGATTCTTAATACTGTGTTGTTACCTGAATGATCCACAGCTGTGTTTTTTAGTTTATTGATAGTTGTTCATGAGTCCCTTGTTTGTCCTAAACACTTCCCACTGTTCTTCAGAAAAATCCTTCAGGTCCCACAAATTCTTTGGTTTTTCAGCATTTTTGTGTATTTAAACCCTTTCCAACAATGACTGTATGATTTTAAGATCCATCTTTTTATACTGAGGACAACTGACGGACTCATGTGCAACTATTACAGAAGGTTCAAATGCTCACTGATGCTCCAGAAAGAAAAAACGATGCATTAAGAGCCGGGGGTGGGGGGTGAAAACTTTTGAACAGAATGAAGATGTGTACATTTTTCTTATTTTGCCTAAATATCTTTTTTTTTTTAATTCATTTAGTACAGCCCTTCAGAAGCTGCAGAAGATAGTTACATGTTTCCCAGGAGACAAAAGTTAAATTTACCCTGATCTTCAAATTCAAAAAGTTTTCAGCTCTTTGCGCATTGTGTTGCCTTTTGAAGCATCAGTGAGCATTTGAACCTTCTGTAATAGTTGCATATGAGTCCGTCAGTTGTTCTCAGTGTGAAAAGATGGATTTTAAAATTATACAGTCATTGTTGCAAAGGGTTCAAATACACAAACATGCTGAAAAAAAAAAAGATTTATCGGACCTGAAGGATTTTTTATGAAGAACAGCGTGCATTTTAATTGTTCAGGACAAACAAGGGACTCATGAATAACTATCACTAAACAAAAAACACAGCTGTGGACCATTTAGGTAACAACGCAGTATTAAGAATCAAGTGTATGTAAACTTTCGAATGGGGTCATTTTTATAAATTGAGCTATTATTTTCTCTTGTGGACTATATGTAAACATCTTTTATGTGAAATACCTTATTCAGGTCAGTACTAAATAAAAAAAACAACATGCATTTTTTATATGATCCCTCTTATTTTAAAATAATTAACATTTTGCAGATTCTGCAAGGTGTATGTAAACATTTGACTTAAACTGTATATACATCATTTATTGCAGTAACCAAGAAAGCTAGTGTGCATGTATTCATCAGATGATCTATTGTATGGCTTCAGAATAATACATCAAATGCGTGCTGTTATGTAAAATATGCTTTTTCTCTCTTTTTCAGTGATGATCAGTCGCCAGCAGCGGCGAGTTCAGCTTATGCGTATACGTCAGAAGGAGGAGAGGAGAGAGAGCAGCAGGAAGAAAAAGAGGAAGCAGCCGCAGAATTCACACCACACACATGCCGCCAAAGCCCTGCACCCAGAGCCCGCCTACCGCAGGAAACCCAACCCTATACGACGCTTTGATGGAGACGTGCTTTCTCCTGTGAGTCCACGCACACCATCCTACACATGTCTACTTGCTCTAACTTATTCACATATGTTGCAGAGCAGGGTGGAAACAAATAGGAAAGTGACAAAAATGTCAGTGAAACTTAAAATGTGACTGCAAAAAAACGTCCCTGTAATGAATTCCTTTTTTTACTGCCTAGTTAATTTTTCTGGATGGAGAATTTATTTAACCCTTTGATGCATACGATCACACCATAATGATTACTCCAGGCTGGTCCCTGGCTTGTACAATCACAACGGTGTGATTAGAACTTTTAGCATGTCATGTGATCGACTGCTAAATTCAAATCTGCTTTTGAGCTTTGACTGGCGCTGAGCCAGAGAGAGACCAGCTTAGCACTTGTCATTTATCACAACTGTTAAGTCTTTTTAAAGGGAAAGTTTACCCAAAAATGAAAATTGTGTCATTAATTACTTACCCTTATGTTGCTCCAAACCTGTAAGAGCTTCAATCATCTTCGAAACACAAATTAAGATATTTTTGATGAAATCTAAGAGCTTTCTAACCCTGCATAGACAGCACCTCAACTACCACGTTCAAGACCCAGAAAGCTAGTAAGGACATTGTTAAAATAGTCCATGTGGCATCAGTGGTTCAACCTTAATTTTATGAAGCTACGAGAAAAACAAAAACAGCAACTTTATTCAAAATTTTTCCCCTTCTGTGTTAGTCTACACCGTGCATTGCTATCTATACAGAATCTCTGAAATTTGATCAAAAATATCCTAATTTGTGTTCCGAAGATCAACAAAGGTCTTACAGGTTTGGAATGACATGAGTGTGAGTAATTAATTACCAAAATTTTCATTTTTGGTGAACTATCCCTTTAACCACATAGTGTTTGTTTTATGTTTAAGTCATTTAAATACAGATAAGTACTACCAAAAACATTTATAGTTCATAAAATACACATTGTTGTCTATGGAAGCAGAAAGTTTATCTGAAATAATAATAATAATAATAATAAACCCTTTCAAACTCATTGATGACGTTCATGCTAGAAACACACTGGTACAGTACCGGTCAGAAATTTGGAACAATTAAGTATTTTATGTTTTTGAAGGAAGTCCTTTGTTATTTGATTAAAAACTACAGTAAAAACAGTAACTTTGAAAATTATTACAATTTAAAAGAACTGTTTTTTTTATTTTAATGTGTATATATATAATGTGTATCTAATGTAATTTATTCCTGTTATGGCAAAGCTGAATAAATTACAGGATTTTTCAGAAATCATTACAATATGCTAATATGGTGCTCAAAAAAACATTTCTTACTAGTATGAGAGAGAAAGCAAGCTTTTATTCTTTATTCTTATTATATTGAAATTATTAAATTGATCAAAAGTAGCAGTAGACATTTCTAATGTTACGAAAAATCTGATAAATTTACCTGCCTAGTTGACAGACTCTGATTCTATGCATTGCAACATAAACATATTTTTAAACTTGCGTGTGAAAGTTAAATACCTCTAAAAATTGCTGTAAATCCAAAGTTCTTTCATGAAACTCTAAATGGTACAGTCAATAGGTTCTGACTCAATCTAACGTAACATCATTATTTACATGGCACAGCTGATTGGTTCTTTTAATATCAGCAGCCAATGAGCTTTCTGCTCAACATTCAAATACTCAGCTAGTGCTTACTTTAGCAGTTGCAGCATACACCAGAAACCTCCACCTTCCCCTGCTCCACCTGTATAGATATGCTATGGGGTGATTTCATGTGTTATATACAGGGGTTACTTCACATGTTATATGTGTAGCAGCAGTATTTCTTACATGCTTACTTTAGCAGTAGCATGTCTCAGTACTTGCTCTGCTGTTGCAGCAGCGTAGGAGACCTGTTCAAACACGTTAACAACAAATAACAACAAATAACAACAAATATAACAACAAATAAATGTGCAATTTAAAAACATAACAATACTATATATGCTTTCATCAATATTGCATCAAAAAAGTCAAATAAATTTTAATTTAAAATAATAAATAGCATTTATGCTGGTAAGGTTTTTGGCCTGTCCCTCACTATGATTTTTCTTTTTCAGCAGGAATTTTAATTTGCAAAATGGAGGCAAAATGATATAAAAATCAGATTTGCATATTGTTCTAAATATAGTCTCATTGTTAAACAATGTTTTTGGCATAAATATGCATTTTTCCCTTAAAATATAAATAATTTTATTGGTGTCCCCTGATTCATGTCAGCCCTGTTACCCTCATCAAAAAACCCTTGTAAAATAATGTACATTCAAGTGACGTAATTTCGAGGAGGTTACATCATCTCTCAACTAGGATTCCAACACTTAAAACGTAAGCATGTTTCTCTCACTCCTCTATAATGTTCTATTTTTGATGATTTATGAGGCTTTACTGAGGGGAGGTAATGTAATGTCAATCCTGTTACCATTTTTAAAATGTAAATTTAAACAATTATTTCTTACATTTTATATAATCGATATCTACAAGTAAAATTCTTTCAAAGTGTATAATATGTGCTTTTGTGAACTTGACTTTTAGCTAGCAATTAGCAAATTTATTTGAAATCGTCAAACCTGTTACTTTGTAGAGTAATATTTTTTGACGTGGGTAACAGGGTTGACATTGATTAGTTTTGACCCTGTTTTTAAAGATTGTCTTTGTAAAATTCAAACATTATATAGGTCACCTTCAGTATATTATTGAGCTAATGCCTACATCTAGTAACACTTGTGTCAGTAACAGTTGTTGACAAAAACGGTTGACAAAAATACCAAAACGTGAGGTAGAGAAATAGCCTGAGATGTCACAATGTAATTTCGTGTCATTTTAAGGTGTCTTCTTTTCTTGGATATTTAAAAAAAATTGGAAATGCACCGATTTCGTGGAATGACCAGTCTTGCCACCTCAGCGACTTTGCGACTTTTCAGACCCCCTTAGCGACTTTTTTCCACCTAGTGACAACTCTAGTGACTTCTTGGACAAACCTTGTTTAGTTTTTGAGGCTCTCCGGTACTGCCGCACGAGCGTGAGATCGTGCTTTCCCAGCGCGGGCACACTTCTCTCTCTCTCTCTCTCTCTCTCTCTCTCTCTCTCTCTCTCTCTCTCTCTCTCTCTCTCTCTCTCTCTCTCTCTCTAGCTGCGTCTGCTCTGTTCAGCGAGCAGCAGAAGAGCAGCGCTTTCAGTTTAAAAAAAAAAGATATTCTGTTGCTTCTAACTATTTTACATGCAAGTGTAAAGCCGAAATCACAGCACAGCCATTGTCTTAATCGCATGTGTATTTGATTTCATTAGAGAATGTCGTGATTATGAATTAGGATTTTACTGTAGATTAATATCTTTGTCTTCGAGAGCTGGTAATGTAGTCTTAATGGTCTGCGTTTGTCAATATTCCTATTCATCCCATCTTCATCCCTGTCGTCTGACAACAGAAACAGTAAAATATATCAGTATGTCTATGAAATATATCAATGAAAACCATTTTATTGAGAATTTGGCTGCATTAAAATGCAATGTGTGAGCCCAGAGAGGCAAGACAGTACGACGCACTGATGTCATGAATATGCTAATTAGCGTATGACGTCATCTAGCGACATTTAGCGACTTTTCAAACGAGGTTTAGCTACTTTCCACTGAAAGAAGTTGGCAACACTGGGAATGACCCACGTACTGTTGAAATCTGTTGTTCTGAAATGAAGCAAATCATAACTACTGTAGTCTAACCCTAACTTTAACAGTAAAATTTTAATGTTTTGTTAAACATTTTGTCTTACAAAGCTGGGAAAATTTGTCACCTGACAACTTCTGAAAGACAAAAAGTAGCTTTAGTCTTGTTTTAATATTTTGTTTTTTGTTCTATTTATGTGTTTTTCTCTCTGGCAGAGCTACATCCAGAGTTTTCGGGACAGACAGGTGGATGGACGCGCTTACCCAGTGGGTGGGCTGATGGCTGCGGGCCACACAAGTGTGGATATGGACTATGACTGCGGATCCAGGGTCCCCCTCACTTCTGGGGTCGGACCACACGTTCGGGTCTGACCACACTCACTTCTTCGCAAAACACATATGCACACGCACACACACACACTCAAATCCGGTGCTGACCTGACCCTGGTCCTACACGCACAGAGGCTTGGGTCTCCTCACCATTCGAAAACCGAACAATGAAAGCACTTCTAACTCTGATACTAGACGCGAGACCATGGTTGTATTAAAGAGCTGCTTTCACAAACAATTTCACTAACACACTTTACCTGAACATGTGCCTGAGACGTGGCATTCTGTTCACCTAATACGCAAATCATGAGGTGGTTAAAAAAAAAAAAATCGATCTGGGCTCCATCAAATTATTTTCTAAAACATCTGTGGTGAATTAATGTGTTGCCTGTTCATCAATGTTTCATGATATTGCGTTACTGTTTGTGACAAAGTCATCAGTTGGTGCTGAATCTTGTCTTTGTACTACAACGCTGACTCCCATTTTGAAGTCAGCCGTTCCTCCTCTCATAGTAAAGTTTGTGGATTCCACCAGTCAGTGTCTGTACTGTGAGATCCCGCATTCCGGCCCAGGACTGTACCAAATACCATCGAGCAGGGGTGCCTTCGAGACACCACTAAGAAACTCTCTCAGGAGATTCTAACTCCTTAGCCTTGTTTCAGGCTGTAGGGCAAAGAGCCATATTACTGCTGATCAGAGCCACCTGGTCCACTCTGGGATGCAGAGCTGAACGCCTGGTGATGAAAAGAACGAGGACAAGATGGAGGAAAAGACTGAAGATGATACTCAGGGACAGCGTGAATGTTTTGGAATACTGGGGGAAGAACTATAAAGTACATGGACTTTGAATATGATGCAAGAACCATAGATTTGTCCCCTCAGAGACAAGCGCAACGGATGTCACCATGAGCGTTCAGTTACTGCTGTGTATAAAACTAGTTTGCAGTTTAGGGTGTCCAGGAGGACATGGTGGTTGAGGAGCAAACTTACTTCCTTAAAAGACCCCCATAATCCTTTGGGGCAAACTGCATGACACAAACACCCCCATTTTTCTTTCCACAATGCGTTTTCAGGCCCATCTTCATACAGACAATTGAGCAGTTTCTGCCATGGTGTCTCTCTCTCTCTTTTTTTTTTTTTTTTTTTTATTCTGCAAAGCAGAAAAGTCTATGTTATGTACATAAAATGCACATTTAGTATATCCATTTCAACATGGCCTCTCATATTTATTAGATATTGGTTTATTTCTAATTAATTGTTCTTGAAGGGATTCCAAGTCCCGACAGGTGAATGGATGGTGGTATTTATTAGTTTGTTTGTTTGTTTGGTTTTACATGCCTAGTCATATTTTCTTTATAACTTGCCTTCTGATAACAGTGTAGTCTTAAAGACAAAAAGTCTTCATGCAATGAAACCTTTGACAATCTGACATCACTTTTTTTTCTTCTTCTTCTTCTTCTTCTTCTTTTGGACACTGTACAACAGCATGTGTTTGTATGGGCCTGGTTATTATGGTAAACTTTGTGAATTCACTGTGTCTCTTGTGATCTATGATTCATCTGTCTATTTCTGTGTGGGCATATTTATACTCATGGATGGGTGAACAGACACAGAAACACAAACACACAGAAAACATTAATGGAATGTGTTGGCTTAGGTATCTTTAGTTTATTTTTTCTTACGCTTGGCACCATCCTCACAATTTTCTCTATCATTTTATGTTATCCAAGTCTGCTTTCTGCCTGTTCTCTTTATTTACTGCACTCATCTTTTTATCCTTCCTTTACTATTTCTGCCTTTCTTTTACCTTATCTGAAACTTTACCTTACATTATTCCAAACTGACATGTATAGCTGAACTACAAATGCTTAAAAAATACAGTTTTAAAAAGAATATGATTGCCCTCTTCTCCCACTCATGTACATGTGCTCATATAATTTTTAGGATGTGTGGATAAACAAAAGAAAAGTACAGAGTATGGAAAAACTGTCCTAAAGGTTTTATTTTCATCATGGTTTGATTCTTTGGTTGCAGCTCCTTGTTCGAGGTTTACATGATGTCCTGCTGGTGTTGTGTAGATTCACTCACCACCTGTAGGGGGCAGTAGACTGATTTAAATTCAAAGACAGACTGCATCACTTCTTTCTGTCCTCAGGCAATTTCTGATGAAATCACTCCTGCAAAGATTTTTTATTTTTTTTTTCCTCATTTTATTTATTGGTTTATAGTATTTAAGTACTGTAATCAAATATTTTTTAAGTAGTTTAACCACAACTTTTTATTGCACCAAAGATGACCATAATATTGCAAATTGTGAGGTTGTAGACGGGAGGGAATAAATGAAGACAGCACTGGGATGAACTGAAATTTTGTTTGTGTGTGTGTGTGTGTGTGTGTGTGTGTGTGTGTGTGTGTGTGTGTGTGTGTGTGTGTGTGTGTGTGTGTACACAAATATCACACCTCCCCATCACGTGTCTCAATGGTCTTGATCAGGACGGTTTTCTTTGAGTGCATTTCAGATGCTCTCTGCTGGTGCTCTGGACTTGTCTCTGTTGAAAATGAAATAATGCCATTCAAAAGTTTGGGGTTAGTGAGATTTTTCTCTCATATGCTAAACAAAGGTGCATTTATTTGGAAAAAATATAGTACATTTTCACAACATGAATATTGTGAAATATTATTGCAATTACACTACCAGTCAAAAGTTTCTGAACAGTAAGATTTTTTTTTTTTTCAGTAGGTTTCTTATGCTCACCAAGCCTGCATTTATTTGATCCAAAGTACAGCAAAAACAATACAATTTTGAAATATTTTTACTATTTTTAAAATAACTGTTTTCTATTTGATTATTTTTCAAAATGTAATTTATTCAAATTGCAAAGCTGAAATTTTAGCATCATTACTTCAGTCTTCAGTGTCACGTGATTTTTCAGAAATCATTCTAATATGCTGATTTGCTGCTCAAAAAACATTTATAAATATTATGTTGAAAACACCAGAATATATATATATTTTTCCCCCCAAGTTTCTTTGAATAAAAAGTTTATAAGAACAGCATTTATATTTTTTGAATGGTATAGTGTATAATGTTACAAAACCTTTTTATTTCAGATAAATGCTGATCTTTGGATCTTTCTATTCATCAAAGAATCCTGAAGAAAATGTACTCAACTGTTTTAAATATAGATAATAATAATAATAAATGTTTCCTGAACAATAAATCAGCATATTAGAATGATTTCTGAAGGATCATGTGATACTGAAGAATGGAGGAATGATGCTGTAAATGTAGCTTTGATCACAGGAATAAATTACATTTTAAAATAAATTAAAATATAAAATGGTTATTTTAAATAGTAAAAATGTTTTTGCTCTACTTTGGATCAAAAAAATGCAGGCTTGGTGAGCAGAAGAGGGGAAAAAGACATTAAAAATCCTACTGTTCAAAAACAAATAACTGCTTTCTAATTTTAAAACGTAATTTGTATGCAATAATAATATTCCTGTAATGGCAAAGAGGAATTTTCAGCATCATTACACCAGTCTTCAGTGTCACATGATCCTTCAGAAATCATTTTAATATGCTGATTTGCTGCTTCAGAAACAGTTTAATAACACTTTATAATAAGGTCCTATATTAGTAAACATTGGTTAATGCTTTAACTTAACGAAGAATCTGCAATACATTTGTTGCAGAATTAATTAATCTTATTTCAAACGTATTAACAGTTTTGATAGTTATAATGTATTAGTAAATGTTGAAATTAACATTAGCTATGTATTTTTCATTGTAAATGTTAAAAGAACCTTATTGTAAAGTGTTACCAACATTACTTATTATCATGTTGAAATAAGTTGTACTGTTTTATATTTTTGTGGAAACCTTGATACATTTTTCAAGATGCTTTTAACAGAATGGTTAAAAGACCAGCACTTATTTGAAATTTATTTAAAAACAATGTAAAAAGAAAGTCATTTTGATCAATTTAATGTATTGCTGAATAAAGTTATTTCTTACAAAAAAATTACCAACCCCAAAAATATTATATTAACATTCAAATATACTGCCTATTTTAATTTTTCATTTAATTCACTGTTTACCTCATGTTTTGTAAATAATAATAATCATGCACAAGACATCAAGAAATACAGGAATATGTGCAGTTACAGGTACAACGCCTCCCAGTGGCCTCTGACAAAACACATCTACAACATTTCTAGTAAACCTATTCCAAGTTTTCCATCTTACCTCTAAAGCTTATAGTGGAATATGACTGCATGGGCATCACAATCCTTTAACGTACGAGAGGGAGAAAGATATAAAGCAACAAAAAGCCATCAGAATAAGCAGAAAGGATGTATTATTTTAAGAACAAGGACAAATCGGTTTCATTTCCTGTCATTTGTACCTGCTCTCCTCTCCTTCCAGCAGTTTTCTGTAGGTGGCGATCTCCACATCCAGGGCCATCTTGACATTGAGCAGATCCTGATACTCTCGCAGGTGACGTGCCATCTCATCCTTCATGTTAGCTATCTCCGCCTCCAGCCTGGCGATGGTGTCCTGGAAAGCACCGGCCTCACGACCGTGGCGATCCTCCATATCTCTCATCTGCCTCATGAGAGACTCGTTCTACCGAGTGTTAGACAAAGAGATAAATGCCACATAGACAAAGAACACACATATCCACATCAGATAGAACAGATAAACATACGGTGCCCTTGAGGGAGTCGATCTCACAGGTGTAGGACTGGATCTGGTGTCTGAACTCCATGGTCTCCAGCTTGGCTTGTTTGAGAGCCTCGTTGTTCTTGCTCACTGCCTGGTTAAGGTCTGACACCTGATGGTGAAAACACAATGATTAAAGATAAGTAGGTTTTTCTTTTATTTATCTCACTCCAGCTCAGCAGTAAAACATTAAAAGGTTCTTCTTTCATTCGTCTTCTGTCTCACCTTTGACTTGTACCAATCCTCTGCCTCTGCAATGTTCTTTGCAGCGATGCCCTCATATTGAGCACGGATGTCCCTCAGGGCAGCAGTTAGGTCCGGTTTAGACATGTCCATTTGAATTTGGACTTGAGTCTCTTGCATCTGGGCCTGCAACTCACGGATTTCCTACACAGAGAGAAAGAAAAGCCTTCTGTGTATGTGTTTGTGCTTGGTTAATAAAGCAGCATGGCATTGCTGATAGGACTAGTGGCAGGACTAATCTCAAACATCCACACACAGCTGGCTCTGAAACAGAGGCTTGTCATGCTGTTTTAAAGTAGCTGTGTAATCTCCAGGAACAGATGCAGCTCTATAATAGAGCTCTGAGATTCACTCTGCTCAGTAGTGTTGAGGAAGCCACTTTCAAATTCCAGCTTTCACAGCTTTAAGCTACTTGTAATTGAAAACTACAGTGAAGCAACTTCTTCGAAAAATGTAGCTAGACCATTGTTATTTAAAGAGAGTAGGCTACTTTAAATATAGAATTATCAAATTGTATAATTGGTCCCACTTTATATTAGGCATCCTTAACTACTACTGTATGTACTACTATATAAAACTAATTGTGTGGTACAGTGAATTTGGTTTCATGCAGGGGCGTTTCCTCCGACGAGACAGGGAGGCAGTGTCTTGGATGAGAAAAAAAAATCGTAATCCAAAAATAAAACAACGCCAGTATTACAAAACATGACATTAAAATGTTTAAGTCGCTTGTTTTTCTAAAGACACATTGTCCAACAGCGACATCAGCAGGTAAAGTTACAGCAGAAGTCCAACAAGTCTCTTTCTTTTCCACCCTTTAAACGGCTTCAAACGATCCCAGCCGAGAAAGAAGGGTCTTATCTAGCGTAACGATCGGTTATTTTAATAAAAAAAAAATAATACAATTTTTATAATTTTTAATGCCAAACACTCGTCTTGTCTTACTCTGCCTGGATCTTCCTCAACTTCGAAATCGTCCTATATCGCTGTTTTACCTTTTTTTTGTTCAGGGAGTTTGATCTTCTTTGCATGTTCACTTTGCAAAGACTGGGTCAGAACTTCTGCAGTGATGTAGGATGATTTTGAAATGATTTCTGAAGTTGAGGGAGAAAATAGGATTGGAGTTTTTCTGGCATACCCTAACTGTCTTGAGTCAGAATACACAGAGTTCAGGGAGAGAAAGGCAAGACGAGCGTTTGAGATTAAAAAGTATTTAAATTGTTTTTTTTTTAAATGAAAATAACCGATCGTTTCGCTATTTAAGACCCTTCTTTCTCGGCTGGGATCGTTTACAACCGTATTTGGGATCGTTTGAAGCCGCATTTAAACTGCATTTTGGAAGTTCAAAATCAGGGTACCACAGCAGTCCATTATATGGAGAAAAATGCAGAAATGTTTTCCTCAATAACCATAAACAACTCACACCTTTAGATATATAACCACTTCGTTACGTCAAAATAAGACTTAAAATGGTATGAAAATATGATATGTGGGAGTTATTAGTGAGTAATCAGCTTGGTGAAATTTAAGGTAAATCTCTGTCTGCCTAGCTTTGATGACTTATTATCCGAAAATTAAAAAAATAGTTAAAAGTTAACTATTAAAAAGAATAGCTGAACATAAGTTCACAAATTAAATATACTGTTTAAATTCGTACTGCTTTGAGTTATTTTGGAATAGAGGGTTTGCACTTAAGTCACATTTACGTTTGGTCAGTTACATGGAAGTGCAGCCATATTGGCGATACTCGGATGTAAACAACAGAATGGATTGCACGGTTAATGTACTACTAAATACTTTGTTCCGCTAATTTATGTTGTCTAAACTTTGGAAAAAAAAACATGTGGAAGCTGCTAAATCGTATAGAGAAAGACCTAGTAAGCAGGAAAGGGCACACTATTTTGACATACTAAAAGTTAACTGGTGGTAAAGATACATACGAGCAGTATTAATTAAGATGTTAGCCTAATATTTCACCTAACTGATCTGAAATGATAAGAACAAACATGAATGTCAAGATTCTTGCCCTGGAAATCCTGGTTCAGTTTAGCCAACCACAAATGCCTTTTGTTTCTCAGTTTTTTGCACACTCTTGATTTTTTATAACTTTTGGGAGTCTATAGCACTCAAAATGTTTTTCCCAGTCTGGCTAGGACTGTTTTGACTGGCTTGTCAAAACATGACAATAATTAACCATTTTCAGCAGCAATAATCAGCTAAATGTGCAAGTTTCATTCAGTTCAGCGGCATTGTTTACGTCCAGCGCTGCCAGTATGGCCGATTGATGACATGCCGTGAAAACATTCTATAAATGCTTAATTAAAGAGACTTTAATGATTGAATTATTCAATTAGTGAATCAATTAACCATTTTTTTGAAGCTCTCTGGCATACTGATGAAATGAATTTTCAGAGCTAAATATTAATTAATCATATTAATGAATCATTTTGAGTTTGCACAAGACAGATGACTATCTGACTCACTGTCTCATGAATCACCCTTCATAATAAATTAGTGAATCATTTTTTGACTTTATGAGTTTGTACAAGACAGAAGACAAAAACGTCACATTTTAAGTTGGTTTGTCTGTAGACTGTTTTAGAACATTTTACTGGCACAGACAGTATAAATGAAACATCCTTAAATGTGCTAACCTCCTCATGGATCTTCTTCAGGAAGGCGATCTCTTCCTGGAGAGTCTCTATACGTCTTTCCAGATCCAGGCGGGCCAAAGTGGCAGCATCCACGTCCTGAAAGTGGATGTAACACCAAAATAAAACTAAGCCACATTTTATTATCCATTACTGATGAGGAAAAAAAGGAAATCAAATGGAAATCAAGAGATGGGGTGGGGGTGTGTGTTTTAGGGGACTCACAGCTCTGAAAGCGGCCAGATTATTCTCTGCCTCTTCCCTCAGTGCAATCTCCTCCTGAAGCCTGTTGAGAAGAACAGGGAGAATGGGAGTTTATGTTTCTCATATTTATTACAGCCAGCCTATTTCCTTTCCTTTTATAGACTGAAGGTTTACAGCAACCTCACACAAAGCTTTTCCTGCTGGAAAATGGAGTGGGGCCAGCACTTTTAGGCTGACTAACTCCTGAATAGGAAGTAAAGCTAGGTTATTGTAAACAACATGCTTGAAAGGACAATAGCAGGGCAGTTTCCTTAAGCCTTTAATAACCTCTCTAGCTCTGATATAGCATTCTATTTGGCTCATAATTAATTGGTTAGATAATTAGACCGGATGAAGTCCTGCTTAATCATTTCTTGGCTTGGTCACTACAGAGACAGGCAATTTAAAACTCTTTTCAACATTAAATAAAGAACACATCAGAACTCTCCAATGACCATGAAACACCTGTGCCCAGCAGTCTCTCAGTGGTCTATTAAACTGAATATATAAATATTCTCTTCCTTTCCAGCTGCTTTTGTTTGTCCATATTTTGAGAAGACTGTTGTATTAACTCCTCCAACAGTTATATGTAGTATATTGTGGACAAAGAAACTGTAAAGACTCTTCATGAGATAAAATACATGCTTAATGTAGCATTTAATAAAAAAAAAAAAAAAAAAAAAAAAAAAACTTTAAATATAACCTGACATTCTCAATCTACGAAGCAACTGGTCATTTTTTACTCTTCCAACTGTTAAGCCATTGCTCCTGTTGCTGTGATATAGTCTTCACGTTGTGTTATGGGTGAATGCAATGTTTATATTCCTCTCAGTTTGTGTTATCTTCACTGTCTGGGGCAGCAGTGTGTGTGTGAGATGTTTGCTATGGGGAGAGATCATGTTCATTCCCCTGCTGGCTTTGAATGACTCTGGATTATGTAATACTGTGGATTTCTAAATATGAAACTCAAGAGTGGGTTGACAGCTTCAGTACCACAGAGAATACATGCATACAATTTGCATGTATTTTTGAATAATCAAATAACACCTGTTTACAAGTGTACTCCTTCAATGTTTTTCAATTTCAATTCAATTTCAACCATGCTGGAAAAAAAAAAAAACTTTCAACAAGCCAAAGCTGATGTGTTGGCCAAGATAGTCTTCAGATGGTCTTTTTGGACTCCCAGTCTGGCCAAAACTCTTAAACATAAAGGTTCTTTATTGGTTCCATGAAGTGTAAAAAGGTTCTTAGATAATTAAATTGCTCTTTTCTCTAAGAAAAAATGTTTCTTTTAAGAACTGTTAACTGATAGGTTCTGTGAAGAACCCAAAATTGCTTTTCTGTGGCATCATGGCAAAAAATCCTTTATTTTTAAGAGTGAAGCTGGAGTTGAAAGCTGAGCAGCCAACTGATTTCTTGCAGTTTAACCATCTAAAAAGTGACCAAGACCTAGACCAGCCCAACTAAACTGTTTCTTCCAGAAGAGTATTCATACTTCATGCATCTCACCTGGCTTTCAGTTTTTGCAGGTCATCTACCAAGTTATCCCGCTCCACCTCTATACGTGATCTCTGACTGGTGACCACTTCGATTTCCCTTCTCAGCTCCCTCATCTCGTCCTCATAGAGGTCGGCGATCCTCGTGGGCTCACGCCCCCTCAAGCGGTCCACCTCAATCACCAGTGCCTGGTTCTGCTGCTCCAGCATGCGCACCTTCTCAATGTAGTTGGCAAATCGGTCATTTAGATGTTGAAGCTCAACTTTCTCATTGGTGCGTGTTTGGAGAAACTCCTGGTTGAGAGCATCGGCCAGGCTGAAGTCCAGGGTCTCACCCATGCCACCGTAGGAGCGGGTGTAGCCCGCAGACAAGTTGGGCATACTGTACGAGGAGCCTCGATAACTGGAGAATCCAGGAGAAGAAGTGGAGGATTTGCTGACCTCGTAGACTCTGGAGCTGACCCGAGAGCTGCCGGCCCCCCCGGTGGAGGCTCGGCCGAACACGGCACGGGACATTGGTGGCGTCAGGTAGCCGGGACCACCAAACATTCGACGGTATGATGAAGAGGATGAGGAAGAGGCGTAGTGGCTCATGTTGGAGCACAAGAAGGACAGACCAGATGAATACAAACACCCTCCGGAGAGGACAGAGACAGAATGAGCACATGGCATGCTCTTCTGAGGCTATTTGTAGGCTTCTGCCCCCTCCCTTCTCAACTGCCCCAAACTACTTCAGCCCACTTTGTTTCTCCCATACCATCTTCTCTATTTTACCCCCTAGCAAATCATTTCTCCCATCCTATCTTTTTCACTCACTGCACAGCTGTCTCAACTCTTGGCACAAGAATATTGAGCTGATTGACTAACTGTGAGAGAGAACCAACAGTGTCCGTCATCACAGTGGTGAACTCATCATAAAAACTTTTCTGACTCTCTGGTCCAGACCAGCAAAATTGGGAGATGACAAGTATGATTTTTATTTATTTTTTATTCCTTTTCTAATTAAATGGATAGTCAACCCAAAATAAAAATTGTGTCATCAATTACTCACCCTCATGTACACTGCTGTTCAAAGGTTTGGGATCAGTAAGATTTTTAATGTTTTTTTTTAAGTCTCTTACGCTCATTTATTTGATTATTTATTTTATTTTATTATTTTATTTTATTTATTTATTCCATTTATTTGATCAAAAATATTGTTGGAATTTAAAATAGTGGTTTTCTATTTTAATATACTTTAAAATATAATTTATTTCAGCCATTACTCCCATCTTTAGTGTCACATAATCCTTCAGAAATCATTCTAATATGCTAATTTATCATCAATGTTGGAAAAAGTTGTGCTATTTAATATAGTTTTGGAACCTGTGATACTTTTTCAGGATTCTCTGATGAATAAAAAGTAAAAAAGAACAGC
This sequence comes from Cirrhinus mrigala, assembly GCA_036247105.1. Classification (NCBI taxonomy): domain Eukaryota; kingdom Metazoa; phylum Chordata; class Actinopteri; order Cypriniformes; family Cyprinidae; genus Cirrhinus; species Cirrhinus mrigala. Next base: position 10,011,674 of record CM070012.1, read on the forward strand.
AGTTATTTAAAATAGAAATAGTCAAAATAAATCAGCATATTAGAATGATTTCTGAAGGATCATGTGACACTCAATACTGGAGTAATGAGGCTGAAAATTCAGCTTTGCATCACAGGAATAAATTCTATTTTAAAGTATATTAAAATAGAAAACCACTATTTTAAATTGCAATGATATTATTTCTGCATTTTAATCAAATAAATGCAGCCTTGATGAGCAACAAAAGGCTTTAAAAAAAAAAAAAAACATTACAAATCTTACTGATCCCAAATTTTTGAATGGCAGTGTATCTGCAAACTTGTATGACTTCTTACAAAAGAATATAATCTGAGAAATGTCTCAGTGTTTTCATCCACCATAGAATGAAAGTCTAATGTTGTTTTGGACCCCACTGACTTTCATTGTATAGGCCAGGGTTATTAGATTAAATTCATTAAAAATGAATAAATAAATAAATAACATTTTCTCTAAATTAAAAGAAACCTAAATTAAAAAAAAAAAAAAATTATTCCAGTACTTTGATAAGGCAACATTTCTCATGATCATTTATTTCAACTTCATGTACTAAAATAATTAAAACTAAAACTAAAAGAAAAAGAAAAAAATACAAATTACCACACTGATGTCACTGCATCGCTCTGCCATTTGTCAATGTCATGATAACAGCTTGAGAAAATGTCACATTCTAATATTGTTAGTGCAGCACCTAAAGCTGGTAAACAAATGAGCACAGACTAAGCACAAGGTTTATCTAAGCTGCCTTTAAAAGGAAAGGCATGAACAGTGGAGGAGAAGATGCATGACTGTGTACCTTCTCTGGAAACGGCAGCAGAGATGATCCACTCCTTCTGCATTTGTTAACTCATTGCGTCATTATTAACAGTTGCATTTGCCATGTCACAACAGTTTTAGGATATGAATATAATATAATATATAATAATATAATAGTACCTTTCCCACTTGAAGACTTATCTTCAAATTTAGAGTCATTGTGATGTTTTTATCAGCTGTTTGGACTCTCATTCTGATGGCACCCATTCACTGCAGAGGATCCATTGGTAAACGTGAGCATATTTTTTTATTTTTGGTTTAACTTAATATTGTAATTTTCCTCTTATATTTTCATTATTTCATATAATATTTTGAAATAAAACTATTAGCATACCCCTAAGAGTTGTGGGCACCTGCTGAAGACTCCTGATTCAGACCTGTAGCAGTATTAATCCAGGCCTACTTTCCTATACAGTGTCTAATATTTTAAAATGTGCAGGGATTTCAGATCTTTTGTAAGCTGATCAAATAAGGCATGTAATTGTTCCAAGCCTCTGGTGACTGTCCATGGTTCTTCTCAAACCTATTTATAGAGAGTGTAAGAGGACTGGAATTCCATCATTACGAAAGCTTCTCTGGAAGCCTTCAGCTGACAGCAGAGAGAGACCACAGGTGACAGAGGATGCAAACACATCTTCTTTTCTTCTAATCTCCCACTCTCCTCCTCTCACATCCTCTTCTACCTCTTTCAGCTCTATATAAGGTGAGCAAGCCTCTGGGCTCAGCGAGGGATAGGGAGAATGATTTGATTAGATAAAATGATGAAGATAAGTGTTGTATTAAAGGTGCTTTCAGCAATGGTCTTTTCATTTTGTGTCATGTGACACAACACGTGAACTGGCCATTGCTATGGCATGATGCTACGATCACACCTCTAGGTGTCAGTAAAGTCCAAGATGACCGATTTGTAATTACTCTACTTAATCTGTTATTCTGAATATAACGAATAAACACAAAACAAATACAAAATACTTGCTGGCCAAAACATATCAAATTGTGATTATCTCAGAGCAGAGGTGTCTTTAAGGCTATGGCAAAAGACAGTTCCTGTTTTCTTTGAAACTGCTTTAATTAGAGAGTGTGACCTTTCACTATCAGATGGCTCCATATCATTATTCACACAGAATCGGTGACATTTTACTTTTGTTCTGTGACTGAATAAAAATGTGCTGTGGCCAAAAACTTGTCACACCCTCAAAGTTCAGGGACATTAAAGCACGTTGCTGTACAATATCACTCAGATATACGCTATAATTCATGCAACTGATAAAAGATTTTCTTTGTTCCTTATTTAGAATTTAGGCTATAAGACAAAAATGTAAATGATATGAAAGTGGATATGAAAATGCTACATCTTAATGAAGTTTGGTGAATCATCAGTTTAACGTCCTGCTCCAGGGCTGTGTGTGCTCTTCTGTTGGTAAGGGGGGGAAGATCATATTTCTAAATACTGAATTGCAACCCGGCAACAGTACATAAACAGGCATACACATCTTACTATGTAAGTGCAGTTATTTTGTTAATGTGCTCATCACTGACATTAAAATTATTTTAATGTTGATATGTGTTTCTGTGGTTATTGTTTCGAGTGAACTCGTTTTCTTGTACGCCATGCTTTTCCAAGGTTTTCTTACATTTATGAATTTTAGGCCTATTATATTATATTATATTATATTATATTATATTATATTATAACCAGGACAAGAAGCTTTTTAAAGTTCTTCTTTCTAGCCCTAAAAGTGTCTGGGCATTAGAGACCATAAATCGAAGAGAATACAAACTTTAAAGGATAATCCTAAACGGCAGACAGACATACACACGTCTGTCTGACACTAGGTGGCACTATAAAAAGGCCATTTACATTTTAGATAACTCTGGAAACAAAATTCTACTCATAAATATTTTCAGTCCTTCAGTTAGTGGCGTAGCCAGTCCGGACCCTTATGCAAAATCATTTGTAGGCTTTATGTATGTTTAATGTGAATTAATTTCACAACAAATTCGAATTTATTATTTACCTCCATATATGAGTCTTCTAAATTGAAGACATTATGTATTAAAAAAAAAAAAAAAAAATCGGCCTTCCGCGACGACCTAATATGACGTCATAAAGAGCCTTGAAAGCGTTCTAAATGACTGTTGGTAAATTGGTAAGAGTATTGACACGTTTTTCTGTAGTAACTCCATGGTACTTTACCTGCATGACCGGCGTGAGTTTGCACCAGCTTTACGTGCAGACCCTTTGTGGTATGTAAAAGCATGTGAAGTCAGTATAGTTGCCCCCCCCCCGCCGGGTTGTGGTGGTCTGTAGGTGTGCAAGGGGGGGCCGAACAGAGTCGTGAATGACCAGTGTGGTGTAGTGTGTTGTGTGTGGTGGTGGGGGGTGTGACACAGTGATTGACAGCAGAAGGGCAGGGTGGTTATTCTCTCTAACCAAATTAACTTTAATGGTTTATAGCAACCCCACCCGACCTTGTCCTTCATTAGTAATGGTTGCTAATCACTGTCAACATCTGCTATAAACCATATTTATGAGTAGATAGAAATCAAATACATATTCAAAGTAATGAGGAAAATAAATTACCAAAGAGTTCAAAATACATTAAATAATATTCAATGAAATGCAATAAACTCAGAGCTGAAACTGAATGATTCTTGTGTTGTTGTTGTCTTGATTTGAACACTTCCAACTTGCATCCAAGGACTTAAGTGCATGTTTACATAAACTTGAATATATAGTAGACAGAATACAAAAACATAAATAAATCTTCCCTGGACTGGCCTGCTGTGGACTGTAGTCCAATGATAGGCCTATGATATGGAAATCAGTGGCATACATCAAGTCTTGGGCCCATATGCAAAAACATTTGCTGCTGTTCAAGCAGCATGTGAATCAATCATCTGTTTCTCTTTTCTACGAGTTACAGCATGAAATAAACAGGAATAAATATCAGGAGACATGTTGAAAAAATCAGAACGACTTAAAACGAATGTCTCATGTAATCGATTAATCAGTGTTTGAAATTCAGCAATGGTACTAAAATGCTACCATATTTACTAAATGACAATGCAAACACACTCTAATTCAGTATACTTTATTTTTGACAAAACATCCTGTGTTTCGTTTGTGACTGCACATTTTCGGTAGTGACAATTTGGTAGCGACCACATCACATTAGAATTTTAACTCAGATACTAAAACATTACAAAAACATACTAAAATACTCAAAATCTGCATAACTGTACAAACTTTTTGTTTATTTCCCCTAAATAAAGAATTATGTGTTCCCTTTTGACACTACTGAAACAATGATGACACGTTTCAGTCGTGACAGCTTCGGTAGTGACAATTTTAGAGTCCAGCACAAAGACGCTATTCACCACATGGTTTGCTAGCACAGATCTAAACAGTTGTACACAAATAAAAACGAAATTTTAAGGAATAATACTAACCAAAATTGTGTCACTTCCGAAACTTCGCCAAATGTTTTGGTTGTGACTGTTTCGGTAGTGACGATTTTTTAAAACATTTGAAACTAGCTCAAAGATGCTAATCAGCACATGGTTACCTAGCACAGTTCTGAACAGTTGTACTCATAACTAACTGTTTTGGAAAAACTCCCAAAGAAGTGTGTTTAATTGCAGAAAAATAGTATTCGTTAGTGACATTCTTTAAAGTTACACACAGATTTTCAGACTTTTTAACTCATTTACCCACCATATGGCTATGTGACACACAAATATGTCCTGATCATAAATGTAGGGGTGTAGTTAAAATCAGTCTCAGCCAAATGACTAAAACATACACTGTTTCAGTAGTGACATGAAAATGCAGGACAGATTTTTTTTTAAACATAAAGTTTCACAATTTACAAAGAAAATATATTTTCAACTTCATTTCTTTACAAAACCAAAAAGATATTTGTAAAAACAATGGGGGAAAAATGCAAAAATTATTTCAAAATCATTTTCATAAATTGAAATTCAGGGGTTAGGGTTCAGGACAGCTGCCTTCCAGTTGAAAGTACTAAATAAATTGTGATTTATATATGAAGAGTTCATTTGCAAAATATCTCAATTTTTAACAATTATCAAACTGCAGTTGGGTTATTTTGATTAGGCAAAAAAAAAAAAAAAACTAACAAGCTAACTAACAAGAAAACACATTAAAACATGATAACATTAAACATTAAAAAACATTTTAAAAAATGAGTTATCTGTTTTTGCAAATAAACTCTTCATATATTAAGCTTACTAATATTTTAAATATTATTGTGGGTTTCAAAAGAATAAAATGATCTTAATAAACATCTAAGATTTAAATACTTAAATGCTATTTAAATGTGGGTTTTTATTTATTTATTTATTTTTGGTTGTGGGACAGCAGTTTGCTGTAGAATGGCCCATATATTTTGGAACGTGACGTCAGCTGAAGTAAGCAACGCAAAGCGTTATGGGATTTTAGGACACGGAAGCTTTATAGAGACAGACAGACATCAGAGTTTATATTATTACACAACAAAAACACGCAGGAATGGTGAACTCTTGCTGTGTTATCAACTGCAACAACCGTTCTCAGGACCGGTATGGAAAACGCATCTTAAATGGAGTGCGATTTTTCAGCTTTCCAGCTTGGAAACAACATCTTGGAACTCAGATCTCCGAGTTAACAAAGAGGCGTCGCATGGCATGGGTATCAGCCGTGAGACGCAAAGACATCACCTTCGACAACATCTCCCGACACATGTTTGTGTGTTCACGGCATTTTCTCTCAGGTAATCTATAATCAAAACACGTCTGACGGTGGTGTGGTTGCTGCTAGCAGTGCAAACATGGCGAAGAGCTACGCAGCTAACTTTGCACAACTAGCTGGCTGCATAGATACATACACTAGATACATACTAGTCGAAGGATTACGATTTTTTAATGGTTCTGAAAGAATTATTATGCTCACCAAGGCTGCGTTTATTTGCATTTATTTATTATTGTACAAAAACAGTGAAACGGCAGTATTGTGGAATATTATAGTTTAAAATACCTGTTCACCGTTTCAATTTGGAATTTATTTCTGTGATGCAAAGCTGATTTTTTTGCAGTCATTACTCCAGTCTTCAGTGTCACATGAATCTTAAGAAATCATTCTAATATGCTGATTTGGTGCTGAAGAAACGTGCTACTATTATCAATGTTGAAATAACAGTTTTTGCTGTATGTTTTGCCTGGGGCCATCTAACTTTTAAACAGCAGTGTAAGATTCAAATACATATATTCAGTAAGAACGCAATAAATTGATCAAAAGTGATGTAGAAGCTTTTATAATGTTACAGGAGATTTCTGCTTTAAATTAACAATATTGTTTTGAAAATGTATAATGGTTTCCACAAAAATGTTACACAGCAAAAACATTTTTCCACATTGATAATAATAATAATAATAATAATAATAATAATTGATTAATAAGTGATAAAAATTGAGGATGAAATAATCATATTGATTTATTGAAGAATCATTTAAGTAATTAAGACCAGAGTAATTCAGCTTTGCCATCGCAAGAATGATGAACGTTTTAAAATACACTACCAGTCAAAAGTTTTTGAACAGTAAGTTTTTTTTTTTTTAAAGAATTCTCTTCTGCTCACCAAACCTGCATTTATTTGATCCGGAGGACACCATAAATAGTACAATTTTGAAATATTTTTACTATTTAAAATAAATGTTTTCTATTTGAATGTTTTAAAATGTAACTTATTCCTGTGATAGCAAAGCTATTTTCAGTATCATTACTCCAGTCTTCAGTGTCACATGGTCCTTTAGAAATCATTCTAATATGCTGATTTGCTGTTCAAGAAACATTATTATTATTATTATTATTATTATTATTATTATTATTATTATTATTATCAATATTTAAAACAGTTGAGTACATTTTATTTCAGATTTTTTTGATAAATAGAAAATTCCAAAGATCAGCATTTATCTGAAAAGCTTGGAGTCAGTGTGTATATATATAATTTTATTTATTTATTTATTTATTTGAGAAAGAAATTGTAGAAATTAACACTTTTATTTAGCAAGGATGCTTTGAATTGATCAAAAGTAATGATAAAGACATTTATAATGTTACAGAAGATTTCTATTTCAGATAAATGCTATTCCACTGAACTTCCTATATTTATCAAAGAAACCTGAAACAATTCTATTTAGCTGTTTTCAGCATAATACCAATAATAAAAAAAAATGTTTTTGAACAGCACATCAGAATATTAGAGTGATTTCTGAAGGATCATGTGACTGGAGTAACAATGCTCAAAATTCAGCTTCGAAATCACAGGAATAAATTACATTTTAAAATACATTCAAATAGACAACAGTTATTTCAAATGGTCAAATTAAAATCAAATCAAAATGTAACTGTTTTTTGCTGTACTTTGGATCAAATAAATGCAGGCTTGGTGAGCAGAAGAGACTTTTTTAAAGACATAAAAAAAACTTTTGCCTGGTATTGCATATCCAGATAGAAGACCTTGATTTTAAATTGTAATAATATTTAACTTTCTAACATTTTAAAAATCTTGATTATCTCAAACGTTTGATTGTTAGTGTGACTAATCACAGAAATTCTATCTTTTCTTTTAATCAGGCAAACCAGCCTATGAAATGCTCGAGTGTCATCCTGACTGGGTACCATCATTACATCTCGGGCACACAGAAGTCAAAGTGGCACATCCTGAGCGGTTCAGCCGCAGGATAAAGAAACAAAAACGTCTCGCGCAGAGCAATGCTGCAACTGCAACATCACCAGCTCTAGATGACCTGAAATTGGAGATCGAAGAAGATGTACCACTAGAAGAAGACGTACCACCGGATGAAGATGTACCGCCGGATGAAGATGCACCACCGGATGAAGATGCACCACCGGATGAAGATGCACCACTGGATGAAGATGCGCCATCGGATGAAGATGCACCATCGGATGAAGTTGCACCATCAGATGAAGATGCGCCATCGGATGAAGATTCACAAAGGTTACAGATGGATGAAGCTGCACGACGGGACTACCTTAAAGAAGAGCAGGAATGTAGTTTTTGTAGCTGCAGACGTGAAGAAATTAACCGCTTATTAGAGGAGAACAGATTATTGAAGGAAGAGCTCTCCCAAAAGACAATGTCAGAGGATTTTTTGAGAGATGACGACGAGAAAGTCAAGTACTACACTGGGCTCCCATGTTTTCCTGTTCTGATGGGTGTGCTGACGCAGCTTGTTCCCTGCCTACCACAGACAAGTCGCAGACTTTCCCCTTTTAATATGCTCTTCTTAACGCTGATGCGCCTGAGACTGAATCTGCCAATCCAGCACATTGCACACCTATTCTGCATAGATCAAAAGACTGTGGCCAACACATTCAGAGACACCATACGTGCAATGTTTACACACCTCAGCCCTTTGGTGCACTGGCCAGAGAGGCATTGCTTAAAGGGCAGCATGTTACAACCGTTTGTAGAAGCTTTCGGCAATCATGTTGCGGTAATTGTTGACTGCTTTGAAATTAACGCTGAGAGAGCATCAAGCCAGAGAGCTATTGCACAGACATCTTCACAAAAACACACGCTAAAGTATCTCATCGGCATTACACCACGTGGAGCTATTGCTTTCGTTTCTAAAGGGTGGGGAGATGGCGTCAGTGACAAGGAAGTGATTGAAAGTAGTGGGCTTGTTGATAATCTATTACCTGGAGACTTTGTTTTGGCGAATCGAGGATTTGGCATCAAGGAGAATGTCGGAATTATGTGCGCAGAAGTGAAAAGGCAAAAGCTGGTTCCAAAAGATGAGGAGGAGACTCGTGAAATAGCTCACCTCAAGGTTCACTTGAACAGGGTGATTGGATGTGTGCGCACAAAATACACCATGCTAAATGAGGCCGTACCGGTGAGCATGATAGCCCCATGTGAAGACGACGACGACGACATGATGTTCCTTGACAAGGTTGTGACTGTGTGCTGTGCCCTGACTAATATGTGCCCCAGTGTTATGAAACTATAAACCGTGACATAAACTGTACAGATGACATACAACAAACTAAACGTGAACTGCGTATCTTTTATTGTCTCACACCATGTTGCAATAATAAATGTTGAAAAAGCACTTTAGTTCTGTATCTCTTTATTTGTGTAATGTTAAATGTATTAATTTCACTGTGAAATGAAAAACTACTGCACTAAAAAGTTCTTAGTGTTAATGTAGTGTAAATATATGAATACAACGGGTAAATGAAGTAAAGTGGCAATGCAATCTGAAAAGTACTGACAAGATAAAAATGAGTAGGCTTGTTAAGTCCAAAATGTACAATGAAGATACTACTGCACTTAAAGGGTTAGTTCACCCAAAAATGAATATTCTGTCATTATTTACTCACCCTCACGTCGTTCCAAATCCATAAGACTTTCATAACACAAATTAGGATATTTTTGATGAAATCCGAGAGCTTTCTGACCCTGAAAAGACAGCAACGCAACTACTACGTTCAAGACGCAGAGAGGTAATAAGGACCTTGTTAAAATAGTCCATGTGACATCAGTGGTTCAATCTTAATTTTATAAAGCTATGAGAATACTTTTTGTGTGCAAAGAAAACAAAAATAATTCAGGAGAGTATCACAACACATGCATGTGATGCTGCTGAGTTAAGTAACAGTTTTCCAAAAACAAAAAATGCCTGACATTAGTCGCACTGTATAATTAATCTCTAGGCACATTTCTCAAAAATGATAATTTTCCAAAAGTAAAATGTCTGTTGAATCTGACCACCCATTATGAGCAGCGAATACAGATTTTCAGTTTATTAGAGACAACAGGATAATTACTAAATGAGTACACTACATCTGAGAATTAAGGTAAAAAATCTCTTCAGAATGATACTCCACAATCTGCAAAAAGTGTTCTCTGAGCATAACTAACTAATTGGAGTAGAGAGATGTTGTCATATTAAAATATTGATACAGATTTTACAAGAAATGTATGTGACCCGAATAAATACTGTTAACAATGGATATTTAAGTGGGACTGTGGTAAATTGTTACATAATGGCATAATTATCATATGTAAATGAGACAAAAAACGATGTCTTGTAGGCTTTGCAAACAGGAACAAATAGGAAATCAAAGCATAATGGTGTTTTGTCATTGAGATTTTTTTTAAATTATACATAGATCTGTTTAAGAGGTTTAAACAGCTGTTCATCTATGAGCGTCTGTTTCAAAATCGACAATCATACCTTCTAGCCATGAGGAGACATCAAGACATTATCGACAGTCCCTCGACAGTGATCGACCCTGGTGCTCTGATGAACTTTTCAAAGTGTACTTGGTATTCATTATGTCATGTTAGAAAGATGCTTTTTTCACACAACATCTGTCAAAACATGTTGGCAAAACAAAAGAGTAAAAGACCATTTTTTTAACACAATTTATTATTAAATCTTTTATTTTACAACTTTAATTAAAATATTAAAATATACCCATAAAAATGTTGTCTCAGGCCCTGTGAATTATGGCAATGGTCCTGTGAACAATGTAACTACATAGCATATTGTTAAAATATTTTGCTCTGGATTTAAGTTTCATCTAATCATTTAATAATAATTCTGCATATTATAATATAAAATGTCTTTGGCCATATATGTTGGCCAAAAGTTTTTAATATTGTCTCCTCGCCAAGCCTGTATGTATTTGATCTAAAATACAGCAAAAGCAGTAATATTGTGAAATATATTTTAATATATTTTACAATGTAATTTATTCCTGTAATCAAATCTAAATTTTCAGCATCATTACTCCAGTCTTCAGTGTCAAATGATCCGTTAGAAATCATTTTAATATGCTGATTTGCCGTTCAAGAAATATTTTTTATTAATATTATTAAAGTTATTTTATCTATATTTAAAACAGTTGAGTACATTCAGGATTGATTGATGAATAGAAAGATCCAAAGATCAGCATATATCTGAAATGTAACTTTATACACTATACCATTCAGCTGTATCCAACATAATTATCATAATAAATGTTTTTCTCATAGAAAATAAATAAAATAAAAATGCAACTAAATAGCATATTGTTAAAATATTTTGCTCTGGATTTGAGTTTCATCTTATCATTTACTTGAAACTTGATATTTAGTACTTAAATTACTATACATTAAAACTGCACTTTTGTTTTTAACCGTAAGAAGTTATTGCACCTCCAACCACTAGAGGGCCTTCTTCTGCTACCAGATTACAGCAAATCCCCATAGCTTCCTGCATTCTTTCCCTGAATGTGAAAGTCCACTTTTTCATTTATGCAGGTAGGGAAGCTTGACGGATAACTTCAAAAGTGCTGTGACTTGTTTTAGTGAGCTGTATAGTCTTTCTCGTGTCGGATATCCTGTATTCTGCAGCTGTTGTTTGGTTATGATAGTATCGATTGTGTGATTGGTATGGTGTGATTTTTTGCATTTGTATTTTATGTCGTTTCTCAGATATTCACATCATGTGCATTAGTTTACTAAGGCATGATGATAAAAATCTCTGAAACAAGAATACGGCTGTTTTCACCCAGTCGCACAGTAGTTGAATTGAAATAGTGTCTGTGCATATGACTGATTGCTTTCTCTGTGTGTACTTATATCTATTGTTTCTTGTACGTTTTAAACAGTCTTTCATCATGAAAAGCTCCAAAGAAGCTGTGCAGGCTGCTGCCAAAGAGTTTCTTAGTTTTGTTAATAAAGGAGTTTCACCTTACCATGGTAAGAATGACACGGGACTGAAATGCTGTATAATGCTGTACTCTTTTTAGATTCTGAGCTACACTTTGTCGTTAATGTGATTAAACAGTTTTACAGTCTGACTAGATATGTGTCTTGGACATTGTTCTTTACTGGCTGATAGAGCTCCAGATATTGACAACAGATATTAGACTTTGATAGAATGTTCTTTGACTTTTTCCCTAGAACACATGTTTTGAAATGTTCCTGTCATGTAAGCATTGTACTGGAATGTACTGGAGTTTAATTGTATGTTTGTTCACACTTGTGTATCTTTCATTTTCTTCTGTATGTCTTTTTCCTCCTTTCTTACTTGTCTCACAGTGGTGGAGGAGTGTAAATCTCGCCTGCTGAAGGCTGGTTTTACTGAGCTTAAGGAGGCTGAGCATTGGGACATTAAACCCGCCAATAAGGTGTGTGTTTTAACCATAACTTGCTTCAAAAAAATTGCTTTAAATCCAAAATATAGATGAGTTTGTTTCTTAATCTGAACAGATTTGTATAAATTTAGCATTACATGCTCAGTAGTGGATGAAAACATCAAATAATCCACATGACTCCAATACATCAGTTAATATCTTGTGAACTGAAAAGCTGTTTTTAAAAAAAATAAAAACAAACAAAAAAAAGCCATAAAACCTTTGTTTATCTTCAGAACACAAATTAAGATATTTTTGATGACATCTGTGACATCAGTGATTCAACCCTAATTTTATGATGCTACGAGAATACTTTTTGTGCACAAAGAAAACAAAAATAACTAATTTGTTGAATAAAGTGAACTAAACCTTTAAGCTGTTTTAATTTTAAACCATCACTTATATAAAATATGAGTCTATAATCCATAATAACATCCTCCAAGTCCATCACCTGTGTCCTCATCAAAATCCACAAACATATTTATTATTTTTGGACTTTTTTTTCTCAGTGATTGATCTGTGAATATTTCTCTCCTCATTCAGATGAGACACCTTTGTAACTGGTGAAACTGGTGGTCATATGTACATCACCAGTCAATAGTTTTTGAATTTTTTTTTTTTTTTTTTTTTTAAAGAAGCCTCTTCTCACCAAACCTGCATTTATTTTCATCCAAAATACAGAAAAAGCAGTAATATTGTGAAATATTTTACTGTTTAAAATAACTGCTTTCTATTTGAATATATTTAAAAATGTTCCTGTGGTCAAAGCTATATTTTCAGCATCATTACTCCAGTCTTCAGTTACATGATCCTTCAGAAATTATTCTAATATGTTGATTTGCTGTTCAAAAAACATTTTTCTATTATTATTATCAATATGTAAAACAGTTGAATACATTTTTTTCAGGATTCTTCGATGAACAAAGATCAAAAGATCAGCGTTTATTTGAAATAACCATTCAGAATACCATTCAAAAGCTTTTGGGGAAAGAAGTTGTAGAAATTAATACTTTTATTTAGCAAGGATGCTTAAAATTGATCATTATAAGTGATGATAAAGACATTTATAATGTTACAAAAGATTTCTATTACAGATAAATGCTGTTCTTCTGAACTTTCTATTCGTCAAAGAAACCTGAGAAAATTCTACTCAGCTGTTTTCAACATAATAATAATAATAGTTTTTTGAGCAGCAAATCAGAATATTAGAATTAGGATCATGTGACTGGAGTAATGATGCTAAAAATTCAGCTTTGAAATCACAGGAATAAATTACACTTTAAAATATATTCGAATGGAAAACGGTTATTTTAAATAGCAAAAATATTTCAAAATTTTACTGTTTCTGCTGTACTTTGGATCAAATAAATGCAGGCTTGGTGAGCAGAAGAGACATCTTTAAAAAACATTAAAAATTTTACTGTCGAAAAACTTCTGTTGTTTCTCTACAGAATGAGAAACAACTAACAATTAAATATGTTTTCGCTGTATTCACTACAGTCTTTCTCTTACCAGTATTTTGTAACCAGGAATTACTCCACCATTATTGCCTTTGCTGTTGGTGGTCTCTACAAGCCAGGAAATGGTTTTTCAATGATCGGGGCTCATACGGACAGTCCATGTCTGAAGGTGAGAAGGGTAAACACGAGTGAAAGGGCTTTGATATAGATGAAATATCATCAGTTCTCCGAGTGTTCCGTAGCTTTGTATAGTAATTACATTATAGCAGACAGATAAGTGTGTTCCACATTAATGTAGAGGTAAAGTAGAGGGTGTATGCGGGCATCATTTGTAATTTCTCATGCATGTGTGCTTAGGTGAAGCCACGCTCTAAGAAGACAAAGTTAGGCTTCTTGCAGATTGGAGTGGAGTGTTATGGAGGAGGAATCTGGAACACTTGGTTTGATCGTGACCTAACCATTGCAGGTCGTGTAATGGTTAAGGTAAGCATACCCAGGATCCCTTGAATCCTTCATTATTGATCTTTAGTTATATAAAATGAATAACGCTCACTTTTACCAGTATTTTCTGTTTGTATGTTTGTGTTTAGAGCGAAGGCAAACTGGTGCAGCGTCTGGTTCATGTTCCCCGTCCCATCCTCAGGATCCCCCATCTGGCCATTCACCTTCAGAGAGACATCAACGACTCCTTTGGACCTAACAAGGAAAACCATCTGTAAGCACTTATTTATGCATAGGAAAGGGCAGATGCAGGTACGTGACAGTTGTAATCGTGCTGGAATGCTGCTGAATTTTTGTTTTGGTATCTGTTTATGTGTCTGTTGTAGAGCACCTTTCCTGGCCACTGCCATACAGGAGGAGCTGGAAACAGGATCTGCCTCCTGTGGAGATGCCTGCAATGCAACATCCGTTGTAAGATCACACAAATTAATAGTTGAGGTGTTCAAAATCTGCATTCTTTGCAATCAAATGATCGATGGTGCACTGAACAGGGAATTTTAGGCTGATACCAAAAACTGATATTGATCTGATCAGTGTTGGGGAAAGTTTGTCTTAAAAAATAATGCATTACAAAATACTGTGTATGAAAAAGTAACTAATTGCATTGCTTAGTTAATTTTTATGGAAAGTAATGCATTACGTACTTCTGCGTTACTTTTTGTCACCTAAGATGGGCTTGTTTATTTGTTTTTTAATAACAAAAAACCCAAAAGTTATATTTTTGGCAGCTGTAATGGCTCTTTCACACCAAAAGTGAAATGAACAAGCCTCAGGCTGAAGGATGTCACTCCCAATTTCTCTAAACTTGCAACACTTATTTAAAAAAGTAGCTCGGATATATTCTTGTCGATTTAAAAGTATTGCATTATTTTACTAGCTACTTGAAAAAATTAATCTGATTATGTGACTCGCAACACTGGATCTGATGTTTTACGAAGACCATCTTACTACACCTTATTCTGCAACATAATGTCCACATAACGCATCGATATTAAAAGGATAGTTTACTCAAAATATTCTGTCATCATTTACTAATGTCATTCCAAACCCATAAAACTTTCATATAAAAAAAGTCCTTTCCATCCGAACTTTCAAGCTTCAAAAAGTTGAGGACATCATATGAATCCAAGTAATCCATATGAATCAACTAGTTTAATATTTAATATCAACTAGTTTATAAAAGTCTTCTGAAGAGATCACTTTATATGATGAACAGATTTGTTTTAGGCTTTTATTCACAAATTCAGTGCACATATATTGACCACGTCAAACATCACTTATTGAGGAAGCTCAAACATGCTTGTGTGACATGCTAGAATAAACCCCAAGCAGGGACCTTTAAGTTTGCCAAACACAAGCTTCTGTTTGCCATATGTGACCCTGATTGGTGAGATACCAA
This sequence comes from Cirrhinus mrigala, assembly GCA_036247105.1. NCBI lineage: Eukaryota > Metazoa > Chordata > Actinopteri > Cypriniformes > Cyprinidae > Cirrhinus > Cirrhinus mrigala. The sequence goes on from CM070012.1 coordinate 10,027,083, forward strand.
CGGTATGGTACATTACGGTACGTTTTTTTTTTTTTTTTCCAGTACATTACTCTCTGTGTAATAACAAAAACATTTATTTCAGTGAAAAAATAAGTAGAAAATTTTAAATTTCAACATTTTGAACAATAGGGCCCTACCCTTTTTTTTTTTTTTTTTCAGAAATTCTTGTGTTTTTAATTTTTCTGATAATCAAATACAGGCATTAAACATTTATTTATTTTTAATGGAGTGAAAATTAAACCCTTCTATTTGCTATTTGAGTTTTTTTTCTGTTATTATTATAATTTCTGCATTTAATTGTTTTATTTACATTTGCCAGAAATAGGAATATTTAAACACCTACATTATACTGTACAAAAGTAATGCAAGACTAATACATTTATGTTACATGTTAAACATTACTTTTATTTTGACAGGTTGCCGGTTAGTTTTTGTGTGTATACCACTATGAAATGGCGCTAATTTTCTCAAATGAAATGGTAAAATTTACATGAAGTGACTCTCACAGCAGTTCTGGAGATAAAGTTTATTCGTTTACGTCGTCATATAATGAGACGCAGAGGCCGAAAATAACCGCGAGGGTCACGTGTGCTTCAGGATTTGTGTAGTAAACAAAGCCACGTCTCCGCCGTTCATTCATGCAGAGCCAAGCGGAATAAGGAGGATTCATACTTAAACCGTCTTTTTGCGTTTTAATATTCACAGACACTAGTCCCTATCGCGATTCGATTTAATGTCACTGTACATCAGGAGCAGCAACAACAATAAATAGCAATATCAATAAACCATAAAAAGATTATAGCAGCAGTTACAAAATGACAACAATATAATAACAATAGGAAAGAAGGAAAAGAGAGAGAGAGGAAAGAATGCTAGATTTGAGTGTAGGCAGTAAACATGTAGGATAAGCTATTCTGAATAAGTTTTGAGTTTAGCTTTAAATTGGAATAACGAATCTAAATTACGTATGTTAGCTGGGAGAGAATTCCAAAGGTGAGGAGCAGCACAACTAAAGGCTCTATGACCCATGGTGGTTAAACGAGCCGTGGGTAATGATTAGTCATTTTCTAAAAAAAAAACTAAAAATGTAGATAATTTCAAACCACAATTGCTCATCTTGCACTAGCTCGACCTGACATTACAAAGTCACGTCGGAAAGGTCACGTGTGACGTAGACGGAAGTACCAAACCAGTGTTTACAAAGCAAACATGCAAAGAAAGTCAAAAACCCTTTACAAAAAAGGCAAAACAACAATGTTGAACGATTTTAAAGTTGGAGGAGAAAATGAGATGGAGTTTTTCACCCTACCCTACCTTTTTGAACCAGAATACACAGACGTAGAGCTAACCATGCGTGACCTTTCCAATGTGATTATGTATTGCGTGAAGTCATAGACGCGCATTGCAGAGCTAGTGCAAGACGAGCATTTGTGGTTAAAAAGTATATACATTTTTATTTTATTTAGGAAAATGACCGATAGTTTTGCTAGATAAGACCCTTATTTCTCGGCTGGGACCATGTAGAATCCTTTGAAGCTGCATTGAAACTGCAATTTGGACCTTCAACTCAGTGGCCACCATTGAGGTCCACTAGATGGAGAAAAATCTTGGAATGTTTTCCTCAAAAACTTTAAATTCTTTCTGAACATCTCGGATGATGTTTGTTGTGAGTAAATTATCAGGAATGTTTTATTCTGCAAGTGAACTTAACCTTCAGTAACAAAATGTTTTATGAACACTTCTCTAATTATTTTGCTGTGTTCAGGCAGAGAAGCATCACCCTGCACTGATCCAGATGCTGTGTGGACAGCTCGGGGTCGAGCCAAATGCTTTACTGGACTTTGAGCTCTGTCTGGCAGACACGCAGCCTGGCGTAAGTCGCTTTGTCTTTATGTTAGACAAATACCCAAAAGATTTCAGTTTTGCTTTCTAGTCTTTTTTCTTTTTTTGATGTTTTGCACAAAATTGTGCTGACATAAAGAGGATTAGTATGCAGGGTACATTTGTGCTCAGCAAAGAGGATTGCTGTTATTTTTACCCGACTGAAGAAAAGCCTTTAAATGTGAGAGTGGGACTACCAGCAGAATGAAACATTACTTTAGAGACTCTCGAAGGAACAAGACTAAGAGCTCTAATAGCTCTCATTTCCATATGATTTACACATAAAATAACTGTCAGAGCATCAGCAGTGGGTTTTCACCGGGCCTTTTTAACTGATTATGATGAGTTTTGACATGTTTTTGTCCTCTGCAGGCACTAGGAGGTGTCTATGAAGAATTCATCTTCTCTCCTCGTCTGGACAACCTGCACAGTTGTTTCTGTGCTCTCACGGTACAACAGAACACAGAAAGCAACATCTTATTAAATATTCAGTCATTCACCCACTCAGAAATGATCTGAGGAGTGATGATGAATAATTAATACGTAATTATGTTCTTTCTCCCAGGCTCTCATGGACTCCAGCACACCTGATTCTCTAGCAAAAGATACAAACATCCGTATGGTTACTCTATATGACAACGAAGAGGTGAGTAGAAATGTAGATTCTAAATCCATCTGACTCCAGTCTCCTCGGCCAAATAATTTTCCTTTGTTGTTTATCAATAGGTTGGATCTGAGAGCGCTCAGGGAGCTCAGTCTAACCTGACTGAGTTGATTTTGCGCCGTCTGGCTTCGACCCCAGACAATCTGACCGCCTTTCAGGAAGCAGTGCCACTGTCCTACATGATCAGTGCGGACATGGCACATGCTGCACACCCTAACTACCAGTCAGTCTGTCACTATGGCAACTTGTTTGTTTCTGTGGTAACACTTAGACTTAGCCTTTTTTTTTTTTTTTTTTTTTTTTTTTTTACTGGTACAAGATGGTGACACCAGAATTTGTATTATTTTTTTAATAATGATCATTTTTTCCAGTCATTAGAAACACCTATGAATATCAAGAATTTTAAAGTTGTCATTGAGAAAATTACGAAAATGTATAAAATATCAAGTGTTGGAGATTTCTAGAATATTATTATTTTTTTAATGTATACACGCCATTCAAAAGCTTGGGGGCAGTGAGATTTAAAAAAAAAATGCTTTGCATGAAATTGATTAAAAGAGTAATGACTTTTATGTTGTTACAAAAAAATCTTCTATTTTAAATAAATGATTTTTAACTTTTTTTCATCAAGGGATTCTGAAACGTGTTGCAGTTTCTACGAAAATATTAAGCAGTGCAGTTGTTTTCAACATTAATACTATTGTTGAAAACAGTGAATGAAAAAAAATGTTTCTTAAGCACCAAATTAGCATATTAGAATGATTTCTGAAGAATCACATGACAGTAATGTGCCATCAGATGAATAAATTATATTTTTTTAATGGTGAGCATGTGAGACTTTTCAAAAACTGACCCCAAACTTTTGAACAGTAGTATGTGCATATAGGTAATGTGAATATAATATAATATAATATAATATAAGTAGCATGAGTATATTTTTAGCAATAGAAATTGTATGGGTCAAAATTTTAGATTTTTATTTTATGCCAAAAATCATTAGGATATCTTCCATGAAGATATTTTGTAAATTTCCTACTGTAAATATAACGAAACTTAATTAGTAATTAGTAATATGCATTGCTAATAACTTCATTTGGACAACTTTAAAGGCGATTTTCCAAATATTTAGATTTTTTTTGCAGATATTTAAATAGTTGTAGAAAGCTTATTTATTCAGCTATGTATTATTATTATGTATAAATAATAAGTATGTATAAAAAGTATTATTATGTATAAATCTCAATTCAAAAAATTGACCCTTATGACTGATTTTGTGGACCACAGTCACATATATAATAATATGATATAATATAATATAATATAATATGACGTTGTTTGGGATCAGTAAGACTTGTAATGTTTTTTTTTAAAGAAGTCTCTAAAGCTCATCAAGGCATTTATTTGATCAAAAATACAGAAAAAAACAGTAATATTGTGAACTGTTATTACAATATAAAACAATGGTGTCTGTTTTAATATACATTAAAATATGATTTATTCATGTGATGCAAAGCTGAATTTTCATCAGCCATTACTCCAGTCTGAAGCATCACATGATCCTTCAGAAATCATTCTAATATGCTGATTTATTATTAGAATGATCTATGTTGGCAACAGTTGCGCTGCCTAATATTTTTTGGAACCTGTGATACTTTTGCAGAATTCTTTGATGAATAAAATGTGTAAAAGAACAGTATTCATTCAAAATTTAAATGTTTTCTAACAAGTCTTTGCTATCACTTTTTTTAACACATCCTTGCTAAATAAAAGTCTGAATTTCGAAAAAATAGAGAATACAAATGTACTGACACAAAACTTTTAAACAGTAGTGTATATTTTTAGAAAAGATTTCTATTTTAAATATTAAGCAGCACAACTGTTTCTAGCACTGATAATAAATAAGCATGTTAGAATGATTTCTAAATCATCATGTGACACTAAAGACTGGAGTAATGATGCTGAAAATTCAGCTTTGATCACAGGAATAAATTAGATTTTAATTTACATCATAGTATTTCACAAAACATTTTTTTTTTTTTAATTTTTGATCAAATAAATATAGACTTGATGAGCATAAAAAACTTTTTAAAAAAACATAAAAAAATTTTTAACAAACTTTTGAACGGCAGTGTACGTGTGCAAAAAAAAATATATGAATCACTTACCAGGGATTAATTTTTTTCTGCTTCAGTTGCTGTTACTCTGTGTGTGTCCTTGAATATATGGTTTATGAGGGCACGAATGTGCATAATGACATCAGTATCACAACATAAACATGGTTTATGAGGACATTTCCTGTGTCCTCGTAAAGTAAATGGCTTAAAAACATACTAAACAGCATTTTTTTTATATTGAAAAATTGGTGTTAGTTTTTTACTACTGGCAGTAGGTTTAGGGTAATGGAAAAACCATTATGCCCATGGAGAGTCCCCATAAACCACATATACAAGTATGTGTGTGTGTGTTTAGTTTTGTAATGTACGATACAAACATGTATGATTCTCCTTGCAGGGAGAAACATGAGGAAAACCACAGACCTGCTTTTCATAAGGTAATAAACATATACAAACACACCAGCGCCATCTCAATATATTCACAAAGACATCAGCAAAGCCCAATAAGCTAAATCTCTCACATTGTGTGTCCTGGATCAGGGTCCAGTCATAAAGTTTAACAGTAACCAGCGCTATGCCACCACTGCTGTAACTGCTGCCATATTAAGAGAGATTGCCGGAAAAGTGGGTGTACCTCTACAGGTAGGCAGAACATTCCCCCCTCCCTTGTATTTCACTACATCCTGCTTCACCATCTGTCCTTCCAAAGAATCTTCTGCCATATAAATCAGTTAAAGTGATATTCATTATCCAAGCTAAAATTAGCATCACTGCTCTAAAGAAGTGAAATCCAAGAGAGGGAAAGTGATTGCTATTGTGTGGTTTGTTTTGTTGGTAGTCATTTAGAGTGTTTATTGATGTTTGTGTACATCAAGAGAATGTGATCTGTCTACATACCATCTAAATGCATGAACGCTGCTCCTAGCAACAAGCTGTTCACAAGACCATGTGGGATTTATAAACAGAAGAGTGCAGCAGAGGAGAAAAATGATGTAGAAAGGGTGAAAAAAAAAAAAAAAAATCTTGTCTTGGTCACCAGGACATCATAAATTAAAACTTATAGAAATGAGCTGTCTTCTCTTGGTGTGGAATGAACATTGATATTAGAAACGGCATGAGATGTTACAGTCTTGTCAAGTAAAATCTCCTTTTGTTTATGCAGGACGTAATGGTTAGGAATGACAGTCCGTGTGGAACAACTATTGGGCCGATTTTAGCAGCTCGTTTAGGAATGGCAGTTCTGGATCTTGGGGCACCTCAACTTGCTATGCACTCTATTCGTGAAATGTGCTGCACAACTGGAGTTCTCCAGACCACCACCCTCTTTAAGGTAAATTTACAAACTATTTTCAAAATGCACATCATTTCTGACCAGGAGCACCAAATATGGTAAAGGTTTATCACCACAGCATAAGGGTTAAATAAATAGTTCAAAAATGAAATTTGTAATTTCTCATAATATCATTTCAAATCTGTATAACTTGATTTCTTCAGTAGAACACAGGAGAAGTTGTGAAGGATTTTACAGAGTGCTCTGACAATTATGATGGCAAAAATTTTTTTTTGGTGAAACATCATTCTGACAGGTTTTATGTATTAAAGGGATAGTCCACCAAAAAATGAAAATTCTGTCATTAATTACTCACCCTCATGTTGCACCCGTAAGACCTTCATTCATCTTCAGAACACAACTTAACCCTCAAAGACCGAGACAGCCGCCCGCAGCTAAAAATAACTATTGTTCTTAAATATTTAATAACTGTTGAACTGCTCATCCAATTTGAATGCTTAGCTGACATTCTCCGCTTTTATTCTGTATCACGTTTGTCTCATTTGTATATTCAGTAGTCTCAGCCTCAGACGTCACGCCCACGGAACGTTGGCTAAACGTTGGCCGTCAGTCTGAAGGTCTGGCTACGCGAGACTAGATATTCAGAGGCTCCGTAGTGAACGTGATTACGTCATCACATTTTGATTGGTTTCCCTCTGACGAATCAATGCATTTCGTTCCTGTAAGCCAAGCTGGAACGATTGTTGACGCTTAGTCCCACCCCCGTGCCCAGATTGGTTCAAACTGTCATCTGTTCAACCAATAAACATCGTTTTTGGACTTTTGAACCACCAATTAGCATGTTTCTTTGGAAATTTGAACAAACTCAAAGTGAAAGTAAAGTGCGTTGTGCGTGCATGAAAACAAACGCAAAATAACACATTTGCATGAAAGCACTCTTTGAAAAAGCATACCAAAAACAAGGATGAAACAGCGGTACATATCGGATAAAGCACTGGAATTTGTTTTCACGTGGCTATGTGCTGTCCCAGTAAAACGCGGAATACAGCTAGTGGATCGATCCATTTGGCTATTATATTATGGTAAATCTTCTTATAAAGATTAAAAAGATCATTTGGACTATTTGTTTTTCTGTTGCACTCTGTATATTTTTCTCTCATTTTGTGTGTAGTTTGTGAATTATTTGCACTGTTTATATATTTGTTGCACAAGACCATTTGTGCAGTTGTTTTCATTACTTGCTGCACTGTTTGCGTTTGTTGTTCATACTCTGATTGAAAATTATATTTCTCTGAAAAAAAAAAACCCTCATTTTTTATTTTTTTATTGTGTTTTGTTGTTACATAACACTGTTTACATTTACTTTACTTCCTAAACATTTTTGAACACAACATTTTTGCCAATAAACTAAATAGACCTGTTTTTTTTTTTACTGAAAAGCGCCTATAACAATATTGAAATAAATGGCTCTAACTTGCTTGGGGAATGTTGTATATAGATACAATTTTATTTGGAAGTATAAAACACACAAATACAACTTTCTAAAGAAAAAAATCCAAACTTCATGAGTTTCTGTTTGAGTACACAGTAAAAAAAAACCTCCAATTGTTGCCTGTGATTGTCTTAAAATTTTGGAAATTCATTCATTCTTAGAGAAGACAAAAGGAAAATTGTGACTTTAAATTAGCTAGACTGAAGCACTTGATGCTGACTGCTAGAATAGGTCTGAAAAAACAAAGAAAAGTGCCCCGAAAATGTCCTAGGTGACTCTAAAGGTGCAATATGAATATGTAAAAACCGGTTATGTTATGAGTTGTGCATAAACATGCATGCAAAAAGCTATTTGTAAATTTGTTAATGCATTTGCATTTAGTAGAGTTATGTCAAAGAAAATCGTACGTGCTTGCTGTAAATGTTGATGTCAATGAGATAAAAGCTTGTCTCGGGTGGGATGAATGGCAGCGATTGAAAATAATGTTTTGTTGTGGGAAATGTGCTTCATGTTTTCATGTATTTTCTGTAGGATGATGACAAAACAGTTCAGTTAATATTTTAATTAGTATTCAATGAGTCTTACGTGGGCCTTGAATGTGGTAGTTCCATTGCTGTCTATGGAGGGTCAGAAAGAACTTGGATTTCATCAAAAATATCTTAATTTGTGTTACGAAGATGAACAAAAGTCTTACTGGTTTGTAATTACATTATGTTGGGTAATTAAAAAAAATATATATTTTTTTGGTGAACTAAACCTTTAAAAAGATCCAAAACATAAGAATTATTTTAAAGCCAAATTCTCCATATTGCAATTGCATAGAAAGGACTGACCAATACAGTTTCAACTTTTCTGTATCAGAAGAAGAAACAACATGAGGGTGAATGTTTGGGTGCACTGTAGCTTTAAGAATTGTCTTATGGTTGTTTACCAAGTCTGTTTTGGGTTGTTCTAACTGTTTTGTAATATGCAGGGTTTCTTTGAGCACTTCCCTTCTGTAAGAAGCACAGTAGCTGTGGACTAGACTGTGAGAGGGATTCACCAGAACCACAGATGGGATTCATGGACGTCATTACTAGGGAAATCGATTTTTCCACTCTTATTCATTTTCTCATCATATCAGTCATTGCCATCTGTCTATGTTGTCTACATATGTCCATGCATTTATCACTTGGTGAAACATGGAGAGTTTGCACACTCGAATGCAGTGGCACTTAAGCATACACTCTACTTTGTGAAGTTGTTAATAAAACCAATAAACTATAATGACTTGTTTTCATGTCTTCCATTAATGCTATTTTCTGAGCATGAATTTGTAAGCATGAAGTCTAAACCCTTGTCCAGTAATGGCCATTATGACGTAATTTGTGTATTGCTCAAAATAACTGCATTACTGTACTGATTGTCGTGCCCACTTTCCGGGTTTTCTGTCTGTCCGGTCCTCTCTCACCCCCTCCCTTCGGGAGCGCACTGGTGCTCCTTCTCGCAAACACTCATCTTTATCGCACTCTTACCCAAGTCTCGTGTTTCTGGAGTTTGGCAAACGCGCAACATCACACTGATCGCTGTGTCATCTAAATATGTCTGTGTAAACGAGGAGCGAGGAAAGAGAAGCCGAGGGAAGATGATATCGGCGCGTCTGTGGATGCTTGTAGGTTTGGCGACTGCGTGTTGTCAGCTTGGCACCGGTGATAGATACGGTACGTCAAGAACACGAGCCACAGGTTAACTTCAGCTGACTGAATGATGCACGATTGAGCTGCGGAAAATGATTAGTATTAAATATCAGCTTTTAATATTAACGACCCATCCCCCTTGCATTACATGCATATGCAATATAGACTTTTTATTTTTCTAATTAAACGCTTACAATGTGACATTTATCATCTAAAGATGCATTACGCATAAGTAAAAACGGGTTATGTTACGGGTTGTGCATGAACATGCATGCAAAAAAGCTGTTTGTAAATTTGTTAATGCATTTGCATTCAATAGAATTTTATCAACGAAAATCGTGTGTGCTTGCTGTAAATGTTGACGTCAATGAGATAAAAGCTTGTTTTGGGTGGGATGAATGGCAGCGACTGAAAATAATGTTTCGTTGTGGCAAAAGTGCTTCATGTTTTCATTCTTATTTTCTTTAGATGATGACAAAACAGTTTAGTTAGTATTTATTTAATAATATTCAATTATATTATTCTGGTTAAATTTCATATATTTCAATAGCCTAAAATAAAACTAACTTTGTGGTGTTTGGTAATGAGTGAAATCGGTGATTTATTTAGAATACAATAAAGTATTTTTTAATTAAAAGCTTTTAAGACTTTAAAAATGTTCGAAGTGTGCAAAATGTAAAATTATACACAGTATTTTGTTTTACTGCATTATTTTTTCGTTTATTTTCTGTATTATATAACAATTGTATTTTCTGGGAAAAGAGATGGCAGTGTTTGGCGATCTGGCGACATCGGATAACGGCATGATTCATGGACCCCGCAATAAGGCAGCCTACACTGCCAGTCTAGTAGAAATTTATAACTCCACCGACGCGGGCTGCCATAGCTGTGTTGCGAAGAGTTAACACTATTTTTATTCTGGTGCTGCATGATTATTTAATGTCATTAATTACTTTTATCAATCTTTTCCCTTATAGACATTTTACGACTTTTATACATGGGCATAGTCCATTGCTAGAGGTCTTGTTCTGTTTGTTGTGTTGGTGGTGTAAAAATTCAGCACCATGGACAGCGGAAGTAGTCAATCTGTAACAGCGGGCAATGGGTCGATTTGAGAACAATTGCTTGAAATTGATTTGAAGTTGATGGGGCGTATGTGTGCGAGAGGCGTCGGAGTGCATGTGTCCTAGAGAGATTGTATGTTCGCTTGTGCATCGCATCTGTATTAGCTCTTCTTCTGCAGGCTGACTCACCACTGACGAGCCATCCCACGTCATTCTTATAACAGCCGTCACTGTGAGGGCACACGTCACTCAGAAACATACAGAACTCTGTGGGAATGTCTCATAAAAGCTATAAGAGATTGTTGTGTAGGAAGGCGAACAGTATAAACTTCATTTGCATGAGTCAAAGGTGGCAAAAGATACCAGATGTGTAATTACTGGTTCCAGATTAAGAAAGGAATCTTGAGGGATGTGTTCAAGTGAGAATGATATCTTCTCCTCTTCTCTTTTCTCTTACTCCTTTGCCTCATGTACAGTCTCAGGAAGGCTATACATTTATTTTGATAGAGGAGGCATACAGCAGATTGGAGCAGGAACTCCCACTCATGTAACCAACTTTCATCCTGTGATTTAATTATGTATGACGAGTGTGTCTGCCCAACTCTCAAGTGTGTGTGTGTGTGTGTTTGAGAGAGCACAAGGGTACTGGAGGAAACAGAAGGTTGGCAGAGTGTGCAATATTTTGGTATGCTTTCAAACAAACTTGAACAATTGGCTTGTCCTATACAGCTTGACATTGATTTTTTCAGTTATTTGTAATTCTTATGTGTAAATCCTGTTAGGGAGCATTTGTATGGAGATGCAGATGGCAGTTGGAGCCACTCTTGCTTGTTTTGCAGCATTCTGGTGAATCCTTACTAATGCCCATTAAGGTGGTTGGTCATTATTCCAAATCATTACTTGTTTGTTGCTATGGTGTTAAATTGTTTGACAGTGTCTGTTAAGTAGTTGTACACACTTATTTATGGTGCTGAAATTGTCAGAAGTGGTCTGAATTTAGCTCTTTCTGGAACTGTAACTCATATCCATGGGATGTTTGTGCTGCTGTGAGCTAGTATAAATCTTAAAACAACCTGCTCACATATGAGAAGAAAGGGTCTGCGTTTCATCAAATGTCAAAAAAACAATTACCCTTTCATACTCTATATTTTCTTTTTCCATTTTTCCCTGTCTAGGTTGTCTGTTTGATGAAGGCTTGTGCGCCAGCAGTCAGGTTTGCTGGGATGGTGAGTGCTGTCATATTTTACCGTTTCAGTTTTTGACCCTTGTACAATGTCACTCATTATAGGGGGGGGGGGGGGGGGGAGCACATAATGATAAGACTTGCCGTATTGCCTCAGGTTCCCTGGAACAGTTGTGTAATTATAGCACAACATAATAGCATCAGCGCCATACCTAAATCTTTTGTTATGTTAGGCTTTCATGCATCAGTCATGCCCACCTTTTGTTATTTTGTGTGTATATAATTACCTTAATTATCTTGCTTCATTGTCATGCTAAGGCTTTATTACAAAAAACAAGTACTGTAATGATTATTACATGTAGGTTTGATCTCTGACTGTTTTGTAGCTCTAAGCTAATGCTGATATGTGCAGTAGAGTGTGTAAAAAAATCATTGACTACACAGTAAACACTCACTTTCACCAGCACCTGGTCTTACCCAATCAGTGTTCTTCAACCATTTCCATGGCAACTGTGACATCACACAACTTCACCCTCTCCGTAGTCAGTGTTTATGTCAAATAGAAGCAGAAAGAGCAGGGGTGAGAAAGTGAAATATCCTCAGAGAAACGTTTAGAATGACAGGGTGTATAGGCTATTTATCACAAATACATTAAATAAAAAGCTGCACAATATACTGTTTGATCTCAGCAGATGTGCCCACTTTCTAAAGAGACATAGTATAAGGTTTGTGTATGTGTGTGTTACAGATGAGCTTTTTGGTCAGTGTCTTACACAGAAGCAGGAAAGGTTTCGCTATAAGGTGACTGCAGTTCTATTGGACAGACTGCAGTCATTACTGCAAACCCTTATGAAGGAAGGTGAGTTTCACATGGAAATTTTATATGTTCCTTCAGTGTAGAATGAAATTCTTAGTGCTTTTCTTGCTTGGAAAAATGAGGGTTGACATAGAAACAACATAATGTAAACACAATGGGCAAAGTGACGATTCATCCACCGGCATGTGACAGAAAATCGTCCATACATTGCCACAGTAACCAAGGTCAAATGAATAAGTAAATACACCAATCAGCCATAACATTATGACCACTGACAGGAGTGAATAACACTGATTATCTATTCATCACGGCACCTGATAGTAGGTTGGATATATTAGTCAACAAGTGAACATTTTGCCCTTGAAGTTGATGTGTTAGAAGCAGGAAAAATGGGCAAGCCCAAGGATTTGAGCGAGTCTGACCAGGGCCAAAATGTGATGGCTAGACGACTGGGTCAGAGCATCTCCAAAAATGCAGCTTTTGTGGGGTGTTCCGGTCTGCAGTGGTCAGTATTTATAAAAAGTTGTCCAAGGAAGAAACAGAGGTAAACCAGTAACAGCGTCATGGGTGCACATGGGGAGCAAAGACTAGCCCGTGTCGTCCGATCCAACAGACAAGCTACTGTAGCTCAGATTGACCAAGAAGTTAATACTGGTTCTGATGGAAAGGTGTCAAAATACACAGTGCATCACAGTTTGTTGCGTATAGGGCTGCATAGATGCAGACCAGTCAGGGTGCCCATGCTGACCCCTGACCACAACCGAAAGAGCCAACAGTGGGCATGTGAGCATCAGAACTGGACCACGGAGCAATGAAAGAAGGTAGCCTGTTCCGAGGAATCAGTTTACCTAGGGAACACATGGCACCAGGATGCACTATGGGAAGAAGGCAAGCCGGGCGGAGGCTGTGTGAAGCTTTGGCTGATGTTCTGCTGAGAAACCTTGGGTCCTGTCATCCAAGTGGATGTTACTTTGTCACATAGCACCTACCTAAGCACTGTTGCAGACTGTATACACCCTTTCATGGAAAAGGTATTCCCTTTTGGCCGTGGCCTCTTTCAGCAGGATAATGCACCTTGCCACAAAGCAAAAATTGTTCAGGAATGGTTTGAGGAGCACAAAAAGTTTGAGGTTTTGACTTGGCCTCCAATTTCCCCAGATTTCAATCCAATCGAGCATCTGTGGGATGTGCTGAACAAACAAGTCCAATCTATGGAGGCCCCACCTCGCAACTTACAGGACTTAAAGGATCTGCTGCTTACATCTTGGTGCCAGATACCACAGCACATCTTCAGGGTTCTAGTGGAGTCCATGCCTTGATGGGTCAAGGCTGTGCTGGAAGCAAAAGTGGGACCAACACAACACAATATTAGGAAGTTGGTCATAATGTTATGCCTGATTGATGTATATATGTAGATGTACCTAGGTCAATCTGATGTTATTACCTACTGCTTACTACAAATTACGTAGTTAGAATCCAAAACAAATACAAAGAGAACATTTAGAACTTGACCCATGTGTTTTGAACTAGATTTTTCATTTTACTTATCATGGATAATTGTATTTGGTCATTTACAAACATTGTAAGCCTTTTTGGTTGCTCTGAGCCAACATGAATTATTTTGCAGGGTTAACTTGGCAGGATGATGTCACCCAATCAATGATTAAGAAAGAGCTTAGCAAAGTTCCGAAGATCCCACTGTCTCCTGGGATAAAGAATGGCCCATCCACAGAGTAACACTTACAATTTTCTTATGTAATCATGTTTCCCTCACTTTCATTTTCCTGCCACTGCATTGATTTCATTTTGAATCTCTTGTTAATCAAAGGTCTCAGAGTGGCCCTACAAACCAACTCAAAGCCAAACCGATGCAGCCTTATATGGACTACATGATTGTCGATCCACCTCAGTCATCTCTCCATATGCAGAGTCTGGATCCTTATAGTTACCAGCGAGTGAGAGTCTAAACACAAAGCCCTTTTGTTACACTGCGCTAATTGCTTTGAGCTTTGGATATGGTCTACAACTACTTCTCTTTAATTCCAACATCATGTCTTTTTGCCTTACAGTATGGTTACCAAGATGAAGAGGAGCGCTCTTTGAACCTGGTGGAGGGAGGCAGGTACCCACCGGCCTCCTCTCGCATTAAGGGAAATACGCCACTTCCTCCATCTCTAGATAAAGATGATCAGCTTCTGCAGGATCTGATGACCCTCCTCCTTTCTTCGCCTACACAGCTCACCTCACGCCATCGTGTGGCAACACCTCACTCCACCTCATCTTTTTTCCAGGATCTGGACTTCCCGCTTGACTACAAGGACTTTAACAAGGACTTCTTTTCCCAGGATGAAAAGATCAATAGCCAACAGGAGCAGAAGAAAGGTCCTCAGAAGTATGGAGTGTTTTCTGGTGAGTGCTGTTAATGTTTATACTTTCAAAAATGTGTTCCTACAAAGTATTTTGGCAATGACTTATGAACTTGGACCCCAGGACCCACTCAACAGAGTCTAAATGAGCTGCTCCTGCAACATGGATTTGATCTAAACCACCTGAACCCTGAAGAGATGGAGCGTCTGTTCACTGTCCTTCAGCTCCTGCAAAACGAACCAACAAACAATCAGAGAAAACGTAAGCACCTTGAGATTACACTTTTTATAGAATATCAGTATACAACTCCAAAATATACACACCATATAGTTGGAGATCCAAAAATATGTTAAGTCATAACTGCTTGTTTTCCATCATTCAGCTGAAACAAAGGATTCCTCTGTGTCTCCAAAAGTGGTGAGCATCAAAATGTTTCTGCTGCTAAGTGATTTAAGGCATGACTTTTAAATTCTGAATACTTTTTAAAACACTAGACATCCAAACTGTAAATCGGTCCAAGATATCTGTACAAAAGTAGAGTACAAAAATGTAGAGTATTCCAGCCTTTAGTAATATCAAATGTTGGGTTGATCTCAGTAGTAATGCTAAAAATTACCAACAGGGGGCAGCAAGTGTTAACTCAAAATATTATGAACATAAAAATATGATATGTGGGAAACATGAGCCATGATTATGTGTGATTTGTTTTGAGATCTTTTATCTTTTAGGCCTCTTACTCAGCATTAGTTTATCTCTGAACACAATATTTTAGGAGCTTTAGTACTGCTGCAACATGATATCCTTTCCTCACCCTTTCAGTCCTGTTCCACCAATAATCATGGTTGGTTAGAAAATAAATAGACATTGCTTTATGGCTCTCTTAAAAGTATTTTTAACAGAAGAGAGAGAACAGACTAGGAGGAGGAACATTGTACACTAAAAAATGTGTTTATTATTATTATTATTATTATTATTTTTTACCTAAAAATGTTTAGTTCAATGTGTTACTTGCCATTTCTTCGTAACTTCTACACCAATTTTTTCCCCCAGTGTACATCATACATAGAACTAGTTATTATCTGGAGGCAGTTAACCTGACATGGCATGTCTTGTGTGGTCTATCAGATGAAGATTACGGAGGGGGAGATGACCCATGTGGTGGAGAAGGCTTCTGCCCCAGCTACAAATTCCTCCTTCACTTCTTCACTCAACCCCGGGCCCGAAACCTCCCCTAAGGGGTCCCTAGGGGCCTCCCAGGATAACTCCATCCCAATGGGTGCTAATGTACTAGGGTCTTCATCTCTCAAACAAGAGGAAGGACGACTTGGAAAGGGAGCCTTGAGTGTGAAACCAGAAAAGAATGAAACCAAGTTAAAGGAGGAATTTGGATACATTGTCACCAATCAGAGGTACAACTAACAGTTTAGACTGTTGGACTGAGTGTTAGTCTATGTGGGTGTTCCTTTTGTCTGAAAGTAAAGTAGTCATGTGGTATTTGTTTTCAAAACACTACATTAACGAAAGACCTGGGGGCACACATCAAACTGGCTATTCAGTGGAGAGTCTGTTTGTGTTGTTTTCGTGTTAGTTTGTGCTTGTGAAATTGTGTGTGTGTGTGGGCGTATGAATGTGTATGTGTCTCTACAGCCTTCTCACTCTGTACGATGGGGTTCGTTTACTGAAGACCCTTGCTGAGAGGATCCATCTCACCACTGGCTCTTTCATCAATATCAGGTAGGCCTAGGTTTAGAGCAGGGAGGCGGCAAGACCAGAGGAGAGTCCCAGGTTTTGCTTTGGTGGTGGGCCTTGATTAGATCTTAAAAATATACTAACCCCTAAGCTTTATTTAATTTCCAAAGGCATTTACTAACACAGAATTTGAAGATATGGCAATACAGAGGCAAGCTGTTTTACCTAACTTAGCTTATCAATGCTTTACTTATTTGATTCATTTTTTTATCGATGCAGATAGTCTTGATTGCCGTTTGTTAATGTGGTTTGGAAGCATATGCTAATCCCACTAACCCTTTTTATTAAATCAAACTGTGGTGAGCTGGAACCTTGATCCATTGTCCTCGGAGGACAGAGGGGGATGGCTAAGAGGGAAAGAATGAGAGAGAGAAAAGGGAATGGAATGAACTGACCTCAAAAGTGGATTTGCTCCACTACTTGTCCTCCCCTTATTGCTTGGATCCCAAAATCTAACACACATGATCAGGGTTTGAAATTAACAACTGTCAACCTGCCAAATGTAGACAAGAATCAACCGGATGATAACGAATATAAAATCAATAGTCAATTTGTCAGGTAATGATGAAATCAGGCTATGTCCTAATACTTTGCATGGCATCACTATCAGAGCCCTTCCCCTAGGAGATCTCCAAGATTAGCAAAACTAAGCTTAAAGCACCATTTAAAATTTGAATATTTTGAAATTCTTAAATTTTTATGGTATCTGTAAACAGTGATTGACTGTCGTAAAGCAGAAAGCCATTCAATGATTCAGAGTAAGTTTTAATAATAATGATATTTAAATCTAAGATTTAATTTTAATAATCCGGTTTATTTCTAATAATAGAAGTTGTGAAATCTAGTAGCCAGTTTGGCTGGTAAATGAAAAAGCTAATTTTAAACCCTGCACATAATCATACAGGAAACTTGCATGTGATTAAAAATTGTGCTCTACAGTGTGGTTGGTCCAGCTGTCACTTTCCGGGTGCTCCCGAACAGCCAGAATTTAACAACAAGTGATGTGTCTGAAAAGGCCGGTAAGTAATGAAGACAATGTCTCATGCCTATTAAGAGTGATGTCTGTCATACAGGTGTTTTTGAGCCACAATAATGGCTTAAAAGTCATGTAAAAATCAAAGACCCAAAGAAGTAAGTGTTATTAGGGGGAGAGGCATTCTCATTCTAAAGAGCATTTGATTTGACAATAAGTGAGTGCACCATGAATCATCAGCATTTTTAGTCCTATTCTGGAAGAGAACGTGTGTTTTAAATATGTATGAAAAATTAATTTTGACAGCATTTAGATGTATACATATAGCTATCCTTAAAGAGGTAGTTCACCCAAAAATGAAAATTTTGTCATTAATTACTCCTTCGGTCATCTTTGAAAATTCATTTTCAAAATTAAGGTTGCACCACTGATGTCACATGGACTATTTTAACAATGTCCTTACTACCTTTCTGGGCCTTAAACGTGTCAGTTGCCTTGCTGTCTATGTATGGTCAGAAAGCTCTCAGATTTCATCAAAAATATTTTAATTTGTGTTCAGAAGATGAATGAAGGTTTTACGGGTTTAGGGTGAACATGAGGGTGAGTAATTAATGACAGAATTTTCATTTTTGGGTGAACTACCTGTTTTAAGACCTAGACTAAAACTCACAAAACTGTCAAGTCTGAATACACACATGTGACCCACATCTGCCGAATTCTATATTAATGTACCAAGACTATATAGGACAAGTATAAATAATGAATGCAATATTAATTGAACATCAGTATATTTTATCATATTGCGGTTACCACGGATTTATAATAGCTACTTGAAGCTGTGCACAGTAATATCCACCCCAATTTACTCATGGTAAAATCACTGTAATGCAAAACATCTTGTGGTTTATTACTTTATACACTCAAATGTCTTATTTGTATCAGCTTACAAAAACAATTATGCTGAGAAAACAGAATAAGCTGTCTGTCTTCACATTTATTTTTTCACATGCAGTGGCTCAAAAGAACCTTCTAGAATCAGAGACTGGTCTAAAGGTGCTTCAGGCAGGTGTTGGGGAGGTAAGGACGTGCAGATGCATTAACATTATGTCTTAACTTTTGTGCCCGTTGTTTAGTCCTTTCCCATCAAGTTCTCTCTTACATGCTTGAGGAGGGAATATCTCACAAGACCCCTGACACCCACCCCCGTCTCATTTGCTTTGTTGCTATGACAACGACATCATACGTGTCAAACTGTCAGGCGCGTTCACGACTCTAAGCGCGCGGCCGATTGGCATCCCAAATGCTTCTCCCCTCAGAACGCAACATTCCCGCAAAACATCACGATGTCCGTTCCAGGAGCTGAGCTCCGTCACCGTTATTCGTTTCCCGCGAACTTAAACTTAGGAGCCTTTACGGTTCCTAACAAAACTGAACGAAATTCAAATGTCAAACCGGCGGAAAAGAGCTCTACGGTTATTGCACGTACACGTTTCTGCTCATCTTCGGCGGACCACCGGGGGCGAGCGCTTTCCATTCTCCATTAGTTTATTGATTTATTGGTGAGTTAAACTTTCTATTTAACTTAATTAAATGTTACGTTGTATTAATATCATGTCACGTTATATTAAGCATATGTATTAATCAGGCGCAAGTATAACTCTCAGAAATTTTTATCCCGTGAATGATCCACCTACCTGTCTTTTCAGTTTATTTTATTTCTTTGACAGCGTTTTTTGGTTAGAAATCTCTTACAGACCACATATGGCGGGAAAAAATATGAAAATGTGACCGTTTTTACGACATGCTGTCTAACTCCTTGGTTTCCCTAGCATTTTTTTTACTCACCCTTCGAAGTCAGTGGTTTCAAGCTCATGAATCAGAATTGTAATAAATGAGTTTACTAGCCACAGAGACGGGCCACTCTGTTTTTATTTGAATCTAGGAACCTGCTGTAGTGGTTAAACTGTTTTCCTTGAACTGCTCGGTGATTTGATGAAATAAAGAACGCGCAATAAAAATGACCAATCAGAATGATTTGCACTCAGAATCTCCGCACAGACAGTGATGTCAGGTAAAGATGGTTGCTGTGGCGACAAGGTCAGTGCGGTGTGCACAGGAGTGATGATGTAATGCCCTGGCTCCTGTGTGGTGGTCTGCATCATTCCAGCAGAGGACTAGGGAATATTATGGGATTCGTATGTGTAGAAATGCGTTGTAATAAAGGGTTTATATAGTCTTTTCTCTCACCAGCTTCTTGCTTTCTGTCTATTGTTATTTTAATGACCATGGTGCTTACATCAAACGTTGTGATGTTGCCATAGCAACCAGTGACCCCACTGAGATCATACTTCCAGACAGCAGGGTGGGATGGGTAGTCCTGTTTTACATGTTCGTCTTTAATCTTTCCCTTATGGACCCTCTCTCCCTCTTCACTTTTCCATTTTAAAACGTTACAGATGTTTCTCTAGGATAGCAAATAGGGTTAAATCTCTTGTTTATAGCTATTTATTTAGTTTTAGTCTGATGGTAACAGCATTAATTGGTGCTATGGGATGTATTAATGATTTGTGATTCTTATGTTTGTTTTCATCTCTCCGTTTTTGCAGAAGAGCGATGGCCAAGCGTTGCCAGTGGCAACACGTGTACGTGACAACACCCAGTGGGTGTTCCTCATGTTTGTGGGCGTGGCTTGTGTGGGTGGACTCCTGGTGGGGGCGCTGACCATCGCCTGCCTGCGCACCCATGCCCGCCAGTTGGCCTCAGGGAAACTGGGACTTGGACCTGAAGCAGGAAATGTGACGCATTATGAATACCAGGTTTGGAACTGTTTGGCATGCGCACTGCATCACATCTCTGCAATACAAACATTCTCTGCATCCAAGCTATTTTAATCCCAGCTGATTTTAGCAGCTTTGCTCGTGATGGCATGTTACTGTCAGACACTAATGTGATCAGGATTATTTGATTTGAGCATAAGCAAACCAGTGCAAATTGATTAGCTGCAATATTCAATTACTGTGAATTGCATATGCAGCATGTGCTGCAATTTGTCAGGAGACTTTCTCCCACATTCTCTGTTTTCTTAATTTCTCAGGATCTTTGTCGGCAGCACATGGCTGCAAAGTCCTCACTGGGCAGGCAGGACTGCGGGGTTGGAGCTGCAGGTGGTGCCGGTTCAGGAGGAGGAGGAGGAGGTGGTGGCGGAGGAACGGATACGTCACGAGTCAGCAGTGTGTCGTCACAGTTCAGTGATGCGCCTCAGCCAAGCCCTAGTTCGCACAGCAGCACCCCCTCCTGGTGTGAGGAGCCAGCACAGTCTAACATGGATATTTCTACGGGGCACATGATACTGGTAGACACACATACCCCTATTTACAAGTGCAAAAAATGAAACATGAGCTTCCAGTGCGTAACATTAAAAACCCATTCACAACAAGAATGATAATTATAAAGATAACTGTATTAGTAGCAGTGGACTATAACATTCTGTTTGTTTTAAGCGCATACTGCCGTTTTGTCAGTATGCACTTTTTTCAGGTTGAGTGGATTCTCATTGGTTGTTAATGTTTTTATCATTCATCAGCTGGAAAAAAACATTCTGAAAGTGATCAGAATTATATTGTTCCTCTGTGCCATAATTATTGTAGTTTTAGTGTGGACTTCCCTATTCTTATAGAATTAGAATGATTATAAAAAATTATAGGACAGCATTTTAAGGTGATAGTTAATAATGTTACATGCACATACTGTAGTAATAACAGTAAATTATGCGTAATTACAAGTAACTAACCCTAAACCAAACCGTAACCTTAACGCTATAATAATTACAGTTATTTAATTTTACTCGTTGCTTGTTGGTTTATTACACTGTAACAATGTGTACACTGTACAAATAAAGTGTAACTTTTTGTAATTATAGTATTAGTCCATGGTGTCAACAGCCCTTTTTTTAAAAGCTTTGACTATGAATTGCCCTCCAGCTGTTTCTACACATATACTCCATGGTTTTACAAATGTTTTGTTTCTGTGTTAGTTTTGTTGGTATATTAGCATTCCCTACATTTTCTGGTGTTTTTAAGTATCACATGAATTAGCAGCTGAGAAATCAGGGGTCTCTTCTGGTGTTTTTCTCTCTCTCTCATGCTTTCTAGGCATATATGGAGGATCATCTGAAGAATAAAGACCGTTTACTCAAAGAGTGGGAGGCCCTGTGCTCCTACCAGGCGGAACCCAGTACCATCTCAGCTGCCCAGAGTGAAAGTAACGTCAAGAAGAACCGCTGTGCTGATGCTGTGCCCTGTGAGTAAGACCCCAATGCTCCCCTAACCCCTGCCTGTCTTGAAACGCCTTCATTTTCTATAAAGTGTGCCTGTGTGCACTTTGTCTTTTTGTAAATTTTCAGTGTAGCCAAACAATCTTTTTAATGGATTAGGTATGTAACTGTTAGTTGTTTTTGCAGATGACCATTCTAGAGTGAAGCTGAAGGCTGAGATTAACCCCTCCAGGACAGATTACATCAATGCCAGCACCATTGTAAGTATGTGCATTTGATGGTCCTCTTCGTCCTGGACCTCATCATGTGACTCATTTCTTTAGAATCGGAAACATGACTGTTGGAAGAGCCTTTGTCATGGTCTCTTTCCTCCTGAAATCGAAGCTAGAAATCTAAGCTAGAAAGCCCTCATTTCCTTGCATCCCTTTCTGTTACCAAGGCGATAATCCATTTATTCCTCATAGAAGTGTAAGGCTGCCAGTGGTTTTGGAATCCCCCTCTCAGTGTTGCCATGGTTACATTGTATTGATCTCATTCAGGATGTGTAGGTCTGGAATCCCCTGCTGCTCTGTTGTATTCGAGAGTGAGGGATCATCAATTAAGCCCTCATGCGCCTCGGATCACATTAATGGTCTGTTGTCGTGGTGATGGGCAGATCCAGGGTTAAGAAGGGCTAAAGCACTGACCCTTGACCTTTTGTCTCCTGTTGACCCTTTAGATCGAGCATGACCCCCGGATGCCAGCGTATATTGCAACCCAAGGTCCTCTCTCACACACCATCTCTGATTTCTGGCAGGTCAGTCACATGTGTGGATTTGATAGCTATGTATTCATTTGATACAAAGAAATACAAGTTGCTCGAAAAGTACACTACTATTCGAAAATTTGGGGTCAGTGAATATAAGTGACCATAAGTGATTTTTTTTTTTTACTAATGAAACCTCATACTTTTATAAAGTATATTATACTTTTATACCTTTAAAGGGAACCCGGGTATTAAAGAAGTTCGCTTCCAGAGCAAAAATTAACAGATAATTTACTTGATGTTCAAGATGTTCATGTCTTTCTCTCTTCAGTCGTAAAGAAATTATGTTTTTTGAGAATTTTTCTCCATATAGTGGACTTCTATGGTGCCCCCGAGTTTGAACTTCCAAAATGCAGTTTAAATCCAGCTTCAAAGGGCTCTAAACCCAAGGAAAGAAGGGTCTTATAGCAAAAAGGTCAGTTATTTTCTAAAAAAAAAAAAAATTACAATTTATATACTTTTTATCCTCAAATGCTCGTCTTGTCTAGCTCTGCGTGAACTCTGTGTTTTCCGGTTCATGACAGTTAGGGTATGTCTAAAAACTCCCATCTCATTTTCTTCTCTAACTTACCAAAATCATCTTACATTGCTGTTTTACCTTTTTTTGTGAAGAGGGGTTTGATCTTCTTTGCATTTTCACTTTGTAAACACTGGGTCAGTACTTCTGCAGCGATGTAGGACGATTTTAAAGTTGGAGGAGAAAATGACATGGGAGTTCTTTGACTTACCCTAACTGTCTTGAACCAGAATACACAGACTTTACGCAGAGCTAGATAAGATGAGCATTAGGTTAAAAAGTATATAAATTGTCAGGTTTTTTAGAAAATAACCAATCGTTTTGCTAGATTAGAACCTTCTTCCTCAGCTGGGATCGTTTAGAGCACTTTGAAGCTGCATTTAAATTGCAGTTTGAAAGTTTAAACTCGTGGGCACCATACACTGTGTGCATAATTATTAGGCACGCTAATATTTTGGTCATATTTTTTTTTTCCAAGCACATTTTACCAATTCCAAACCACATCAATCTTAATAACTACTATTAATTTTGTATTTAATCATTTATACGTGATATATTTGTCCATGAAGGCTGGAAGTGAAAAACTCCTTATATTCAGGTGTGCGTAATTATTAGGCACGTTTTCTTTTACATATAAAAAAGCCAAAAAAGAGATTTAACCCAGACTGAAAAGTCAAAAATTATTAAATGCCCATGAGAAGGATGCAAACCTAATGCAATACTAGAATTTGCAAAGTTAAGGCATGACCATTGGACAGAGAAATGCTCGCTGGGTCAGCACGGTGAGAAAAAAACAGTGGAGAAGAAAAGACACGTTAACTGCAAAATAATTAAGAATTAAAGTGAAGAATTAGCTGTGAAACCATCAGGAACCATTTAGTCTCCAGCGCCACCATTTTCCAGAGCTGCAACCTACCTGGAGTCTTCAGAAGTTCAATGTGACAGGTTCTCAGAGACTTTTCTTGGGTGAAAAATCCTAAAAAATGACCCTCGTTTAAAGAGAATAACATGCTGAAGTGTTGTGAAATACATGCAGACTGTTTTCTATAGGCTTTATAGACAGATAAGTTGAGAGTGACTTTTGAAGGACCTGCATCAAATCGTCTTATACCACTCTTTCAAGAATTTATCTTCCAAAATCTGGCAGTAAGTTTTGGGAGTTCATTTTAGTCTATCTCTGCAAGTCAGACTTTTCAGGATAGGAGATAGACTAAACATGAACTCCCAAAATGTACTGCTAGATTCTGGAAGACAAATTCTTGATTCAGAAGTACAAGAGGATGTGGTGCTGGTCCTTCAAGAGTCACTCTTAACTTATCTGTCTATAAAGCCTATAAAAAAAACTGTCTTCATGTATTTCTTAACACTTCAGAATGTTATTCTTATTAAGTGAGGGTCATTTTTTAGTTTTTTTTTTCTCAAGCAAAGTCTCTGAGAACCTGATACATTGAACTTCTGAAGACTCCAGGTAGGTTGCAGCTCTGGAAAATGGTGGCGCTGGAGACTAAATGGTTCCTGATGGTTTCACAGCTAATTCTTTACTTTAATTCTTAATTCTTTTGCAGTTAACATGTCTTTTCTTCTCCACCATTTTTTTTTTTTTTTATCACCGCGCTAACCCAACGAGCATTTCTCTGTCCAGTGGTCATGCCTTAACTTTGCAAATTTTAGCATTGCATTAGTTTTGCATCCTTCTCTTGGGCATTTAATAATTTTTGACTTTTCAGTCTGGGTTAAATCTCTTTTTTGGCTTATTTATATGTAAAAGAAAACATGCCTAATAATTACGCACACCTGAATATAAGGAGTTTTTCACTTCCAGCTTTCATGGACAAATATATTTCATGTATAAATGATTAAATACAAAATTAATAGTAGTTATTAAGATTGATGTGGTTTGGAATTGGTAAAATGTGCTTGGTAAAAAAATTTGACCAGAATATCAACGTGCCTAATAATTATGCACACAGTGTAGAAGTCCACCATATGGAGGGAAATTCTGAAATGTTTTCCTCAAAAAACAACATTTCTTTACGAATGAAGAAAGAAAGACATGAACATCTTGGATGACAAGGGGGTGAGTAAAATATCTGTAAATTTTTGTTCTGGAAGTGGACTTCTCCTTTAAGACTTATATGGCTTAATATAACATGAATTATGTCTCTTACTAAAATGTGTAGAAGAAAACCCATGAAAGACATGTTATATGTTATTAAAATTATCAAAAATATAAAAACATATTTTGGCCTATGGGGGGTGCCATTGTTTCGATTATGTAAAATGGTTGCACTCGGTGAGCTAGTGGTGCTACCTGTTGCTATATTTATCACAACACAACTCGGAATACACAACTTGGAAAATAAACTACTGATACGATGCCACATTGTAGAAGCCAAGAAGAGAAGAGATGTCTTCACTGCTTTCCTAGAAATGAATGGGAAGATGCCTGTGAACAAATAAAACTTCCTAAAGAAATGCGTCTTTGTTTCTTTGAGGCTTTTAGTAGTCCACAACTACTGAAAGATCTTATAAACCGCAGAGACAAGAAACGCTAGATGCCATCCTGGCAGAATGTAAACATGTCGACGCTTGTCATGACACTGCAGCCACGGAAGGAGTTTATCAGCATGGATTTTACTTGATATCCGGGGCGTTTAGACTCCTTGTGGAGTAGCTGTGGTCATTCTCCAGCTGTAGTGGTCATTCTATCAGTATTTTATTTTCTGAGTTGTGTATTCCAAGTTGTGTTGCAGTAGAAATATCAACAGGTAGCGACAGTAGCTCACAGAGTGCAACCATTTCACATCATCGAAATAATGGGTTCCCCCCCTATAGTCCAAAAATGTATAAAACTATGTGGATTTTTTAAATAAGGTAAATCTTTCATGGGTTTTCTACTACATACTTCAGTAAGCAAACAGTTTTTAAATAGCGAAAGAATATGTAAAAGTATGGTATTTGGGGTAAAAAGCGCCCCTGCTGAGCATAAAATAGTTACATAAAAAAAAAAAAAATTGTTTTTGAATGGTAGTGCGTTCTGAAAATTTTACACAGTTCTGTGTATGAATTAGTCTTATTTTCTATACATTCATGCAAATACTGCTTGATTGGTGTATTTTGTAAGACATGTATGTTGCACAGATGGTTTGGGAGAGCGGGTGTACAGTCATAGTGATGATGACGGCTCTGGTTGAGGACGGAGAAAAGCAGTGTGATCGCTACTGGCCCGATGAGGGCTCTTCTCTCTACCACATTTATGAGGTTTGTGTGAAAATGTTACTTGTGAGCCTCATAAGATGTCCTGAGATGTTTGCTTTATGTAGTGTAAACCATATCAAATATTATGTTCACGTTTAATTATCTCGCTCAGGTGAACCTGGTGTCTGAGCATATCTGGTGTAATGACTTCCTGGTGCGGAGTTTCTACCTGAAGAATGTCCAAACCCAGGAAACTCGTACCCTCACTCAGTTCCACTTCCTGAGCTGGCCTGCGCAGGGAATACCCACCTCCACACGGCCTCTGCTGGACTTCCGCAGGTACTGTGCATGCTCGCACGCATATGTATTACTATTCATATATCTTGTGTTAAAGTATATGTTACTATTAACACATTTTTGTAGGCCTAATAAACGCCTGCCTCATGATATGCTTTAATAGTAATTATCTGAGATAAAACAATCGTTGTACAGTACAAACCTGAAGAGTGTACAGAAAGTTAATGCATAATAATAGTAATAATATAATATATATAATATATAATATATATAGTATATAATATAATAAAATGAGAACTTCTATCATTGTTATTATTTAAATTTTATTTATATTTGTATTTTGTTTATTTGCAATTTATTGTAATTATATATTAAGTTGGGCTGGGTAATATTTTTAAAAATGATATTATTAATGTGATTTCCCCCTGTGCAGTGGTATTGTTGTTATAATAAAATGTTTACAAAGTCTACTACTATTATACAGCTGGAAATTGTCACAAAACTGAATAATTATTAGCAATCATTTTTATTAGGCAAAATTTATTATTCCATAATTGTGACAGTTCTCTGTGTATGTATATGTCAGTTCCACCTCAAGTTCTCCATTTGCTCTCTCTTTTCTTCCAGCTGCCATTACATGATGTCATTTCATCACTCTTCACTCTATTTCCTTCATTCTCTTCAGTCTCTTTACCACTGTCTCTTTGAACCTCTTACCCACTCTCTGTCTCTTTCTGAGAGCGATGGAGCGCAGTAGCGAGTATTGCACAGCTGTCTGTGTCATTTTTGTGGTTTGCAGCTAGTAGTCTGGTTCCAGTTGCATAGTCACAAAAATGAGCACAGACAGGTGTGGCTGCAGCAACGCTGATGAAACGCTCCATCGCCTAACTCCCCCCTCCTACTTTCTCTCTGCGTGATTTTCTGTCGACCTCTTCATCTTAGTCTCTTTTCATTTCCTTCTCTATGTCTCTCTCTTTTCTTCGCTCATGTCCTTACATTTCATGCTTTTCGGTGTTTGGGTTGATGTTGCTTGTTTCTTACCACTGTTGACTGTGGTATAACTCTGCTCTTTTTGATCTTTCTGGCTCTCTACTGTGAAGTGGTCCTGATGTTTTCCTTTGATCTCTGTGGGTCTCTGCTCTACATAAACCTACAGTGTTTGCAAGGCGATCACTGAATCGAAATGTCTCTCATCTTAATTAATTTTGTTGTTCACAAATGTCTGCAATTATTTTAGCCTTGAACTACTCCAGACACCATTTAAACTTTGTTTTGTAGGTAATTGTAAGCTTTAGATGTGCTGTGCTACCTGTCTAGATTTTTTTGTATTCTCTGAAAAATCAAAATCCAAGCATTTGTCCCCTAGTTAGGGTTGGGTATCGTTAGAATATTATCGATTCCGATTCTGCTTATCGATTCCGATTCTTTTCGATTCCCAGTTTCGATTCCAATGTGAATTAAAGATGATATCAAGCATATTTATTCTGTTTCTTTTTTTGCTAAACATTTAGTTGCAGCTGAATGCCATGAACAAAAATCAACAGGCTACATAAAAACAACATTCACTTAAGAGCTGTTTGCAAAATAGATTCTGTGTGATTCTGGATAAATTGGGTTGTTGTTGTTGTTTTTTTAAATGGAAGTTGTGGTTCTCTTACGATTCTGAAGAAAGAAACATAGACAACTAAACAAAATCACATGTAGGCCTAATTTATAATGATTCACTCAAGATTTACTTGGTTCATTACTGGATGAATAGGTTTTTTTTGAATGAATGATCAAAGACAAATACATTATTAACAGCCCCCTTTCGCCATCTACTGGCAAAACAAGGTAATCGATAATCTTTACCATTATTTGGAATGACAGTGGCTCTCTTTAGGTCAGTGGCAAATCACACTGGTCGTACACTGCATGGAAGAAAGTTTGAGGAATCAAACAGATGAGTCATTGTAATTTAGGAACAGAATCACGTTGGTATTTGAATCGTGTTTGTGATCTTTAATGATCTGTTAAATTAAAATGCTTTGTCGTATTGGTGGTGACACATCTATTGCAACATGCTTAGCTTATCACAAATATTATAGGCTACTTTGCTTTTTCGACTTCTGATCGGAAGTGTAGCCATTCTGTGGAGCGCTTAGATTAGCGAGCAAGGTCCTCATAGATAAAAAAAGAAAGAAAGAACCGCACATAGGAATCGATAGGGGGAATTGAAATTTTAGTTTAAAAGAAGTATCCGATTCCTGACTTTAAGTATCCGATTCTGGAATCGGAATCGATTTTTCATACCCAACCCTACCCTTAGTAAAAAATAAATATATTAAAATGTATTTGAAATACATTTGTTTCATGCTACGTACACTACAAATACGTTTACATATTTATATACTTAACAAAAATACCCTGCACTTGAACTTTTACTATACTAAACTGGTATACTTAAAATCTACTAAGTTGGAACAACTAATTTTGTACTTAATGCATTTTAATTGTCCAACAAAAGATATACTGAAGAATATTTGATTGTGCTAAAGTGGAACTAAGTGGAATTGGTGCACACTGCTGTCCCACAACCAAAAAAAAGACACATTTAAAAAGCATTTAAGTTAAAATATTAGATGTTTACTAAGATCTTTCTATTAACTATTGAAATCCACAATAATGTTTAAAAATGTTTAAAATTAAATGCATTATATATTTAAAATCATAATTTGTTGGGTATTTTCAGTTGGGAGGTGGCTGTCCCGAGCTCTAACCCCTAAATTTCAACTTATGAAAATGATAAAAAAATAATAAAAAATATTTTTTGTATTTTTTTCCATTGTTATTTTTAAAAGTATCTTTTTGATTCTTTTTAAATTAGGAAACTTTATGTAAAAAAAATATCCCGCATTTTTCATGTCTACCGAAACAGTGTATGTTTTAGTCCATTGTTTAAGACATTGATTTTAACTACACCCCTACATTTACAATCAGGAAATATTCCTGTATCCATCTTTCTTATAGCTACAAGGTGTGAGTAGATAGGTCCCATCATTATAAGGAAATGTGTTCAAGAGTCTGAAAAATCTGTATGTAACTTTAAGGAACGTCACTACCAAACTACTTATTTTTTCTGCAATTAAGCACAATTTTTTGGGAGTTATTCCATAACATTTAGTTTTTATGTGTACAACTGTTCAGAACTGTGCTAGCTAACCATGTGCTGATTATCATCTTTGAGCTAGGTACAAAAGTATCTAAAATCACTACTGAAACTACACTGTAAAAAAAAAAAAAAAAAAAAAAAAAAAAATTCAGTAAAATTTATGGTAAAAAAAAAAAAAAACAACTGGCAGCTGTGGTTGCCAGAATTTTACAGTAAAAAATACGGTACCAGCATTTTAGGTTTTACAAATTTAACTTAAATTTACATTTAAATAAAGTAATTTTATTAACTGATATAATGTCAATAACCAACCTATGGAAGTGCTGAAATCTGTTTTGTACCACTGTAATACACTGATAACCACCAAAAGCAGATGGTGATGAGAAAGTCACATGATGAACCAAAGCCCATCACAAGCAGCTTTCAAATACTAACCTATACAGAATGTGTCATTCACACAAACATTAAACATTGTCATATTAACACACATGAAACTGAAATAATGCAATAAACATCAATTTAACAACATTAGATGTAACATACAACCCTAATATACACAACTGATAAGAAAAAAGAAGAAACTGTTATTTCAACAAAAAAACGCCAAATGTGAAATGTAACGCAGGGAATTCTGGGAATGTCATTTTACGGTTATTCACTGTAAATTATACGTTTTTCACTTCTAAAAACGGTATACTACCGTAAAGATTACATGTAATGTCCAATACAGTTTTTCTCTGTATATAGTAGGGGAACTTACCTTTAACCAATTAATAGGATTTTACTGTAGAATGTTTGCAGTTTTTTATTGTTAAAATCACAGTAATTTTTTACAGTGTACCAAAACATTTGTTGGAGTTTCGGTAGTAACATCTTAGTTTTTTTGGGTGTTATCCCATAAAATTGTCACTACTGAAACAGTCACGACCAAAACATGTCATCGTTTCGATAGTGACAAAAGTGAACATATAATCAAACTTTTAGCACAGTCACACAATTTTGTTTGTATTTTAGTATGGTTTAGTTGTGTTTTAGTTTGCAAGTTAAAATTTTGTAATGTGATGTGGTTGCTACCAAAGCATTACTGTCACTACCGAAAACATGCAGTCACTACCGAAACATGGGATGTTTTGTCAAAAATAAAGTATACTGAATTATCAACTAAGATGTTATGATAGTGTTTGTTTCAATGTATATTCAAACTAATGAATCCTTAACTTTGAAATCATTAGTATCAACTTTTTGTCTTTTACGAAGAAAAAATTATTCAAAATACAACAAATCTCAAAAATTACACTTGAAATATTGTTAAAAATGTAATTGTTATTGATTTACCTCTGAATATATATTTCAAAGGAGATGTAAGCAAAATCTTAATAGGTCAATATAACCCTTCTAATGAAATTATTATTACTGTGTTTCTGTAGTGACAAATTTGGGGAGAGGACAAATATTAATAAAAAATTTCTAAAAAAAAATACAATATGAGAATTAACTATACAATTACTAGAAATGTGTAGCTTGGACATTATACAATTTATTTTTTTCAAACATTTCCAAATCTGACTTTGGACCAATTCTGTAGAATGACCCATAAACATTATATAAGTTGAAATAAAATGTATACAGATTTCTACAGGCATTTATGTAATTAAAAGTATACAAATGCAATTAAAAATTCTCTAGAATGTTTGTTGTTCAACATGGCGAATTTGTATAATGGATTTTAATTGATCTTTAGGCAAACCTTTATACTGCCATGTGCATTCTTGTGCACAGCTGACAAATGTCATGACAACTGCTAACCGTCATTTCATTTACTCACTAAAGCTTAAGTCCTGAGTTAATCTAACTTTAAAATTATTGATGCCTTGCAAGCACTGGTATTTCCTTCAGGAAATCTCTTTTTCTGTCCCTCAGGAAAGTCAATAAGTGCTACCGTGGCCGCTCCTGCCCCATCATTGTGCACTGCAGGTATTTTTAACACATTGATGCATTTGAAGAATGACAAAGAGGTAGTTTGATACGTTTTAGAAACAAGATGGATAGCAAGCCTAGCAAACATTTTATTAGGTGTTTTGAAATAAAATCAGTATTGTTGTGTATATTAATGTGTATATCTGCATACTTTATGCTCACAAATGGCATATTAGATATTTTTCCAGAGTGTGGTTTACAGTATCGCCCTTCTGTGCAGTGATGGTACAGGCCGGACTGGAACATACATCCTGATCGACATGGTTCTGAACCGCATGGCTAAAGGTCAGCACATGATGGAAACTTTTAAAGCTTGAGAAGAAATAATAGTGTTTAGGAAAGTAAGGCATGCTGAAAATGTTTGTTTTGTTTTCAATTCAGGAGTAAAGGAGATTGATATTGCTGCAACCCTGGAACATATTCGAGACCAGAGGCCAGGAATGGTGCGCACCAAGGTAATGACGATCCCCACAGATCCCCACATTAAAAATCAAAGCACTATTGTACCCATAAAACACCGTATTCTCAGCAGGCTGCTGATACTATGGTGTTTTATGGGTATAATATTGTACTCATAAAATGCCATAGTATCAGCAGCCTCTCCTGTTCCCCTCAGGTGCAGTAACTGTAGTATATCTATTTCATTGGTGTTGATAGTGTTATTAGAATAGAGTTTGAGTAGTGAAATGTGATATAGAAATGCTGATCTATGCTTTTTCTCTTCTCAGGATCAGTTTGAGTTTGCACTGACCGCTGTGGCTGAAGAAGTTAATGCTATTCTCAAAGCTCTACCACAGTGAAACGAATGCCCATAATCGAGCACATACATACACACTCACTCACAAATTACATTGCAACTACATGCATGTGTGCATACATGCCTTATGTGGCCACTGAGGTTAGTATTAGGGATGTGCATGAGTATCCAATCAGTCGAGTACTCCTACAGATTTTACAGATAAATAATTAAATAAAAAACAAACTGCAAATTGATTTTCCTTTTGCTGAAATGAACGTTCTTACTAAATCCTTCACATAAATCATATGACAGCTACAGTGAGTGTGTTGGGTTGCACTATGGTATAGAGGGGTGAGAGATTTAACTGTGTAATATTTTAATCTTTATGGTTCTTGTTCGTCATGCTATCCACTAGATAAAGATCCACTTTTATGGTGCCAAGTGCTAAACTACAAGAGTTGTGAAAAACTATTTGTGCAGCTTCTTTTTTCACAGCAGATTCTGCTGTTAGCCAATTAAATTGTCAATGTGTAGCACTTGTATTTCCGAATAAGTTAAACAATAAAACAGATAAGTATTAGTGATAAAACATTAAAATGAGATTTTATTTTAAATATTGGTTTTATATATTTTTTTTATTTTTTTAAAGACAGGCATAGTTTAATTTATCATGTGAAACCATTGTAAGCATTGTGTCATAGTTGTAATTTTATTTTAAAAGGGGTCCTATTATGCTCTTTTACAAAGTCTTGATTTTGTTTTGAGGGTGTACTAGAACATGCTCTCATGCTTGATGGTTTAAAAAACACATTATTTCTCACATAATTTACATTATTACAATACTTTTTCCCCAGCCTGGTACAAATGCCCTGAGTAGTTCCGGGTTTGATGAAGGCCCGCCTTTCCGAAAAACGTAATGTGTTGTGATTGGTTAGCTGTCCCAGTGCGTTATGATTGGCGAACAGCTTAGATGGTGTTTTAATACTGCCACACCCCTTGCCAAAGCAGCAAGTTCCATCTGCTCCATTATAGTTCCACTTCCAAAACAAAGATTTACAGATAATGCACTCACCCCCTTGTCATCCAAGATGTTCATGTCTTTCTTTCTTCAGTCGTAAAGAAATAGTTTTTTGAGAAAAACATTTCAGCATTTTTCTTCATATAATGGACTGGTATGGTGCCCCGATTTTGAACTTCCAAAAGGCAGTTTAAATGCGGCTTCAAACGATCCCAAATGCAGTTGTAAATGATCCCAGCCGAGGAAGAAGGGTCTTATCTAGCGAAACGATCGGTTATTTTCATTAAAAAAGTACAATTTAAATACTTTTTATTCTCAAACGCTCGTCTTGCCTTGCTCTCACTGAACTCTGTGTATTCTGGTTCAAGACAGTTAGGGTTTGTCGAAAAACTCCAATCGTATTTTCTCTCAACTTCAAAACCCATACAAGAAATTGTATTTTTTTTAATGAAAATAACCGATCGTTACGCTAGATAAGACCATTATCTCCATTATATGGAGAAAACGACTGAAGAAAGAAAGACATGAACATCTTGGATGACAAGGGGGTGAGTACATTATATGCGAATCTTTGTTTTGAAAGTGGACTTCTCCTTTAAGGATATATTAAGGTGTAGTTGACGCTAAAGTAGTGTTGGGTCCTTTCATCTGCATGCGAAATCGCTGATACATGATATTATCGTGCTAATTTATTTAATTATTTACATACATAGTTTCATTGCCCAAAACCAGCTCCAACATAAGGCTAACAACTAAATATAAACATTGTAAGTTACTAATTATAATGATTACATTCCCTTAGTTATTCAAAAAAACAGCTACAGAAAACGAACATTAATATTATCTAAGAACTTCATCACTGATTAGCCTAGCCTAGTCTAGTGCAAGTTTATGCATTTTAAAAAACACTTGTGTTATAAATGAAGCTATGATAAATAAATCTCTTTGTTGTAATTCTTAAAAAAAAAAAACCCAAACACACACCACACACTGACTAAAATTCAAAAAGTGAAAAAGCATAATAGGACCCCTTTAAATGTTCAAGTAGGCATAAAAAATTCTTGTTTTCCTTGTTACAGTGCTTGACTTTAAAATTACTCAGTGCCATGCCTACTCATTTTTGCTGCCTTCCTGCACTTAAACACTCAAAACTACATATCCCAATCTGTTCTGCCCAATATTGCCTTCCTACAGCATGTAATATCAAATATCCTTTAAATTATTGCTCACACACACACAAAAGTATACTACTTGGACCTATATTTAAGCTCTTCAGGATCTGATTTCTTCCTTGCCTTCACTCTTGGTAACAAAAATATAATTATCTAAAGGGAAAGGCTTTTTTCCATCTTTGCTTTCGCTTAGGCTGTCCTGTTTCACCATGGTGATGACTTTGTCCCATTACATACACTTCATCAGTGTTATGTGTGGGTTTGCCTCACAATCCTCTTGTTTACTTGGGTGGTGGTTGTAGGGGGAGGGAAAACAGAAAGCGTCATAAGGATAAGCATTGCTGTAGTCTGGTCTCCTGTTTAGCTTATTTAAACCTTGGTCATGTGTAGACTTGCATGGAATGTGTGCCCTCACAATTGTACACTTCTCTCTGCCCAGTTTTAATCTATTACACGAAATTTTAACAGCTGCCCGCACAAGCAGAACAGAATGTGAAAGTACAGTGAGCCTATTCATGTGTCTCCACTTTTCATCCACATTTCATTTCATTAGAACTCCAAGTCAAATGCTGATGTGTTAAATTTCAGATCAGATTTTGGAGAACATGAATCATGGTGAAGCCAGACAAAGTGATTGAATTCCCTCTTTTCCTTTTCTCTTTGGTCAAAATCTCTTTCTCTACTTTTCTCTTTCTGGTTATTGTGGTCAGCTTAAATGTTCTATTCCTCTTGCAAATCAGTAAAAAAAAATAAAAAATAAAAACAAAAAAATATATATCTATTATATATAAATATATAATAGAATTATTAAAAAAACATATTTTGTATCTTGTGATGACTAATAAAACTTGTTTGTGAAGTGATGCAGCAGCATCACTGTGTACATGTGTCTTTTTTATTTATTCTGTGTTTTATTTGAATTTTATTTTTAATTATGTCTTATACAAACTACCAGTCAAAAGTTTTTGAACAGTAAGATTTTTAATGTTTTTTGAAGAAGCCTCTTCTGCTCACTAAGTCTGCATTTATTTGGTCTGCAAAACAGTAAAATTTTGAAATATTTTTACTATTTAAAATAACTTTTCTATTTGAATATATTTTAAAATGTAATTTATTATTTGAATTCTCATAACAATAATAAATGTTTCTTGAACAGCAAATCAGCATATTAGAATCATTTTTGAAGGCTTATGTGACACTGATGCTAAAAATGTAGCTTTGATCGCAGGAATAAATTACATTTGAAAATATATTCAAATAGAAAGCAGTTATTTTAAATAGTAAAAATATTTTTTGCTGTATTTTGAATCAAATAAATGCAGGCTTGTTGAGCAGAAGAGACTTCTTTAAAAAACATTAAAAATCTTACTGTTCAAAAACTTTAGACTGGTAGTGTATATTGAATGTTTAGGATATTAACTATATCATTTATTCTTCTGATTCTTCTAAAATTGGAAATAGAAACAGAAATTGTTTTGTTGCTAGTGCATATTTGTTCAATTTGTAACAAGAATAATTTAAAATCACATTCAATTATGTATTGACTATAAAAAAAAAACTTGACAACCCTAATATGTAAAAAGAAGAGACGGAAAGAGTATGTTTGCTGCTTTATATTATGATTTTTACTGCTTACATGAACCACAACAGAACGTCCTCACTCTCCTTGCCTCTAAAAAAATCCAGAACTCTTTTCAAGACACACAATGTTTATTGGCAAAATTTATGTTAAGTGTGGTTACATTTTAACTTAATACACTGAGTTATAAAGACTGAATATGAAAAGGATTGTTTAAAAAGAACTTATTTGGCACAGATATTAAAAGCTATTTCAGGCAAATATATGGTTACTTCTATGTTCACATTACACATACTGGCAAATCAGTAAATAATTTCAAAATGCCCATACTATATATAGAGATATATATAGTAGCTTTATATATGTTTCTCTGGACTTTCAGTGATTCAGTGCTCTTTCTGGAGTGTATCCTCTACTTGTCAGTAACTTCCTTTAGAGAGACATGGTACACAAGATGAACTGCAAGAGGAAATTGAAGATATTGTTACAACATGTTGAAAACAGGTTCCCATAAGCTTTAATGAAGTAATCTATTTTACTTCCACAATTATTCAGTGTAAACCAGCCAAACCAGCTCTCATTAAAAAAAAAAAAAAAAAAAAAAAAAAAAAAAAAAAAACAGGTGCTAAATGTGACAAATTAGTTTAACCACCACTTACATCATCATACTGGAAGTTCACCATTCCTTGCTGCATTGTATCTCTCCTCCTAAAATTGTCTATTGAAAAAAAGAGTCATGTTGTTTAATCATAAATACATTTTTAAAACACTACTAGTATTTATACAGAATACTCAGTCTAAGTATAATCAGTACTATTATAATAATATAAGTTTTGTATGGATTTAAATTCCTCCCTTACCTGTAAGTGCCCTTAGCCTCACACAACAGGCCACATAGTCATCAAAGTAGATCTTTCCTGACCTGCTGTAGCGTTTGATGATGGCGTTCAGAGCCTGAGGGCTGACTCGGTACCCTGTGCAATCGTGACACAAAATATTCCGTTACATCACAGTCTTATCCACATAGTCCTTCTGGTGCAACTGTATCCGTCTTACAGAAAAATGTACATTGTGTCCTGTAGTTTGATTTTATCTTAAAGCTCCAAATGAGTGACCTGTTATTTATTCTTTAAGATATATTTTGCCCTGAGAACTAGGTACTTTTTAACTTCAGTTGATAGAAATGGACTTGGTTTATGCTTTTATGAAAGGTCACACTAACCCATGTTAACCAAGCACTGGGACATCTCATGAGGTTCCACCGTTCCACTGCAGTCCCTGTCCACCATTACGAAGTTCTGCTTCCAGCCGTTTAGCACCGCAAACAGTTCTTTGAACTCATTGAACCCCATCTTTCCTGTGTAATCTCTCTGCACACACATGGTTAAAGAAACTAAAC
The DNA here is from genome assembly GCA_036247105.1 of Cirrhinus mrigala. Taxonomy (NCBI): domain Eukaryota; kingdom Metazoa; phylum Chordata; class Actinopteri; order Cypriniformes; family Cyprinidae; genus Cirrhinus; species Cirrhinus mrigala. The sequence continues at coordinate 10,064,479 of CM070012.1, forward strand.
CACAACAAAGGATCTGCTGGGTTACTGAAACTACGCTCTTAAAAATGCTGTTTTTTTTTTTTTTAACCCAAATGCTGGGGTTCAGCCCATTGGGTTACTTTTAATATTTTTACCCAGGTGCTGGGTTATTTTTTTGAACCCAAATGCTGGGTTCAACTTGTTGGGTCATTTTATTGTGTTATTTTTAATATTTTTTTGCCCAAGTGCTGGGTAGTTTTTCTGTAACTAAGTTGCTGGGTCATTTTTAACGCTGGTCTATTTTTTTTCTACTCAGCCGCTGGGTTGAGCCTGTCTCTGAGGCTGATGATACACGGGGCAACTTTTTGAGCAATGCTGCTGGGCAACTTTGGGCAATATTGACGTCAACAGGCAACCAGGTGAGACAAAGGGCCCGTGACCGATCTAAATTATCCAGATGGAAATTTGTTACCCATTTTAAATGGGAAAGTGTCCAAGCAACATTGCTTAACAAAAAGTTGCCCAGCAAAATTGCTCAAAAATTGCCCCATGCATCATCAGCCTGACGAAACAACCCAGCTGCTGAGTAACAGTCAGAGCATTGGCTTTCTGAGTCCTCTACAGGAGAAAGCAGTTCTCAGCGCCACCGATTTGCACTTCTTCAGCGAATTAAAGGTTTGTATACAGTTTATTTCATTTATAAAATTTTTACTGTGCTGTAAATTGTATTTTTTTTTTTAATGAAGCAATGGTTTCCCATAGTAGCAAGCATACATATTAAATCATGATAAACACAGTTAAAACCACACATAATGGTACCTCAATACCATGGTAAAAATATAACTACATGGTTTTATAAGTAGCCTATTTGTATGAAAAACAGTAGTCTAAAAACATTCAGTATAAATGCACACATGCTATAGCTTAATCACAAATACAGTCATGTGAAAAAGTTAGGACACCCTATTGAATTCCATGGTTTTCTGTATCAGGACATAATAAAAAATGATCTGGGCCTTGGCAGATCTTAAAATTTGGAAAATAAATCCTCAGATAAACATCATCACATGACATATCACACAGTGTCATATTTAATTTAAGAAAAATACAGCCAAGAGGGAAAAGCCATTTGTGACAAAGTTAGGACACCCTATGAGTCAACTGCCTGTAGATCCACTTTTAGCAGCAATAACTTGAAGCATTCATTTTCTGTGTGACTTTATCAGTCTCGGACATCATTCTGGCGGAATTTGGACCACTCTTCTTTTCAACTTTGCTCCAGTTTATTGAGGTTTGTGGACATTTGCTTATGCACAGCTCTCACCACAGCGTTTGAGTCAGGATGAGCTCTGGACTTTGACTGGGCTATTGCAATGCCTTGATTCTTTTCTTTTAAGCCATTCTGTTGTAGATTTGCTGGTGTGCTTGGGATCATTGTCCTGTTGCAAGACCCAATTTTGGCCCAACTTTAGATGTCGGACAGATGCCCTCGCATTTGACTCTAAAATACTTTGATATACAGAGGAGTTCATGGCCAACTCAATGACTGTGAGGTGCCCAGGTCCTGTGGCTACAAAATAAGTCCAAAAGTATAAGCCCTCCTCCAGCATGCTTGTCTTTTGGTATGAGGTGTTTGTGCTGATATGCTCTTTAGGTTTTCACCAAACTTGGCACTGTGCATTATGGCCAAACATCTCCACTTCGGTCTCGTCTGTTCAAAGAAAATTATTCTAGAAGACTTGTGTTTTGTTCAGATGCAACTTTGCAGGCCTAAACTGTGCTGCAATGTTTTTTTTAGATAGAAGAGGCTTTCTTCTGCCAAGCCTTCCAAACATGCCATTTTTGTCCCATATTTTTCTAATGATATTGTCATGAACTTTATCATTTAACATGTTAACTGAGGCCTGTAGAGTCTGAGGTGTAGTTCTTGGGTTGTCTGCCATTTCTCTGAGCTTTACACGGTCTGATCTTGGGGTGAATTTTCTGGGACGTCCACTCCTGGAAGGAGAGGTGTCTGTTTTAAATGTCTTCCACTTGTGAATAAACTTCAGATTGTTTGGAAATGGCCGTATTACTCTTCTCAGATTGATGGCAGCAACAATTGCTTCTCTAAGATGATTGCTGATGTCTTGCCTCCTTGGCATTGTGTTAACACACACCTGAAGGCTCCAGACCAGCAAACTGCCAAAGCTTCTGCTTGTATAGAGGCGCTCAGACTTGCTGATGATCAGTTAATCAAAGGTATTTGATTAGCAGTGCTTGACTGTTATTTACCCTCTTAATTCCAATGTTAACAGTAAGGGTGTCCTAACTTTGTCACACATGGCTTTTCCATTTTGGCTTTATTTTTGTTCAGTAAATAATAACATGGTGCAATTTGTCATGTGTTGTTGTTCATCTAAAGTTTTATTTTCGAAATTTTAAGACCAGCCAAGGACCAGGTTTTTTTAATGATGTCCTGATACGGAAAACCATGGAATTCAACAGGGTGTCCTAACTTTTTCACATGACTGTACATACATACTATAATTATATATCATTAGTCCTGTAATAAAATTCAGTGTGAATATCCCACATATGAAATATCCCACACATGGTATGCCACAATACCATGGTGCAGTGAGTGTTACTACAGTAAATCCATGGTAAATGATGGCGATGTGTAGATTGAAAAGCCTTCTGACCGTCTCGTTGCACACAGCTTTAAACTAGTTTGAATCACAGAGTCATTTGTGTTCATCGCTGAATTCAAGTGTTTCACACTGGATCTCACAGCACTGTTTAGTGCTCGCATGACGGAGGCGTTCACATATCGCGTCTTTTGCGCGCTCAAGTTCATTATTTTAAATGTAGGTGCGTCGCAGCTGCGCTCATAACGGAAGTGACGTGCATGCGGTGTGACGCGCTCGGTTTTTCCAGGCACATCCGCGCAACAACGAGTAAATGCATCTTCTCTAGTGAGCTCGCGCAGCACGACAGTTTGAAGTTTGGTCCGAGCGGATAAACTGTGCGGGTGGCGCGATTCAAATGAGTTGCGCTGTTTCGTTCCGCTTTTGGCACATACAAATTATATAGAAGATTTATCAAACTCTTCGTACCGTTTTATCAAGGAAAAATATATCGTGATAATTATCGTTATCGAATTATCACCCAGCCCTATATGTAATATTGTAAACTATGCTGTATTTACCCAAATAAATTCAATTTGCCTTGTGTTTTGTCCATGTGTTCTTGCTTAATAATAAATGTTCATGTTTTGATTATTGCTGTTGCCTCTAGTAATTCTGTGTGTTTTTCCAGTCTCTTTTAAACCAGCAATATAATCATTTTTAAACAAAAGTTAACTTAAAAAAAATAACCCAGCATGTTTGGTAAAAACATTTAACCCAGCATGTGTTCTGTCCAGATCTGTTTCATGTTTCTCTGAAGGATACATCCAGCATGGCAATCATAATCCTGCAGGTTTCCAAGCTGAAAGCTGCAGGGGAAAAAAAGCAGTGATATGATTAGTTTTTAGGGACTTTGCATCTCACATAAATCTCAACAGAGTATTAGTAGACGATTAGGTTAGGGTTAGGGCAAGGGTACCCATTCCTGTTTCTGGAGATCTACCTTCCTGCAGAGTTTAGTTCCAACCCTGATCAAACACACCTGTCTGTAATTATCAAGTGCTCCTTCAGATCCTAATTAGTTGGTTCAGGTGTTCGATCAGGGTTGGAGCTGAACTCTGCAGGAAGGTAGATCTTCAGGAACAGGGTTGAGCACCCCTGGGTTAGTAGAATAAATTAACCTGTTCTTGCAAAGTTACATAAAGCCAGTAGAATGTCAACTGACCATCAAAATAATGATAGCAGATTAAGCAGAGAGTCTACTAAAACTCTGCACATGGACTTGCAAAGTTACTTATAGTTAATAGAATGTCTAAAGTGGACTATCAAAATAAACTGTTACCAGATGTTCCACTCACATTTACTGATTTGTTAGTCCAGGTGTTTAAAACTGCATTTTTTATTTCTAGTCTGTACTTACGAGTGTAGGTGCCACTGATTCCAGTCTGGGTGAGGCACCTTTGAAGTTCTTCGGCATCAACTTCACCATCCTGACATAACAATCATGTTACTACATGAACAACATGAGGGGACAAAAAAAAGACACTGTATCCACATTCACATTGGCTGCTCTCACCTGACCAGCTATTGCTGTGAAATAGCCCCACATTGGGTCCTGGGCAGGAGGAGCAGAAAACCCCCCTTGGTAACCCCCATATGGCTGCCCTGGGAAACCACCTGCAGCAGGAACCCCTGGCATTCCCATACCCTGAGCAGGAACCCCTGGCATGGCCATACCCTGAGCGGGAACTCCTGGCATTGGTGCACCACCAAACTGCAAGAAAAAAAATAAATGTGTTGTGATTGGTTAGCTGTCCCACTGGGTTGTGATTGGCGAAACAGCTTAGTGTTTCTTTTTTTTTTTTTTTTTTTTTTTACATTTTGCCACATAACTCAACCCTAAAATTTGTTCTTCAGACATTAATGAGACCGCAATCCAGTTTGTGGAAGAGGGGTGTGCAGACAATAAAATGGGCAAAAAACTCTTAAAGGCCTACGTTAAAGGAGGAACCTGAGTCATATCTAGAGACCAGAATATAGAAGCTTGGATGTGGGATCTTTTGACATAGGCCAGTTAGTGGCCACAGAGCAACCATGCAAATCATCATAGTAGAACACCATTGTAACCACATAGCTACATGCTGAATTCTCCAGAAACCACACAGCATTCATCTACACACTCTAGCATCCTGGCAGCAATTTTTGTATAGGCAAAACACCGCTGACGGAAAATGTGAATGGGTTTTTAAAAGTCTTAATTTGCCCTTTCACAATTTAAGGCTCTAAAAAGTCTTAAATCAGAAATCTTAAAACAAAGTCAAAAATGCATAAATTATGCATGCATTCCAAATGAATATCTTTGGCAGATATTGTTCTTGTTTTAATCAAACTCACATCATTGACTCACGTCAACATTGAGGTGTTTCTTATACAACTCATTGTACTTACATTAAGATAACATTTATTTATCAGGGTTTCCGCGGGTCTTAAAAAGTCTTAAATCGCTTTTCCGTGAATTAAGGCCTTGAAAAGGTCTTAAATCAGAGCAGCAAGTCTTAAATTCATATGATCATGGCATTAATTTTCATGAGGGATTGTTTCCTCATATGTTTTATTTTAAAGTGAAGCGAAAGTGTAATTTCTGTAGTACATGGCTTAGGTGGCTCAATATTCATTAAACAATACGCGGTAGATGGCGGTATCGTCAGGCGGTATCGTTGCTGCTTCACTCGTCAGTCACCCGAAGAAGAACTTGTCGTTTTGATTTTTTTATAGTAATAAAAATCATTTAGTTTAGTTAGAGAACAGACAATACGATTAAAACTGAACGCGGCTGCTCAATGCAGTGTGCCGAACGACAGTCGCATCACAGATCAGATTTCATTTATCACCTAAAGAGAGTGAGTTGAGCTGACTGACAGGAAGAGAGAGGTGAGAAAGACAAGACCATGGCGGAAGAGTTTCAAAATGAAATGCAAAAGCGCCTGTTTTAAAAGTATTTTGGATTTTGAAAAGCCTGTTGACTTCTGCCATTTTTCTTTTTCCCCAGCTTAGTGTTTCAGTACTGCCACGCCTCTTGCCAAAGCAGCAAGTTCCTTCTGCTCCATTATAGTTAAGGATAGTATTAAGGTATAGTTGGCGCTTACAGTAGTGTTGGGTCCTATCGTCAGCCTGCGAGATTGCCGACATAGGATATTATCTTGCTAATTTATTAAATAATTTACATAGTTTCATTGCCCGAAACCAGCTCCAGCATAAGGCTAAAAGCAGCCTAATGTTTTTAATATGACTTAATTTGTATTTAACATGACAACAATTGAACAAAAAACATTGTAAGTTACTAATTACAGTATAATGCTTACATTTCCTTAGTTATTCAAAAAGCAGCTACAGAAAATGAGCAAAGAACATTAACATGATCAAAGAACATCATCACTGATTAGCCTAGCCTAGTCTAGTGCAAGCTTATGCATTTAAAAAAAAAACACTCATATTATAAGTGAAGTTATCTACACTGTATGATAAGTGAATCTCTTACCACACAGTGCACACATCTGCGGCGCGTTGCGCTCTGATGTGGCCACCGGAGCTGATTGCGGCCACTCTAGTCAATGCTTGTGTTTATACCAGCAGTGACACCGCTCGCTGAAGCATCCCAGATGCTAATCCCCCCACCTCGTCCCTACCACCCCCCAACCATTCGAATTTCCGCAGGCAGAATTTATTTTAATGATATTCTAATGAGCTTTGTGACATCTTAACATCCAGAAAACAACACTGTGGTCCAAAGAAGCCATTCGTTGTAGTTTTTGAAAAAGGATTTTTAAAAAACTAAATATCTCCCTTTGGAGTGGACTTTGAAATTTGTAACATTGTAGATCTTTTTTATGCCCAAACATACACACCACACACTGACTAAAATTCAAAAAGTGAAAAAGCATAATAGGACCCCTTTAATATAAAATATAGCTAATCTATTTAGCTAAACTGACACCTTTCCAAAGTTAAAACACAGCGGCTGAGTGATTACATGACATGATACAGTTCAGTGAATTGTACTGGTTCTTTCCATTGATGCTTTATCATTTCTGATGTTTATTTTGTGCTATAACTAGTAGATGACCCTGCACTTTGGGCAAGTGTCACACACACACACGCACGCAAACACAAAAACAACATTTATTGTTTAAATTTTGTTTATGAAACTGACAGAATTTAAAAGCTCACACTTTCCATATTAAGAGTAACAAAGCCCTATGCTTATTTCAATTACTGGATGGTTGGCGAGCTAAAACAAATTTATAGTGAACTTTTGTTCACATATCAATGATAACAACATAGACTAAAATACCTCAGTTAAATGGTTAGTTCACCCAAAAATGAAAATTCTGTCATTAATTACTCACCCTCATGTTGTTCCAAACCCTTAACCTTCATTTATCTTCAGAACACAAATAAAGATAGACAGCAACGAAACTACCACGTTCGAGGCCCAGAAATGTAGTAAGGACATTAAAATAGCCTATGTGACATCAGTGGTTCAACTGTAATGTTATGAAGCAACAAGAATACTTTTTGTGCTCAAAGAAAACAAAAATAATTTATTTAACAATTTGTTCTCTTACATGTCTTACATTTTTGGGTGAACTAACTAAAACAAAGAAATCACTACTTTTAAAGCATTTTAGAACAAGGACTGTCATTCAAATTCAAGTGGTCCACCTATGAGTCCTATTTACAACTAGAGTAAAAAGTGTAATCCAAATTAACCTTTAGTGCCTGTTCAAAGAACACTGAACTGAGTAATGTATTCCTATTGGTAAATACTGTGAATTCATATATAATCCCACCTTGATTTGTTCCACAACACATTTATCTAATTATACTGATAACATACTTAGTCTGACTCACATTCCACTGGGTTTTTCCAAGAGCACAAACAGGGCAATCACTATTTGGTCAAAATAAACTCCAGCCTACATGTTTATAGCTGAGAGGATGATGCATATAAGTGTGGTTTCTGTGCTCAAGACCTTTCAAGTTGTGTATATTCCTTCTTTTTGTCCACTTTAACCTATTTGTACTAAATCAGACAGCTATGAGATCAAGCAGTGTCAGAACCATAACTGAAAGCAGAAAATGCCAAAGTCACTATATTTAAAATGTCAGGTGGAAATTACTCAGAGGTAAACAGGGGTTACTCTAAAATATACTATGACATTAAAAAAGTAACATGCTAGCATGGGACCAAACAATTGTGGCTTATAACTTAGTATATAGTAGTAGTACTAAATTACTGTGTATATATTGGTTCATTATTCTACTACCCGCATTTGACTACACTCCCAGAAAAAAAAATAGTGTACCTTACTTACACCTTAAAAGTATTACTTTGAGGCTACATATTACTACACTACGGTAATAAAGTAATACTACACTAATATGTACCTTTCAGTGGTAGATAAGGTACACCCTGCCCCAGTGACAAGCTTGTTAATGTAAATAATAATTATATAATACAAATTTATATTTGTATAATTTGTTTCACTTTTTTTGACAGTGTATATTACTACCTTAATTGTTCAGACAGAGAATTTATTTTGCTTGATTAATTTACTATATTAAGACATTAAGACTTAACTTATGCATTAAACAATTCTGAATGTCTATGCTTAAAACCAGAAAAACATATTTGTACGGTAAAAAAAAAAAAAAAATAATTCAAGATATTTTCTATGAGGGGAAAAACACGTGTATTTTATTTCGAACTTTTACTTCTTCCACAATATTATTTTTTAAAGTAAATTTGCTTTATGAATGTTTGATTCACTAGAAAAATATTTGTATACTTGAAAAATGCAAGACCATATAACGGTTAAAAAAAAGGCCTTGAAAACCAATTCCAGCGGGAAAATGTTGCCCTGTAGTTAAAAAAATAATTTCTGCTACTGGGCTCAGTAACGCCTTGCCGCATGTTATAGTTTATGTCTAATAAATATAAAAGAAAATGTAATTTACTTGAATTCTAAAACAATTTGGGGCGTAACAACACATACATTTCTCAACAATTTCTCTTAAGCTAATTATCAACTTCTTTTACATTTTACGAACTACAATTCAACACAATAATATGAGTGATACTTACATTGTTATATCCAGGATACGCCATACTTTATGATCGCAAAGAACAGAAGAGACTTAAAAATGAATCTTATGGGAAAGTTTTCGTGCAACCCTGAGCACTTCCGTACTCGACTGTAACGGGAAATGATTTGGATGACGTCATTAGGGTAAGACGTGTGACTGACAGCGATAGGTTGACAGGATTTGATCGCTGAATTAGTTAAATTTTGCCATTAAAAAAAAAGCACCAAATCAAAAGCAAGCGTACAGATACAAGGAAATCTTCCGGCCATTTGACTGATAACCTTCGTGGCCAATAATATTATTGCTTGCACTTTTTACTTATTAAACGCCTTGGCTCAGCATGATAGCTCAGAAATGCAAAATGATCACAGACGTAGTTACTGCTCATTAACATAACAGACTTATTCCCCTCTTGACGTGAAATTTTGTATTCGGTGACGTACGTGTTTATATAACACCGGTCATTTACATTGAAAACCACCGGTCGGCGCTATTACACTAAAAGTAGTCAGCGGCTCGTTTATTCAACCCAGGGCACAACAAGAATCCACTGAGGTAGGTTTTGAGGAGTGCCGGACACTTCCTTCCATTCAGGATGTTTTTAGAGTGTATAAAGGTTTTTGACGTCATAACTCGCTCTTAAAAATAAAGGGTTGTTTATTGGCATCCATGGTTCCATAAAGAACATCCATGGAAACTTTACATTCCACAAAAGCGTCTTTATAATTGGGGGAAAAAAAGATTCTTCAGATTATTCAATTGTTCTTTACGCTCATAACATTTTTTCTTTTTTTTTTTAAAGAACTGACAAAATTTGGCTTGTTTTTGTAATTTTCAGTCCTGGTTTGTCTGCCACTAATCACCATTCACATACTGTGGTCTGGAATGGCATGAATGCAGACAAATTGTGTGATACAAACAGTGAAATATCCTAGTGCAGCTATATACATATGAGTTAACCACTCTTGGAATGCCACTTGGCCAATCAAATTTGAGAACTGGAGCTGTAAATATGATACTCGGTCCCTAAAGCAGAATAATGCATTTTATGCATATGCGACTTTGTTGTGGTCTTGCACCAAAAATTTGACCTGCATTCCTTCAGTCAGCTTGAGTTCCTTTATGATGAGCAGACTAAATGTCAACTTAATACCTCTCCAGTTCTCTGGCTTCATGAAACAAGGTCACCAGCAGGATTAAGACTAACCCTGCTAAAGAAGAGAGCAGAGAAGAAAGAGAATGAGCGTCACTTGGTTATGCAATACCCTGTTACTTTGCATTGCCTTGTTACGCAGGCTTTGCTGGGTTACAGTTTTAGCGGTCAAACTAACAGGCTCCAGGAAGGATCACAGACGCACATAAAGAGATTCCTCAATGTTCCACATGGACTGAATGGTCAAAATGTAAGGGCTGGAACATACTACACGTCTTTCTTTCTTCAGTTGAAAAAAAAAAAATTAAGGTTTTTGAGGAAAACATTCCAGGATTTTCCTCTCTGTAGTGGACTTAAATGGGGATCAGTCAGTTGAAGGTCCAAATTAAAGTTTCAATGCAGCTTCAGAGGGCTCTACACTATCCCAGCCAAGGAATAAGAGTCTTATCTAGTGAAACAATCGGCCATTTCCAATTAATATACTTTAACCACAAATGCTCGTCTTGCACTACCTCAAATACAAGCATGACGTAGTCACTTTGGAAAGGTCTTGACGTAGGCGTGTTTGCTTTAAACCCAGGGTTTACAAAGCAAACGTGCAAAGAAAGTCAAACATTTTTTACAAAAAAAGGTAAAGCAGTGATATTGGACGATTTTGAAGTTTGAGGAGAAAATGACATGGAGTTTTTTGCCCTACCGTACCTTTTTGAACCGAAATACACAGAAGAAGACCTAACCGCACATGACCTTTTCAACTTAATTACATAATGCGTGAAGTTGTAGACATGCATTGCAGAGCTAGTGCAAGATGAGCATTTGTGGTTAAAAAGTATATACGTTTTAACCATATACTTTTTTTGTTTTTTCTTTTTTTTAGAAAATGACTTATCATTTTGCTAGATAAGACCCTTTTTCCTAGGCTTGGATCGTGTAGAGCCCTTTGAAGCTGCACTGAAACTGCAATTTGGACTTTCATCTCATTGGCTCCTACTGAAGTCCAGTATATGGAGAAAAATGGAGGTGAGTAAATGACCAAAACATTTTAATCCTTTAAAGGAATTAACCCCCAAAAAATCTAAATTTGTTGAAAATGTACTCCATCCAAGATGCGTTTAGATGAGAATAGATTTGAAGAAATTTTACCTTGTTCATTTACCCCAAATAAGTTCTCTTATATTCTGGTCCAAGTTAGTGCCTTGCAAAAGTATTCATATTTTTTTTCTCATGTTTTTGTTTTTTTTTTATGTTGCAGCCTTATGTCAAACGACTTTAAGTATTCTTTTCCCCCCACATCAATCTATACTCCATACACCATAATAACAAAACAAAAAAACGATTTGTGCCAAAACACTCAAGGATATTTACAAAGTTTTCTATAAGCCACACTTGCTGTGTGCTTAGGGTCATTGTCCTGTTGGAAGGTAAACCTTCTACCCAGTCTGAGGTTCTGAATGCTCTTGACTGGGTTTTCATTAAGCCTATCTCTGTTTTGCTGTGTTGAGTTTTCCTTCTACTCTGATGAATCCCTCAGTCCCTGCTGCTGAAAAACAGCCCCGCAGCATGAGGCTGCTACCAGCACACTTTAGTGTTGGGATGGTGCTGTGCAGGTGATGTGCAGTGCCTGCTTTCCTCCAAACATGATGCTTGGAATTGAGGTTCATCAGACCAAAGAATCTTGTTTCTCACAATTTGAGAGTTCTTTAGCTGCTTTGTTGCAAATTCCAAGTGTGTTTTCATGTGTCTTGACTGAGGAGAGGATTGAGTTTGGCCACACCGCCATAAAGACCAGATCGGTGGAGTGTTGCAGTGATGTTTGTCCTTCTGTAAGTTTCTCCCATCTGCATAAATGATCATGGAGCTCAACTAGAGTGACCAGCAGCTTCTTGGTCACCAGACTAACCAAGGCCCTTCTCCATGAATTGCTCAGGAGGCCAGCTCTAGGAAGAGTCCTGGTTGTTTCAAACTTCTTCCATTATAGATAATGGAGGCTGCATGCTTCTGTGAACCTTCAATGCAGCTGAATTTTTTCTGAACTCTTCCCCAAATGTGTGGCATGATGCAATCCTGTTTCTGAGCTCTGCAGGCATGGTTTTTGCTCTGATATGCATTTTCAGTTGTTAGAACTTTTAAGACATGTGTGCCTTTCTAAATCATACCCATTCAATTGAATTTGCCACAGGTTAACTACACTCAAAGTGTAATAACATCTAAAAGAGACATGAGTGCTCCTGAGCTAAATTTCAAGTGTCCCAGAGAAGGGTATGAATACTTATGCAATGGAATCATTTAAGTGTTTTATTTCCAATAAATTTGCAATGTTTTTACAAACCTGTTTTTTGTTTTTTTTTGCTTTGTCGTTATGATATATGGGATGTGGATTGATGTAGGAAAAAGTTATTTAAAGCAATTTAACTCAAGGCTGCAACATAAAACATGAAAAAAAGGGGGGTATGAATACTTTCGCAAGGCACTGTAAAAAGTGAAACTCCAAGAACCACCATATCTGTTTATGGACGTTTATTTATCCTGTACCTTATAGTTTAGAAAATACAGATCTGTAATTGTACACCAAAACTGTACTTGAAAAATTCTTAATGAAAGAAATCGTCTTCAAAAGACAATGAGACAACAGTTTTATCCACAGTGAAACAGAACTAGGGGTCTGTTGTACCCAGTACAGACAAATAAGGTTGACAGTGAAGGTGGAAAGAGCTTCTTGCCATGCTTGTTTACTACCGAGCAGAAATCAAACAGCCTCGCTATAATCCTTTGGTAAACAGTTAAAGGTCATGCAAGCATGACTGATCCTGAACCAGGCATATCAAGAGCTGGTTTGCAATTTCACACACCACTGTACAAAAAGAACAGATTAGAAGTGATAAAAGTCTGTTGTACAGCTTATACAATGCAATTCAATTCAGCTTTTGCAAAAATATACTCATAATATACATAGATTTCACTTTTCAATTCCCCTACCCTCTTTTTGCCCATTCTACCCGGTCCCCAATCCATAAAAATCACATTACAAAAGCATTGAAATAACTATTTCTGAACAGTTATAAAGCATTTTACTTGGCCAGCTGGAGAAAATTGTGCATTTTTCCAGATTATAATCAAAGCTATATACACTCTGATAATGACAACACAGCCTGAGGTGCATCATTATGCATTGTCAGAAGTTGTTACAAATCTCACTAAAGCAGAGCATTGAAAAAAGACACCAGGCCCAATACACAAAGAAAGCAGTGCACAAAAGCCATATTTTAAAATATACACTTATTTATATATATATAAAACCAGAGGTTATACTCAAAAATACTGTTGTGTCCCTTTAAGTTTTGTTTGTAAATTAAAAAAATCATTATGGAACCTTGTAGAAACAAAACAAACAATAAAAGTGTGGCAAGAAAGTCTAGAGACTTGTCAGCAGGCGCTACAGATTCCTCATCGGAGCAATTACAATTTGACATGAGCTGCTTTTGGAGTGCGAGGATGCATTTTAGAGTTCTTCTGGTCTGCTCAATGATGGTGAAGCAGTTCAGAAAGCATAATTTTCAGGAAAGGACTTCCCCAATAAGCACTGGTCCCTGGCATCTCCTGGATACGGTACACTGTTAGTCTCATCAAAGTGTGAGAGCGGAACAGTGTCGTCCTCGGGAACCTGCATCCCATCGGGGTCTGCTTTCAGACTGGGCCTTTGGTTATCAGGGAACGCCATTGAGAAGAGCGCATCGGGATCGCACACAAACTTATACACGTACCGTTCTCCAGCAACCTGTACGTAAGAAAGAGACACGTTTTTGAAAAACTTATTTGAGAAACGCTGATATGTTTTGATGGGGACTAACTACAAATAATGAGGGAGCTACTATCTAACGACTAAGGGAATGAAGAAAAATGACATTGGAACGGGAACGTGCCTTTACCTTCTGCATGATGCCCTTTTCATAGTAGTAGCGCAGGGAACGGCTCAGTTTGTCATAATTCATCGCAGGCCTGTTCTTCTGGATGCCCCAACGACGAGCAACCTTTTGAAAATGGTTGTGTTAATTATGCTTGTTGACCAAAATGAAAATAAGACTATAAAGCCACTTGCTTTCATAACACACTGACCTCTTCTGGTTCAATGAGTTTAAACTCCAGCCCACGACCAGTCCAAGCAATGAAGTGGCTGTTGGATGGGTCGTCCAGCAAAGTGACCAGGAACTGCCAGAGTTGCAGAGACCCCCTTCGTTGATACGGAGGCCCCTCCCGGAAAACTCCACCCTCCTGCTTTAGCTTTCCCTCCAGGCGGTCTGGCACCACACACGCGTCGTCATAATACAGGTGGGATTCTCCGTCATACCCGAAACCTGTAATCGGCAGCCAGGGAGAAAAAAAAAAAAAAAAAAAAAAAAAAATGTAAAAATGTGGATTTAATATAAACATAAGACTAATCAAAAGCGGTTTCTTAATAAATCATCTAGTAGTGGTAGATGAAACTAAACGGACAAAAGTCTTACCTTCGTTGTTAGCGCCATAGAAGTTTGCTGACTTGCCAAAAGATGACTGGCAATTCTGTACTTCTGCAAGTCAATTGAGAAAAAGATAATGTCAGATTAAAATAAAAAAATTTACAAAAACAAAAAAAAAGAAAAACTCTACAATATAAAGTTTGGGAGTCAGAAACATTTTTAAAAAAAATATAATAAATTTAAAATTTTACATTTATCGAATTCCCACTGTCTCACACTAATGGTGCGGTCACATTTACTCTTGTCTGGTGAATCTTCACAGCCAATAAGAGTAATTTCAGTAGGAAATTCATTTGAGTGCAAATGATTTGGTTGCACAAGACAGATTAAAATAATGAAATAAATAAAAAAAAAACCCTCTACAATATGCTAAAGTCTCAGAGTCAAAAATATTTTTTAAAAATATAATAAAGTTTGAAATTTTACAGTTATCGAATTTTTACTGTCTCACTAACTGTGCGGTCACATTTACTGTTGTCTGTTGAATTTTTGCAATAAAAAAAAAAAAAAAAAGTAATTTCAATAGAAATTTGTGCTGGAATTTTACTTGAGTGCAAACAAGACAGATGAAAATAATAAAATAATTTAAAAAAAAAACCTTTACAATATGATAAAGTTTCAGATTAAAAAATATTTGTAAAAAAATATAATAAAGTTTGAAATTTTACATTTATTGAATTTCCACCATCGCACACTAACAGCGCATCACGTACTGTTGTCAGGTGTGAATTTTCGCAGCTAAAGAGTCATTTCAACAGGAATTTGTGCTGGAATTTCACTTGAGTGCAAATGATGTGATTACACAAGTCAGATAAAAATAATAAATAAATAAAATGTATTAAAAAAAATAAAAACCCTCTACAGTATAATACATTTTGGGAGTCAAAAATATATTAAAAAAAAAAAAAAAAAAAAGTTAAACTTTGAAATTTTATGTTTATCGGATTTGCTGTCTCACACTAATGGTGTGATCACACATACTGTTGTCTTGTGAATTTCTGCAGCCAATAAGAGTCATTTCAACAGGAATTTGTGCAGGAATTTCACTTGAGTGCAAATTATTTGGTTGCAGAAGTCATTAAAATAATAATAATAAAAAAATAAAAATAAAAAACCCCTACAACATAATACATTTTGGGATTCAATTTTTTTTAATAAATATAATAAAGTTTGAAATTTTACAATTATCGAATTACCACTGTCTCACACTAATCGTGCAGTCACAAATACAGCTGTCTGGTGAATTTTCGCAGCCAACAAGAGTAATTTCAATAGAAATCTGTGCTAGAATTTCACTTAACTCCAAATGATTTGGTTGCATAAATTCGTCATGTTGACCAACAGAAAGTGACTGTGTCGCTGCACCATAAATTTCACAATTATGACAGTTTTACTACAGCTCTCCAAGAGATTTACACCTACCTGAGTCAAAGCCGAAGTCTCTGGGCTCCTGTTTGATTGACATTTGGTGGAACAGTGGTGCACGAGGAGGTCCCATGTTTTGCACTCCCTGCTCATTGTAACAGGGATCCACCATTTCCTTTTTGAATCCCTGGGGAGGCATTGGCACCAACGGCTCTGACATCTGGCGCTGATATGGAGGCCGGCTATGTCGGGGAAAATGGCCACGGGCCTGCGGGGGGTACGGTGTCTGACAGCGGCCATCGGACTGTGGGAATGGCAGACAGGGCTCGGAAAGCTGCCGATGAAACCTAAGAAAGGCAAAAGATGAGAAATTGCGTGAGAGGGCATTACTCACCATGCCAAGGGCAACTGAGATCATGAGTTTCACGTATAGGGATAAGTCTGGTGTTAAAGCTCTTTTTCCATTATGTAAACCTGGAGACTTGATTGGGATAAATATAGAACCGCTTTCCAGGTCAGTGTGGCATCTTTAACAAGTTAATACCAATGAAAAGCTCAACCTGAGCTGATTACAGCACTTTCAACAGGCACGAGCAGCTCAAGTAGAAGATAAAAGATAGAAATGAGGTTAGAAAATGATCACCGTGACCTAAAAAATTATGACAAAGTGTCAGAAACAAAAATATCTTGTCATACCTGTGGTCTGTGCTGTAGGAGGCATCTGGGTGATTGACAGGTGGGCAGGGCATTGCAAAAGGTGGGCTCTGACTGTGGAGTGGAGTCTGTGCTCTCTGATGTGGGGGTGTGGAGCTGTGGTTGGGACCAGGTAGTAGTGGTGGTCCTTGTGTCTGAGTTTGGGCTGGTGGCATTACTCTTTTTTGCACTGGGTGTGTTGCTGTGCTGGTGGAGGAGCCAAAGGGTGATGCCGGTGTAGACGGAGGAGTGAGTGGCTTGTTAAAAGCGAATGGCTTCCTATCGAAGGCACTAAAATTGAATGACAAAATAGAAATAAGTATGAGAAGGAGTGAGAGGAATATGGAGAAGATTGGGAAAGGATAAGGAAATATATACCTGTAGTTATATAGGCACTTTTCTCCATATGGAGACAGTCTCTGTTCTTGTCCACATGGGGAAAACTCTCTGCTTGGACTCAGTTCCCGCTTTACTTTAGTTTGAGGGGGTCCATGGAACATCACTAGAGAGAGAGAGAGAGAGCGAAACCGTCACAAAAAAAGTCTCACAAATACCTAACAAAAACAGTTCTTTAACTTGGAACCTACACTACTGGTCAAAAGTTTGAAATAATTAAGATTTTTATTGATAAGTCTCTTATGCTCACTGATGATGCATTTATTTGAACTAATATTTTTAAATGTACAATTTGAGAAAATAACTATTTTCTATTTGAATATATTTAAAAATGTGATTTATTTCTGTCATTGAATTTTTAGTTAGTTTCCTGTGAATGAATTTTCAGCGATTAATCATTTTCTTGATTTGGTGCTTTATTTATTATTTTTTATTCATGCTCAATCATTAATAATGCTTATTATAATGTTGAATTTTTTTTCTGATGAAAATATTTTTGAGGAAACCACGATTTACCGTATTCATTTCAAATAGAAATATTTTATAATATTATAAATTATTTATGGTCACATTTAATGAATTTAATGCATCCTTGCTAAATATAAGTATTGATTTCGTACATTAATTCATACATTTAAAAATGATTTCTGTCAATAATTTTCAGCAACCAGTCACACGTGCCGATGTCACTCAGAATGATTATTCAGAAATTTTTTTAAAGTTATTTCTTGGTGACTCCATGCTCTATTATTATTTTTACTCATGTTCAGTCATTAATAATGCTAATTATAACGTTGAAAACTAATTTTGCTAATAAAGATATTTTTGAGGAAACCATGATTTATTGCATTTATTTAAAATAGAAATATTTTGTAATATTCTAAATTATTTATGGTCACATTTGATGAATTTAATTCATCCATGCTGAATACAAGTATTAATTTCTTCTAATGGCAGTTTAGTTTTTGCTACTTAATATTTTTGTGGAAACCATTTTTAACATTGATAATAAATGTTTCTTGAGCACCAAATCAGCATATTAGAATGATTTCTAAAGGATCATGTGACAGACTGCAGTCATCACATTTTAAATGACAAAAATGTCTCAAAAAATAAACAAATTACATTAAAATATATATTTATTAGAAAAACAATTGTTTTAAATCATAATAATATTATTTCACATTACTATTTTTACTAAATCTTTAATAAAAATAATAACAACAACAACAACAACAAGCTTTGTGAGCATTGAAGACTTCTTTCAAAAACATTTTAAAAATCTGAATTATTTCAAACTTTTGACTGGTAGTATAACCTTGCGTCATCTAGGTGTCAGAAGTTTGATAAATATGTAGTACTGGACTACTAGAGCTACTCCATTTTAAAGGAGGTGGGAAAAAAAAAACCTTTCCCTCTAGAAAAGGAGGCTGCAAGTTAGAACTTGCAGACTATCACGTGATTCCTATGGAAAAAGGGCCCCACTGCCCAGCTGTGGTGAAAGAGGGGCCTGTGAGAGCTTCAGGCGTGATGCCAGATAAAGGGAATTGTGCCAGACAAACACACACATACACTCTCTCACACA
The DNA here is from genome assembly GCA_036247105.1 of Cirrhinus mrigala. NCBI lineage: Eukaryota > Metazoa > Chordata > Actinopteri > Cypriniformes > Cyprinidae > Cirrhinus > Cirrhinus mrigala. Next base: position 10,082,899 of record CM070012.1, read on the forward strand.
CAATTTCTATGCAAACACATCCATGTGCATTCACCTTCTACAATAAACACCATTGACACCATAGAAAACGCACACAATCAGACTTATTCAGAGCCAAATGGGAAGAAAAACTAACAAGGGAAACAGCCAGAGCACTGTTCACCAGCACATAATAACCAGAGTGTGTGTGCGTCGAGGATCCAGCCCCATTAAAATGTCACCAAGCTGGAGGCTGCCATGAGTTACAGCACCGCAGCAGCACACTGGGCCTCACATTTGCGCACGCACAAACACACTCCACAGAACTCATGGCTAGGAATCGAGTTTGGCACAGAAACTTTTGGAATGAGGAGATTCATTTAACTGATTTTTTTGGTCTCAAGAAGGAGGGTTCAAGGATTGCTGCTCTAATTCAAAAACAGTTTCTATAATTCATAAAGGCAAGTTCTATAGGCTGTTCTGCATGAATATTCAAAGAGCACTCACGGTTATCCGACTGGAAGTCTGGAACAAACTGTTCGTCATCAGGTACCTGGGCTGCACATGGAGAGAAAAAACAAAATGATTTAATTATTTATGAAAAATAAATTAAACATTTAAAGTGAATATAAATAATTAGTATGGTTATATACGGCGTAACATTTTGTCCCATTTAAATGGGGCCCTAGAGGTCAACCACTGGATGATGCATTAACAACCAAGTTATGAAATGTATTCCATAACCAGGACTATTCTAGAGCGTAGTTGTCGTACCTTCTGCTATCCAAATCTCTTGTAGCTGGCTGAGATCTTGAAAGAGCTCTGTGGGACACAAAGATTGATTTGTGAATAAACAGGCTGATTTGTTTGGGCTTGGGTTAAATGATGTGCTTTAGAGAGATCTGGATGGATTGATTGCATGTTCATTTGTTTACCCTCTGTATCCTGTGCCAACTCAGTGTCAACAAACTTCCTTTTTCGGTCAGTGAATGGTCTGCAAGACGGTTCCTGCATGTGAGACTTCTGTAAAAGAAAAAATAATAAGTGAACATTGTGCACAGCCACCCAGCTTCTACAGTTTGAATGGATATTCTGTATTAAACATTTGAAGCAAATCACAGTCACAAAAGTGAAGAAAATGAGGCATGACGAGTTAAAGCAAAGGCTTACACTGGGGGGCACCATGAAAGGGACCTGCTGGTCGTAAAACCCGTCCATGTTGCTTGCTTCTCACTGCGGCCTAAGGGGCTGCAGCAGGAGGGAAAACGGGAATGAGCCGGGATAAAGGGGGGTGATATCGTCGCCTGTCGGAAGAAGAGCCGAGAAAAGTGGCACTTAGAGAAAGACACGCACTCTGTCGGGATCTGATGCAGCTGTCAGTGAACGTCCCGGGTCCTGACAGTCCTTGACCAACTGTCCCTTTGATCTGTGAAAACTTCAGCTAGCCTGTTTGTTTGTGTAACACTCACTCTCAGCTCAGATGAAGTGTGCAGCATTAGTGCAGGACACTTACACTCGCTCACCCTCTCCTTCTCCCTCACACACAAACCATTTAAGGCTCACGGTACAGATGGGGGTCCTTACATAACCATACAGTGCCATCTGTTGCCCATGAGACTACCCAAGACTCCATACTAAGTGTCTAAATGAAAGCAATCATTTAGAAAAGGAAAATATTTTAAGCAGCTCCTACTCTGAAAACAAATCAGGTTCAGATTTAAACAGTGGAAAGGCACGAATAAAATAACGAAGCCTAAGTTATTCATCACGCTTCATCACACACGTGTGTTTATTTTCCCTGACGCAAGTGTTCAGGCCATAAAATCGTATTACAGCCGCGAGGCCAAGAAAACACCTCACAACCAACACCGCCTAACCTCTCTGGACCAAGAACTAATTAAACATCCATCGCTTAACATTATTGCTTCCTGAAGCTTATCAGACCTTTATAAAACAGGAGGAACGTGCGTCTGCACATTTCGCGCTGAAAATGAAGAGTTTGTGCTTTTAACGATTTTATTGGCGATAATAAAGGCTGCCAGCGGAAACTATAGCTGTTAAATAAGTAAATCGAGATTATAGCATTACAACAGCGAGTTAACAGGTATAGGAACGAGTTCAAGAAGTTCAATCCCTTCCCCCCCAGCGCCCATTATCGCCGTGCGCTCTCCCCCTCCCTTCCCTCGGCCGCTTGTTTTTCTCAATGAAGTGAAATTTGATCCTCCGTGCGCGCGACCCCGAAAAAACCTCAGTCGTTCCATTCATAAAAATACCAAACGCGCGAGAAGCACTTCATCAAACCGCATATGGATTTTGCAGAGCTCAAACTGTGATTATGGCTGAGTTTAAAATAACCTTTATAAAGTACTGAGAAAACAAACAGGGGGGAAATGGTTGCCAAATATGCGCACAAAGAAAATGGCGTGCGAGCCAGCAAAACTAAACGCAGCGTTTTTTAAGTAAATACAACTTTACAAAAAATTAAAGCAAAATATGAAACTTGCATAGAGGTATAATTAAACAGCACAAAACTAGAGCAGCGTGCAGAAAATACTCACCCAACGATGATAAAATCCTTTACTTGTATAAAAAGAGCGTTTTGATAAATCCCAGAGGAAAACAGTCTGCGTCTACGATCTGTAATGGGTATCGCACTCTCCCTCAGCTTGACGCGACTGAAATTTTCTCAATGGGATCGCCTGTTTTTCCGAGAGCATCAGTTTAACGCTGTAGCTCACGCCTATTGGTTAGTTCCTCACGTCGTTCACGCGATTGACCAATGGCTCTCTCTATATTACCTATGTGATCATGAGGCTGCAGTCAGCCAATCAGAGCAGGTCTCTCTCCTGTTTTTATGAATGGCTGGGTTTCATTCAACAACCAGATGTTTCTCCACAGCAAAGAGTCTTTTAAAGGGCCAGAAGCGAGACGACAGTGAATGGCCAACCGAGACTCTAAACTTGCGATCTGCTCTGACTTTCATTCTAAGTAATTTCTGAATATTATTTTTTGCGTAATAATTAAAGTGTGCGAGTTTAGGCTATACATAAAGTACAAACCCCAGATTTCGAATCAAAACTTAATAGTTCTTTTTTTTTTTTGATAGTGTCCACACTTTTTCAAACTAATAAAATAAATAAATGAAGAGTTCAGATGCAAAAGCCCCTAAATCCATCTGACGTATTTCTTTAAAATTAGCATTTCTTTCTGGCTACTTTGTATAGGTTTCTATGTAAGTACTGGTACTTCTGATTGGCCTGAGGCTGGAATTTAGCAAGTTTGAAGTAAAAGCATCTGATGGACGTATAATATGTGTCAGGAGCATTCAATCAGTATCATTATATCATTTTTGACCGAGATGGCTTTTATCTGGTTTTGCATCTGAACTCTTCAAATATCAATATGAAAAAGCAGTGAGGAAGAGTTTACAGCAGAGTCTAGATGTGAATATTGACTGGGCGTTTGGAAACCACTGACCTCTATCTTGGGACAGAAGAGTGGACGTGTCACTGTGGACAATGACTGGAATCCTCTGTGATAATCTCATTCTGGCCAAAGAAACTGTTCCTAACAAAATCTCTGCTTTTGTTCACTCCTTAAAGCCAGTTCACAGATCACTTATATACTTAAGGTTTAAAAACAGACATATTAATACACCAACTTAAATGATCATGGCATCATAACTATATCTCCAGTTGGGAGGCAGATTATAAAATCAGCGTTGCTGCCTGCTGGGAAACTCCACTGTGGAAGAACACTTTGTTGTCTGATCTATTATTCATGCCAGGCCCTCAAAGAAACATCTGCACATCAGACAGTGATGTATGATCTCTGGTTTCCCCTGCTTATAGGTTACAACCTTAAAAACTTCAAAGCTAATATATCTACTCTGTTACTCTACTTATATTTAAAATCATTTCATTTTGGTACCTAGTACAAATAATCATATCTGTTCACAAATGCATAGCTATGCATTAAGGCCATAATAGAATAACCACATTCAAGGCTGTGCGATACATCATATGGAGAGGTTTATGTGAGATTTCTGAAAATTCGTGAAAATAAAGTTTTCATGACCATTTTTACCAAAATGCTCATAAATTATTTAGTGCATGAAATGGAAAAAGCACTTGCCAGGTGCCATCTGTAAACCCTGATCCCCCCCCCAAAAACACACATCAACAGTCTGCTCAAACAAATAATCATAGGTTTTCTTGTCTTTGTTTGAACTATAAAACATTTACAGTGCAGGATGGAAATAGTATAGTATAGTATAGTTAAGCTGGCTTTATCAAAAGCTATCTGGAGTTTACTGTGAGCTAATCTGTAGGTAAATCCAAAGGGTTTGGTTACTTTTTCTTGTAGATGTATTTTAATTAGTTTAACATGATCACTAACATGATTTATTAGACAAAATATCTGTGCAAGAATGAAAAATGGTGTTCACTCCTGCTGCACTGATAGCAACATGAATGTTACAACCCACTGTAAATAGGTGAGTCATCTTTCAGACCTCTTGCTCTCGCTTCCTTTATATTTGCTCTCGCTTCCTTGCTCTCTCACACACATACACAAATGCAGGCCTTAAAGAGAAAAGGAGCCTAGACTTTTAAACAGTAAGTGGGAATGAAAGCAAGTACATACTTATTTAGTAATGTGTCTATGCAACTTCATTAGGCTGTAACGGTAACACAACAGAATGACAAGTTTTATCAAGATGATAAATCATGCTATTCATATTACTGTAAACAATTCACTCATGCATATGTTTTATTTATTTATTTTTTTCCATTTTGGATCTTGTAATTTTAAATTAAATGAATTTAGTCCAATCACACAGGAAAACATGACTATTTTATGAAGTAGTGATTTTGTATGAATTTAAAGGTAAGAAAAAAGTAAGCATGAAGGTCCACTCCTAAACATAACTAGGCCATTCCATGAAATAAGTGCCTTTTGCATCCCTAAAAAATAATTAAATAGATTTGATATAACAACAAATAAATGTGCCATTTAAAGACACAACAATACAATATTCTTTCATCAATATTACATAAAAAAGTCAATTAAATACTATTTTAAATAATTTAAATAGCAATTTATGCTGGTAAAGGTAAGGGTAAGGGTAAGGTTTTTGGCCTGTCCCTCCCAATGATTTTTTTTTTTTTTTTCAGCAGGACTTTTAATTTGCAAAAATAAAGGCAAAATGATATATAAAAACACACATTTGCATATTGTTCTAAATATAGTCTCATTGCTAAGCAGTGTTTTTAGCATAAGTATACATTTTTTTCCATAAAACCTAAATAATTGTATTGGTGTCCCCAGATTTCATGTCAGCCCTGTTACCCTTACCAAGAAACCCTTGTAAAATAATGTAGATCTTCTTTTGACCAGGATTCCAACACTTAAAGGAACACTCCACTTTTTTTAAAAAAAAAAAATAGGCTCATTTTCCAACTCCCCTAGAGTTATACAGATGTGTTTTACCATTTTTGAATCCATTCAGCCAATCTCCGGGTCTGGCGGTAGCACTTTTAGCATAGCTTAGCTTAAATCATTGAATCCGATTAGACCATTAGCATCTCACTATATAATGACTAAAGCATTTCGATATTTTTCCTATTTAAAACTTGACTCTTCTGTAGTTGCATCATGTACTAAGACTGGCGGAAAATGAAAAATGGGATTTTATAGGACGATATGGCTAGGAACTATACTCTCATTCCGGCGTAATAATCAAGGAACTTTGCTGCCGTACCATCTGTGTAGCAGGCGCAATGATATTACGCAGCGCCTGAAAGTGACTGGTTTGTGTTTGTGTAGATGCAGAGTTGCAGCCGGCAGAGTTGACGGCTGCATAATATCATTGCGCCTGCTGCACCCATGGTATGGCGGCAAGGCTTCTTGATTGTTACGCTGGAATGAGAGTATAGACTTTTTACATATGCCATGTGACCTGTAAATGCAAAAAAAAAAAGGTTTCCATTGCAGTTTTGCAAAACATTACTTTTTCAAATTGCCTGAAAAACCACCTAATGCGAGAATAAAAACTTTTTTGCAATATATGGGAGTTTTTGTGAAATTGATGCCCCTGATAGCACACATACATCACGGAGACATCTATTTGACGTCTGCATTTACATCTGAAAGGCATACATTTTTTGTTTGCTTATCTGCAATACAAACGTCTATGGGACGTTTCCTATCAGATGTCACATAGACATCTATTAGATGTCTTTAAGATGTTTATGATTTAGAATATATGTAAAACTGGCATCTTACAGACGTCTGTCAGATGTTTGTACAAATCAGATCCTTTCCAGATCAAGTGATCTTTAACAGACATCTCGCAGACGTATCTCGGGTGTTTTCTCTAGCCGTATTTTCAATTCACAATTATAATTTGTGCAGTTTAAAGGGTAATGGAAATGTGGCTAATGAGTTCTTTTCAGAGATACATTCATGAAAAACTCCCACTCCAGTTCAGTATTTAAAATTTTCTTCAAATATGTCCTGTCTCTGGCTTCCCTTACGAAAATTAACCATGGTTTTACTGTAGTAAAAGTGTAGCAACCATGTTTTTTCTGTGTATTAATTTGTATAACCACAGTTTTACTACAAATCCCTGACAGTACACGTAGATGTCAAATAGACGTCTATTAGATGTCTTTAAGATGTTTGTGATTTAGAATGTATGTAAAAGACGTATGTAAGATGTTTTTACACAGCAGATGCTTTCCAGATCAAGTGATCTTTAACATTTTGCAGACGTACGTGTGCTACCATGGTTAAATTGTGACAAGTGTTGCAAAACCGTAGTTAATTTGTGGTACCTATTGTTTAACTATAGTAACCATGATTTTTGGTTTTGTTTGTAGTAAAACCATGCTTAATTTTCAAAATACTTTGGTTAATATCCTGTTTATAGATTTTGCTTAAAAAAATCATACAATCATCCATTCAACAACCAATGGATATAATAAAGTCTCCATCCTACATTTTTTTCAATAACCCATTTCACTTCACAATACAGAAGAGATATCTGTTGCTACTTCCGTTACATCACAGCTTTAACAATATCCCAGACACCAGCAAAATCATCGACTATTTTTTTTTTTAAATATAGAAGAACCAATCCATAAACTGCTTGAGGGCTGCTATCCCTGTCAATGAATGCTAAACAACTTCATTAAACTGAGTGATAGTGTGCCTCATAACCTGAAATTAAACAGGTTGCCACAGCTTTCATCAGCGTTCCACGCGACTCGCTGCGAGGCCGCTCTAAATATAGCTCTCAAACGCCTCTATTATATAACAATATGCTCTAAATTCAATTCAAATGGCACCATGCTGCAGTACCCAACGTATCTGCTACTTCTGCACGCCGTAGCCAAAGCAACTTCACATTTCTGTTGAGTCATAGGCGTTCTATTCATGAATGTTCATCTCTGACTCATGCCGAGGTCAAACTTTTTTGTCTGAGATCGGAAAAGCAGTATGTTATTAATTGACTGTTAATATGTTACAGAGCCTTGATCTGCTGTTGTGCTGGGTGTGAGTCACAGTGTTTGTTTTCTTCTTCGGGGAGAGCTAAATTCATTTCACGGTCCCTGGTGTGTCATACTATACAGGATACATCAAACCTGTGATTGCCTAGTGCTCCCTGTAATTGAAGGGAACGATTCTCTTTCATTCAAAGCTGTAATTTCGACAATCTCCCTTTGATTGATGACGGACGAGCATGGTTATGTGAACGTGTGTAACGGGATATGAAAGCATTTAATCAAATAAATGCATCACAAATGTTAGACAAAATGATGACATTTATGAGACATACGATTCAAGTAATTCTAAACTGTTAGGTTTTACTTAATGAAAAAAAAAAGAGAGAATGACTGCGAGACTAGATTCATCACAATCTATAAAACTAATGAGTATCTATAAACCAATAAAATCTTAATAAAATCTCTCTAGCCTGTTTCTTAATCAAGCTTTCTAATAAACCATGCATTGTATATGACTATTGGCTCTTTGGATAAAAGCGTGTGCTAAATGCAAAAATGTGATCGTGAATGTCTAAAAAGTTTCTTTCTATTCCAGTTAGTCTATACAGTTTTTGCCTCTTTTCAGGACTTTACATTTCTGTCACGTTCATCAGCGTTAAGAGGAGCTGCTAAAAGGATCGGAATCAAGCTAATTTATGATCACTTCTCTGTGTTCTTCTGCATTTCCAATGCATCTTCTGAGGCTCATTTACCACACAGCTAACACCTACCCACACACCCACTTCTGCAACCTGAACCTCTGAGGATCCTGTAGCCATGGAGATACCTTGGTCATGAGAGAGAGAAAGAGCACCAGAGAAAGAGAACAGAGCTGACTCATGGAACTACTAGATTTTCAAGAGGCAGAGTGACCCACAAATCAAAAATAACTTGCTGAAGACAAAAGAAATGCAAACGTTCAAGAAAGACATCTTTGAAATATAATATGAACGACTGTTTGTTGTTTTAATAGCTGATGCGTGTCACTTCGTATCATGAATACGACTGGATGCGTGGGCTTTCTGTGAAAGTTCTTAGGTGACTACTAGAATAGATTGCATGAGACATGTCCTAGTTGTGTCACCCCCTAAAATAACTGTGTGGCTCAAAATATCTGTGTATATGAAAGCACAAATCCATTAACTGGCAATTCCAGGAGGTTGGTTATTGTTAAAAACAAAGAATAGCCAGATAAACAGATTTTTCAATGGCTGGTACAAGCTCTCACTTGTCTGTCACTCCATTTCTGTCTGTCTCTCTTGGACGGGTGATTCAGAGGCGTCATCTCCATTGTCATTCCTCTATTTCAATCCATTTACACCCTCACCAACGGTCCTGTGTTGAGAGCTGCCGGTTTTCACGCATGCTGATGAAGCTGGGGCGGGCACCGTGTTGGCTGGGGTGGGAGACTGTTGGCTGCCTGGGGGAGGAGAATGAGGTAGGTGTAGGAAATGCAAGTAAACACATTAAGCCCACAGGGCTCCAGCAGTGTTTAGAGTGAGCTCAGGAGCTCAGGAGGGCCAACAGCTATACCCCAAAAGAGTTAGAGCCTCTGTTAGAAACATCAACCCCTTCCCCCCAAAACCTTTGTCCCAAATGCGGCTCAAAGCTGATTGAGTGTGTGGGGACTCGGCTTTGGCTAATAGACTAAACCAAAGTAGGCCAGCTGCCGTGCCGATGTGTCTGAACGGCTGCTATGGCTGCTTGCTTTAAGCAAGCTTCAGGGTAACTGGAGCGTAAGAAAGACGGGAGTTCAACGCATGCAGACAGATGAAAACACATAGAAACACAAATTTGGTTTTAAAAGTTTCTTTTAATTTCACGAGCAGCAATTTTTGCTAATATTGGGACATCAGGAGTAGTTATTTGTGTAATTTGCCTTTATTCTGTAGAACTAACAGTCAGCCAAAATAAGTACGTCCTAAGTGAAAGGTTGTAATAAATTCTAAAATCCCATACTGGGTAAAAGCCATCAGTCAGTATAGTTTGGGACCACATGTTAGTCTTAAGTTTTCTTTAGTGTTTTATTGAAAATAGAATATATATATTTGTACAATTTGTAACAAGAACAAGTTCAAACATATTACAGGCTTTATTTTTGACAACTATACAGTAAAAATAAGGGGAAATATTTTATGGTAACAGGGTTGAATAGTTGAATAGCCTGAATGTAGTCAGTTTTAACTTGAAAATTGATTTTGTGTGTGTGTGTGTGTGTGTGTGTGTGTCTCACAATTTGATAGAATGTTATATCAGGGTTGGGCACAACTGAATATTTTAGTGATTAAAATAATGTATAATATGTTTGTTTTAATGAACAGCATATCAACAAACTATTTAAAATATTTTATTATTTGAATTGTCTAATAAAATAGGAAGGACAAGTGAAGCTGGGATATCGAATGGATCTCTTTAAGATGGGTTTTTAGTTGCTGTTAAAAAATAAAGGGACACCAGCGTGTCCAATCTGACTTGAATTTGTGGAAATTGTCATGGATTTACCTTTGGTTTTGCCATACTTACACTACCAGTCAAACGGTTTTGAACAGTAAGATTTTTAATGTTTTTTTTTTTTTTAAGAAGTCTCTTCTGCTCACCTAGCCTTCATTTATTTGATCCAAAGTACAGCAAAAAAACAAAAAAACAAAAAAAAAAAACAGTAAAATTATGAAATATTTTTAAAATTGAAAAAATGACTGTTTTTATCTGAATATACTTTAAAATATAATTTATTCCTGTGATTTCAAAGCTGAATTTTTAGCATCATTACTCCATTCACATGATCCTTCAGAAATCATTCTAATATTCTGATTTGCTGCTCAAATTTTTTTTTCAGGTTTCTTTGATGAATAGAAAGTTCAGAAGAACAGCATTTATCTGAAATAGAATTTATGTATTTATTTTTTCAGATAAATGCTTATCTTTGGTTGTTTCTATTCATAAAAGGATCCTCTACTTATCTGTTTTAAATATAGATAATAATAATAATAATAATAATAATAATAATAATAATAATAATAATAGCATATTAGAATGATTTCTGAAGGGTCATGTGACACTGAAGACCGGAGTAATGATGCTGAAAATGTATTTGATTACAGGAATAAATTACATTTTAAAATATATTTGACTAGGAAACAGTTATTTTAAATAGTAAAAATGTTTCAAAATTTTACTGTTTGTGCTGTACTTTAGATCAAATAAATGCAGGCTTGGTGAGCAAAAGAGTCTTCTTAAAAAAAATCCTACTGTTCAAAAACTTTTGACTGGTAGTGTATGTTTAGTTATACGTCTTTATTGCTCACTTTCTCTCATCTAACAGACACACAAAGTTAAACAACTGCCCTTTTAACCTAGTTGAGAGCTACCAGTAGGACAATTATTAAGCCGAAGAGAGTGTAATGTGTGATGTTAGAGTGTATATCAGCATTTATTGTATGTAACCACGTCTGTGATAGATAATAAGTAGTGTTAACTAATAGATAATGTTTACTGTGGCCATTAAAACTACACAGCTATCAGATGTGTTTCTAATTAACATACAGTGCACACTGAATGCTTTGCCCAGGCTAGTACAGTCTCTTTTACTCAGTGAAACCTGTGTTGCACAACCATGTGGTTTCTGATGGTCTGGCACAAATGGCTAACTTACCTTTTTATGCTCACAAGACACCACCATGTCCTTGAAAATACTTTCAGAGACTATTATTACAAACTACAGAATGTGCCATCACATAAAGGAGCATGTTAAGAAGTATCGCAACTGTTCATTTTGATGAAAGCCATATAACGTCTCTGTTAGGACTGTTGGCACAGGGCACTTTTTACAAGTTCCTCGCCACACTCCACCAGTGTGCCCCTGATGATAGATGGCATTTCACAATAACCTGCTAGGGCTCCAGTGACGCAAAGTTGTTTTGATGTTGCTATTTGATCTTTTTTACAACGTGGTGGAAGAAACAGAGCAAGCTGCTGAAAATGTCAGCTCTGTATTATTCTACGAGAGAAATGAAAAAATAGGCATGTGGATCAGGAAGGAAAAGAGGAGGAGGAACAAAAATGGATGAAGAAAAGGGTTAAAAAAGAAGACAGTTAAGTGACCTTTTCAACAGAGGCGAGAAGTTGTGGTGAGGTGATGTTAGTCACCTCTGATAAAAGACGGCAGTGATTGGCTTGTAAAGGTTTCAAACAATTTTTGTACTCACAAAGAACACATTATCTCTTACTGAGTATGTCATGTTTCATGTCGTAACAAACTAAACTGTAAATTCAGTTATTTTGTTATCTGTAAGAGATGCTAGTTCAGTACTAAAAGAAAAAAATGTAAACATTAAAAATAAAGAAATATGACAATAAAGGACTACAATAAAAAAGTAGACATCCTGTCTTAAAAAAACGGACTGCCATCAGCATGCTGTCAAATTTCCACTGACCTTTAAACCATCCCATCAGCAAAACACACATACACACACGCACACCGTGCGTATTATGGTTATCCGGGATCAAGGAGTCAACCTTTTCAACTTCATCATTGAATATTCAATCACTGTGATGGTTTGCATGGAAGGTCAGTAATCCTATCACCTACTACATATTAGAGATAAAGGAAATTATCGGCTGACATGATTTCTGTCGCTGACCTGCAGTTGAGGTGCATGGTCATTCCCAGCTGTGTCCATTTTATATGCTCTTTTATTTGGACTGTAACATGACTGGAAACTTATCACACACTGGGTCTAGTGGAAGAATGCGAGTTCATTGTCTACATGCTTCTCTGCACATATTGACACAAGCGTGAAACATGTCAACACAGCAAATTCTATAATCCTGGGTGAACTTTAAACATCATAATATTCACTTATTGTGCACTGCACAGTCGCAGTTTCAGGTTTCAGCCTGTTTTTTGCCTTGAAGGGATTTTTGTGTTTATTAACTGACAATGTGTGGCATATTGTTGATTAAAACACACATAGACACACAGATTTTTTTCTTTGCTTTCGTTAAAAAGGCAGTTAGGGTTACTGTGAGGCAATTGCAACACTGCAACTTTCTCAGAAGATTTAAAAACAGAAATGTGGAACTTATATTCTAAAACACACTTAGACAAAAAGTTGCAAAATCAAAGATTTTTTGGTGAAAAATACTGTTTCATTATTGAATGAGTACATAAAAAACTAATTTTATACAGTTGAACCACTGATGTCACATGGACTATTTTAACAATGTCCTTACTACCTTTCTGGGCCTTGAACGTGGTAGTTGCATTGCTGTCTATGCAGTGTCAGAAAACTCTCGGACTTCATCAAAAATATCTTAATTTGTGTTCCGAATATGAATGAAGATCTAATGGGTTTGGAACAACATGAGGGTGAGTAATTAATGACAGAATTTTCAATTTTTTAAGTTTTTTAAGTGCTAAAAACTAAAATACTTCTAAAATCTACTCTCAGTAAACCAGGCAGAAAAAGAAAGAGTCAGAGAGAGGCTGGACATGTGGTAACAGGCTTGGTTTTTTTCACGCTCATGTTGAGGTGACTGGACTCATCATGAAACCCAAATGTGTGACCATCTGTGCTTATGTTGCCGCACTGCCATCTCTCTATTAGTGCCTGCATGCTCACATAACACTTTCCATTCATAATAGCACATGTATTGTGTAATGCCATTAAAATATACCTCCGCTTCACATCGAACCATGTATATATTGCATTGCTCAAAAAGATGCTTGAAATTGATTTCTCACTTTTTACTTCATTTGGAGACCTCTGTGCTAAAAATATCACATTTGGATGGATCCACACAGCGCATGTTGCAGCCCAGTACGGCTAGATATGTTTTTCTGATGATGGATGAGCATTCCCTCGAGCCAATGTCAGTGAGAGGAGGCAACACAGCTTATGTAATGTTTATGCTGCCTTCGCCAATAAAAAAGAAAAGAGTTAGAGGGTCTATATAAGCACTCCTCCATGTTCTGCATATCATTTGCTGGTTATAAAATGTTCAAAAACACTTATTATACAACTAATTCATCAAGACAGCATCACAATCTTACTATATGCCATTAAATAGTATCTGCTTTGACCTGTTCACCATAGCAGATAATTTGTTTTATTTAGTTAGTCTCAGAATCTACACTACTGGTCGAAAATCTGAAGATTAAATTGATCAAAAGTAACATTCATAATGTTACAAAAGATTTCAGTTTCAAATAAATGGGAAGTTCTGTCATGAAACTCTAGATGGCGCAGGTTGATGTGTTGTTAATGCAAACTGATTATATTCACACTGTTAAACTACTTCGCACAAGCTGATTGGTTCATGTTGCATATGTAGCCAGTGAGCTAGAGCATTTTGCAGTGTGCTTTCAGAGTTCCTCTGAAAGCCTCCACCTTCCCCAGCTCCACCTATATAGCTCTGGTATGGCTTATTATATATGCTACTTGTGCAGCAGCAGTATGTCTTAAATACTCTTCTTGAGCACCAAATTGGCATATTAGAATGATATGAAGGATCACGTGATATTGAAGACTGAAGTAATGGTTACTGAAAATTCCGCTTTGCCATCACTGGCAAAATGGAAAACAGTTATTTTAAATTGTAAAAGATATTTCACAATATTACTGTTTTTACTTGATCAAATAAATGTAGCCTTGGTGAACAAAAGAGACTTCTTTCAAAGAAAAAAATACAAATTAAAAATCTCACCAACCCCAAACTTTCAAATGAGCAATGTCACATGAGTATACGTGAAATATTGGCCTGCGGCCGAATCACAGCCGTGCTGATATACAGACATATATCATGTCTACGAGTGTGATATTGCATTCATACAACAGTTTGACGGTACGGGTGTGTAAATAAATAAGAAACAACAATGAAGTGTCTTTAAAAACCCTCTTTTGTGCAGAACTTCCTTCATGGATTCAAATCCCAAGCCTGCATTACTAATTTGAAAACGTCACTTCAGAACTGGCAACAAAGAAACATTGAGTTGTTTCATTAAAAGCTCACTGTATTATGTGGAGTAGAGTATTATGAGGGAAAGATGGATTGGGTGAGTGTGATTACCTGCATCTGATACAGTATTAATTTTTCAGATCAATCTCATATTCCCAATAAAACATTAGTTTGAATGTCCTCTGAGGAAAGCGCTATCTTTGTCGTAACGTTAATATCCTTTCATCTGTTAAGGGAGATTTCCGATGACACCATTGCTCAGTCTGTTTGTTAGCTGCATCAAGCTGTTGAAAGAAAAATAACTTCCGTTTATAACGGCGTTGATTTTTCAATGTAAAAGTCATTACTGCAGTCTCTTGTCGCCATCTAATGGCAGAACAATGTAACTAAAATCATTTTTCAATTCTAAACACTATTACTAAACACTACTATTATTTATATTAGTATTATAGTGAAAAATATAATGTAAAATGAACAAAAGCCATCATAAAAGTTGCTAGGCAATTCAGTCAGTAAGTACAAAGGCAGTGCTCTGATTTACAGCATTGAATTTACGCCTTGAATCAGCTGTAACAGCCTGACCTCCGTTGTTTCGATGCCGGAAAAGGGATGTAAGTTAGACTAGAGTATCTCTGATTGAGCGATTGAGGTGTTGTGTTGCTGGATGCAATAATGAACATAGTGGTCATCATTTACTCTTGACATCTGAGCCGCTGAAGATGCAGTGGATTACGTTTGTTTGTGAAGGGAATGCACCTCCCGATCTACATATATCTGCCTATGTTCACGCAAATCATTCGTGATCCAGCTTCACTTACAGCAGAAGTAAGTATAAGGGTTTTTTTTATGAATCGCCTTTCCTAATAACGTGCTAGTTAGCAAGTTTAGCGGCTAAAACTGCTAAATGCAGCTAAAGTAAACAGGCTCGTCACTCCACAGAGAGAAGAGAGGGGCGGGGCAAGCAGAGCTCTTTAACATTTAAAGCAACCTCGATTTTTGCAGAGCTGATTTTGGCAAGGTAAAAAGGGTGTTGTTTTAACACTACCAAGTATATTATAGACTTTCCATTAAGACCCTAAAGAATCATATCATCTTGTGGAAAATGGGCATCCGATGACCCCTTTAAAGGAATAGTTCACTTCCAGAGCAAAAATTTATAGATAATTTACTCACCCCCTTGTCATCCAAGATGTTCGTGTCTTTCTTTCTTCAGTCGATAAGAAATTACGTTTCTTGAGGAAAACATTCCCAAATTTTTCTTCATTTAGTTTGAACTTCCAAAATGCAGTTTAAATGCAGCTTCAAATGGCTCTAAATGATCCCAGCCGAGGAAGAAGGGTCTTATCTAGCAAAACGGTCAGTCATTTTTTAAACAAATTGACAATTTATATAATTTTTAACCTCAAACGCTCGTCTTGCCTAAGTCTGCGCGAACTCTGTTTTTTTTCCGGTTCAATAAGGTCAACACAGTTAGGGTATGTTGAAAAACTCCCATCTTGTTTTCTTCCCCAACTTCAAAATCGTCCTACATTGCTGCAGAAGTACCAACCCAGTGTTTACAAAGTGAACATGCAGAGAAGATCAAATGTCCTTTAAAAAAAAAGGTAAAACAGCGATGTAGGAACAAGGCGGGAGTTTTTCGACATACCCTAACTGTATTGAGACTACGCATGCGCATCACAGAGAGAAAACAAGACAAGCGCTTGAGGTTAAAAAATAAATTGTCAATTTGTTTAAAAAATGACTGATCGTTTCGCTAGATAAGACCCTTCGGCTGGGATTGTTTAGAGCCATTCGAAGCTGCATTTAAACTGCATCTTGGAAGTTTGAACTTGGGAGCACCATTGAAGTCCACTATATGGAGAAAAATTCTGCAATGTTTTCCTTAAGAAACAATTTCTTATGGACTGAAGAAAGAAAGACATGAAGATCTTGGATGACAAGGGGGTAAGTAAATTATCTGTAAATTTTTGTTCTGGAAATGGACTTCTCCTTTAATAAAAATAAAGATCTAATGAAAATGTGTCATCATATCTTTATTATGTGTTAAATGTTTTATAAAAGCAACAAAAGAAACACTGTTCTATATACAGTCAGTTACGACTAAAGGGGTTGCAGGCATGACACGCAGCCCTTTTGATATTTACAACATGTAATGTGTTGTGTTTGCTAAATATACTTCTCTTATGAAGTTAAGTATACAAGTATTTTTTTATTTTTATTTTTGGGATTTAATCTTAAACTTGTATGCATATTTCCTGATTTACTTTCACCACTTAAAAAAATGCTGATTGTGCAGTCATATTTGTGATGCAGCTTTATCCATGTAGCCATTTCTATTATAAGCTCACCATCTCATTCAATGAAGAGAGAAAATTGAATGTTGCCTGGCAACCACAAAGAGCACTTTCCTTAAAAAGTAGGTGCTGATGTAATCAGCAAAAGCCAAAAGCACTTATTCTAAAGTGTTGTGCATTAAACAGTGGATTAGCTTCACAGTGCTATTGTTATTTCCTCACATGACAAACCTTATTAATTAATATCTACAGCCAGAGAACTGTAAACCATTCTTAAGCCAGATCTTCAGCCTCTTCAACGGGACATCCTGTATATCCTGGGGTATTTTTCTGTCAGACTGATAAACAACAAACTGGATGAATCAAGGTCATAATAAGTACTGTTATATTTTTAAACATATTAAACACCTCATGTCTAACGTTAGGTGCTCAACGCCACAGAGGGAACATTCTGTGCAAATGTGTCTTTAAAGCATTCTACACTACAAAGTGCCTTTAATCTAGATTGAAGAGGAAGGGGAGGGAGATAGTTTGAGAGGGAGGAGAAAAGGTTGCTAATGGGGAGGGTCATCAGCGAGATTCAGGACAATACCGCTCCCTACTGTTTAAAACAAGAAATGTTTTCAGTGTTCGTTAACTTTTTTAAGGTTGCGTGATGTTTTGTCAGAAAGCCACTGCGATGTAATCCACACTTCCATTCCAAGGTTGGACACATCTGATTAGCCTATTGTTTTTTTTCTTCTTCTAATATTAGAATACTTATAAAGTCATCAAATTATTCATCAAAGTTTTGTAAGTATATTTATTTGTTCCTTAAAGTTGTTTGCTCCTCAAAGTCGCCATCTGTTGTGTAGATACAGTTCTGCACACATTGGTCATTCTCTCAACCAACTTAAAGAGGTGTACCCTAAATGGTTTTTGAAACAGTACTGAACCTTAAAGGGACAGCTCACCCGAAAACATGTTGCCGTCATTTGCTCACCCATGTTGTTTTCTTTCTTCTGCTGTACACAAAAGAAGATATTTTGAGGAAAGTTGGAAACAGTTGCTGGTTGTCTTTGACCTCTAAATTATATTTTTTTCTAACCACCTTTTCCCTCAACGCATAAGTAAGTCTATGAGTGAGACTTCTGTGTCATTATCGGCTACAGGCAAATAACGAGAATAATAACGTGCAGTAAAAGTTTGCGCTACAAACCAGTGTGTTCATAATTAAGATGATACATTAAAATCATATGGTAAGACACTACAATCTGCAATATAAAGTAGCAAAACGAGCTGTTCTGTACAGCTAATAATAGCTAATAATAACAAATTTACAAACGGCCCCGCCCACTCTTACGGGAAGGAAAAGGTGGATACTTTCCATCCTTTTTGGTTGAACTATCCCTTTAACTATTCGGCCCATCACATTCAGTTCATATTTAAAATAAATACATATAAATGTAATATGTATTATATGTGAGATTTAGAGATTTCATTGCTTTTCTTTTCTGGAAACTGTACAAAAAAAAAAAAACAAAAGTAATGAAATGAAAGAAAATCGTCTTTAAAGCTGTCTAAATGAAGCTCTTAGCAATGCATATTACTAATGAAAGAAAAGTTTTGGTATATTTACGGTAGGGAATTTACAAAATATCTTTATGGAACATGACCTTTACTTGATATCCTAATGATTTTTAGCATAAAACATGTTTTGTTGGCTATTGCTACAAATATACCCATGCTATTTATGACTGGTTTTGTGGTCAAGGTTTACAAATATGTATTGTGCTTCATATGCCATCTAGAGGCAGGAACGCCGAAATTCAGGGTCTTTATTTATAATAATGTTCCATTTAATGAAATTAATAATAATAATGCATTTGTCTTTCCTCGGTTGCTGTGGTCTTACAATATCTTGGTCACTCTTCAAATAACACAGAGACACTCTTGTGTCTCTCAACAGTGTAACTGCTTTAACTTTTAGTTTTTAATAGCTGATGGCAGCTTTGTTCTGTTACAGTCTGTTCTGTTCTATTTTTATTCTGTTACAGTGTGGTCACACTAGCAAAAACACAGTAACATTCTATGCCTTTTTATACATTTTCTGTATTGTTAAATGTGGATTGTTGAAAAGAGATGAGTTCTTTTCAGCCAAGGAAGCCTGTTACCATGATTTTGTACAGTAAAAATGTGGAAACATAGCTCTTTGTACAAATATCAGCATTAAATTGTGTTTCTAACAAACAGGTTTGAGTTTGAGCCCTGTAAACTTTCATATAGCATATTCATGTATAATAGTATGAAATCTTTTTGACATTTAAAATCACGAATGTACTTTTAAATACAGTCATCCATTTTATGGCGTATCCTTACCCTGCTACGGCCAGGGCCTTTGAAATGCTGTTCAGAAAAGTCTAAAATAAAAAATAAATATGACACAGTTTCAAAATGACCATTTATTTTTTCTTCTTTTCTTTTTTGTAAAAGAACTTAAATACTGCTAGATTTGCCTTTTACACAATTATATTCCATAAAACATTTTTTCTTTCAAATTTGTTATAAATTAAAATGATATGCATGCATTTTGCATTTCCATCTTTAATTTTCAACTTTCACAAAAAAAGGAAAAAATGGACACACTGTTATTCTTTTATCTGGAGCTCAGATGAAGCTGCTGTGAAACGGGAGAGGGCAGGATGACAGGAAGGGATGAACAACGTTCCGGTTTTACAGAGAAGTTCCATCTGATTGTCTCAGGCAGCAAATTCAGAGATGAATTTTTTTTTGTTTAGTCAAATGGGCATCGACTGCCAAATTCCTCATGTTCATTCATCCTCATTATATAATTAACAGAGAAGCATGCTCATAGACAAATGCATACAGAATGTACTCGTTGCTGTCCTTAGTTTTTCCGAGTTGATTTTTTCTTTAAAATTTATTCTTTTGAAAATGCACAAACTAGCATAAATCAATAAGGCGAGAATATGCAGGCGAGGAAATCCATGGTTTGCCAAGGCCTTGGGTCTGTAAGTTTCAGGTCCAGGTCTGAACTGCTTCCATATGTTGAGGATCAACTTGTCCTCTGCCAGTCCCTTTCACACTGAAAACGTATGAGTAGAAGAACGACACTTTAGGGGTGGGGTTTAGTCTGTAGCATTTGAGAAGTGGCGAGCCACCCAGGAGCGGTCGAGGAGGTCACTGCATATCTGCTGAAGTGGACCGGACGGCGGCAGCTCCAGTTGGCAGGGTGGAGCACACGGTGCCAGTCACTCCTAAAGAATCAGAACTAAATTGACCTGTTTATCCTAGAGTTACATGTAGTGCTGAGGAAAATTGTCTTTTTTTTTTTTTTTTTATAGACAACAAGCACCCTTGAGATCTATTTAAATTACATTGTACCAAAGTGCCATAATTTCAGCTTTTAAATGATGAAAACTAATCAGATGATGTCAATGCTTGCTAACTCTACTGAGGACTAGATCACAGCAACACTTTTGTTCAGCATTCCTATGTTATGCATTTCTTTAAGCTGTCTTCCTAACTAGAAAATAATGCCTGGTAAGTAATGAGTCCATGGGCTAGAATGCAGTGCGCCATGCTAACCTTCACAGATCATTGGCTGGCTGTGGCTGAATCTAAGATTCCTGCTGTTTACGGCAGAGGTTATGTGGAAATTCCATCGCCTAGGATTTCGAGGCTTTGGAAAACTCCAAGATTATGTTATTTAGGATTCCACTTCTATAAGAAAAAACAGCTGGCAGTAGGTTTGAGTTACGGTATCGAAATGTTCCAGTTTGTCAGCCACTTTCTTGGGGGCCCGCTTATGGGCAATGATCACAGCATCATCCTATGTCCGCTCAAGTTATGCACTAATGACAGGGGAAGCATGCGGTCAGGTAACATGCTGGCAATAATGACATAACAAAGACTAACTGAGCTCCCTGTTCGGTTTGCGGGAATCCTGTATACACCCTTTACAACTCTCTGATTCTCGGCCATTGCTAGCTTCACAGAATATTTGCCTTTAAGGACCAACCAATCATTTCGTTTTGAAGTTAAATGGTTGCTTGGTAGAAGTAAAACCTGCCCTTTTGCAACAGAATCGACAAAACGAAAAATCAACAAGCATATTAACATGTGAAAGCATAACTCTAACATTTCTGTTCCATTGCATGTTGAAAGGTTCCCTTTTCCCAGGCAGACACGTTGAGCCTCGTATAAGCAGACAGAAATGCAGGCTTTGGTCAGATGGCGAAGGTTCAGGAGGGGTTAAACAGTTTCTGCTTTGTAGCTCAATAGACCCTAACAAAACGAAAATGTAATGGAAGATGTATACAATTCTGGACAGAAGCCATCTTGGCTCGGTGGCTCTGTGGCTCAGGCTTGGAGGACGAAACGGGGCAGGGTGGCTCAGAGCCGGTGTCGTGAGTCCTGGCTGTAGCTGCCTGGGGAACTGCGGTTGCGGTGGGGCTTGTAGGTGTCCTGGTAGGGGTCCTGGTAGCCCTGCTGCTCTTCCATGTAGTGGTGGTCTCGACCGCTGCCGCCGTGCTGCGAGCCAGAGGAGCCCCGGTTCCGTCCCTTGTGCGCTCGTTCATTGTGGTAGTTCTCGTCTGAGGTCATCAGGTTGCGCCGTTCGTTGGGGGTGGAGTGATCCCCGGTGTGGTTGGCATGCCGTGTTTTTTGCCCCTGTTGATTCTGATGTACAAGTACCAAATAAAGTAAGAGCCTGTGCTAGTATGAATTTTATCTTTTTATTTAATATAAGCACTACCTCTGAAACTGGTCACATATAAGAGGAAAAACATTTGTTTACAAAAGATTTCTATTTCAAATAAATACTGTTCTTTTGAACTTTCTATTCATCAAATAAGCCTGAAAAATGTTGGTGAAAATTCAGCTTTACCATCACAGGAATACATTTTTATTTTAAATGAATTAACATAGAAAACAGTTGTTTAAGTTGTAATAACATTTGACAATATTACTGTTTGAACTGTATTTTTGATCAAACAAATGACAAATGAAGCATAAGCTCACCAATGCTGCATTTATTTGATCAAATACAGTAAAAACAGCGACACTGTCATATATTATTACAATTTAAAATAACAGTTTCTACTTTAATATACTTTAAAATGTAATTCATTTTTGTGGTGGCACTGCTGAATTTTCAACAGCCATTACGCAAGTCTTCAGTGTCACATGATCTTCAGAATTCATTCTAATATGCTGATTTATTATCAATGTTGAAAACAGTTGCTGCTTAATATTTTTTGGAACCTGTAATACTTTTTTCAGGGTTCTTTTATGAATAAAATGTTAAAAAAGCATTTATTTAAAATAGAAACTGTTTGTAACAATATATACTATCATTCGTTATCTAATTTTAGTAAAACTGTAAGCACTTTTTACTAATTCGTTACCACATTATAGTGAAATCTTAAGCACGTTTTACTAATTTGTTACCTCATTTTAGTAAAATCGTAAGCACATTTTGCTAATTCGTTTCCTTGTTTTAAGTAAATCATAAGCACGTTTTACTAATTTGTTAATTTTAGTGAAATCGTAAGCAAATTTGATTAATTCTTTACCTCATTTTAGTAAAACTGTAAGCATGTTTTACTAATTTGTTACCTTATTTTAGTGAAATCATAGGAACGTTTTACTAATTTGTTCCCTTGTTTAAAGTAAACCGCAAACACGTTTTACTAATTCATTATATAATTTTAGTGAAATCGTAAGCACATTTTACTAATTCTTTACCTCATTTTAGTGAAATCGTAAGCACATTTTACTAATTCTTTACCTCATTTTAGTGAAATCGTAAGCACATTTTACTAATTCTTTACCTCATTTTAGTGAAATCGTAAGCATGTTTTACTAATTCTTTACCTCATTTTAGTGAAACTGTAAGCACATTTTAATCATTTGTTACCTCATTATAGTGAAATCACAAGCATGTTTTACTAATTCTTTACCTCATTTTAGTGAAATCGTAAGCATGCTTTACTAATTCTTTACTTCATTTAATGAAACTGTAAGCACATTTTACTAATTTGTTATCTCATTTTAGTGAAATCATAAGCATGTTTTACTAATTCTTTCCCTTGTTTTAAGTAAACTGTGAGCACATTTTACTAATTTGTTACCTCATTTTAGTGAAATCGTAAGCATATTTTGCTAATGCTTTACCTCATTTTAGTGAAATCGTAAGCATGTTTTACTAATTCTTTACCTCATTTTAGTGAAATCGTAAGCATGTTTTACTAATTCTTTACCTCATTTTAGTGAAACTGTAAGCACAGTTTAATAATTTGTTACCTCATTTTAGTGAAATCGTAAGCATGTTTTACTAATTCTTTACCTCATTTTAATGAAACTGTAAGCACATTTTAATAATTTGTTACCTCATTATAGTGAAATCACAAGCATGTTTTACTAATTCTTTACCTCATTTTAGTGAAATCGTAAGCATGTTTTACTAATTCTTTACCTCATTTAATGAAATGGTAAGCATGTTTTACTAATTCTTTACCTCATTTAATGAAACTATAAGCACATTTTACCAATTCGTTACCTCATTTTTGTGAAATCGTAAGCATGTTTTACTAATTCTTTAACTCATTTTAGTGAAACTGTAAGCACATTTTACTAATTGGTTACCTCATTTATTAAAATCGTAAGCATGTTTTACTAATTCTTTACCTCATTTTAGTGAAATCGTAAGCATGTTTTACTAATTCTTTACCTCATTTTAGTGAAACTGTAAGCACATTTTACTAATTGGTTACCTCATTTATTAAAATCGTAAGCATGTTTTACTAATTCTTTACCTCATTTTAGTGAAACTGTAAGCACATTTTACTAATTTGTTACCTCATTTTAGTGAAATCGTAAGCATGTTTTACTAATCCTTTACCTCATTTTAGTGAAATCGTAGGCATGTTTTACTAATTCTTTACCTCATTTTAGTGAAACTGTAAGCACATTTTAATAATTTGTTACCTCATTATAGTGAAATCACAAGCATGTTTAACTAATTCTTTACCTCATTTAATGAAATCGTAAGCACGTTTTACTAATTCTTTACCTCATTTTAGTGAAACTGTAAGCACATTTTACTAATTTGTTATCTCATTTTAGTAAAATCATAAGCATGTTTTATTAATTCTTTCCCTTGTTTTAAGTAAACCGTGAGCACATTTTACTAATTGGTTACCTCATTTTATTAAAATCATAAGCATGTTTTACTAATTCTTTACCTTATTTTAGTGAAACTGTAAGCACATTTTACCAATTCGTTACCTCATTTTAGTGAAATCGTAAGCATGTTTTACTAATTCTTTACCTCATTTTAGTGAAACTGTAAGCACATTTTACTAATTGGTTACCTCATTTATTAAAATCGTAAGCATGTTTTACTAATTCTTTACCTTATTTTAGTGAAACTGTAAGCACATTTTACTAATTTGTTACCTCATTTTAGTGAAATCATAAGCATGTTTTACTAATTCTTTTCCTTGTTTTAAGTAAACCGTGAGCACATTTTACTAATTGGTTACGTCATTTTAGTGAAATTGTAAGAATGTTTTGCTAACTCTTTACCTCTTTTTGGTGAAATCATAAGCATGTTTTACTAATTCTTTCCCTTGTTTTAAGTAAACCGTGAGCACATTTCACTAATTGGTTACGTCATTTTAGTGAAATCGTAAGCATGTTTTGCTAAATCTTTACCTCATTTTAGTGAAGATGCAAGCACATTTTACTAATTCGTTACTTCGTTTTAGTGAAATCTTAAGCATGTTTTACTAATTCTTTCCCTTGTTTTAAGTGAACCGTGAGCACATTTTACTAATTACCTTATTTTAGTGAAATCGTGAGCACGTTTTACTAATTCGTTTCTTCATTTTAGTGAAATCGTGGGAACAGTTTACTAACTCCTGTCCACCCACCATTTTTTTTTGAGAAGTGAGAAAAGACCTCTTTTGCTGCAGTTGTGAATAAAGTATGTCAGGACTGTAATGAGGATGTAGGCTATTCACAAATCATTCAGCAAGCAGAACAGAGTAGTAAATCGTGCTCATCATTTACATAAAACAAGGGAAAGAATTAGTAAGTCGTGGGAATAAATTGTTCATTTGTGGCCACGGAAAAAATATATAGTTAAATTTAATGGGTCACACTTTGTCCAGTGTGAGTACCAAATCAAATCTCAAGGTGATCTAATGAGAACCAGACTGAATACCTTATGTGCACCTCTGTCTATAAACACATTAGGTGTTAAACACCCATATGTGTGTAGAGAGCATGTGTGACTGCGCACCTGCAAGCCAGATATGGCAGACGTGGTGTAAGGGGCCAGGGCAGCGGGACCGAGGTTTCTGCCCAGCAGAGGGTTGAGTGGGGTACTGCTGGAGGTGTGGGTTGCCTTCCAGTACGCCTCAAGATACTCAGCCAGGTGCTCACATGCGTCTTCCAGCTGATTCTCATCCAAGATGATGTCAAACATCTCCTGTTAATGAGGAACACATACGCACAGCCATACCACACACAAGCACATAAAACTATGTTAAAATTGTCTAAAACTGGACTAATTTCTGTATTTTCCCTTTACACGTGTCAGTGTGTTGATGTTTGTATTTAAGAGAAGACGCACCGGAGGACACTGTGCTAGTTTATCTGCGGCTACGAGCTGTACATTGAGGTGTTTACTCTGCGACTTTCCTCTTGATTTGATGAGCCGCTGGAGGACCTACAGGACAAAACAATTGGTTAGAGAGCAGGAACAATAATTTCAAACAGATTTTGAAGCTTGATTGGCTCTAATGAAACACTAAAATTGTGACACGAGTGTCTCTGAATGTCACACCTTTGGCGAGGACACTTTGACATGGACGATAATGGGTGCTAGTGAAGTCTTCATCAGCTGAGCAGGATGGTTGATGGTGTCTGCGTCCAACACAACCAGCTGGAGCGAGCGAGCTAGTTCAAATATGCGCTCAATCTCACTCTGTACCTCAGCTGTACATGTATATCACACAAAGAGTTATCAGTCTACAGTTCACACACTAATAAAACAAAAACAATCATGACTCGGAAGTGACTCATTTTGATATTGCATTCGATGGCTGTATGTCAGATTAAATACAGGTTAAATACAACATGTTTTGAGCAAGCTGTTTAAAAAATGCAGCTACCAAATACTCCACAGAAAACAGGGTTAAGGATTTTGAGAAAGTACCTGAAAACTGTAATATTAGACACCATACAATATTTGTAGTCATTGTGGAAGTTCCTCAGGCATTGCGACTTTTAATTTCTTAACTATTATCTATTTGTAATGCACTCTTTATATGGAACAAACTTTACACTCAGTCACCGAGAAAAGCTGTGCTCAGCTTAAACATGGCTATTTACACCAACTTTAATCTTAAATATTCAGAATTTTTGTAAGCGCATTAAAAATAATGGTTGAATTTAACCTGGAATATTTCTTTAAGAACCCTTTGTGAGGTATGTTTTGACTCTTTCTGTGTCTTACCAAGGCTGGATCTGGTATTTGAGCGCTCAATAATGGCTCTCTTGCTGGGATTGTTGAGTACTGATCTCTTTGCCAGTGAGATGTCTGCCGTCACACGTGTGATAGTTATCCTGGGATAATAAAAACATTATCTGTAGTTAGCTGCAGTGAAAACCTGTCATTATAACATATAAGCCACCATGTCTTGTTTATAACTTATTAATCAGTATTTAAATTTTTTAAATGTTGTGCAGGAACATGATGAAATAACAGTGTAATCATCTATAAATCATTTTTATTACTTACCTGCCATCAAACCGGTGTTTCAAGAAGTCAAAAAGAGCTTTCTGCATCATATCAGTGACCTGTACACAGGATATAAAGTGTATTTGTGTGTGATTTAGAAATGTGCTTAATGTATTTATATCAATTTACATGATAAACTCATATTTATATATGCTTTAATAACTTTGAAAAAAAAAAACTTTTAAAAATGTTATTAGTTTATTAGAGTGTTGTATTGTAGCTTTGCAACATGCCAATGCCAAACTCCACTGAAATAAAGCAGTCCTGGTTTCTGGAAGTATATTTCCCATTCATTTTTTATACACAAATTTTTTAAAAAATGTCTTTGTTCAACAGTTATCAGACACAAAGCAAACCAAGCAGCTACGGAGAACGACAACATTACAAACTTTTGATTTGAAGCAAATCAAAGACAAACGTTCAGATTTTAAGCCTAAAGTATGTTTTGTCACTATTGACGAGGATTGTATGGTCTTTAAATGCAAAACATTTAATATGTACCTAAAGTATGCTTGCAACAGTTCCACTTTAGCACAATCAAATATACTTCAGTATGTCTTTATTTGGAGAAGTCTACTTCCAGAACAACAATTCACATATAATGTACACACCCCCTTGACATCCAAGATGTTCATGTCTTTCTTTCTTCAGTCGTAAAGGAAAACATTTCAGGATTTTTCTCCATATAATGGACTGATATGGTGCCCCAAGTTTGAATTTCCAAAATGCAGTTTAAATGCAGCTTCAAATGATCCCAAATGCAATTGTAAATGATCCCAGCCAAGGAAGAAGCGAATCTTATCTAGTGAAACGATTGGTTATTTTCATAAAAAAAATACAATTTAAATACTTTTTAATCTCAAACGCTCATCTTGTCTTGCTCTCCCTGAACTCTGTGTATTCTGGCTCAAGACAGTTAGGGTATGTCGAAAAACTCTGATCATATTTTCTCCCTAAATTTCAAAAATCATTTCAAAATCGGAATGGATGACAAGGGGGTGAGTACATTATATGTAAATTGTTGTTCTGGAAGTGGACTTCTCCTTTAAGTAGCATGGGTATATTTGTAGCAAAACCCAAAAATACATTGTATGGGTCAAAATTAGTGATTTTTCTTTCATCCCAAAAATCATTAGGATATTAAGTAAAGATCATGTTCCATGAAGTTATTTTGTAAATTTCCTACCATAAATATATCAAAACGTAATTTTGGATTAGTAATATGCATTGCTAAGAACTTCATTTGGACAACTTTAAAGGCAATTTTCTCAATGTTTTTCTCAACCCTCAGAATCCTAATTTTCAAATAGTTGTATCGCGGCCAAATATTGTCCTATCATCCATCAATTGAAAGCTTATTCAGCTTTCAGATGATAGATCTCAATAAAAAAACCTGACCCTTATGACTGGTTTTGTGTCCAGGATCACATATATGTTTACTGAACAATATTTAGGTAGGTTGTAGGTAGAAACTGACTCATTGCTTCATGGGAAGGCTGAAGTTTTCTTCTGGTATGATTTACTTGGTTGAGATTTCTGAGTAATGGGCAATGTAGTTTCTCATCAGGAATTCTCCTGTCAAAGT
Source organism: Cirrhinus mrigala (assembly GCA_036247105.1). Classification (NCBI taxonomy): domain Eukaryota; kingdom Metazoa; phylum Chordata; class Actinopteri; order Cypriniformes; family Cyprinidae; genus Cirrhinus; species Cirrhinus mrigala. Next base: position 10,111,054 of record CM070012.1, read on the forward strand.
TATTTAAAAATAATTTGAAATAATGTGGGCTGATGACTTGAACAAAAGGATATACCATCAATTACCAGCCTCATAGCTCACAGTAAGTCTATCTTTGAAGGTTTATGAGTTATCATTCAGAATTAATTTCCCTATTAACAAAATAAATGGGATTTACTTCCAGAACCTGATTGTTGCACTCTATTAATTGCTGGTCGAGTCTCCTGTGCAAAGTGTTGCATATGTTGAGCATTCCAAATTTGTCACTTATAAGGTTCCATACTGCTCACTTATTGCGCCTGTAGGGAGCGACCCGGTTTTTTAAACAGAGCTAAATTTTTAATTTCATTTTAAGGACAAAACTCTAAAACTTTGTCTCAATAAAATAGACCTCACTGTAATTTATACATCAAGCATCTGCAAATCTTTACAAAAAAAAAATCAAATCTGCATCCAGTTACGCCCTATAAATTGGAAGCAAAGGAGCTTGTTTTCTTTATTTACTTCGCCTGCTTCAGTCTCGCCCTCGTCTTTGTCTCTCACATGCCTTCATTCTTTCTCTCACCGATTCCCTCCCTCCATCACTGTTCCTGTTCTTCTCTCCCTTTTCTGTCTCTTTCTAATTTCAAACCGTGCTCTACTTTCTAGCACTGACGTCTCTTGGACCCCGGAAGGTTGTTGCCGTGGTAACGGAACGGCGGAGAGGAGGAGTATGTTTTTGTTTTCTCTGTGTGAAGAGATGGAGAGACTGGAATAGATATTATATTTTGCTGGTATCAATAACCCAAAATGCGCACACACAGACACGCAGCCGCTCATAAACAAAGAACGCCAGCTTTACGGCCTTGACGGAGGAATCAATTCGCTGATTCACCTGTAAAAACTCTCCAGAATAATCTTTGATAAAAGCGTTTTTTTTTTGGTCAACAATACACCTTTACATCTTTTAAGACAACCCACCTCGTATCCTTTCAGCGATGGACCAACCAGCACCACAGGCCTCATGGAAGGCACGACATCATAGGGAGCCACATGTTCAGTCTGCAGATGAGATCATAGGTGAATAACAAAGCACAGCATAGTCAAAGTATGTCACAATGAGTGAAGTTCTGAAGAATGAGTGCAGAGATGAATGGCAGTGGTGGCAGAAATATATCTCTTCAATGACTGGATCAGAAGGTTAGGTGATGATTCTTCCATCCTGTGGACACACTTACCACTTTCTGTTTCTGCTTGCCTGGAAAAAGAGAGGAAAGAGAAGGAAAGTCAGAATAAAATATTATCAAACTTTTCAAATGTGAGAAAGCCATTCAAGTCATTCATGGTCCACTGTCCCATGCTCACAAGAAGCTGCACGTTTGATCTTTAGCCTTACGCAGGACAGTGTTGAAGTAAAATCATCCACTGATTCCGTTTTTTCGGGGAGATTCCTGTAACCCCACCCCCATCTCATAAAGCCCCACCCCCAACAGCTCATTGGCTCACCTGATGACATCACATCCCCCAAACTGGAGGAGGAGCTTCCACTGGACTTACTAAAGAAATGAGCAGACAAACAGAGACAGAAATACAACATTTTTAGTCATTGTGTCTAAACACACAAGTGGACTACTCTCTAAATTTCTATATTTAATACTATATACTATAATCTCTAATAACTAATGTATAAAACCTGGTCAGACCCAAACTGTCCATGTAGTGTGACCTAGAATTGATGCTGCATGTAGAATTGGTATCAATAGTCACCTGGGTTTGAGGGTCAGTCATCCGATTTCAAACTGCGAGCAGGTGTCACCTAACCTAGTACCACGTTTTCGACACATTAAATGTCAAACAATCTTTTGAATCATTTTGAGTCTGGAAAATTGCCTCGAAATTTGACACTGGGTCTCTCAAGTGGTAGTCTCAGCCTCAGACCCATGGGCTGTCTGATGGATATTATTAAAACGACAATAAATTGTAAGCTCAAATCTAATTGGTTTCTAAGCCAAATGGAAACATTTATAAGTCTACCTGGGGAAAAAAAAAGACTTGTTTATATGCTGTAATACCAGCCTGCCACAATAAACAAAGTTTGCGAGCACTGAAGCACTGAATCTTTAAAAGATATTCAACTGAGACACTATAAAATATATGTTCTTGTACACAACTGTATACTCTGTTTATGTCAAAGAAAAATCAGTATTTATTACTAATTCTTACCACAAAACTTTAGTGTCAGTTCTACATCTGCTTGCAGAGACTGTGGCACCATTATTTGAAAGGGTTACTATTTTGTTACACTCTTTATTTTCTTATATCATTTAATATTTTTTCCTCCGTCTTTAAGTACCACACAACAAAACAAAAAAAAACAGAACAAAACAAAACAAAAAACACATGGATGCTTTACTTTTTCACACAGACAGTTTAAGTGGATGGTTCTTGGCCAGAATAAACTGCACTGTAGACTGGGCTTTATGTCGATACTCAAAAGTCTGGCTCTGGTTCTGCATTTCTGTAGCTAAGACATGACGATTATGAGCAGCAGTGAAAGTACAGTGAACTGGGGTCAAATTCAAGTCATGATGTTTTTGGCAAAGATAACAGTCCTGATTACATAAAGTAAGAGGCAAGTGAAGAAAAAACAACAAAGGGTGAAAATTCAGATATGGTGTGAAACTAAAATGCAAAGCCAACATACCTTTTAAGTATAATCTGGGTGTTCATCTAATTTCAAATTTCAAGCAATGCCATGCTCACAGATCTACTGAGTAATTAAAAGTCTTTTTGTTTTCATTTTGCAATGGAATATTTTTAAAAAAATCTATTGTACCCTGTAATAATAGGTTTTTGCCATATCAATAAGCTATAGTATCTCTTGTATCTATAGAATAGCAACTATAGAGCATTTGGTTTTCTACACATGGAAATGGCAAAAAACAACTTTTTATTAATAGATCAAATATTGTATAACATAAAAATGAGCTTTGAAATATGTAGTAGTGTGCATTTTTGACAAATGATCAAAGATGTCATTGCAAGGTTGATTTAAAAAAAGGATATTAAGCACCAAGAGGCTGTGGAAAATCAAATGCTCCATCAACTAGGTAAGTATGTTCTCTGTCTGCTTACCCTTGTACACGGCTTTTCTTCTGTTCCAGCTGTGCTCTGATATGCTCCAGCTTCAGGGGACTGGGGATAAAACCAATCTCACAGCCTTCCTTCACCAGCCTCCCAATCCACCAGTCATTATTAAACTTCTGCATATGGAGCACAGAAAAGGACAAAAGAAATAAAAGCTGGGAAAAACTTTATTCCCTCTTAGCATTTTTCTATATTCAAAGTCATCGGTGAATCTGAATCAGCAGTGACCCGTTCACTAATGGGCCAGCAGGCCACAGTACCTCTTTGATGTGCAGGAAGTCTTTCGCATCAAATGAGATGGCAGTTCCTGGCACAGGCACATCTTCATCCAGTGCACCACAGTAACTGACATTTGTTTTCACGGCAAAGGCCACCGCTTTGGCCTGGAAGTTGATGTTTTTAGGATTAAAAACAAAAAATACATTAAAAAAATGTAAAATTATATATAAAATCAATTGCTCACCCTTATGTTGTTCCAAACCCGTAAGACCTTTGTTCATCTTCGGAACACAAATTAAGATATTTTTGATGAAATCCGAGAGCTTTCTGACCCTGCATTGAGAGCAATGCAACTACCACTTTGAAGGCCCAGAAAGGTAGCAAAGACATTGTTAAAAAAGGTCATTATTTTTGTTTTCTTTGTGCATAAAAATTATTCTCGAAGCTTCATAACGTTACGGTTGCACCACTGATGTCACATGGACTATTTTATGTCCTTACTACCCTTCTGGGCCTTGAATGTGTCAGTTGCTTTACTGTCTATGCAGGGTCAGAATCAGAAAGCTCTTGGATTTCATCAAATATATCTTAATTTGTGTCCCGAAGATGAACAAAGGTCTCATGGGTTTGAAACGACATGAGGGTAAGTAATTAATGACAGAATTTTAATTTTTCAGTTAATTATCCCTTTAAGTAATGTCACAAACCTATGCATGATTATTTGGAAACTTTGGTTGTATTTATGGTTTCCTTCATTTTGTGAATATAGATATAATAAGCAATTTAAATGTGTTTGCTAATGTCCATTTTACATACTAAATGTACACTCTGTTCTTGTCCACCTCACTGACTCAGTGGAGTGGATATACAACAAAATTCAGTTGTCTTCATATTATAAATTTACTTACACTATCAGTGTAATCATAATCTGAATTGTCCACACTGCTATAGCTGTGTCCACCCTGTTTTACTAGAATTTTTGTGATTTATGCTTTAATAATAACAAACATAGGAAAAATAACTGTTGTAATTAATATTAGTAAAGAATAGTGCACACTTTAGCTGAATTCTACATTCTGCAAAATACACAGTGAAATAAAGAGATTTCTTAAAACACAGATACATATTAGGGCAGCACAATTAATCAAATTTCTAATTGTAATTACAATTACAGATGCCACAATTATGTAATCGTTCAAAGGCACAATTACAAAAAAAAAAAAAAAAAAAAAAAATCCACTTACATTATTCTGCTTTCTTAAGATTTGTGGGTGTGTGTGAAAGAGAGTGTATGTGTATTTTTCCTACAAGTTATCTTAAGGTTTTTTTTCTCATTGTTTTAATTTTCAATTTTTACTTTTTTTATATTTAAAGAAGAAACTATATACAAAAATGTGGCATGCAGTTATGCAGTTGCTTCAAACAATAGTATAAAGCTATTTAAAACATTATTGACTGTAAATTGTGATAATTGTAATTAATAATCACAATTACAATTTCAAGGAAATAATTGACAATTATGATTTTTGTCATAATTGTGCAGCCCTAATACATATCATGCTAAATTATTGTTTTTTAAATAAATCATGACTAATATGGTGTCAAATAAGATTAACAGACACATTATATGTTTATATCAGAAGTCTATTAAAAAAAAAAAATACTCTGCTATGGATTAGTATATAAGCACTATATACGGTTGTGTATTAAAGTATATGTTGAATGTGATAAATTCCATAAACTTGATTAATATGTAGTAAGTGTGATTTCTTTCTGTACTGACCTTTGCCCTCTCCAGCTGCAGTGCCGCCTGCTGTTCTCGCTCCTGCCGGCCCTGACTACCCCCCTCCGGCCTCTCCTCCTCCAACGACACATCTGAATCAGACGGCCTGCTAGTGTAGGAATCAGCTGAACCCTGTGAACAGACAGCACATACTACATTACTTACACGCATGCAACCTGGTCGTGGCTTTAAAGGGGGCGAATCTTTAAAAAACGCCATTTTCCTTGCTCTGTCCAATCAGAACAATTACTGAAACTGCAAAAATGGGTTGTTCTGAAATATCAGCACATAAACATATGACGTCTGGCAGGTCAATATTTATTCAGTATTCAAATACTTGGCACACCCTGATGAATGGCAGACTATGTGGAATGAATCATAACAGAAAATTTACATATGGAAGTCTTAAAGGTGCAGTATCAAAACATGTTTCATTTCACAGGTCAGAGTTAAGGTGAAAAACTGGCATGGAAAATTGAACAGTGATTGTTTGGGGTTTAAGAATCCTTGAAGAACCTTGAAGTGGACTATTACAAAATATGAGAATGACACAGAAAAGAGATTTACCTGAAATGGTCTCTTCAGTGAGACATTTTGACATTTGACCACATTTTGTTTTGACATTAAAAAACAAACAATTCACACTGTAAAATACAGTGATGGGAATAACGGCGTCATAAATAAACAGCATTACTAACAGCATTACTTTTTTCAGTAACGAGTCATATGAATCCCCCGTTACAACGCAGTTACCGTTACTGACAATAAAATGTGGCGTTACTATAATTTTTGCGTTGCATTCTTTGTCTGAGGTGAATTCCGGCTTATTCCTCTCAGCGCGTCTTCTTCCGGAAACTAAAAGTAGCCGAGATGAACTTGATGAATGTTCACGTTTGTTTACGGAGGTGATGTGGGTGTTTACCTACATGTCCATGCGTCTCACATGGATGTTTAAAATTTGAAAAGCAGAGTGGGTGTGATTACATTAGAGATGAGTTTATACGGTAAAAACAGGAGCTCGTGTTGGTATCATACGGATTACTTCATCAAAGAAGATTTGTTTTTAACGTCACTTACTTCATTTAAAAGTAGACATTTCAAGCTTTGTCTGTGAGGCACGTATTCAGGGAGATTCGGGTTGTTTTATTTACGTGTCTGTGAAGAGAGGTGATGGAGACCGAGACAACAGAAGAGCGCACTGTTTATTTTATTTATTTTACAAAAGCACAATGTTTTCTTGTTATTATGATGTTTTTCATGTCCGCGGGTTGAAGTGACCCCAATAACATGATATTTAGCCCCTGGAAGGTGTCTCTCACACTGTCCCACAGCAACATTAAAATAGTGTAGATTAGTGTACAATGTTTTATTCATTTATCATATTGGGGGCATCCAAGTTATTTGACATATTTGAACATTTTTAAAAATGTAACACAATAGTTACTTTCCCTGGTATTTAGTTACTTTTATAATGATGTAACTCAGTTACTATTTGTGACAAGTAACTAGCAACTATAACTAATTACTTTTTTAAAGTAACATGCCCAACACTGGAAAAATATGATAATAATTTTAATGGTAAATACAGTAAAAACCTGTTCACTGGATAATGGTAAATTTCCTTACTATATGGTGGAAAACTGTAATAGATCTAATGGGACCATTTAATTTAATTTTACAGTAAAATACCGTTAAAGGTACAGTTTTTGTAAGTGAAACGAACAATTCATCTTATAATTTACAGTGAAAAAGCGAAAGCTGACATTCCCAGATTTCTCTGTGTAACTGTCTTTTTAGAGGTTTTTTTTTCTAATCAGTTATGTACATTAGGGTTTAATGTTACATCTTATGCTGTTAAATGAATGCTTATTGCACTGTTTTAGTGCACCTTCTATATAATATTACTATTTACCCCAGTATTTAAAGTTTTTATTTAAAAGTATTTAAGGCTAAATTTAAATTTTAGTACTTTAGTTTTTTTTTTTTTTTTTTAACTGTATATTTAAGGCCAATTTGTAAAAATGCCCTAGCAAGTTCTGGCAACCACACCTGCCGTTTGTTTTTTAAATCGTAAATTTCACTAATTCTTTTTTTACAATGCACTTGGACCATTTTCCTTGGTCATTATTCACATTAGTCTGGTCTGCTTGATTTTCATTACGTCTGTGATTCTCATGTTTTCCTATTCAGACCGCTGCAAACACAGGTCAGCAAAAAAAACCACCTGTACCTCTATTACTAGAGCTGTCAGCCATAGAGATACATGCTCCTTAAGCAAACAGAAAAATACACCTGTGAGCTGAAGGTGACTTCAGGTAAGCTCCTTTTGTTCACGGTCTTAAAACATACATTTACTAGGTAATAAACTAGGTAATAATAACCATTTATGTAATGTAGTTTGTCGTTAAACATTGTTAATGATATTGTGACACAAATGTGCAGTGTGTGACATGAATAGTACTGTAGTGTAAAATGTTACCCAGCATTTTATGGATAAACATCAGTCATATTTTCACATACAGAAATAACTGATTTAAAGCATTCACAGTGTAACCAACACAGTATGCATCAAAATGATTCTGTTCTCACCTTGAGGCATCTGTCACTGTCTGAGACAGATATAAAAATACTGAACCCTAAAATAGAGTAACTGACTATGAAGCCTACATATCTTAAAAAACTCAATTGCAGCTGGATAGAAACCAATTATCTTCACAACAAAAACAATAAATATGTCTATTTATGAGCTTCCAGCTCCTTTTCCCCTGCGATACATTTATTTCAACAACGTGTCTCCTTTTTGTTTTCTATCATCCATAATTTTTGAGCAAAGTTCATTAACTACTCCAAACAGTAAAAAGTCTTCATTCAGACTACAAATACTTCTCAAAAGAAGCTCTGAAAAACTCAGCAGATGCTAGTATATCCTCTCAACATTCCTATCTAGAAAGTTTCCTTTAAGCATACATACCTTCACTGCTGGTTTCTCAGGACCGTGAAAAACTTCACAATACACAATCTGAACATTTTCACCTGAAATCTCCATAAAGTCTTCAGAAGGCTCCATCACGTTCAAGAGAGAAGCACCTGATCCCTATCAGCTCAATAAAAACATATACCGTAAGGTATTCACACTTTCCCCTTTTAAGATAATAAAGAAGATCCAACCAGCAAGTACATAGTCCTCTAATTAATGAGAGATACTGCTCAAAGTGAAGTGAAGCTAGGAAGCTGTATTCTGTTAATCCAATTTGGAAACAACATTAGCTCAAGTCAGTGAAAAGAATGATCGGGTCAATATCGCATTAGAGAGAGAGGCAGAGAGAGAGCGAAAAAGCCTCGCAGTCGGCTAAAAAATTTCAGCACGCTGCCTATGGCGAAACACTTTTTCCCTGAAGGCAGCCGCTCCGCACAAGCTTACTTCAGCAGGGACCCAATTGAGGCCGGTGAGTCCAATCACAAAACGCCTGATTCGGGAAACAAAAAATGCACAAGTTTGCTTATCTTTCACCGCAGAAGTGATGATTGTGAGAAAAAAAAAACGAAAATTCAAATGAATGGCTTTCATCGCCGATTTTGACGAGATAACAGTCTTTTTGCTGAAGAGTGACTTTGGAGGGCTTTTAAAGATTCATATATAATTTCATAAAGAGAGACAATGGCTCAAATGAAGTTAAACAGATATTTTCTCATTAACTAATTATGCCTTTATTAAGCTTGCAAACTTTATTGCCACAGTTTCACTGGATTTGCAATGCAAAGTGCAATTGATTTAGTTCAAATGCATATGCATTTCCTTGGTAAACAAATAAAAATTATCCCAGACTTCTATTTTGAAGTATGCAGAATATGTAAAACTTGTCATACATTGTAAATTTTACTGCTACATTTACTAGAGTAAATTACTGGAATACATTTTACAAGAAAATACTATTTTAGTCTATTTTACTCAATGCGTTACTTGCCATTTCTCTTGTAATTAATTGAAAAATTAATAGGAATTTCTGTGAAATTTGTTTTGTTTTTCAGTGTTTAAACACAGACTCTATAGGAATTTGCATTTATTAATAACATTAAACAATGTTATCCTTGCTGATTCATATTTTAAATATTTTTTTGTGGCTTATAGTTAAAAAGCTATATGTTAAAACTGATTAAATATACAAACAACATGATATACCATATGTTCATTCTCAAAGTCACAGAAACCTGATTATAGATTATGTTTATCCTAAATAATTGGACTCTGTACACACAGACCATCGATATAAACACATCTGATGAAAATTATAGTGGGTTCTAAGGGCCTCTAACACATACACACTCAATCCCTGATAGCTTTTCCAGACTTCTGGCTCGATTTCATTTTAAGGCATTCAAGTGGGGCACCTAAGCCATGTGACTCATTACATTCTACACATCAGCGAGATGTGGCTCTGCCCCTTTAACAGCAAGACAGTAAATGAAGCTTTACAATTTTACCTATATGATAACACCCTAAACAAATTCAACCTCAAAGAGATCAGACAGGTCCTACAAAGAATAAAAAGCCAAATAGCGAAATCCCGAAAAAAAAAAACC